>JAPTOF010000003.1:23910000-25110000 GCA_028554755.1 Cordia subcordata | reverse complement strand
CCACCTTCCAAGATCTAGATAACCAATAAGCCCCAAGATCTAACAAACTCACATGGATAATATCTCCCAATATACAATCAAACATCTTCAGCAAAAACATCTCTGTATTTTAACATTATTTTAGTATATGAATGCTCGAAATGAAGAATTGCAAAAGCAATAGTATTTTTATCCGTTAGACAGCCTACTCGAGATATTAAAGAAAAATAAAAAAAAATAAAAAAATATTAAAAAAAAAAACCAAAAAGCTCTGATCTTATAACGAAACGAGATAAATTTAGGTGAATTTATATATAAAAAAAAGATTTACAAAAAAAAAAAGTGATCTTGGTCTCCAAAATAAAAGTGAAAAAGTTACCAACTTTGTCTTAAACCTTCCTTTATTTTTCCGAAACTTTCAAGAAGTTGCCAAGTTTGCAGCGTAAGCTAAGCAGTTTCACCAAAACACCAAGACCTGTAATGCAATCTTGAGCTCTTGCACGTCCCAAATAGAGATAAAAAGGCATCAGCATCACATGTGATATATAACACCAATGGCCCCTAAGAAGATTCTTAAACTTTTTCAACGTATGGAAACTCCACACCAAAACCCCATTAGTCAAACCAATGTTAACAAGTTTCAGAAAAAAAGCATGATAAGCAATTAGAAAATCTCCACTTGGCAAGACTGTAAGACGCATTTTTGCTCTTCTATTCTTTTCATATTTCCTTTCCCTCTTCTTTGCTAAAACACACTCACTGTGTGTGTTCCTGTGTGTGTTCTTTTTTCCCCTACTTTCTCTTTTTTTGACCCTTGCCCAACAGTTTGAACACTTTTTCTTCTTTAATAAAAAATATTTCACTTCAAATAAGATGTTGATACGTGTAAGATTTTAGATTTGGAATTTATCTGTTGTTTTTTTTTCTTTTTCTAGAAGTATTTGGTTTTATTTATACAGGGTAATTTTTTCTTTTTTGTATATTTTATGGAGGTGGGACCTACATAAGCTTACATGAAGAGAACCTAGACGTTTTAAGTTCTTCGTAACTTCGTCACTTTCAAAACGCAATCGAAAAAGTGATTTTATTCCTCATGAAAATTTTGTCCTTGGTTTTGTGCTGAGTCATTTTGTCTTTCTTTTTTTGCTAAGCTTTGTGCCGAGTCATTTGACGGGTTATTTTTATTTTTAACTTTTTTTTTATTTGTTTCCAAAAATAACCCAATTTTAAGGGGAGTAGCAAAAATAACTTTTTCGAACTTATAAAGCCCGATCACGAAATTTGAAAACCAGATATCGGACTTCAAAAGTTCGAAAATATATTCGAATTACCAAGCTTCGATATCGAACTTCACAAGTTCGAAGAAGCCGAAGATTTTCTTACTCGAACTTCAGAAGTTTGAAAGCCTATTTCCGAACTTATGAACTTCGAAAATAGGGTGCCAGGGTTTGCTGTGACGATGTGACGGAGATGTGACAGAGAGCAGAGAATAATTTCAGGATACAGACAATAATAGCGGGTTTCGAACTTTAGAAGTTCGAGTTGCCTATTTTCGAACTTATGAAGTTCGAAAATAGGGTGCTGGGGTTTGCATAAAAGATGTTACGGAAGGCAGAGAATAATGTCAGTAGACAGCAATAATAGAGCGTTTCGAACTTTAGAAGTTCGAGTTGCGTTTTCGAACTTCACAAGTTCAAAATTTTGAATAATTCGAACTTTCGATGTTCGAAATTTTGCCCTTTCGAACTTCTGGCTTGCGATTTTGGTTTTTCGAGTTTTTAAAATTCGAGTTAGGTTATAAGTCGAAACTCAGAATTTTAAAATCCGAATTTCTAAGTTCAAATTTGTTACTATATAATGCACACCCCACATCTCCCTTCATTATCTCGTTCCAAAATCACTAACCCTACAAACATTCACACGATAAGTCACATTACGTAGCATTTTCAAAATTTGGATTTGCTACTATACCACTAAACACTCCACTTCCCTCTCTTCAGCAACTCATCCACATCCAAATCACGTTATATTTTTTTTCACCCAAAAAGATGAATGCAAATGTTGATGCAGTTAACGTATATTTATATTACGGTGGCAACAAAATTGAAACAGATCATGGGCTCGACTATGTAGGTCCAAACTTGCCACGTAAAATAAAAATTTTTTCCGGAACGACATACAATCAGTTTGTATCTCGTATATTCACGAAGCTCCAATTGTGACCTACTATCGATAGAGTTGAGTTGTGTTATCGTGATTCCAAATGGGACACAAACCTACAACAAATATATTATTACCCCAGTGGCATTAAGGATGACAAAGATGTACAGGACATGTACGAAACAGCTTGCATGGATATGAACAGGAGATGTGCGCACGTTGTCGTAGACGTGCAAAGTGATGTCGTGTACAATCCATAGCCTTCAAATGAAGAAGCAACACTACAAGAAGTTGTTGGTGATTTGCCAGACTTGAATGTGGAACCACCTTATTATGTTAATGCAGAAGTCAACATTCCAACCACAACGGCGGGGTTTGCCATATTTTCCCTTTCTCCACCGCCACGCCCCACATTTGAAGTTGGAGGACCCTCTCAAGCTAGTGACATTCGGGAGATGTTCGAGGTGGGATTAGATTATATTTTATCTGAACCGGAAGAAGTAGATGAGGACGTCCACTTAAACAAGGAGGAAGATGTTGTGTCAGTAGAAAGCTTAATCTACGAAAACGAAGAGGTTGATATGGGGCCAGACAATGGCGAAGAGCTGGAGCCGAATCTAGAGGAGGAAGAACTAGTAGCTTTCCACACAGCTAGGACAGAGTATTACATCACTTCAAATGAGCCTCCGATGGAGAGACCAATGGGGGACGAGAGACGGATGGAGTTGGCCAAACGCATGGTATTCCCGAAAAAGGTTGATCTTATATGGGCTGTCCAACTAAACGTGATCAAACATAAACGAGAATACAGGGTGGTGAAGTCGAATAAGTCCCTGTGGGACATACGTTGCTACGAATCAAGCAATCCTAGGACACCATGCAAGTGAAAGGTTCGTGCAGTAAAAAAATGCACACACAAGATGTTCGAGATTACGAGGTACCAAAGCATGCATATTTGCATGGGAGATAAATGCGGGCCAAACCATAGAAATCTAACATCTGGTCTGGTCAGCTACATGGTTAGGCATTTTGTTACAGAGAAGCCTGATTTCGAAGTACGTCTTGTCCAAGCCCACGTAAAAAAGACTTTAAATGTTGACATAACGTGCGGGAAAGCGTGGCGTGGTAGGAATAAGGCAATCCAACTAGTTTTTGGAGACTGGGACATGTCATACAGGATGCTGCCGCGCTTTTTTGCCGTTGTAATTGCAAAGAATCCGGGAACCGTTGTTCACTACAAGTTCGCCCAGGGTTCAACTGAAACAGAAAAAATTTTCCACTATGTTTTTTGGGCTTTTGGTCCGTGCATCATGGCATGGAGACACTGTCGACCTGTACTCTCATTGGACGGAACACATCTGCATGGGAAGTACAAGGGCCACCTGCTTGTCACCTTAGCGACAGATTCCAACAACCATATATTACCGTTGGCATTTGCCGTTGTCGATGGCGAGAGTACAAATAGTTGGAGGCGGTTCCTGGAGAAGGTAAGTCAGTGTTTTTTAAACGACATGTCAACAGTTTGTATTCTGTCTGATCGGCACGCAGGAATCACAGCAGCCATCAATACAATAACATCCGACGGCTGACTTCAAGTGACGCATCGCATTTGCTTGAGACATCTAAAAAGCAATGTGATGAAAAGATGGCACAACCAATTCGCAAAAGACATGTGTTGGATAGCTGGAAAAGAAAGCCAGAAACGGAAGCACATTGCCGCCATGGACATTATTCGTAACATCGACCCACGACCCACTGGCGTTGGTACACGGGTGCACCAAATGTTAGCCGACCTCAGTCCAGAGGCATGGACATTGAGCCACGATGGGGGTTATAGATGGGGAGTGCTGACAACAAATAATGTTGAATGCTTCAATGGTGTGATTGTCGGAGCCAGGGGATTGCCCATTACAGCACTAGTAAATAACACTTTTTTAAAGCTAAAGGGATATTTCCACGATAGGTTGGCAAACGTGATGCACCTGCGTAGAGATGGTCGTATTCTGACGGATCGAGCGAGAGAAAAATATGAAAAGTGGGAGATGTCTTCACACCGGATGCGATTGCATGCATTCAGACTAGATGAGTTGTACCAGGTCGGTCGAATGCCAGAACGATGGAACGATGTTCCCAACGAACAAGAGGTAGATTGGGTGGGACGAACATGTATATGTGGCAAGTGGACAGCCTATCATATGCCATGCTCTCATGCCCAATATGTTGCCCGTTGTAGGGGTGGAAACCCTTCAACCATGGTTGATTTTCATTATTTGGTAGAGTCATTCGAGGCAACATATAATATAACATTTCAACCATTTGGACATGAATTTTATTGGCCTCCAGGACCCAGTTGGACTTTACTCCCGAATGCTTTACGAGTGCGCAACAGAAGACGTGGGCGGGAAAGAACTCGGCGTATACTAAACGAGATGGACAATTCCGACCAAGTAGGCAGAAGAAAGTATGGTTATTGTCATAACCCTGGGCATATTGCACCAAATTGCCCCCTAAGAATAGATACGTAGCTTCGAATGGTTATTATGAAGTTGTAGCATGTGATGCTAATTAGTCTTTTCCACTATGGTGTGTAATGTTTTTAATAAAAGATATTGTCAAATCTTTCCATCTCAAAATATTGTCAACATCAGCACAATTTATATCGAGACATGATAATAAGTACGAAATAACAAAGAAAAATGAAAGTTCAATTACATACAATTACTAAAATAAGTATGAAATGTAAAATGTCTATTCAATTACATCAATACTGAGAAGGCGTGTAATAATCAGGCCTGCGACCCCTGCTGGTCCGATCGGGTAAAACGCTTGGCGGTGGATGCGGTGACTGTGTGCGTCTACGAGTACGACGCAGTAGATGGTCCTCCTCGAACACCAGCTCAGCAGTCTGATCATCTATCAGATAGTCACTGGTAGATAACGGCCCCTGTGGTAGCGTGTTCGAGGTGCTGGGCCCCTGATGTGACAGACCTCCATACTCAAACTGGCTAGACCTACCATGGTGTGGCGGCATGTATGAAGCGCTAGGATCGGCCCACGGACTGCCGTACTCGAACTGGCTAGACCTACCCGGCTGTGGCGGCGTGTACAACGTGCTGGGCTCCTGAGTGGTATGATGATGACGGCTTCGCTGTCCCAACGGATGTAACGTCTGTGGAGTCGGTTGCGGACATTGGACGTCATACATGGCTGTCGTGTCGTCCAACAGGTGCTTATGCTGGGTCTGTTGAAGTACGGCCTGGCCTCTGATGTGTAGGACCTGCAGATGACTTACTATATAATCAAGAGTAGTCGCATATACTCGTAAGTCTCCCACCTCATACTGCCGTATAAGACTCCCACTGTGGTTAACCACATGCTAAGCGTATACCGCCTAAAGAAAAATTTTAGAAATTTTAATAGGTATTGCATCAATGCGTACTAAATTTGAATTTATGGGAAAACATTCATATTGCACTAACCAGACTGTTCTCATCGTGGGCCGACGCAACGTAGCCGTCGTCTGTATGACTAGTCCGAGGGTGTCCAGCATGTAATATGGTTATCCCTCGGTACCATCTCATATACGCCCTTAAAGTCGCAGGATCGGGAAAGTCCTCTAACTCCGTCGCCACAACGGTGTTTTCCCAATTGACCCACATGTCGATAGCCGAATTATATTGTTCGGCTGTAATCTTCTCTTTCCCGTCCTAGAGCTTCTGCCACGCTGGTGGATTGACGGGGATCGTCTGCCGCATTCCGAACTGCCGAAGTACCCGATCAGGACGGTGCCACTCAACCCGGCTACCAACGATGAGGGGTACACATGCTCGCCACGCTTCCGCATTTTCCAAATAGTACAGTGGCAAACCACCCATGGCATGATCGAATGGCTGCCAAATAAACTGGGAACACAACAATAACGGCAGATTAGTTTATAAAACATACAACGTATATTGACAAGGGAGAGTAATAAATGTGACGTGTAAATTTTTTCAAACCTCGCCGGGCTGCAAGCGGTCAATCATGTCCCGCGCCTCGTTCAAACCAGCCCGGCCCGCGGCCCACTTCAGATCCTTCCTCGCAAAGAACATGTAGCTGCCTGGTAGGCCTGGCAACGGGAAATTAGGGTGAACAGCTTGCCCATCCCTCTGATGGTGCCTGTCCGTCTGCTCACACAGTGTTGGCTTAAAAGCCGTGAGTCTGTCCCAAGCAAAAAACTGCATTGTACAAGATAATTATATTATAAGCAATAATACATCTTCAAATATCATTAACAATAATATATTGATTAAGTGTGCTACCTGAATGAGCATGACGGCCCCGCACATGCCTCTACAATCACGGCAACAAGCCTTACAAAGCCATCTATATAGATGTGCTAGGCATGCTGCCCCCCAATTATATTCACTGATACGATCAAAGTCAATCAAAAAATCTAACCAATGTAACGATACTTTATTTCCTGTTGTATCAGTGAACATATGAGTGCCAAAAAATAAAAAAATCCACAAACGGGCCCGCCGTTCCGCTTCCTCCGCATTAGGATCTTCCGGAGTGCCTTGGTCTACGTATAATTCCCTCAGATGGGGTATGTTAATCGAACTTCCACTAATTTTGTCCAAAGATACATATACCCCCATATACTAATGAATACGTGTCCGCCACTCTTTCGGAGTTCGACTAGTATCGTCGAGCACCGGGACAACCTGACCAACAATTGGTAACCCCCAGTATATAGCGACATCCTGGAGTGTGATTGTGGCCTCGCGCTACAGGCAAGTGAAATGTATGCGTCTCTGGTCGCCACCTCTCAATCAAGGCAGTAATAACAGGATTGTCAACCTGATGGAAGCGTGCCGCATAACATCCAAAAAATCCGGCTCTCAATAAAGCCGTCTGCACAGCGGGATGCTCCGTCCATAAGAATAACTCTCTATCACTCCTATAAACCTTGTGTTCCTTTAACTGATGGGGTGACGACAAATAATTCACCCGGTGGTCATAGTAATAGCATAACACTGAATTATCACTAGGAGCTGGTCTATGAGCCATAGATCCTACGAGCATTAAGTAAATTAAAAAAATTGTAAAAGTACTAATTAATACTAATTAGTTTAAAACTGCAACCTTAATATTTAACTAATTTTGATAACTTTGTAAAATTCATAATATTTTAATTTTTCTACATTCATACTATTTAAAATTACATCGATTAATACATCCCATCATCATAAACATATTAATATTCTAAATAATAAATCAACATATAAAATAAACCAACACGATTAATATTCCACTAAAATAAACAATAATCTAATTTTCAAATTAAAGTTGCACAACAAATAAAATTAATACTGCTTAACATTATCTAAACGTCAAAAAATTTATTACTAATTAATTTAGAACTACAACTTTAATATTGAACAAATATATCACTTCATCTTAAAATTACTAATAATGAACATAATTAATCCTAAAACTCCACTAAAACCCTAACTTCAGTTACTTACTATATGCCCTATAACTTTAATTTTCTCATTTCTTAAATTTTATATTATTTAAAATTTATAAAAATTCATGTTAAATACTTTAGAACTACAACTTTAATACTAAATTATTACATAACGTCATCTTAAATTGACTAATAATGAACATAATTTATCCTAAAATTTCACTAAAACCCTTACACGCCACTAAAACCCTAAAACTCCATATGATTAATTGAATAAGTATAAATTCACACTAATTATATGCATACTGATTATATGTACACAAATTATATACACAATGATTAATACATCCCATCATCATAAAATGATTACTATTCTAGAAATAAATCAACATGTAATTAACATATAAAATAAACCAACAAAATTAATATTCCACTAAACTAAACAATTGTTTAATTTTAAAATTTAACGTATTAAGCAACATATAATTAACATATAAAATAAACCAAAATGATTAATATTCCACTAAACTAAACAATAATATAATTTTCAAATTTGACGTAGGCAACATGTAATTAACATATAATTTCGAAATTAAACATCATATAAATTAAACAAACAAACACATTAAAACATGTAAATTCGGTACAAAAAAAATAGAAAACTTACAAGATTTAAGAAAAATCCTTGGATGTGGAAACAAAAACCTGATTTCGAATTCCTTCTGGGAGAAAAATGACAGAGGGAGAGAGCAAAAGAAAGAGGAGAGCGATTTTGGATGGGAAGAGGAGGTTCGGGCGAGGATTTAAATAGTAGAGGAGTCGAACTTCTAAAGTTCGACATCGAGGAACAAAAACCCAATCTCGAACTTTTGAAGTTCGACAGAAAAAACATCGAACTTCTGAAGTTCGATTATATACATATTTCGAATTTCTAAAGTTCGACATCGAATTTCGGGATTATGCTTTAATGGCCTGTCTGTTACGTGCAGCTCAACACGCGCGTTATCGACCTTTCAAATTTAGGTAACGGCCAGCTATTCACAGTCGAACTTCAAAAGTTTGAATTAGAAGATATCGAACTTCCGAAGTTCGTGTACACCAAGTTCTCGAACTTCAGAAGTTCGATTGCGTATTTGCAATTTCGACTTCGAGTTTCAAGATTCTGCTTTAATGCCGTGCTTGTCAGTCGAACTTCTGAAGTTCGATCTCGAACTTCTGAAGTCTGTAAGTTTGTTTTCGAACTTCATAAGTTCGAAAAGTCTATTACAATTTCCTTTTTAATTACGCTACACATAGTCGAACTTTGAAAATTCGTGACCGGGCTTCATAAGTTCGAAAAGGCTAATTTTACTACACCACACTAAATTGGATTATTTTTAGAAGCAAATTAAAAAATAAGGTTAAAAATAAAAATAATCCGTCATTTGACTACTACATCAAGGTAAAGAAAAATATCTTCTGATTTTTAGCTTGATTGGAATTTTGTCAACCTGCAAAGAAACTAGATGTCAGATTGTGCAATTTGAGTCAGAACTAAAAACAGGTGTTACAGCGCATTATTAACGAAAAGCATGTTTACGAAATTTAACATATGTATGCAAGTCTAATAATAAATAAGAACGAGTGTAAATTAAAATCGACGCGCTATAATAATATAAAACAAGCAGGTTAATTATGCTAATAAACCTATGAATAAATAGTCACTGGCCTTGAGAATCAAAATTCGTACACTAGTTCGTTTCTCCATTAAAAGGCATTACATCACGCCTATGTTTATGCATCTTCTTCATTCCTTTGCCGCCCACATGTTTGCGCAAAAAGAATACAAATTTGCTAATTAAAGGCAAAACCGGATGATATGAACCCACCTGTATGAAGCTGTCTCTCGTTCAAAAAGTTTTTTTGCCTCTCAAATTGTTCTCTACTAATCTTCCTCATGTTACAAACCATCCTTTTTTTTCTTTGGTCGAAAAAACCATCCTTTTTTTTCTTTGGTCGAAAAAACCATCCTAATTAAAGAATGGTCCAAGGCCAACCTATTGCTATTACAGAAGTTTTCTAGAAATAAACTATTACTCGAACAAGACGAGCTAGTGAGTAGTTTAAATAATTAAAAATTACTCTTTTTGTAATAATTGGAGTTTCCTTTACAAGCGACAATTAAGTGGGGATGGCATGATTTTTAAGAAAAAATATTATTGGATCACCATGAGGAAAGTTAGAACTGATTTTAAAGGGCAAAAATTCCAGAGGCTATGCCACTTGGCTTCTAAAGTCAGGAGGAGCTACTCGCAAAAAAAAATATATATGCAAAAAATAAAAAATAAAGTAAGGAGGAGCATTGGAGGACCGTTGTCCATCGTCCTAGTAAACTAGTCTAATTTCTCGTGCCATAGACGGGCACAATACACGGGCATGATATATGTTTTTTATTTTATATTTTATACAAATTAAAGATCAATCAATTCTATTAAGAAATTAAAATTTCAATTTATTAAAAAATTTTCTTTTTTAAGCAATGACACTCATAGTAGAATATGACACAAAAAAATTTAAGTAAAACACTTAAAGGACACTTCTTCTAAAGAAAACTATTCTAAAAAAATACAAATTCAATAGTTTATAACCTCGGGATCTCAAATTTAAAATTAGTGAATATGCATCTCTTAATATGGGCAAAACTGATCTAATGCATCCAATCAAAATAATGGAACTTGTCAAATCTATGATGAAATTGGCAGCTCATATTAAGAGAAACTGATGTATGGTGAAAGATAAAAACGATTGAAAGCAACTCGAGTGTCCAATCTTTATACACATCAATTATCATCATAAGACATACATATCTACGACCCCATTTAAAAAATCTTGCTCCACACCAATATCAATTATTACCATACTACTAGTCAAAAAACGAATTCCCATCAAATAAACTGCCTTGCAAATGTGGTGTAGAGAAAATGATACATAATATCTCAAAAGAATAGCCATATCAAGTGCAAAAATATGTATGAGATACTGTGTCCTCACATGTAAATTGCACCGTGTTGCTTTCACCCAAAACATAATTTTTTTTTGTGGGCAATCTTTTCAAATTCCACATGTTTAACTTCAATGAACATAAAAGGTTCGATAATAATGAAATGGAGGGTTTAGAAAAGGAAAAAGACGCAGGACCAAAAGGGATACGCTATGACGTTGAGAGGATGAACCATCTCCAAGATACAACCTGGGCAAAAAAAAAGAAACTAGAATTTCCTTGTTCGTACATGATGGACAGATCTCAATAGAATTTCTCAAGTTAAAATCATCATACAAAATTTAACATTGGTTATGGCCTCAAATATTGTAATACATAAATAGGAAAAAAAGGAAAAGAACATATATAAAACACCACCATATACATCCATAAGAAAATGAAGTGATTTAACTCACAAAACACGGTTCAAAGAGTAACCTGAAAGAAACTTTGAACATGAAAATGAAGTCTTAATTAAAACAAGAAATCTCATATAATGTTCTATGTACAAAGCAAGAATGAGATCTAAGTTGGACTAAGATGATAATAAGCATAGAGGTATACATGTACATATACATAACTTCTAAGTACACAAAACTATAAAGGCAAGAATATGTGATCTATGATTAGGCATAATAAGAGTGGAAAAAGTTTGACAAACAAAAAAGTGTGGGAAAAGAAATAGTTAACATGATCATGATCATGGCTGTGAATGAATTGTATTTTTCTTCCAGTTTGTATATTTCCTGAAATAATCCAGATCAATTTACTTTCACTCTAAATTAGGTCCAAGCAGTAGCATAATGTAATCACTAATCATACAACTGATATATGGGCTAGCATGTTACCTCAAAATCTCATTCTCCATGTGGTCATCAATCATTTTTGTCAAACTAGACATAGCTTGCACTGTCTCAGAATTATCCTAAAAACAAAAGAGTGAATTGTTCAACTTCCTCCTGTGGTTTAACAAATGTGCACAATAATATCCAGTGATTGTAAAATTAGCTAAGTGACCCCCTATAGTTTTAATGAGGGTGTACATAGACCCCCTCCGTTAATTTTTCCGTCCAAAATAACGTGTTTTGATATGCACGCTTGACTTGTGCGATTTTCCTTTGTTTTTTTCATAATAAATGCATTAAATAAGCTTAAATGCATTAAATAAGCTTTTCTATCCTTAATTTCTTTAAAAAATAAAAAAGCAATTAAATTAATAAACAAAGAAAAGAAAAAGAAAAACATCCACCACCCCTGCCACCCCACCCCCAGCCCCCAGCCCCGTCATACCCACCCCCCACCACCTCCACCACCCCCGCTACCCCCACCCCCACCTCCACCACTCTCGCCACCCCCGTCCCGACCCCCAGCTGGCCCCACCATAGCCGCTGCCCCCACCCCTGTCGCCCCCACCCCCCTCATCCCTCATGTTTTTCTTTTTTTTTTGTATTTTTCCTAATTTAATTTTTATTTTTTATTTTTTATTTTTAAATAAAATAAAGTAAAATAAGTTAGAGGCAAAATAGACTTTTTTCTTGAAATCCATAAAAAAAACTAACGATCGTTAGCTTCAGGGGGACGTGTGCACCTTTCTTAGAAACATGAGGGAATAATCTGCTAATTTCATAATTACAGGGTATGTGGTGCACATTTGTCAAACCATAGGGGAAAATTAAGTAATTCACCCAAAACAAAATTCAAGAATAAAGCTAAAATTAAATTAAAGATGAGAAAAGAAAAAGAAAATGTTCTGGAAAGCTCTTGTGATCGTGATACGGCGACTCCAATTCAAGAAGAGACAGCGAGTAGATAAAATAAAGCTCGATATGAAAATTTGAAAGAAAAATTGAATAAAAAATAAAAATAAAATTCTAAACAACACCTTTGATTATCTCGTGGTTAGCCTTTAATGAAAGTTCTCCCAAACCCTCCCTTCGCATTTCCGCTTGATAGGAAATAAAAAGAGTGTTTCTCTGTTTTCCATTGCATTTGATGCAAATCATACAAGAATATTTCTACTTAGAGTAAACTAAGATAGGATCAGTAAGTTACAACAAGCAGTTTGCATGTGAGAAAATTTTTAACCGTTATCACACCCCAGTATACGAAGCACGATCTCAAACGGTGTGCTTGGACCGTAGCTTTGTAAACCGAGCATAGACAACCCTCTAGTCATGACATCTGTAATCTGATCGACTGAGGAAAGGAATGAAACCTGGAGTTGTTTCGCAGCCATTTTTTCACGCACGAAATGTACGTCTAGCTCAACGTGTTTAGTTCGTGCATGAAGGACTGAATTAACTGAGAGATATGTGGCCCCAAGATTGTCACACCAAAGCACTGGTGAAGTATGCTGAGGTATTTGTAATTCTGCTAACAAAGACTGTAATCAACAAACTTCAGCAGCAGCATGCACCACAGCCAGATATTCCACCTGCGTCCTAGAACGAGCAACTGTAGGTTGCTTCTTGGCATACCAAGAGATCAAGTTCGGACCAAGAAAAATGCAACAGCCACTAATATTCCGTCGATCATCGAGGCTACCAGCCTAATCAGCTTCTGAATAGGCATGAATTGTGTTATCTGAAGAAGGCCTGATAAATAATCCAAAGAGTCATAGTTCCATTTAAGTATCTCAAAATCCTCTTAACTGCTGCCGAATGAGTCTTCTTAGGACTATGCAAAACTGGCAAACCTTATTTACAGCAAGGGCAATGTCAAGTCTAATGAGCTACAAATACTGGAGCACCAATGATACTCCTGACAAAGTGTCGGATCAGAGAACGGTTCACCATCATGCTGAGACAATTGCTGATTAGGGGCCACTGGAGATGAAATTGGTTTGGCCTTAGTAAACTTTGCACGATAAAGTAAGTCACGAATATATTTCTGTTGAGACAAAACCAGACCTGTAGAAAGTTTCTGGACTTGAACACCTAAAGTGTAAGATAATGTGCCAAGATCCTTTAATACAAAAGTACCATGCAATTGATCAACAGCATCAACAATTGTTTTTGGACAATTACCAGTAATTATTATGTCGTCAACATAGACAAGCATGTATAAAACCACCGACCAATCTGAGAAAATGAACAATGAGTTATCATATTTGGAGGAGACAAAGCCAATTTCGCCCAAAAAGTCACTCAATCGCGCAAACCACGCCAAAAGAGCCTGTTTTAAGCCATATAGTACACGTTGCAACTTACAAACATAATCAGGGTATTCAGGATGAACAAAACCAGTAGGCTGAGACATGTAAACGTCCTTACTCAAATAACCATGAAAAAAAGCATTATTCGCGTCCAGCTGACTAATAGTCCAACCGTATAAAACTGGAATTGACAACACAACACGAATTGTTGTAGATTTTAAAACAGCACTAAAAGTTTCTATGTAATCAAGTCCCTCTTCCAGAGTAGAGCCCTTAGTGACAAGGCGAGCTTTGTAGCAATCAATGGACTCATCTAGTTTCCGTTTGATGTGAAATACCCATTTGCAACCAATAATGTTTGTGCCACGTGGTTTAAGAACTAAAGTACAGGTATTATTTTGTAACAAAGCATTATACTCTTGAGACACAACATTACGCCAAGCCTGAGAACGAACAGCTTTAGAATAACATGACAGTTCGATATTAGTTAATTCGGATTCAGACGAGGATGCCAGATAAAGGACATAATCAGAATATTTTTGAGGAACTCTGAGAACGACTTTAGAGCGTGTGTGCATAGGATGAGTAGAAGAATTTGGCACTGCATTTGTGTTAGTTTGTGTTGGTTCAAAAGTGCCGACGGGAAACAAATAGGAGTCAGACTTGACATTTAAGTTGTCTGAACTTGAATCTCATCCATGAGACTTAGTGCTTGACATGGAAGTGTACGAAGTGGGACTTGATTCATGGGATGGAAATGAAATGAAATATCTAGATGCTAACAGTTAGACATGTCATGATGATGTTGGGTAAAGTCAATTTGGGGCTGATGAGAAGTGTTTGACTTTGAAGAACTTTGTGGAGTATTAGTAAAGCACGACTGAGAAGGTGATGGCTCAGACAAGAACTTCGATGGCAGAGATGAGTCAAGGATCGATGTCAGAAGGATTAGACAAAGACAAGTTTTTGGAGCTTGACTCAATAGGCCAAATCGGATATGCTAAATTTGTTAGAAAATAAATTTGATTTAGGATTTGTATATGTTTAAGAGTCTTCATTATATTAGGATTAGTTTATTGATTATTTTCCTAGCCAAATTAGGATTGATCTATTAGCTATTTTAATATGTAAAGGAGTGGTTTAACCAAATCCTGTTTAGTTTTAGATTTCTAAAGTAGCCTATATATAGAGGTGAGAGCTTTAAGTTGTAGATGTCTAAGTTAGAAGAGATAATAAAGTTTAATATATTCTCTCTATATTCAAAATAGCCTCTTCCACTTTCTAACAAAGTAGTATCAGAGCTAGGTAAATATGATGGCTAATGGGATACTTCCATTTCAATTCCCTCGCCTGACAAAGGATAATTACGATAATTTGACAATTCGTCTAAAAGCCCTTCTTGGCTCTCAAGATGCTTGAGAGATTGTAGAAAAAGGCTCCACGAAACAGGATGAAGATACAGCCTTGAGTCAAGCTCAAAAGGAAGCTTTGACAAGATCGTAGAAGAAAGATCAACAAGCTCTTTCTATCATCCATCTATGTTTGGATGAAGCGATGTTCGAGAAGATATTTTGTGCCACTACAGCGAAGGAAGCATGGGAGATTCTTCAAAAATCCCAAAAGGGAGTTGACAAGGTAAAAAAGGTTCGTCTTCAAACCTTAAGAGGTGAGTTTGAATCTCTTGATATGAACGATACTAAATCTATATTAGATTATATTTCAAGAGTCTTGGTAGTTTTCAATCAATTAAAAAGATATGGAGAAGATTTGAAAGATGTCCATGTAGTGGAAAAAATCTTTCGTTCTTTGCATCCAAAAATATGAATATATTGTTGTAGCCATTGAAGAATCAAAGGATTTAGACAGCATGTCCATTGATGAACTCATGGGTTTGTTACAAACCCATGAAGGAAGACATAAAAAGAAGGATAAGGAAGTCCTTGAAAAGGTTCTTCAAAGCAATCTTATTTTAAAGAAAGAAGAAAACTCCAATAATAATGGAGGCCAAGGAAGACGAGGACATGGTTGTGGACAAAAAAGGCAAGGACATGGCGGAAGAGGAGGATTTAATCAATTCAATCAAGAAGAGAACAACACACAAGGACCTGGGCATGGAAGAGGTAAAGGAAAGTTTGATAAATCGTCAATTCAATGTCACAATTGTCAAAATTTTGGGCATTATTCTTATGAATGCAGAAAAAATCCAAAAGTTGTGGCTGAGAAAGCAAATTACATAGAGAAACAAGAAGAAGAGGAGATAACCTTGTTGATGGCTCATCAAGGTGAACCTAATGGAGATAGGACTTCATAGTATCTTGATACAGCAGCTAGCAGTCACATGAGTGGAAAAAAAGTATGTTTGTAGAGCTCGATAAAACTGTCAAGGGCAATGTAAAATTTGGAGATGGCTCTACGGTCTCTGTGGAAGGCAAATGTAAGATTCTAATCTGTTTGAAAGATGGAAGGCATCGTCTTATTTCTAAAGTTTATTATGTGCCAAAATTAAAAAGTAATATTTTGAGTCTTGGCCAACTTCTTGAGAAAAATTACACAATTTTATTGAAAGCTGAACATTGTATAATAAGGGATGAAAATAATGTTTTGATAACAAAAGTGCCAATGACAAGAAATAGATTGTTTGTATTAAACATTCAGAATGATACATCAAAATGTTTTAAAGCTTGTGTAAAAGAAACTTCTTGGCTTTGGCATTTGAGATTTGGGCACATAAATTTTGAAAATTTGTCTTTGATGTCAAAAACTAATATGGCGAATGAATTTCCTCTCATCAATCATTCGGAGCAAATCTGTGAAGGCTGTCTTCTTGGCAAACAAGCTAGGAAAAGTTTCCACAGGAGGCTACATCAAGAGCAAGGAGGCCACTAGAACTTGTCCATACCGATATCTGTGGGCCTATAAATCCAAGTTCCTATGGTAAAAATAAGTATTTTATTCTTTTCATTGATGATTATAGCCGTAAAACTTGGGTCTATTTCCTAAAAGAAAAATCTGAATCTTTTGAGAAGTTCAAGATATTTAAGGCCCTTGTTGAAAAGGAAAGTGGTTACAAGATAAAAGCTTTGAGATCTGATAGAGGCGGAGAATTCACATCAAAAGAATTTGAAAGGTTTTGTGAAGACCAGGGTATTTGACGTCCTTTGACAGTTCCTCGATCGCCTCAACAAAATGGAGTTGCTGAGAGAAAAAATACAGTGATTCTCGAGATGATTCAGAGCATGTTAAAGGCCAAAGGAATGCCGAAAGAATTTTGGGTTGAAGCTGTTGATTGGGTTGTGTATCTTTTGAATCGTTGTGCTATGAAGAGTCTTTCTAACAAGACACCAATGGAAACCTGGTATAAAAAGAAGCTTGGCATCAAGCATTTACGAGTTTTTGGATGCATAGCCTATGCTCATATTCCACATCAAATTAGATCCAAGCTTGACAACAAGAGCCAAAAGCTTGTTTTTATTGGCTATGATAGACGCTCTAAAGGTTAAAAGCTCTACAATCCTATTATTGGAAAGATTATTATTAGAGAGATGTTCAATTTGATGAAGAAGCAGAATGGGATTGGGGCACTAATGAGCAAAAAGAAGATAAATTCTTGCCACTTCGAGAACAAAAAGTAGAAGCAAATAGGGATTCTATCTCTCCAATTCCTACTCCAACTTCAAGTGCAGTTTCAACTCCAACTACAACTCCAACTCCAATTCCAACTCCATCTCCAACTATTGGTCAAGGAAACTCCTTTGTAGCAAGTTTGAGTCCTGAAGAAAGAGCTCCTCGCTTTAGAAGTTTGAGTGAGATCTACAAAGTAACTCGAAATTTAAATAAAGATCTAAATCTCTTTTGTCTCTATGATGATTGTGAGCTAATAACATTTGAGGAAGCTGATATGAGCGAAAGGTCGAGAGAAGTTGTGGATGAAAAGATCAAGACGATAAAAAGGAATGATACTTGGGAGCTTGCGACTTTACCTAAAAGACACAAAGCCATTAGAGTAAATCCGGTTTACAAGATAAAGAGGAATACAAAAAATTGAAGTAGAAAGATACAAGACAAGGTGGGTTGCAAAAGGCCATAGTCAAAGAGATGGCATTGACTATGGTGATAGTTCAAAAGGGCAATGGCGAAAGAGTTCGAGAATGTATCACAAGGAAAGAAGTGAAGATGGAGCATGTAAAGTCTTAAGATCAGATTGCCGACATTTTAACAAATCCCCTCAAGAGTGACGTGTTTATCCAACTGAGAGCTTTGCTTGGAGTTATGAGAATCAAATCAAGTTTAAGGGGGGATGTTAGAAAATAAACTTGATTTAGGATTTGTATATGTTTAGGAGTCTTAATTATATTAGGATTATTTTATTGGTTATTTTCCTAGTCAAATTAGGATTGATTTATTAACTATTTTAATATGTAAAGGATTGGGTTAACCAAATCCTATTTAGTTTTGGATTTCTAAAGTAGCCTATATATAGAGGTGACAGCTTTCAGTTGTAGATGTCCAAGTTAGAAGAGCTAATAAAGTTTAATATATTCTCTTTATATTCAAAATAGTCTCTTCCACTTTCTAACAAAACTCCTCTTCAAAGAATGAGCACGCATGTCAAAATTGAATTGAAACGGGAATACAAACTCATTGAAAATTACTTGCCTATCTGACCCAAAAAAAAAGGGAAAAATAAAGAAAATTACATGCCTAGCAAATAAACTCGTTCTGTAGGAACATGGTAGCAATGATAGCCTCTATGATTTTCACTATAACCCTAGAATACACAAGGCAGAGATTTGGGGCTGAGCTTATCTTGTTTGTATTGACCTAGATAAGGAAAGCATTGACACCCAAAACAACGTAAAAAACCTATAGTCTGGCTGTTTTTGATAGAGGTGGAAAAATCTTTTGGCATGAATGCATGAAACATGAGAGTAGTGCCCATTTAAGTGATATGACAGATTTTACGTTTTGCTCAAGAGTATGTGGACAAGAAATACGTCACTGGATACTATTTTCTATAAGAAAAGAAGCAAGGGATCTTTGAACCAATTCTCTAGCATTATCACATTGAAAATATTTGATACGGGAGGAAAATAAATTCTTAACCAAAACTTTGAACTTTCTGAATGAATCAACACAGGCACTCCTATTAATCAAAGGGTACATCTATACAAAGCGAGTAAAATCATCTGCAAAAATAATAAAATATTGGAAGCCTGAATAGGAAGCTACTGGGACAGGATACCAAATGTCACAATGAATAAGTTCAAGTACAGATTTTGTGACTTGATTAGATGGACTGAAAGCCAACCTCTGACTCTTATCTATCGTACATGATGAACAAACTTCATTAACTAACTGAAAATTAGAAAAAACCCAAAGCAGACTGAGGGCCTGTTTGGATTGGTTTTTTTTTAGGAAAAAACAATTCTTTTTCCTGAAAAAGTTACATTAAATTTGCAAAAAATATTTGATTTGGCTTCCAAAAAAGCTGAAACTCTAAAAAAAGCTCAAATACAGCTTTTTTTAGAAGCCAGAATTTTCATCTTCTAAAACAAGCTATTTTCAAAAACTGTTAAGAAAAGCGCTTTTGAAAAAAGTCAATCCAAACGAGCCCTGAGACTTGACTGATGAAGTCAAAACATGCTTTTAGGGATGCCCAAGTCTGCAATGCCAAAGGTCAGCGGAAGAATGTGCAGCAGCAAAGACAGCAAGAGTACCAGACGAAAGAGTGACTGACTATGGAAATTATAAAGACCCGAATCACAAACAAAGACAAGTTCTCCAATATCCTGGTAATCAACTTCAAATTTGTTTTATTAGTTTACATATTGCAAACTTTTTATATATCACAATTCATCTTTTTTCTCCATTTACTATTACATTACATTTCTTACGTACTAATAATTGTTTAATTTTTTTACATCTTATTTTATATGTATATAACTCTCATTTGGAGTACTTCGTTACTGCATAAATTCATAAACCTTTCTTTTATTTGTAGAGTTAAAACTTAGTGCTAACAAATACAAATCTTATCTCTTGCTAAAATTGAGAAGATATTAAGAGGAAATGGCCAAACTTTAAGAGATTATCCTTCAATGCCATTCCCCGAAGATATCAATCGAGATGAGTATCAAAATAATTTGCTACATGAAGAACTTAATTATGACAGATCACTTCTTGCAACTCAATTCAAGAGTTTTACAATGGTTTGGATGATGAACAAGTTCATGTATTTCAAACTATTATGACAACTGTCAACAAAGGCAACTTTAGTGTTTTCTTTTTATATGGATATGGTGGAACTGGAAAACATATGTTTGGAAGACACTAACTTCTTCTATAAGAAGTAAAGGAGAAATTGTTATAACTGTAGCTTTGAGTGGCATAGTTTTAGTGCTAATTCCAAGAGGTAGAACTGCTCATTTTGTTGATTGTTTTGTTTATATCTCAAAAGAATACTTTACTTATCACATTGGATAAATGATAAAACTTTTCTCACCTTATATTATTTCACACTTTAATAGGCTTGTGAAAGATGGAATAAGGGAATGGGCTCGCGTGCATGAGAGTTGGGCCATTAGTTTAAATTGGTGGATTTGCTCCTGATATTTCACTTTTTGACTAAAAGTCTACCTGCAGCTGCTTTTCAAAGGGTACATCCAAACAAAGCGAGTAAAATCATCTGCAAAAATAATAAAATATTGAAAGCCTGAACAGGACGCTACTGGGACAGGATACCAAATGTCACAATGAATAAGTTCAAGTACAGACTTTGTGACTCGATTTGATGGACTGGGGTGAAGCTATTTTGTCTGCATGTCATATACAAAATAAAATACCATATAAGGAAATTGGAATAACCCCATATGAGTTATGGAAAGGTTATGCTCCCAATTTAAAATATCTGAAAGTGTGAGGGTGTCTTGCTAAGGTTATGTTACCTGATCCTAAGAAAAGAAAGATAGGATCTAAAGCATCTGATTGCATGTTCATTGGCTATGCTAACAATAGTGCTGCTTATAGATTTCTTATAATCAAAAGTGATGTGATCGAATGCAATACTATTGTTGAAACAAAAAATGCTGTGAATTCTTTGAGAACATCTTTCCTTTGAAAACTGATAATATTTCTCATGCACCTGTTATTCAAAATGATCTTGAAAATGACAATTTGAGAAGGGGCAAGAGACCAAGAAAAGAAAATTCTTTTGGTAACGACTTTTATACTTTTGTTGTAAAGGATGATCCTATAACTTTTTCTGATGCAATTTCTTCTTCTAGTGCACCATTTGGAAAGAAACCATAAAAATTGAAATAGATTCAATATTACGAAATAATACTTGGAAATTAGTGGATTTACATCCAGCAGCTAAACCTATTGGTTGCAAATGGCTTTTCAAAAGGAAATTAAATCCTGATGGTTCTATTGATAGATATAAAGCTAGACTTGTTGCAAAAGGCTTTACTTAAAAACAAAACATTGATTACTTTGATTAAAAATAAAGTTTGTAAACTACTAAAGTCGTTATATGGTCTAAAGCAAGCACCTAAATAGTGGCATGAAAAATTTGATCAAGTTTTGTTGTGTGATAGTTTTTCGTCTGTGGTGGTAGATAAATGTGTTTATACAAAACTTGATAATGGCGATTGGGTGATTATATGTCTTTATGTGGATGACATGCTTATCTCTGGTTCTGGCCTTGGTATAATACAAAGAACTAAAAGTTTTTTGTCTACTAATTTTGATATGAAAGACATAGGAGAGGCCAGTGTCATCTTAGGCATAAAAATCATACGAAATGATAGTGGTATAATGTTAAATCAGGGGCATTATGTGGAGAAAGTTCTTAAAAGGTTTAATAATTTTGATGTGGTACCTGTGAGCACTCCTTATTATGCTAATAGTCAATTGAAAAAGAACAAAGGAGATGTTGTCTCTCAAAATATATATGCTCAAATTATTAGGAGTCTAATGCATTTAATGAACTTTACTAGACCTGATATAGCTTATGCTGTGTGTAGATTGAGTAGGTATACTCATAATCCAAATCATGATCATTGGAATGCATTAGTAAGCATATTAAAATTTTTTAGAGGTACCATGAACCATGGTATTAAATATAGTGGATTTCTCACTGTGGTAAAAGGATACAACGATGCTAACTAGATCTCTGATTCAGATGAGACAAAATCCACTAGTGGCTATGTGTTCACCCTTGCTGGGGGTGTAATATCTTGGAAATCAGCCAAACAAAATATAATTGCAAGGTCAACTATGGAATCTGAGTTTATGGCACTAGAGTTGGCTGGTAATGAGGCCGAGTGGCTGAGAAATTTCTTGACAAGTATTCCGTTGGGAATAAAACAAACACCTTCTATGTCTATGCATTGTGATTGCCAAGCCGCAATAGCTATTGTGAAAAACAAAACCTTTAATGGGAAAAATAGACACATACGCTTGAGACATAATGTGATAAAACAACTGCTTAGAGATGGAATTATTTCCATAGATTATGTGAAGTCAGTGATGAATTTGTCTGATCCTCTGACTAAACCTTTGGACAGAAAACTAATTAGTGAAACATCGAGGGGAATGAGACTACTGCCTATTTGAGATATCAACAATGATGGTAACCCAACCTATGTGATTGGCGATCCCATGAATTAGGTTCATATGGGTAATAACAAGTCATTTGTTGATATATTAAGCCCTATTAAATTTTTGTCCCTCCTATGGTGTGAATAGTGCGAAACTGCAAATAAAGTGAGGTTAAGCTATGCTCTTAATCAAATCCATATCCTTTATAGGTGGTGTATTAATTGCAGAATACATTTGATGGATTGACCTATATGAGTGTGGAGTGGGGCCACTCCTATGAAATTTATGACAAAATTCCTAGAGCACTCATGAATAACTAAGCACGCACATGGCCTATTAGTGAAAATCGCGATGAACAGCAAATTGTGGGGGTATAATATGATAGATAAGAGTCTTAACTTATAACAAGAATTCTTGGTTCATAGAAGCTAAAGGCTTCACCAATTATTCTGTAAGTTATATCTTACTGTATCTAGGCCTGGTTCATAGTCTGAAAGACACCAGATACGATGCATTATACTCAGTGATATAAACCCAGCAAAATCGTTTTCTTCTTTCTTCTTATTCTTTTGAGATATGTGGGGGATTGTTGGTTGTTTTGTTTGTATCTCAAAAGAATAGTTCACTTCTCACATTGAAAAAATGATAAAACTTTTCTCACCTTCTATTAGTTCACACTTTAGTGGGCCTGTGAAAGATGGAATAAGGGAATGGACTCGCGTGCATGAGAGTTGGGCCATTAGCTTAAATTAGTGGATTTGCGCCCCCCTGCACGCAAGATTTACGTGAGGGCTGGTCGAAGCCACTTTTTGAAATTTATTATTTTGCTTTTCAGAAGATAGTTTATTTTGAAATATTCTGGTAAGGCTAAAAGTCTACTTGCAACTGCTTATATTTCTCTTCTAGCTGTTGAAGACCAAATATTTCTCAGGATTAGCTGCATCATTTTCGAGCTAGTCTGTTGAGCTTGAAGCCTATAAATAACCCTCCATTCTCCATGCTAAACACAACTCAGAAAATCCTTCTCCTTTGCTCTGTTAAAAATATTTTGTTTCCTACTACTGGATATTTCATACTAAATTTCTTTTTGTTGTTCCTGATCCTAGTTCAAAACTAGAAGAGCTTGTTGAATCCTAAGGGATATGCTTCTAGTTGGGTGAAATATCCTTAAAGATAGTGTTCATAACACGCCTCAAGCTACTATTTGATTTTATTACATTACTTTTGCGCTTGTTCTACAGTTGTGTTTATTTCTTTTAGACTCCATTTTCCAACACATTTAAGGTTTGCTATACACCATTAGTAATAAATGAGGATTCTATTTGCAACATCAAGTAGGCAAGTGAAATAATTGAAGTTTTAAGAAGAAGAAAGCTTATCATTTGGGATAAAGCACATATGGTTCATATGTGTTGTTTTGAGGCATTTGATTGTACACTTAGAGATATTTTGATATTTGAAAATCCAAATTATAATGCTCCACCATTTGGATGCAAAATTATTGTTTTTGAAGGCAATTTTAGGCAAGTTCTACTAGTGGTAGTTCCAAAGGGAATTCGACCTGATATAATATATGCATCATTGAATTCATCACGTCTTTGGCAGTATTGTCATGTTCTAACTCTTACTAGAAACATGCATTTGATGGGAGGTTCATCACCCCAAGAGTGCCAAGAAGTAAAACAACTTTCAAATTAGGTATTAAGTGTTAGGGATGGTACTGCTACCACTGATAATGATGGTGAATGTGAGATAGAAATACCTAATGATTTGCTTCTTATTGATTTCCAAGATCCATTAACAACAATTGTTGAAAGTACCTACCTAGGTTTTCTCGCTAATATAGATGATAGAGCTTAGTTGCAAGAGCGAGCAATACTTGCACCAACACTTGAGAATGTTCAAACAATAAATAATTACATGTTTTCTTTGCTTCAAGTGAAGAACTTGTTTATCTAAGCTCAGATAGCATATGAAAAGTAGATTCAAGTGTTGATTCAGAATCAGTTATGTTTCCTCCAGAGTTCTTAAACACCATTACATGTTTGGGCATTCCAAATCATATTTTGAAGCTTAAAGTTGAACTACCAGTTATGTTGATGAGAAATATTGATTAATGTGTTGACCTTTGTAATGGAACTAGGCCTAACTGACTCAAATGGCAAGCCATGTTGTAGAAGCTGAGCTTTTGTCTGGAAAACGTGCTGGACAGAAAGTTTTTATACCAAGGATGTGATGACTTCTAATAACAGAAATTTGGCATTTAAGTACAAAGTCGGTAGTTTCCTTTGCCATGACAATCAACAAAAGCTAGGGACAATTTTTACATAATGTTGACGTATATTTTCTACGTCCAATATTCACTCATAGCCAATTATATATTGCTGTTTCTAAGATAACAAGCAAAAGAGTTTGAAAATATTAATTCTCAACCCAGAAGGCAAGATTTCAAAAACAACAACAAATGTGGCGTACAAAGAGATTTTTCAAATTTTGAAGTGATCAGAAAATGTTGTAATGGTATGTAAGATATATTCTTGCATTTTTGTACGCTATCATTAATATTATTAAAAATGGTATGTATGATATATTCTTGAATTTTTGTACCCTATCATCAAAATTTTTTTAATATACTTTTTTCTTATCTTATTTCAATACTATTCTCTTTAAATTTTACATTCGTATGCTTTCATCTATTCAAAATATTCATATATACTTATGTATAAAAATCATTATATAAATAAAAATGTATTTTCTCGTGCATTGCACGGGTCAATAACTAGTTATTCTGAAGTCAAATTATATTAACGTTGGGAAAACTCTTCCATCCATCTGAATGATGTTAGTCTAAAAAATTGTAGGTATTAAACAAAAATTAATAGGTCAAAAATAAAAATTCATAGGTCAAGAACGAAAATTTTTAGGTTAAGAACAAAAATTATTACCTATGACTTTTTTTGAAAACTACAAAAATTATTTAATAAAAATATTTATTCTTGACCTACAAATTTTGTTTGACCTATGAATTTTTGTTCAATACTTATAATATATCTGTTTTTTAGATTGATACCAATCAGATGGATGGAAGACTAATCCTTAACATTGTGGAACAATGCAAAAATCTTTTAAACTTTTACAATTTTATATGATGAATATTGCTTCAACCACAAACTAAAAATACTAATTGTAAATAAGATAGGTAATAACATTGATGTAATCGTTTAAATGCTAAATGTTTCATGACCATAATTCAATTAGTTCGTATTATTTTAACCATATTAATTCTTAATATTTTATAAATTTCTTCAAGTTAGTTTTCTTTTTTTTATTCATTTCTATTAATTAGATGGGCAATAATTTTAAAAAATAATATGAATATTTTTAGACAATAAAAATTAATTTAGTGCACTTATCAAATATTTTCTACAGCCTCTGTCCATCTCATGATGTGCATTATGTGGCCAAAGACACCCCATTCCTCTTTTGGTCCATATTCTACGGTAATCCACAAAGTTTGTAAGTTTAATCAATGTATCGTAACTTCCAGTGAGTTTCATTCCAATAACCATTGGCGCATGCTCTTGGTGCTGCCAAAAGCTTCTCCTTCAGGGGCACAGTAAACCACAGCAGGTAGGTTTTGAATTTTTGATAAGTTCCCATAGGGGGCGTTTGAACTTAATATTTAATATTAAATAATAATTCTCAAGTTCGATGACTTGAGCATGCGTCAATTACAATCCTTTTTTCCGTTATTCTCTTAAATTAAATTTTATTATTGACTATTTGAACAAATAATTCTTTCATATCCGACATTACATTGATGTTTTTCGACTTTAAAAAAAAATCTATTTTACTTTAAATAAAAGGTTTCAGTCTTATAAAAATTAAATATATTAGTAAATCTTATAGCTAAACTTCAATATTGCATTCATGAAATTTTCTGTAGTTTCTATACTCCACAATTGTTATGTATCCCTCTGTTAGAAAATCTTTACAATAGGTCATGAGAAAAAAATAGATGATTATAAATTATAATTTACTTGTATTTCAGAAGATAAAATTTTTTTATCCAATTACGTTCAAGAGTAAGCTTGTTTCACCTCAAGAAGTTTTGTATTCTTATTAGGTATGATATAGAATTACAAAATTTTAAATCCCCCAAAAATATCAAGACTTCGTCAAATTTGGAACTTGATCAGAAACTTTCTATTTTTTTGCCGAAAACAATGTTCCCTAGTCCCGTGACAAGCTCGACATTAGAAATCGTATTAATTTTGGGATATGAGTTCCATCAACTACAGGGACTCCACATCGAGCTGCTTGTGGTGCCTTTTAATCCAACCCTAACCCACATTTTGTTATTTGAAAGAAATTTGAGTTGCTAGGTCGACTTGATATATATATGAGAAAGAAATGATGAGAACAAGAATACTGTTAGTACTTTCCTTTTTTATATATTTGGATAGTGCTTTATGAAGGTCGGATGATGTTTCAAACATTTGTTCTGTGGCAAACTTTTCTCATCGTATCATACAATAAGAAATTCTCGTTGCACAGAGAGGAGTGAACATTAATACATATCATATATGGAGAATCACCTTTATTACTATCTTCTCCAAATTAAAGAAATGCACCCTCGCAGTCGTCAACCTCTCTGGTTTTGTTTTTGTTTTCTTTCCATGTTTCACCTTAACATGGATAGCTCCATACCGATTTTGGGCATTCCTCGGCCTGAAGAAGGTACGGACTTTGCCAGATCGCAAGTTTTGGCCCTTGCAGCTCTGTTGTCGGGCTCCGCATTTGTTGGGGTCAGACGCAAAAAATTCGAAACATTACCCTAGTCCCCCCGGCGCTTCATTCCAGTTTGGAATCTACTAATTAATTCATTAGGACATCATTACCTTGACAATCTAACTAATTCATTGTGACATCATTACCTTAACAATCATCTGATCACTTTAAAGAGGTACTTCTCAACTAAATTCTATCTGGTACGATCTACAAATACACAACCACCCAAAGGTGTTAAGGTCAAGCAATTCACAAATGCTAAGCAAAACAACTAATATTAGATTAGAGAAACTACTGTTGCTTTTCCTGTTTAGATTTTCAATGTGCCTGGTACACAATTCTTCATTCCATGATCATTTTTCTCACATAAATTTTACGTAAAAAACTTTCTTGTTTCCATGCACTCATGATGACTTTACTGCTTGTAGATGCTCCTGGTTAGGGGCCCTCTTACTTGAATAGACAAGGTGAACAGATAAGAGACTTGAAAGCGAAAGCACATAAAACCCACATGCTCTCAAGAACACCCCCCACTATATACAGAAAATGATGGTTCACACAAAAGCTACAATCACCAAAACATTTAATTAGTATTGGCCCCAATCTTTGAGTGGAAGAAAGAACGTTACAAGCTGATTATTCTTTGTTTCAGACAAATTGTGCTTTAGGCCTCATCAATTCTTTAGATTGTTCTCAGCATTAGAAACCAAATAAAATTTCATATTCAGTTTAATTATTCGAGACACAATTTAATGGTAACATTGGTGCACTACATTCAGAACTAAAAATAATCCAAAAGCAAATTTAAACATCTAGGAAACAATATAACGATCCGGTAGCAAAAGTTTGGAATTCTTCAGACTTGTACTGGCTGCCAGTATTTACGTTGCGCGAAAAGAATGGGACAACAAACTGATTAAAGGTACATACAGCATCACAGAACAGATGATGTTGGACCTTACGATCAATGAAACTAGAGTTTGAATTCGAATCACTTTTGGGAGATACGGGATAGTAAAACAAGCTATATTATTATAGATACATTTCTACAAATCTTTTTGTTTGGAGAGTACTTTTGCTTATTTAACCAAAAAAAAGCCCCCCACCGAGTCATTTGTTTTTTTTCAAAAGGAAAAAATGGAAAAGAGAGTGAAAATAATAGACAATTACATTCATGCGCAGTACACAATCAGAGTACGCATACAGAAACTTAAGACGCGACACGGTATAACTGAATGCAATATTGTATCTAAATATATTGGCTCAAAACAAATCTAAGATCCATATCACTTGAAATACTATATTCATACAAACACATCACTAGATTAGCTAGGAAAGGCAAAATTGATGACAACCAAGGATAAGCCATCACTAATTAGCTTCTTCTAAAACTAATCCCCTAAAAAAGAATGGCAAATTCAGGAACAAAGATCTCAAGATTCTTCCAAATCCATGCCGGGGCTAATCTATAAACTGAAAAAAAGAAAAATTCATCAAACAAAAGGAAAGAAAAACTCTTAGAACAAGCACCTCAAGATTCTACCAAAGCCTCATCAGGCCCAAGGGCTACCCCATGAGCCCTTCACATCGAAGTACGGGATGCCATTGTGAGTCCCGTAACCGTGTATCAAAAAAAAGTGTGGAAAAGACGCACTCTCGCTAGCTCTAGTGGAGGACCCATATATACCCCTGTACATTAGTCAAAGGCATATTTTATCTTACAAAAAAAACAACAAATGCAAAAGATAAATTCATACTTACCTCCCCATCAAATTCCAACAGCGAATCGCAAGAATTCAAAATCCCCACAATCTGACGCTGACGGATCTCATACAGAACTGCATCCGGATCAAAGTAAAATTCCGCAACATAAAAATCACCGAAATCGTCTATCCATAACCGAGGCTGCAAAAAATCCAAAAAAAATCAATTTATAAAAATTAAAAATATATAAAAATGTAATTACATGATAAGGCGGAAGAAGACCGATGCATCATTGCGCCCTTTTGATATCACTCATCTGATCCCACTGACAACCTTTTGGAAACTCAAAACAAGACTCGTGCGTAACCCCATAACTTTTAACATAACAAAATACGTTGGACACCGATAAAGACGCATGGGATTACGCACGAGTCTTGTTTTAAATTTCCAAAAGATTGTCAGTGGGATCAAATAAATAATATCGAAAGGGAGCAATGTTGAATCGAGCTTCTTCCGCCCTATAATGTAATTACATTTTTATATATTTTTAATTTTCATAAATTGATTTTTTTTTGAATTTTTTTGTAACCTTAATCATAGATAGACGATTTCAGTGATTTTTTTGTTGCGGAATTTGACTTTGATCCGGATGCAATTCTGTATGAGATCCAATAATGTCCGATTGTGGAAATTCTAAATTTTTACGACTCGTGTCAAAATTTGACGGGGATGTAAGTATGAATTTATCTTCTGCATTTGTTGCTTTTTTTGTAAGATAAAATATTCTTTTAACTAATGTACAGAAATATATATGGATCCACCTCTAGAGCTAGCGAGAACGTGTCGTTTTCCACACTTCTTTTGATACACGATTACAGGAATCACAATGGCATCCCATACTTCGATGTGAAGGGCTCATGGGGTAGCCCTTGGGCCTGACGAGGCTTTGGTAGAATCCTGAGGTGCTTGTTCTACGAGTTTTTCTTTCCTTTTGTTTGATGAATTTTTCTTTTTTTTAGTTTATAGATTAGTCCCAACATGAATTTGGAAGAATCTTGAGATCTTTGTTCCTGAATTTGCCATTCTTTTTTAATGGGTAAGTTTTAGAAGATAATTATCCCTTTCACGCAATGAGGAACTCGCATACCCGAGTGCGTTCTACAACGTCATCCTCTGAAACATCAACGATTATTTTATCCGTGTCACTCTCACGTACATACACAAGCATGTAGGCATTTGAGAACTGTAACACATTTGAGGAGAAAGTCAAGATATCTCACATTAAAGCTGCAAGTGAACAAATTAAAGCCAATAGCATTCCTTACCTCTTCCTCACCACCATACTATTCCTCCAATGCCGTTTTCATTTCTACTTTTGTGACTCTTTCGTCATCAAATTTGTACCTAAGAAGAATCAGAAAATCACATGACATGAGAAATCATGCCTGCACCTGTCAAATTCCCGCCGCCTTTTCTAGAAGTGGCATATCAAGCTTAGCATTAAATATGAATACGTATAGATATAAACAAATGTGTTTTGAGTTTCTCTAGACCTGAGAAAGGGAGGTTAAGATGGACAAATGCATACCACTGATCACTTAGTGTTGCCCTGATAAAAACATAATAATGTCCTTCATGGATGCCACCGCTATGAACCAAAACACTGTTTGTGATTACAACAGAACAGTAGAAGCTTAGAAGCAAAACTTGAGCAAAAGATGGCATCCTCTAAATCATCAGAAGCTAAATAGATATGTTATGAAGAACGTCTAGAACACGTGACTAAAACATGAAAAGGCAAGTGAAAGGCGCATTTCATCCTCTTTACCCTCGTGCTGAGTAGCATCCCATTTCACAAAAAAATGTTGTTCTGAATTCTCTTCATTTGCCATAAAGCGAAGGCCGGATCACAGAGCTCAACCGTTTACTTACAAATACGGAACATGAATGGGCACACGTGAAATACTTTCTTCACTTTGAGCTACACACACACATATATAGAGAAATAGAGAGACCTATGGAGTGCATAAAGGTTGCGAACTCTCCTATTAGCCTCAGGCGAAAGATATTTTCCATCCTCTCGATCGAGGTCGAGCGTTAAAAGGGAACTCATAGCGATCATTTACCTGCACCATTGAACAGAAAAACATTACAAGAAGGGTAAAACAAACAGCATCCTATCTTGCGCCTGTCTTAGGTTGTTCCCTGCGCATAATGTTCTCCCTTCTATGTTACTCTTTTTATGTTCAGAATCTAAGCCGTCATGACTCCGTGCTGAAAAAGCCTGCATGAACTTGGCATATAAACTCTTTCTACGTTGAGAAACTTAAACACAACATGTCAATTCAACTCGAGACATAGGATATTACGACTGCACAAGATTCCGATGCTAACCTTAGCCGCTGTTCCCTGCATGCCATCGTACTGGAACCGCATTAACTGAAGCTGGGGAACTGGAGGGAAATTGATGAAGCGGACACTCTTCATGGCGTCCTTTAAATTACACAGGAATCAACCTTTACAGCGTGCCTCTTCGTAATTCAAATACGAGGCACTAATTTTGAAAAGAACATAAACAAAAATCAGCGATTACTTGCAAACCATGGCGTCCTGCATCATGCTTGTCATCGCCTTCAAGGCGTTCAACCTCCACGTATTTCTCCAAAGAATCATACACATCCTTACATCCTTTAACATTGAAGCAACTTAACTAGTTCATGCATCACAATCAAATATTCTAGGATAAGTCCAGCAATCAAGTTACCATAAAATGACTCTCTAATGCTAGATCTACGGTCCACATTGATACATTCGATGGCTTTCACAAGCCGTCCTCCAAACAACTCCGCTATTGTCCCTTCCACTACCGTTCCCTACACAAGTAAAGCACTCAACAAAATAATTAGATATCCACAAGAATCTACAAATACCACAGCCCAGAACATCAGGGGTCAAAAGGATGCCAGGGCTACCTTCATTTTATCTTCAAGCCGACGAGACAAAACACTACTAAATTCATGCACATCCTGTTGATCGTTTGGATTCCATCCAAACAAACTAGTGAATTCTTCAGCAGACACAGAACAGCCGCTATTTTCGAACTCATAAAACAAACTCTGGAGAGCTAAAGGCATATCTTTCTTTGCCGTTGTTGCCATTTTATATATCGCCTATTACATAAACAGAAAGTAAGGCTCATACCTACCGTGATAAGTTGTTCGAAATAAATTTGATTATAACAGAAATAGTCTGACCTTCCTCAAACATGGTAAGTGGTACCATGTCTGTAGCAGCGAATTCAGGTAACAAGTGGCTCCTTGGTTTTTAAGACCAACATAACCCATCTCCTCCTTTGAGTCTCGCTGCTGCTGCAATTTCGATTTCAAACAAGGCTAACATCAGATATCGATCCCATTCACCAAACAATTCAATGAACCAAACAAATCCTCAATCATGCACCAAAAACCCTAGACACACGGCAATTCCCCCCCCCCCCCCCCAAAGAAAAAAACACATACATACATTTAAAAATTTCTAAGCAATTCATAGATACAAAAACATACAAATGAATCTATAAATACACAAATATGCATATTACAAGTTGATGGCAGAAAAAGAAAAAGAAAAGATCAAGAAAGTGATGGACGTAACAATAAAACAAAAGCCCGGAAGTATCCAGATGAAAGATAATACATACATCGGAGGATTCTGTAATCAAATTAACGTGCCAATAAAACCACGCAGTGTGTGTAAATGTGTTTGATAGACAAAAGCAAAAAAGGCGAAACCGCAGAGCATATATAAGAGAAGCAAAGCATATGTATGAGATGAACATTCCTACATAAATAGATTTTACTTAAGATAAAAAAATTAAATTAAAATATGATAGGGAAAAAATGGAGAAAGATAGACAAAGGCAAAGAAGGCAAATGTAGAAACCGCGCAAAGCATATAAGCAAAAATGTAGAAATTGCAAAGCATATATAGGAGAAAAGTAAAAATGTAAAAACCCTAAGCCACCTACATATATTATGTTTATTAATTAATTTAAGATAACAATAAATTAAAAATATATACCTCAATGTCAAACAAAAACGAACACAAATACTTCCCAGAACTTGCCGCCGAAGAGGGTTTACACCACTAGCATAGTTGATTTTGTTGACTTTCTTTTTCCTCTGGCCATTCGCTGATTGGCTTTTTCCTCTGCTGATGGGCTTTTTCATTTGCTGGGCTTTTTCTTCTGACCATCACACATCTTGTTGGGCCGCCTCTTGTTGGCCTGGCTTTTGTTGGGCGGTGCAGGGGCTCTGCTTTGTAATTCTTATTTCTTTTTTCATTTTTTATCTTTTTCTCCCCCCTTTGTTTTTACGGGCAGAAGAGTACTTTCGTTTTACGAGCAAAAGAGAAATTTGGTTTTTTAGGCAAGAACTGGACCCGATCCGATATGCTCCATATCACAATTTCAGTTGCACAAGATGTCTTTGTTCTTTTTCTTTTTTTTTTCCTCACTTCGTTTCCTAGAGACAAAACAAAGACAAGAAGAGAAGTTTGATGTTTGTAGGCAGGAACCCGACCCGAGCCGATATGCAGCTCCATATCGCAAATTCAGTCGCACGTCAACAGGTTCCGATGAGGTAGTGAATTTTATTGCGTATCCACCCTGAACTGAACGCAATAGCTCAAAGCGGTGGAAAAGGAGAATCAACAAGAGGCAGATCTAACTAACGAATTGCTTTTTGGTGAGTTTGGTGAGTTAGATCTGTTTCGGGGGGGGGGGGGGGGATTGGATCCGTTTAAGGGAGAGGAGGAGGGGCATTGGGATTCAGTTTCGAGGGAGAGTAAAATTTAGTAGGATACATGGAATCGAGAGATGATGGGCTTTGCAGAGAGAGAAATTTAATGGTCGGAGTGGTGGTCCACGATGGAATCGAGAGATGGCTGTGGGGTAGGGGCAGAGAAAGTTTAGTAGGATAGGCGGTAGACGACGGAATCGAGAGGAGGGAAAACAAAACAGAGGAGATGGGAAAAGACTAAAGAGATGTGAACTAAAAGATCAGGTCTTTTGTTGGTGAGATAAGTTGGAGAGTTTGGTTAGAAGTCGTGACACGTTATTCTTATCAGAAGTGTTGTACGCATGTACACAGTGTCAGGGTAAGCAATCTACGTTTAGATATTCAAATTTTAAAACACAATTAAATTTGGTTAACCTGCTTTTACGCTCACCAACCCTATTTGCACATTTTTAAATTTGGTTAACCTGCTTTTACGCTCACCAGCCCTATTGCACATTTTTTAACAGGTCACGACGACAGAGCCCCTACCCACGCGCCTATAAACACGTAGTTTCCATTTAACCAAGAATCCAGTAATGTTATTTGAAAATAAAAAAAAAACAGCAACAAAAGTTGTCTCCCCCCTTTATTTTGATTAATTGATCAAATCTTGAACATAATTGTAGACAAATCGTGCTATCGAAATTTGACATAATTCGACAGACTCGTTGATGAAAAAAAAAAATCAACATACTCAATAATTATTGACCAAACCAAAAGAGAAAATCTAAAGAGATATGAAAATGGAAGAAAATTAAATAATTACAAAATCACCTTAAATAACATTAAAATACTTATGAGAATAAAAATTAAAAAAAAAATTTCAACACCATTGCTAAAAAAATTTTACATATGAAATTCTAATTCGATTAGATCAAGTACAATCCAAAGAAAATTTAGATACTTTCACCCTCATATTCACCCAATACCTTTAATTCTACAAATTTTTTCAACTTTATAATTAATCTTATCTTAAATTTGTCAAAATAATAAAAAGATAAAATTAACACATTTTTCGATTTTAAACTTTTCAAAGAGATGTGTAAAATAAATATAACTTATTTGACTCATTACAAGATTATTGAATTGTCTAATAATTATTTATTATATAATTAAAATTTTTATTGTAATAATATTAGATAATATAATCGTACTTTTGCAAGGTATTAATTTACTAGTTTGAATTTTGAAAAAAAATTGGGTGTGAAGGAAACTACGTGTTTTATAGGCGGTTCGCTAGGTGGGCTCGGTCGTCGTGACCTTTTAAAAAATGTGCAAGTGGGGCTGGTGGGTCTCGTGAAGCATAAAAGTAGGTTAACCAAATTTAATTGTGTTTTGAAATCCAAACATATAAAGGTCGATTGTTTACACTGACACGACACTGTGTGCAAGTGTACGACACTTCTGAGAATGACGTGTTATAACTTCTCACCAATCCCTACAACTCATCTCACCAACAAAAGACTCATTCTTTTCATTGACGGTTTTGAATTTTTGAAATTTGACCATTTTAGAATTAGAATTTCGAGTCATATGTCTAAATTTTTAATTGCTTTTCAGCCAAAGGGATGTTGATTTAATTATTTAGTATTGCAATAGTAGGACGTTGGACTTTAAATATTAAAAATAATAAAGGGATTGGGGGGTTGGGTGGGTTGGGGGTTTTTAAAAAAGAAAAAGAAAAAATTTGATTTTTTTTTTGACCAAAAAAATTTGAATGAAATAAAAGAAATTAACACACACAAAAAGTTACATTTGCTCAAACTATGATAAGTTAGCAGAATGTAAGAAGGCAAAACACTAGGGCTTGATATCCCCAGTTTGAGTCTATCTTATCATTATTGGACCTTGATATCCCCAGGTAAAGCCTCCATTGTTTCCCCGTGTCCTCAGCGTGGTCTTGGTTCAAAAGGTGGATTAACTCAAGCTGCACAAAACCTCAAACTGGATAGCTAGGCTGGTTTAGACTTAGGAATTCTATCTCGATATCCCCAAATTAGCCTCCTTTATTTCCCGTGTCCTTTAGTGTGGTCTCTGTTGAAAAGGTGGATCGATTCAAGGTGCACAAAAATTGAAACCGGCTACAACACCACCTAATTGAATAAGGGTTGCCACCCCGATGCACGAATGTACTTGCATATTCAAGGTGCACAAGAACTGAAACCAGCTGAAACACCACCTAATTGAACAAGGGACAGTCTGACGCACGAAACTACCGTTATGCATCGGGTCCAGGGAAGAGAGGACCCCCTTTGCAGTTAATTATATGCAGCCTTGCTTTGTATTTTCACAAAAGGCTGTAACAGTAGTTTCCAACCAAAAATCATCTGAAACAAGATAGATGCATCCTGAACCAGTCTAACTGGCTTAACTAACATCACATAAAAGACAAGGGCCTCTTATCTAGCCCATGAACCTAGTACTGAAACACAAGCAAGGTTGAATACGCATCACTATCATACCTTTGAACTGCAATTTAGAATCCTGGAACAATCAGTTTACCTTAATTTCCTATCAATTCTCTACGCATCATATACTTACGAAGGCACATAATGCAGCGGATATTTGGAGAATATAAACAAGAAAGTAGGAGAATCAAGGAGCTCAATTTCAAGCCTAAAATTAGTCAATAAATTCTTAAGATAATAAACTTAGGAAAGAATAAAATATTATTGAATAATTCTAAAAAAGATATATAATAATAAAAGCTTTCACCCTTATTATATAGGCTATTCTAGGAATTTAAAACTAAATAAGAATTCAAAACTAAATAGGATTTGGTTCTACTAATTCTTCCCATATCAAAATAGTAACAAACTAATTCTAATATAATTAGAACTCAACAACAAATAACAAATCCAAAACCCTAGCCAATTTTAATTACTAACTAAAATAATAAAATTCTGCACTAAATCAACACACAATGTAGTATCCCAACCCGCAATAATTGTTATTGCATCACGGATTCAATCCGGGCTGATTTCTACTCTCTGAAATCACTAAATTATGCATATAATAGTAGTTTGCAGCCAAAAATCATCTCAAGTGAGATGATACATCCTCAACCGGTCAAGTCACTGGCTTAACTAATATCATACAAAAGACAAGGGCCTCATATCTAGCCCATGAACCCAGTGAAAAAAAACATCAAGCAGGTTGAATATCATAAATACGCATCACTATCATGCCTTCCAACTGCAATTTACAGTAGGGGAACAATCAATTTACCTAAATTTCCTATCAATTCTGTAATCATCATATATTTATGAAGGCATGTTCCAACCCTCTGTAATTGTTACTGCATCACAGCTTCAATCATGTTCTCTACTAATATCGACATGGACCGAAGATAGTCGAACCAATCAACAAATACACACACAACACAGATACATATATATACACAGAGAGAGAGAGAATTAAAAGCCATGAATGTAATCAAATAATGCCAACACGGGCTTAAAAATGATTACACGCAATCAATAAATCACTCACACACACACATATAGATATAGAAAGAGAGAGTATTAGAAGCCAGAAGTGTTATATATCGCGAACGATAATAAACACACAGAGTCACACATATATGTGTGTCTATACTATACACCTATATATCAAGAGAGAGACAGAATCATACACAGACACAAAGCAATTTAAGCTAAACCGGTCAATAAACACACACACATATATACGTATAGAGAGAGAGAGAGAGAAAGAGAGAGAACTTACAAGCCATGACTGAGGAGACCAACGGTGGCGAGGAGAAGTGTCGAGGAAGCTATCGTTAACAATCTGCCAAGCCTCCTCAACAATCGCTTCATTGGTCACCGATTGAGGAGACGGCGGCGCTGCATCCAGCTCCACCACCTGCTCTTCTTCTTCGCGACAAATCAACTCCGCCGCCGACGACTGAGTTGGAGGAGCGGAGAAGAGAAGCCCGAGCGACAGAGCAACCGAAACACAGGGCCGAAATGCACGCTTAACCAAAGGAGAAGTAGCAGTAGAAAAGGTGGCTGTGGTGATAGTGGTGGTGGAGGCGGCGGCGTCATCGGCGTTGGCTTTGAACGGTGTTGACGAGAGTGATGGTGACGGTGGTGGTGAGGATATGAGGAGGAGCCTCATCTCTGGTCTCTGTGAATGAAATTACCGACTGCTCTCTGCTAACGTTAATATTCTAACGTCTATTTTTAGTGTTTCTAACGACTATATTAAATTTAAAATTTTAGTTCATTTAAAATTTACCTAACCTAAACGGAATTTATTTATTCCACGATCCAAATTTCTGGTCTTCAAGTACACCACATGGATCCTCCTTGGAAGGGGCTAAATAAAAAAATATAAAAACAAATTACAGGTTACTAACTGTTCATTTGGATTAGTTTTTTCTTCAATGATATTTTTTATAATTATTAAAAAAGTGTTTTTGACTGTTCAATTGGATTTGTTTTTTCTTCAACAATATTTTTATAATTATTAAAAAGTGTCTTTTGTTAAATTAAAATTTCTATTTCTTTAAAAAAATGAATTTAAGAACTTTTTTAGAGCTTTAGCTTATTGCAAAAAATATATATGTTTTTTAAAAAATTATTTTTGAAAAAGAAAATCTAAATAAACCCTAAATGATAGATACAACTATATAAGCTTAAGCACTAAAATTTAATGTTTTGGGTTGATTTTTCTTTAAAGTATTTTTTAAAACTTTTGAAAAAAATGATTTTTGAGAAGGTAAAATATCTAATTTCTGAAAATGCTGAAATTGAACTCTTGTTAGAGTTTTAGTTTTTTTTTAATTTAATCCAAATACTTATCGCAAAAAAAATAATGATTTTCAAAGGAAAAAGTGCTTTTTCATTAATTGGCTTTTTCTAAAAATTTTACAAAAATAAAAGCCACTTTTTTAGAAGTTACAAATTTCCACTTTTAGAAAAAAATTAAAATTTAACTTTTTTAAAATTTCAACCTTGTTAGAATTTAATCCAAATACTTATTACAAAATTATTTCAAAAAAAATATTTTTCTATGAAAAAAGTCAATGCAAACAACTCAATAAGTACCAAAAAGCCAATACCCCGTGACTAAGGGTAAGCAAAAACCGATCCGAACCGAATTGAGTTTGGTCGATTCGGTTCCATTATTTGGTCTATTCAGTTCAATTCAATCTTTTTTTTTTTTTTTGAAAAATTCGGCTTGTCAGTTCGATTAGTACCGAATAGACTGAATTGTATTTTATATATTAAAAAAATATAATATCTTTACCCATACCATATATATCATTCATATTATAAAATATTTAATTTAAAAACAAAATGCTCTTTTCTCAATACATATTTGGAACTTCTAAGTTGTTGGACTTATTTTCATATGCATTAATTAGAGTTTTAAAATTTTGTAATAAACTTAATTAGAGTTTATATGTTTAGTAATGCTTCATTATATTGTTTATGATATATTTTAATGAATAAAAGTGATTGGTTTAAGCTTTATTGTATTTTAATATAACAGTTTAAAATACTACGTCTCTGAGTTCTGTCAGGACCTCACCAAAATAGTGAGTTTAAAGCCCTCACAAGGCGCATAGAATATCCCAATCAAAGGTACATTTCAACAATAACATTTCATAACAATCACGATGTGCCGATCATTAACCCCGTCGACTAGGATCAGTCATTGTAGTGTTTGATCGTCCGAGACTAGAGAAGGCATAGCATTTTCAAATTCTTTGCTCAAGTCATTGAATAACTTATAAATGTTCACTTAATTCAAAGGCATTTTATTTTAAACATATGTATATGTATTCACACCTTGCAGTTGTATTACTTGAAAATATTGCATGACCAAAAAAAAAAAAAACGAATTGCCCAAAACAGAATACCTTGAATAGATCACTTGTAGATTAGCTTTAGCAAGACTGGAGTTAACATATAATATATTAGGTTTTGTCTATAAGAAGAGCTTGTCAATAGCTCTTATTATTCGCACAACATGAAATAGAAAATTGATAAAAAGTGCAAGAAGCCAGCATCTATTCTCAGTAAATAAGAACAATTATATCACATGCATAAGTCAAAACCATTGGCTAGGAATAACGGATCGAAATTATGGAAGTGCAATAAACTAAAATATGGATCTTACTAACTTTACTCACGTTGACATTAAAGCACTGCCAAGAAAGAAAGATCATCATGCTTTAGTTTTCCTCCGCCCCCCCCCCCCCACCAAAAGAAAACCAAACACTAATGAGGAGGTCTGAAATTTTTAGAAGATAAACAAAAACGAGAAGATTAAGAACAACTGAAAAGGCTTAAACAGTGCAGTAGTTCTACTTACCTTCAATCCATTTAAAAAAACAAAGCCAAGTCTAAACTTCAAATTCAAAGTCTACTTCAACCTCTTGTAAACCCATATCTAGAACAACAACAAATTCAATCATAATCCTATTTACATCTAAGAATCTTGTTAATTCCTAACATATTTAAGAACAGAAGATCATCTCTAGGTCTATAAAGCATTACCCCGAACACTTGATGCGCATGTCTTAGAATCTTCCGATTTACTGACAATCTTCATCATTTCTATGATTTACTAGAGTTTTGTGGTGAAGAGAATTTAGTTGTGTTTTTAATTCCAAGTGTTTGATCTGTTTTTGCAAAAGGAAGGAAAGAAAACTTCCCCCAACTCTAATCTAAACTGACAAAAACACCCTTAACTTCCCTTTTACATGTACGATCTTATCTCCTCTCTTATTTTTTTTCCTTTTAAATTAAAGAGTCTGGTTTGACAAGACCAGGTCTATTTGTCTAGGGTATTACAAATTCACAAAACCTTCAAATCCCCCAAGCGTAACAACCAACTAAACAAAACCCCAAGGGGTTGGTCTAGTGGTGCAGACCTGGGAATAAGCTTTGCGAGGTCCCGGGTTCGATTCTCGCTGCTAGCATTCCTTGGGGCCACCCACCTGGCTTTGCCAGTCTTACCCGGTGCATGGGTCTTGTGAGGTGGTTCATGTACCCAAAGGTTTTCCAACTAGTGGTCAGGCTCCGCTCAGTTGGCTTCTTCCGTAATAAAAAAAAAAAACCAACTAAACAAACTAACATCAGAACATGCAAGATAAACTTCACCCACCAAACAAACATACATGCAGAGAAAAATAGCTACAATTAGATAATTCCCTATTAATTGATTTTTCCTTTTGGGAACAAGTAGCACATTTAAGGGTGCATATATGAATTTCAAGAATTCTATATATTGTTATTACTTCCATATGACCTAAAAGGAAGGTCATGCCAAAGACTAAAAATATCTTTAGATCAAATAATTTTTGGTTATTCAAAATATATATGTATATCTAGAAGATAATGCTGGCAATTTTATTACATATCTTTTGATAAAGATAAGTGTAAGACATAATATTTGGTCCAGTCATATATGGTTTCAATGTAAGGATCAATATTTCTCTAACATTTAGTACATTCCTTAAAATCTACTTGAAAATAAATATCGTTTATCAATAGTTTCTTGAAGAAACAAAATATGAGTTTTTCAGAAACCTCTATTCTTTTTAAATAATAATGATCGATATGTATGCTCATAATTAAGTTAAATAAAATATAAGTATGCAGATAACTCATAACTTAATAATTAAAGTATAAAAATCTCTAATATAATTATTGAAATAAAATCTCAAATACTTTGATAAGCATTAAAGTATATCATCATTACACATACAAGTTCCAAATTGTGAGCTAATCAATATCATGTAATTAATTAATTTTCTTTCAAAGGGGTTCAAACATAAAGCATATATCAACAGTTCAACTTCAAATAATTAATGGAAAATAATTTAGTAAAGCATTGTATAAGAGAGAGAAATAATATTTTGTAAATTTATATCTTTGTTTCAAAACAAAAAAAAAAGTATTATTGCTTAAACAACTTTATAAAAATACCAATTATTAAAAAAGGAATCAAAATTGGCAATTTATGTGTAACATTTAGTTGGTGACATAATTTCCTTTTTTTTCCTATTAAAAATCACAATTTAACTTGAAATAATAAATTTTAAAAATTAAATTCATGGTTGTCATGTAACTGTTAAAGGAACATGAATATAAAAGAGAGTGAAAACAAATATTATCTCACTAAATTTTAATTGCCATGTGTGTATTTCAAGCATAGATATAAATCTAAGATAATTAGATTCAATATAACATGTGCGCATATATGAGATAATGAAAAGTAATGATTTTTCCTCTTTATTCCCATAAACTTTAAAGAATGTATTTTTATACACAACAAGTATATGTGCATGTCTAATATCCTTTCAAAATATATTAGTTGTTTTCAATCTCTTTCCAAGTTTTTCTTATCGCCTTTAGGCATTTAAAATCATAATGTGAATAACTATTATAATCAAATCTGTTATAAAAAATCATATATCATTCACTTTAGGGAATGATTTTGAGTGAATTGACATAATTAATAATATTGTGCCAAATATTGCATCTCTCATAGGACGTGGATAGTACTCACAATATTGTTTTTAATACGCTTTCAATTTTATTAATCTAGTTATATTAGGATTTGAATTTGTTATTGAGTCCTATTATTATTTATTATTGAGTCCTAGTTATATTTTAATTAGTTTATTAGCTACTTTTATATGGAAAAGACTGATAGAGTCCAATTGTATTTAGTTTTAGATTCCTAAAATAGCAATACATAGGGGTGAAAGTTTTCATTGTAAGAGGTCCTTTTCCAAAAATTATTCAATAATATTTTTATTCCCTCTCTTAGGGTTTATTATCTATGGGATTTCTTGGCTAATTTTAGCCTTGAAATTGAGCTCCTTGATTTTCTTCTTTCTTGGTATGTTTTCCAAATTTTCGCTATGTTAGAAAATAATGGAATTTATTGCAAAATATAAAGACACATCAATCATGCCTCTTATGAAAAACTTTCTTATCTTTGGATGACTCAATCTTGGATGTGCTTGGTTTCTTTTCAAATAATTTTATGTAAGACTTTTGTTTTGAAAACGAATTATAACTAATCCTCGCTCTGTCAAAGACACAACGTTGCTTTCCAAGCAAGAAATTTAAGTTTTCGGTTCCATTTGTAAATTTTGAAATTATATTTTCTAAATCATTGACTTTTGTTTTGGACTGCATTAGTCTCCCTAGGTGGGAAAAGAACTCGTTCTCGAGTTTTCCACCACCATGGTCTACTAAATTACCTGATATGGAACGAGATGCTTGACTTGAAGTCAAAGACATCTCTTCCTCCAACTCATCATGATCATCATTGTGAGTTGGAGTTTCCAGTTGCGCAAAGCGTTGGGATAAGGCTTCAATTTGTCTTCTCAACTCTTGTAATTTTCCATGTCCTTGTTGTTGATCAAGGAGAAAAAACTCCAGATACCAACTAACGCCTCCATCTCGTTGTTGTTGATCAGGGGAAAAACTCCAACTGCTACAACACAACTTCTTCCTCTTTTTAGAAGCATCGTGAACTTGAAATTAGCTGAAGAAAAACCTTGCTCTGATACCAACTAATGCAGTAGAAATTTGGAAAACATAACAAGAAAGAAGGAAAATCAAGGAGCTCAATTTCAATGCTAAAATTAGCTAAGAAATCCCATAGATAATAAACCCTAAAAGAGGGAATAAAATTTTTTTGGAAAAAGTCCTCCAACAATGAAACTTTCACCCCTATATATAGCTATTTTAAGAATCCAAAACTAAATAAAATTTGACTCTACCAGTCCTTTCCATAGAAAAATAACTAATAAACTAATTATAATATAACTACTACTTAATAGCAAATAACAATAGGACTTAATAATAGATAAAAAAATCCAAATCCTAATATAACTAGAATTGGGCTTCATCATTTTGCATGCAATTACATAGATCAAAGTGATTAAAGTGATTTATTTTGTAAATTATTTGATCCAGTCTCGTTCTAGAAAAGAAAAGATTTTGTGGAGGCATACAAGAGCAATTTGCAGAAGATTATAGGCAATTGAAATTGAAGATTGATCATAATTTGAGTTGGGTTAATTTAATAGAGAAATACTGGACTCAAATATATGGATCAAGGATCAATTTCTCATAGCAAACAAGGAACTTTGGCCTTTCTTGCAAACAAAATCGTTGGTGAATGAATTTGGCAAATGAACTTGGTGTTAATTTTTGGAAAGTTTTTCCTATCAGACCAGTTTTGGTATTTTGCTCATAACTCCAACTCTAGAGGTCAAAATAATGTGATTCTTGAGCATTTGACTTCTAAGAGGTGGGGATATAATTTTTATGAAGACCACATTTCCAAATTCTAGATGGAACAAGGTGAAAAATTAGTTACAACACCTTTGGAAAATTCTCATCATCTGCTAGACACATTTTGGTATTTTGGGCATAGCTCAGGCTGCAGAGGTCCAAATAAGGTGATTCTTGTGGTTATGCAAAGCTAATTCATATATCTACAACTTTCCTATTTAGACCTCAGCCTAGATCTACCTTTAAGATGGCCAAAAATGTCGGTCAAAGGAGAACATAAAAACTAACAGCAGTTTCCTAATCCAAGTAGGATTTGAAAAGGAATTTGATACCATTTAAAATACCCACAATACACGACAAAATAAGGGGGGGGGGTTAATCTAAGAATTTGCAGAAAAATATGTTGAAGAAAAAGTTGGGGAGCAGCTCTTAAAGAGAATTGGAGACAAAGAACTTTATCAACTTATTTGTCTAGAAATAATATGATGAGTTTTCTGTTCTCAATTCTTTTTCAATCTTTGCTTTGAATTTAATTATGAACTAAATCCCCATGACTTGGGGAGATAGTTAATGATTATTTTTATTCATGTTTCGGATTCTCTGGGATTTATTTGATTATTCGTATTTGTGATTATTGCTTATTACATTCTTGGTTAATCATTATTACACTTATAGCTAATTGTCGCTAGTGAAGACTTTATACCTTTTGCCATATAGGAATCTCGTACGTTCTTGTGGGCACAAATATAGATCAATTAAGAGGACTAGACTTAATTAATTGTTTCAAGATTGAGATAGGTTACACCACTGAGATAGCCTATGTCTTTGTAATCTCAATTAATTTTCTAGGATCTATGAGAATAATTAATTAAAGAAAAGGAAAGATAATTTATGCCATTGAGATAGATTATGCCTCAACAGCTTAAGTTAATTAATTTAGATGAATTAGAGCTTGTAGTCTGATCCCTTGTGCTTAATTGGAAATTCTGGAGTTGACAAATATGAATAAGATAATTTTTTTGCTATGAATCGCAAGTTCCATAGATTTACTTCGCGCAATTCTTGTGGTTGATTTTTGTGATTTTCTTCTAATTATTTTATTTTATTCATGTTCTTTTTGATTTAGTTTAATTTAAAAATCATCTCTTGCGTTGTCTTCAATTTATTTATTTTCAATTTTGAATTTTAGATTAGAATTTATTTTTATTTTTTCCTGGCAATAATCTCGATTCCCGTTGTTCGACCGTTGAGTTACATTCGTATGATAAAGAGGATAAATTTTGTGATTTTGTCATTGCTTGATTTAATTGTTATTATTTGGCCATACAACAACATGGTCAATTATCATTACAAAAATATTTTGTAAAAGCATCTTCTTCAAATGCTCCTAAAGTTACATGCAACTATTATTGTAGAAATGGACATGCTCCACATAAATATTTTATTAAAAGATATGGTTAGAAAAAATACAACTTAATGTGGATTCCTTAAGACACTAGAACTAATGTTCAAGGATCCAACAAGCCTTGGGTACCAAGTCATGTTTGATTTGAATTGTATAGGTTTGCATTGCATCCTCCAGAGATAGTGAAAAATGGTTCTTGGATTAAGAATGCTCAACGCATACGACGGGTGGTAAATCAAAGTTTTTGTCACTCAAGAAAAAGAATGGTGGATTTGTTACATTCGGGGATAATTCCAAAGGAAAAATCATCGGCATTGGAGATGTTGGTAACAAGTCTAAATTATGTATTGAAAATATTCTACTTGTACATGGCTAGAAACACAACTTGCTTCGTATTAGTCAACTTTATGATAAAGGTTTACTTGTAAATTTTAAAACCTCTTCATGTTAAATAGTTCATAAATGTGGTAATATTGTGTTTGTTGATATGAGGCATAGTAATGTATATACTTTTGACTTTGATGATTTGCATGATCAAAATGTTAAATGCTTAAGTGCTATGAATGAGAATACATGGATTTGGCATACGAGGCTAGGTCATGCTAATGTGGATTCTATAAATAAACTCGCTAGTTTGATCTTGTTAGAGGATTGCCTAAAATCAAATATGTTGGTAATAATGTGTGTCATGCATGCAAACTTGGCAAACAAACTAGGGAATCTTTCAAAAGTAAAAATGTGATTTCTACTTCTAGACCATTAGAACTTTTGTATATGGATTTGCTTGGATCCAATAGGGTTGCCAGCTTGGGTGGTAAATTATATGCTTATGTGATTGTTGATCATTTTTCTAGATTTACATGAGTAATTTTTCTTGCACATAAAAATGACACACTAAATGAGGTTATAAATTTTTGCAAACGTGTTCAAAATGAAAAAAGATATTTGATTTCTACCATAAAAAGTGATAGAGGTACTGAGTTTACAAACCAAGCTTTGAAATCTTTTTGTGATAAAAATGGTATTTAATGCAATTTTTCAACACCAAGAACACCACAACAAAATGGAGTTGTTGAAAGCAAAATCGCTCTTTACAAGAAATGACAAGAACTATGCTTTGTGAAAATGGCTTGCCTAAACTATTTTTGGGCCGAGGCCGTCAATACCGCATGTTATGTGATAAATAGTTGCATCATTCGAAAGGATCTTGACAAAACCCCTTATGAACTTTGGAGAGAGAGAAAACCAAATATTTCATATTTTAAAGCTTTTGGTTGTACATGTTACATATTAAATGAAAAATATAATCTTGGCAAATTTGATGTAAAATCTGATGATGGCATATTTCTTGATTATTTTTCATCTAGTAAGGCATATAGGGTTTATAATAAAAGAACCATGGTTGTTGAGGAGACTATCAATGTAAAATTTGATGAAAGATGTTTTGATTCAAAATGTGATGATCTTAATGTTCTTACTATTCAAAAGAATATGAGCAATCTTGACCTAAATAAAGGAAATGAATCTAATGATGCATTTCATGAGGATAAACAAGATGAGCATGTCAATGTGCAAAGTAATAATCCTAATGTACATGATAAGCATGATAACTTGCCAAAAACTTATAAATTTGGTGGTTATCATCCATCTTCTTAAATCATTATTGAACCCTCAAAAGGCATTGAAACTAGATCTTCTTTGATAAATGTATGTAATCATCTTCTTTTCTTGTCTCAAATTGGACCTAAAAATGTACATGATGCTTCACTTAATGATAGTTGGATAAATGTCATGTAAGAGAAACTTAATCAATTTGAAAGAAACAATGTGTGAAAACTTGTTGAAAAGCCTAGAAATCAATCTATAACTAGAACTAAATGGGTCTTTAGAAACAAGTTAGATGAATTCGACATAGTAACTACAAACAAGGCTAGATTAGTTGCACAAGGCTATAAACAAGAAGAATGTATTGATTATGATGAAACCTTTGCTCCTGTTACTAGACTCGAATCAAATAGAATGTTACTTGCCTCTGCATGTTTTATGAACTTCAAATTGCATCAAATGGATGTAAAAAATGCTTTCTTAAATGGCTATATCGATGAAGAAGTGTATGTGGCTCAATCTCCAGGCTTTGAGGACCCTATTTATCCCAGCCATGTTTTTAAACTTGAAAAAGCATTGTATCGACTAAAGCAAGCACTTAGACCATGGTATGAGAGACTAAGTGGATTCTTGGTTGAAAACGGCTTTACAAGAGGTAAACTTAACTTTATTGGTAAAGCATGATGGTAAAGATATACTTGTTGCACAAATATATGTTCATGATATTGTCTTTGGTGCCACTAATGAATCTCTTTATGAGAGCTTTTCTAAGTGCATACATAATGAATTTGAAATGAGCATGATAGGAGAGCTCACATTCTTTCTTAGACTTTAAATCAAACAAACAAAGGAAGGAATTTTCATCAACCAAGCTAAGTACACAAAAGAACTACTTAAGAAGTTCGAATTTGATGGAGCAATAAAGATTGGAACTCCAATGAGCACCTTTACCAAGCTTGATAAACATGAAATTGGTAAGCTAGTGGATGAAAAGAGGTATAGAGGTATGATCGGAAGCTTACTTTACTTAACCACCTCTAGACCTGATATTATGTTTGTTGTCTACTTGCACGCTCGTTTTCAATCTTATCTTAAGGAGTCTCATTTACTTGCTGTTAAAAGGATATTTAGATACCTTAAAGGAACACAAGAACTAGGGCTTTGGTATCCTAAAGGAACAAATTTTGAACTTGTAAGTTGTTCTGATGCCGACTTTGCCAGTTGTAAAACTGATAGGAAGAGCACTAGTGGAACTTGTCATTTTCTTGGTAGTTGCTTAGTTTCAATGGTCAAGTAGAAAGCAAAATAGTGTAGCACTTTGATCGGCTGAAGTAGAATATAATGCAGTAGGAAATTATGTTGCACAAGTCCTTTGGATGAAACAAACTTTACTTGACTTTGGTGTTATATTTGAGCATGTTCCAGTTAGGTATAATAACACGAGTGTAATCAACCTCACTAAAAATCTAGTTCAATACTCTAGGACTAAGCACATAGAAATTAGACATCATTTTATCCGTGATCATGTGCAAAAAGGTGATGTTGTGCTTAATTTTGTTGATTCTCCACATCAGTTTGCTGACATTTTCACTAAACCTCTACATGAATGTCGAATTTTTGAACTTTAGAAAGGAGTTGGGCATGTTAAAGTTATGAAATATCAACTTTTTTTTTGCAAAAATGCCACTATCGGAACACTTACTTCCAGTACCGGTACACCGGTTAAGTCGATCGATAACTTTCTTTTGTTTCTGTATTTGGTGGAACACAGTACCAGAACACTCATTCCTGGTACCGGTAGTTGCGATTTTGGCATTTTAAAGGGCTAGGGCACGACTGGTAAGTCATCTTATATTTCTCTCTTTTCAAATTTCTCTCATCTCTCTAAAAGCCTTTCTTTCAAAATCACTTCAAACATCATTTATGCTTAAACATTTGCTTTAAAATCCTCACCCACTTCATTTTCTTCATTTCCTACGATCTAAAACCCTAGAATTTTCAAATCTCTTTCTCTTTTAGTGGCTAATACAAGAGGAAGAGGTAGGGGTAATGATTCCAGTTCTAAGAGGAAGGATGGTACAAGTACTGCAAGAGGCTCAAAGTGCTCAACAAGACAACCTTCACCTCAGCCAAATCCATCCTTACCACTTGAGAAACGTGATTATTCTGAGAAAAAGATATGGGTAGATAAACGTTCATTCAAGATAAGCTCCAAAATCTTAATATGATTGAGTATTTCATTAATAATGGTTGGATGACATGCATGCCTCTGAAAGAGCCTGTATACCCACAGTTAGTTAGGGAATTTTATGAACGATTACATTGGAGACGTAAGTATGGTGGTGTTCGTTCAACTATAAGTGAAGTTACTTTTAAAATTACTGAAGAAGACAGTAGGAATATATTTGATATTCCTTTGCATCCACAACAATTCCCTATATTTGCTTTTAGGAAATTCTCACAATTCCCTGAGGGTATTGTGGAAGGAAAAGCGTATGAATTGCTATTGGGATATATCCTGGAATATCCTGCAATTCCTCTATTAAAAGAAGTGAACCCTAACCATAAAGCTATTATCAAAATGTTTAAGAATAATGTAGTTCCTAAGGACACTTATAATGGGCAAATTTACAAGGCTAAGGCATACTGTTTATATTTGCTACACAATGGCTATAAAGTGAATCTCTTTGAGACTATTCTTGCATATATGAAGGATATTGTTCTTAGAAACACCATACTTGGATATGGTATGGCATTGACTAAGATATTTAGAGCTAAAGGAGTTAGTCTTGAAAATTTTCCTAATAATTCATTCAATCATATGTAGAACTTAGATCTTCAATGTCTTAAGAGGATGAAGTTATTTTATTAAAGAGGGAGATAGATGCACTTGCATAAATTTAGAGCGCTATCTCAAAATATAAGAACCTTATCCTACAAAGGATTGCCAACAAGACTACCTTTGACTTCTCTCAAGAAGATGAAGAAGGGTAAAAGCTTCGTCTTCGTGGAAATGATGATACTAGTGATGATGAAGAAATGAAGGACGTGGGAAAAAAAGAAGAAGTAGAAGAAGATGAGGGGGCTTGGGAAGAGTACAATGAAGAACAAGGGCAATACCATGAACTTCGATCCAAAAATGCCAATGATAGGCTTATGCAAGGGCTCTTTGATAAGGTTGATTGCATAAGGGAGAAAGTTGATGCATTAGCTACTACCGTAGGAAATGAACACAGTACTCTTGCTAGACTTGCTACCGTTGTTGGGGATCAAAGCTAAATCACGGCTCAATTAGCTCAGGACGTGAAGTTGATGAAGCTAGGTAAGGGACTTTCCAATGATGAAGTCAGCCTAAGTCATTAGCCTCTCTTTTCTTTCCCAGTTCTCAAAATCCCACTTCCTAGGATGTTTTTCATGCAATTTCACTTCATTTCACTTACTCTTGTTAGATGATTTCTTTTCATTGCATGTTATTAGTCACTATTTATGGTATTTTTATTTGCTTATACTTGTTCTTTTTGTTCTTCTAATTATATATACTTTCTTAGGACTTCTATGCTTGTATCCTTGTATGGGGCCAAGTGATGATACCTCCTAGTATTGATGGCTCATTGTTTTCCTACTCCTTCCATATGGCTCAAAGAATTCTTATAATCTCTTTTGATGATGCCAAGGGAGAGAGAAAGAGGGTATTGTTCTTAAGCTTTGTGAAGCTCAAGCTCATATTATCTCTATGCTTTGATTAAAAGGGAGTCTTGAAGTTAATGGGAGTTTCCTCCTAAAATTCCACTTTTGACAATTTTGTCATCATCAAAAAAGGGAAGAATGTTGAATATAGTGGTTTAATATTTTAATTTACTGATGTTAATTATATTTTGATAATGCCATAATTGTATTTCTATTTTATTTAATTGCTACTATTTTTAAGTATATTGAATATCTTGAAGTAGAGAAAAAGAGATAGAGCAAGGTTATGGAGCATAGTTCATGAAGATTGAAGTATCGTGAAGTTTTCTTGTAGTTGTAGTTCAATTTTTCTTTCTTAGTCTTTGTTAAGTTGATCTTAGTATATAAGCAAATGCTATGAACTTAATAACTTATTGCATTACATGCATTTTCATGCATCTTGCTTATAATTCTTGTTTTTCTATACTTGATCATATTTTTTCCTTAATACATGTATACATATCTTATCTATCATCTTTATAGGAATGCACATGCTATTAAAATAATTTTTCCTGCAGAAAATTTAGCTTTAAAGTCCATTTTTTTTTCATTATGGAGCTGCATGCACTATAATACTCTCTATTACATTGGTATTTGATACTTTGATGGATATATGTGCTTATATCTATGTATATATGTATATATTTGCATAGCTTTGCAGTAAAAATGTACTATTTTGAGTGTAGGGTTTGTATTATAGTTAATGAGTATTCTTGTATAAAACTATTGCCTATTGGATAAAACTATTATATGTAAAAGCTTTTTTCATGCATAAAATATGAAAATCTTGTTTTAGGTTGACTTGATCTTGCATTTAATGGAAGATAAGTTGGTGTTAGCATTTATTATTGACTTGATCTTATATGAATAGTGGTTGCTTTAAGCTGTAAAATGATGCAAAAAAATGTTGCTTACTATTGATGGGATGTAAGGTTTCTTTTTGGTAAAAAGTTAAGTAGCTGTCTCAACTTTTTCTATAACTACCGGCCTACACTGGTGGTCAATCAGCTCTGTGCTCTGGTAAAAATAGTGAGCATTGTTGCTCTACTGGAAGAGTCTATCGGTCGACTGGTAGAGTGTTTTGATATGGCCTTTTTGCATACTAGAACTATTGGCACACCCAAGGGGTCGATCGGTAAAGTATTCCGACAGCCTCTTTGAGTTGGTTTTAAAATTTGACCATTGGAAAACTTACTTTTGACTTATTTTTTGGGCCTATAAATGTACCCTTATCCTCCCAACTCAGACATAATTTGATCAAAACATATTCACAAGCTCTCTAGCATTCAATACACTCTCTTTTTTGCAATCTTACTTCATTTATTACCATCTTCATTTATGCATATTATTGGCATTCATTGATCAAGTTCTTGAGCTCATAAATTGCTTATCTACTTAGAGCAACATAACAAAGGTTTAAATACCTTTGTACACTTGCTTACAAGAAGTTCTAGTATTTTAAACTCTCTACTATTACATTGGGTGTGAGTTTCTTTACTCTTGGGTAACATAGTTGTAAGGAACTTATCCCAAGAGTAAAGGGTTGAAATCCTCAAATATTGGGCTAATACTTATGGTTCTTGTGGTAAAACAAGGGTTATGATCGTTATTCTACACTTCTACAATGCACTAAGCAAGAAGTTGATTCACTAATGAAGCTACCGAAATCTTAAGGAAAGACCTTAGGTAGTGGATTAGGCCTTTGGAAGTTTGAACTACTCTAGATCATTGTGTTTGATATTCTTTGCCCTATATTCTTTATATTTCAAGTACTTACTTTGAATTTTGAATGTGTTTTTGCTTGAAATACTAACTCAATGGATATTTTAGGGAACATAAACAAAAAAGAAGGAGAATTAAAGAGTTCAATTTCAAGGCTGAAATTAGCCAAGAAATCCCCAAGATAATAAACCATAGGAAAGATAATCAAACATTATTGAATAATTCTAAAAAGTTATTTTATAATGAAAACTTTCATCCTTATATATAGACTAGGAATCCAAAACTAAATAAGAAACTAAAACTAATTAGGAAACTAAAACATCTACCAACCCTTTTCATAACAAAATAGGTAATAAACTAATCCAAATATAATTAGGACTCAATAACAAATAAAAAATCCTAAACCCTAACCAATTTTAATTCCTAATTAAAATAGTAAAATTTTAGACTACATCAGTCTCCCCAGGTGCAAAAAGAATTCGTCCTCGAGTTTTCACCACCATCGTCGACCAAATCACCATTAAATGGAACAAGATGACTGATATTGAAAACATCTGAAGTAGTAACATGATTAGAAAGCTCCAAGCGATAGGCATTATCATTTGTCTTCTCAATAATCTTACAAGGTCCAATCTTTCGAGCACTAAGCTTGTGGTATTCTCCAACAGGATAACAATCACATGCCAAATAAGCCCATACATATGCTCTAACTTCAAACACAACACTTCGCCGTCGCTTGTTAGAAACTTGTTTATAAGTTGCATTGCTAGCCTCAATTCTCTCTCGAACTTGCTCATGAATTAACTTGATATGCTTCTCTCAATCCTCAGCTTTTCTACTAAATTTTCCCTTGTAAGGAATATGTGCCAAAGCTAACGAGCTACTCAGATTCTGACCATAGACATGAGAGGACTTTGGTTGGTTGGTTGTCTTGCTTACAGTCCAGTTGAAAGCGAATTTGGCTTGCGGTAGCACAGTATCCCACTGTTTATAATTGTTTCCAACTAAGCTTCAAATGAGATTGCCCAAACTCCTATTGATCACATTTGTTTGACTATTAGTTTGAGGATGATAAGAGAACTAAAAATTAAACTTGTTCCCATTTCCTTCCACAAAGTTCTCCAAAAGTGACTAACAAACTTGGATCTCGATTAGAAGTAATAGATTGTGAAATCCTATGCAAACGAACAATCTCTTTGCAGAAGAGATTGGCAATATTAGAAGCATCCATGGTTTTCCTACAAGGAATTAAATGTGCCATTTTGGAAAATCTATCCACAACAACGAAAATCGAATCCATACCTCTTTATGTACGTGGCAATCCAAGAACAAAATCCATGCTAATATCAGCCTAAGGTTTGGTACTGGTAGTGGCATGTAAAGACATGTATTTGTCATAGCACCTTTAGATACTTGACAAATATGGCATATATCCACATATCTAGCAATATGACGCTTCAATTTTGGCCAAAAGTAAGAAGCTTCAACAAGTTTCAATATCTTGTCTCTGTCAAAATGCCCTTCACCATGCAGTTCTTGAATGATCTTCTCTCTAAGAGAACAATCTGGATGCATAATTTAGTATCTTTAAAGAGAAGTCCACCATGCAGTATCAAATCATTACATGCCATATCCTAGACTTCTTTAAAGATTGACCCAAAGTACACATCTTCAGGGTAGAGTTTCTTGAAACTGTCGAACGCCACAACATGAACTTGCATAGCTGATAATAGAGAAGACCGCCTACTTAACGCATTGGCAACACGGTTATGAACTTTAGCCTTATGTTTTAATGTAAAAGTAAAGCCTTGCAAAAATGAAGTCCACTTAGCATGCCTCATATTTAGACTCTTTTAGGAGTCAATATATTTCAAAGTTTCATGATCCAAGCATAAGAGGAACTCCCTTTGAAGAAGGTAGTGCTTCTAATGCCTTAATGTCTGAACACTTGCAAAGAACTCAATGTCATATGTTGAGTAGCACAATCTAGCACCATTTAGCTTTTCACTGTAGTAAGCAATTGGTCTTCTTTCTTGACTTAGAACAGCTCCAATTCCAACACAAGAAGCATCACAATCTTCCTCAAGGGTTTTCTCGAAATCTGGTAATGCGAAGATAGGGGATTTTTACAGCTTCTTTTTGAGTAATTTAAAGCTTTCATCTGCTTCAGAAGTCCATTTAAAACTCTCTTCTTCATGTACTCAGTAATCGAAGCTGCAATAATGCTGAAATTCTGAATGAATCTGCGATAGAATGATGCCAACCTATGAAAACTACAGACGTCATGCACACTCGAAGGTCGTGGCCAATCAAGAATTGCTTGCACTTTTGATACATTAGCCTCTAGGCCTGCAGAAGAAACTTCATAACCCAAAAAGATAACTTTATCGGTCATAAATGAACTTTTTTTTAGGTTAATATAAAACTTCTCTTGCCTCAAGGTAATCAACACTATCAGTGGATGTTCTTTGTGTATCAAAAGGATTGTAAATTAGAATATCATCAAAGTAAACCACCATAAACTTCCCTATAAATGGTTTTAAGACAAGACTCATCACTCTCATGAATGGACCAGGGGCATTCAACAACCAAAAAGACATGACCAACCATTCATAAACCCTATCTCTTGTCTTGAATGCAGTTTTTCATTCATCACATGAGCGAATACAAATTTGATTATATCCACTTCTTAAATCTATCTACAAAAAGATCTTAGCAGATGTCAACTGATCCAACATGTCATCAAGTCTGGGAATAGGAAATCTGTACTTGATTGTAATCTTATTAATTGTTCTACTATCAATGCACATGCCCCAACTTTCATCCTTCTTTGGAACTAATAATGCTAGAACTATACAAGGGCTCAAGCTTTCATGAACATAACCTCTTTCTAAAAGTTCACTCACTTGTCTGTTCAATTCTTCTTGTTGTTTTGAACTCATCAGATAGTGAGCTTTATTCGGCAAACTTTCACCTGGAATCAAGTTAATACAGTGTTGTGCATCTTGCATTAGAGGTAATTCGGGTGGTAGTTCATCAGGCATGACATTACTAAACTCATCAAGAATAGGTTGTACCTCATCTGGTATAGCACTGGAGGATGATATTTTCTTTCCAATCAAAATGAAGGCAATTCTAGATTCCTATAACTCTTTAGCAAATTGGCCCTACAAAGAAAATTAATAGAATCTAATTTCTTTTGTTTTGACACACTCTCATCTCTAGTCGGAACTAGAATAATCTTCTTGTTGTCTTTATACAATATGTAAGTATTTTTCCTACCATCACGTTTCGCATTACGATTATATTGCCAAGGTCTGCCCAATAACATGTGACACACATCCATGCCACAACATCACAAAGCACCTTATCAAAGTATTTATTACCAATAGAAAATGAAATGAGACATCATTTAGTAACAGGTAACTCACTCCCCTTTTTGAACCATGCAAGCTTGTAAGGTAGAGGGTGTGGCTTTATTGGCAAATTTAGTTTGAAAACAGCCACTTTAGATAAGATATTTTTCACAACTTCCACTATAAACGATAAGCTTACACACCTTTCCACTAATAGTGCAAGTAGTGTGAAAAATGTTAGTGCATAGCCAATCATCCACAGAATCTTGTTTCAAAGCAATAAGGCTTTTTTAGATCATGAAAGACTCGCCAACATCTCCAAATACCATATTGATTTCATCATATTCATAACTTTCATCATAAATAGGCTTTTCTTCTTCTTCTCCTTCTTCTTGGTCAATATTCTCTATCAACAAATTCTTGCCTTCTCTACTATTGTTTTTGCTGCACTCAGCGGATTTATGATTAGGATCCCTATACTTGTAGCAACCATTTACTAAACCACTACCTTGATTTCTATTATTTGGTGCTACATTGGCTATTTGATTTGCTAAATTACTCTTTGGTGTACCTGTTTATGTCTCACGGTTGTCAAAACCTCTTCCTTGACCCTGTTGATCTTGGTTTGCAAATTTGGTCATAAAATCACAATTATTTCCAACCCAGTTATTGCCCCTATTTTGCTGTTTTTCTACAACTAACACATGTTGCTTCTGAAATAGTCCAAAAATTGTGCATAGCGAGTGTGTCTTGAATGTTTTGCCTTGGCCCACCAATATATCTTGCTACTAACTGTTCCTCATTCTTAGATAAGTCATTGCGTGCTATTAATTGATAAAACTCCTCCATGTATTCATTTATAGTGTGATTGCCTTGACAAAGGTTTTGCAACCTTTGTTACATAATTTGGACAAAATTGAAAGGTAGAAAATTTTCTCACAACTTCTTTTTCATCTTTTCCCAATCTGAAAATTTCAACTTTCCCCCTTTTTTGGCGTGTTAAATTAAGTTGATCCTACTATGCTGATGCACGTCCTATCAATCTTAAAGTTACTAATTTCACTTTTTCATTTTTAAGGATACCTTTAAAATCAAAGATCCTCTCAACTGCAGCCAACCAATTAATAAATTCTTCTGATTGAATTTCTCCATTGAATTCAGGGATTTCAAATTTAAAACCTCCATCCTACTTTCGTTCTTCTCGTACATAAGGCACATGTCGTTGTGCACGATTATAAAGCGGGTTTTCAATTATTTCTTCATCCGACTCATCATCATCACCATCATGAGATGGAGTTTCAAGTTGCGCAAGGTGCTGAGTTAATGCTTCAACTTGTCTTCTCAACTCTTGTATTTCTCCATCTCGTTGTTGTTGATTAGGAGAATGAACTCTAGCTACTACAACACGACCTCTTCCTCTCATTAGAGGCATTGTGAACGTGAGATTACCTGAAGAAAAACCTTGCTCGGATAATCAACTAACGCCGCTGATATTTGGAGAACATAAACAAGAAAGAAGGTGAATCAAGGGGCTTAATTTCAATGTTGAAATTAGCCAAGAAATCCCTAAGATAATAAACCTTAAGAGAGAGAATCAAATATTATTGAATAATTCTAGAAAAGTTATTTTACAATGAAAGCTTTTACCCTTATATATAGACTAGGAATCCAAAACTAAATAGGAAACTAAGGGCTCGTTTGGATTGGCTTTTTTTAAAAGCTCTTTTTTAATAGCTTTTGGAAAACAAATTTTTTTGAGAAGCTAAAATTTCTGACTTCTAAAAAAAGTTGTATTTGAGCTTTTTTTAGAGTTTCAGCTTTTTTGGAAACCAAATCAAACAGTTATTGCAAAAATAATATAACTTTTTCAGGGGAAAAAAAAGTATTTTTTCCTGAAAAAAAAAAGCCAATCCAAACAGGCCCTAAAACTAAATAGGATTCTAAAACTAAATAGAAAACTAAAACTAATTAGGAAACTAAAACTTCTACCAACCCTTTTCATAACAAAATAGGTAATAAACTAATCCTAATATAACTAGGACTCAAATAACAAATCTTAAACCCTAACCAATTTTAATAATAATTAAAATAGTAAATTTCTGGGCTGCATCAAATACTTGTTAAGAGTTTTAAACGTTTATTTGTGCCAATTATCCAATTCACACCCCTCCCTCTTGGATTCATTCTGTAGGCAACAATTATTGTTTATATCTATCAACTTCATTTGTTTGTTAAGGGATAAATGTGCTTCCTAAGCAAATTTTTTTGGAAATTCCTATATATAACATTATAGTATAGTTAGTATATTAATAATATACATATGCACAAAGAAATCATGATATAGATTGAATATACCAATTAATTTTTGTAGTAAGATTTGAAAACTATTTGAATTGAGGGATTAGAGACTCATCATCATCCTCTTCCTTAATACAAACATCAGTTGAATGATGATGTTCAATTTCAACAATAGTAAAATCATCATCTTTAATTTTACTGATAACATGATCATTTTAAACTAAAAAATGCAATTCTTTGAACATATTGGTTAGACGTTATGAACATACCGTTTATCATTGTGAACATATAATGTAAAACTTTTGGACATATAGTGTAAGAGTGGTGAAAACTAAATTTATGAAAATATCGTATAAAAATTGTGAACAATTAAAAGTTTTGAACGTAAAGTATTAAAATTGTGAATATATAATATGAAATATGTAAATAATTAAAAACTGTGAACATAAAATATAAAAAATATGAATGTATAAAAATTGTGAACATGTAATATAAAATATTATAACCGTATTGTGAACGTATAGTATAAAAATTGTAAACCTATAAAATATATTTTTTAAACAATAATTTTTTAACTTTCTAAAATTTAAAAATATCACATAAAAGAAAATGAAATGAAACTAAAAAATGTTACCATTTCCTTTCTGTTTTGAGGACTTTTTTGATAGACAAAGATACTTTAGCTAAATACACAAAATCAAATACCTAAGTCAAAAAGTAGACAAAGATATCTCAACTAAATATACAAAATCCTGCAAGGAAAAGAGACAAAATTGCCTAAGCTATCAAAAAGAAAGAGGAAAATTACTCTTCTTCTAATAATCTTCTGACGTAAGGCAGCCCTAAGTTGTCAGATCTGATGATGCCCTTTAATACAAAGTTAATTGAATAAGCTTGAAAAAATTTTAGGCCTTCAATCTTGCATGTCATATTTGCTAACCAGTTTGCTACTTAGTTTCTTTTCGAGTAGACACGAGAGATCCTCCAATTAAGTCCTTCAAGAGAGTTGTAAATAGCAGCCAAAAGGTGAACCATCTGCCATGTACCTCTTTTCTTTGTCGAAGTTTGACTTCTCAAGCCCCATAGCTATGGAGTTGATAGCTCGATCTGTGTGTTCGTGGATAACGACGTCGAAGGATCAAAGCTATGGATCGGTCCGGCTTGCGGCTTCGTATAAGCTTATCAATTGCAACAAATTACCAGCAAATAAGTGGTACTTTAATACATGACCCAACCTGAAGGATGTTATCATGTTTACGATTGCACAATTAACTCAATTATCTGGTCACAGATATTGGAGCATGTACATCCATTATAAACAAAAGAAGAGATATCAACATGACCCAACCTGAAGAATATTTATACATTAAAGATCAACTATATCTGAACCCTAATTTAAGTAAAAGAAAATACTCATTTAATAAGAGTATGTTCACAATATGTTCCTATTGCCTTTCACAGCAGTACTAACAAACAAATTATATTTGGAACATAATAACTAAAGTGTTCACACCACACCAACTACATGTTTACATCTATTAAACTTTGTGGTCAAAATTTTGGCATTGCCTTTAATGCAACTTTTGCGAACATACAACTCTTCTGTTGTTAACATACAACTCTTCTCTAAAAACAATCAGTACAAATTATATGCACCACTATAGTAAATTGCTTACCTCAATTACTTCAACCAATTAAACAAACAGCTGACACTCCATCTTTTTCACATAGAAATTCAAAATCATTCTCAATAAAAAATTGATCTTCAATAACACTCAACATCTTCTAAAATAAAATCTAATAAAATATTTCTGATATCAAAACTTTTTGATACAATGGTCTAATTAAGGTCAAGATCAATGAGCAATACTTTGTCCTTTATCTAATCTCCATAAATTGAAGAAATTAAGTATATTTCTTACATTCAAGATTTTACAAAAGTTGGAAATCAAGTATAACACCTCCCTGAAACTAACCATTCAATTTTGTCTACTACAACTCTCATATATTGGCTCCATTTTGGCGATAAGCTCTAATAAACTCAATCAAATCCATCCATTTCATCTCAATCATTACTCTTTGAATTTTCATAAGCTTGTTCTTTTATGTTCACAAATCAAAATTTAAAGCTTCACAAATGAATTTACAGGATTGATTTCCATAATAAGCATAAGAAAAAAATGATGGTTTATAAGGATATTGTTTCAAGTTCATAAAATTACATTCAAAAGTTCTCAAATGTTAGCAAATACGTTTGACACATAAAATTACATTGAAAAGTTCACAGATGGTAGCATGTATGTTCAGAGCACAAAAATAATACATTCACAAAATTATGATTGATTCTACAATGACTAAAGTACAATTTTTATGTATGGTTCACAGTAGCATGTTGTAAGATTCAAATCTATACATATATTTATTTATATAGATAGATACAAATATATATAAACGCACACACGTGCATGCGCACACACCCACACATATTAATGGGTAGTATTTTAAATTTATAACAACTTGTTATAATTCAAGATTTGATTTTTAATATGGTTCTTTGTAATATATATATGTGTGTGTGTGTACACACATACAAATCTCTGCAAGCACACACTTACATACACATACATGCACACACAAATATATACAAATCAAAGAAAAGCAAGTTGAAATAACTTAATTGAAAACTATTTTTTACCTCAATTTGAGTCGATTTTAGTTCTTCATGAATGTATAGTTGTATTGATTTTGCGTATTTTGTGCTTTGTTGACGAGAGATTTGCTTCCCAGCATACTAGCGACACTATTGAAAGCAAGTTTTAGGTGGAGAATCAAACGTTTTTTTTAGTGCGTGTAAGACATGTATGCGAGAGTATACGTAGGTAGTAAAATGCACTGTAGTTTGGGTGCACGATATACAGACTGATTTGGTAACAAGAGGCGGCTCTCTATGACGAAATTTCCTACTTCAACCGTCATGTTTTTTTTTTTTTCACTTTTTTGGCTTTTCGATTTTTCTTTCCCTTTTTTTTTCTTTTTTTCGCTCTTTGTGAAGCGGAGGGAGCGGAAATATATAGAAGTGGCAAGTTGATGGGTGGAAATAGCAGAACGGAAAATTAATAATGGGCCGTGGCAGTTGGGGCTAATTGACAATGGAGCACGATTTGGGCTTTTCGATTTCGTATTGGATATTAAAAAGGCCATGACGGTGGACTAGCATAGTGAGCCAAGAGTTTAAAGCTCGTATGGATTGACCTTTTTTCTTAAGCGGTTTTTCAATTTTGTTGAAAAAAATTGAAAAGTTAAAAATTTTAACTTTTTGGAAAAATATTATATTTGAATTTTTTTTAGAGTTTTAACTTTTTTCAAACCCAAGCCAAAATAGTTATTACCAAAAAACATAAAAAAATATACTTTTTTATTAAAAATATTTTTTTAGAAAGGGAAAAAAATCAACCCAAACAAACTTAGGACTCATTTGGATTGGCTTTTTTTAAAAGCACTTTCTTTAATAGCTTTTGAAAAATAACTTTTTTTTAAAAGTTAAAAATTTTAATTTTTTAAAAAAGTTGTATTTGAATTTTTTTCAGAGTTTCAACTTTTTTAAAAACTAAATCAAGTAATTATTGTAAAGTAATATAACTTTTTCAAAAAAAAAAATATACTCTTTTTTTTATAAAAAAAAAGATAAATCCAAACAGGCATTTAGAGGGAATGATGTCAAAGCTGTCTCATTCCCTTGCAGGAGTGAGATTGAATTTTGGCCCGTGTTCTTCATAACACAAAAGGACAATCATAGGTCATGTGATGTGATTTGGATCATTTTTTGTCACATCCTTGACGATCGATTTTTGTGTAAATTAAAAAAATACTTGAAGTGAAATTAAAACAATATGGTGTGTCGTAACTAGGGTGATGATTTAAATGTATGCAAATGTTTTCTTTATTGATAAATTCATGCAAAAATTAAATAACAACATCAAAACTCATTCCACAACGTAGGAATGTTTATTTTGTGTCTCAATTTCAGGTTGTGTTTCTCATTGTTATTTTATGTTATTGGGCGATTTTAAATGAATAATGAGAGATGCATCGACAAGTTAATAATCATATCAGGAACTTCAAGTCCCTTATATAATTTAATAATTAAAACAATGTTAATATTTCTTGTGATAAACTAGATTCAAGTAATTTATCATCAAGCCACCTGTGTCAAATATTATTTGATAACACTAATGTCTAACATTAAAAGGGGCTTCAAATTCAGTGAAATGAACATGTTAATATTTCTTGTCATGCAACGATGAATAGTTAATAATCGATGTTTACTAAGGGAGATGTCAAAGATTAGTAATTTTTATTTGTTGTACTTTTATTTTCTTTGTTAACCATTTAAGGAGAAAGACACTGATAATAAATTTAAATACGACAAAAATAAAATAATATTGGTGTAGAGATGTATAAATTAGTTGCATTAGTGCGTATAATTTGATTATTTAAACTTTACGTGATTTGAATGTTAGAAGTCAAAACCAATCTAACTTATACACGAAAAGATTGTTTCTTCTATTAATTATCGCAAGCATAGATAGTCTCGCATTACGCAATGGATCATTTTTAATCTTGTGAACTTTTTTAGATTTCTAAAATAACATATCAACCAACAAATAAATTGATATTGCAATATGTGAAGTTGTTAATGCACCCTCATTTATATGGTAACTTAAATGACAGTTTACTAACTCAACTCTCTTGATTAAAATGTTTTTGCATATAAGAAAATTTAACGGTAATAATATTACAACTTGTAATATAGATTCACTGTATCATTTAATTACTTGTGGTTCCAAAAAATTCTCTTTTGTTTTTCGTTTGGATTAATCATTTTTAAAAGTACTCTTTCTGTAACTTCTGAGAAAACAAATTTGAGAAATTTTAAATTTTTAGCTTATGAAAAACTAAAATCGAGATTATTATAGAGCTTTAATTTTTTTCTAAATACCATTAAAATATTTATTGCAAAACATAAACATATTTTTAAAAAGTACCTCTTTTCATTACAAAAATCTTAAAGCGTTACAAGTAACAAATCACCCCCATTTGACAGGTAAACAAAATAAATTGATAACACATTTAGAATAAGATAATGTACGTAATGATATATTATTTTTAACACCTTTTATAACATTATAAGGAAATACAATTTTTTTTTTTTTTTGGTTCTTTCTCATGCAGCAACACATGGGGTAAACGAAAACAAACAAATGAGCCCCCAGGGGCATAGGTGAGTTGGTAAGTGGCCAGGTGATTAGGGTGGAGACACCCTGACAACGCGATCAGTCAGGTGTGGCGCGATCTTCCATTGAAATATTGCGAAATTTTATTCTTTGGATTTCCACGCCGTTGGTCCTCTCGCAGTCGGTGACATCCTCGATTGCGCAGTTAAGCGGAGTAGGAAAGGGTTCTCGCTTTTGAAACAAACAAATGAAACTGCTTTTCCGGTACAATTCTTCTGGTCCCACATCGGTCCAAATCCACCAATCACATCTATGTTGTCTTGTTTACGTTAGATGTCGAAAGAAAACAAGTCAAAAAGGGCAGACAAAAACCATTATTTGTAAGAAAATTCCACAAAAATAAAAATTCTTTCAGACATAGATCTATCCCTCCTCCCTTTGTGTATGCAATGAAGAAACAATAAGGAAAAGAAGGGAGAGGGGTATGGAAAAAGAGTGGAACAGAAAATAATAAATAGACCCATAAAAGATCAACTCATTTTGTTGCAAAGTTTCATACTTTTTTGGCTTTTCTATTTTTGGTAAAGAGACGCATAAAAAAGAGCAATTAAGGAGATGGGTCCCCACGAAAATGGGGAAGGGGATGCATTCAAGTATAGAAGAATAGATTTTGATGGAACAGAAGCACAAAATGAAGGTGACGGAACAGAAGCACAAAATGAAGGTTTTTTTTTATCAGGAAAAAGGAAATGATAGCAGCAGGCAATATGTTTTGGCTCCTGCTATTTTTGCCTCACTTAATTCAGTGCTTCTTGGATATGGTTTGTGCTAAAGTCTTGATCTTGTTGTTGTTTCTTGTCTTGCATTTGCTTCAACTGTGCATGATTCTTGATTTGTTTGCAAGTTCTTTGATGCTTACTCTCATTCCCTGATAATTTTCAAACCTTAATGGCTTAATCTGACTAATCAAGATCCATTAAGAGAATGAATATTTCATATTTCTCAAAAGAAAAAGAATAAGAATAAAGAGGAGAATGAATATTTCATTTTCAGGAGTGGGTTTGGATTAATATATGATTGTCAATGTGTTTAATGTATCTCATGGCAGGAAGAATTTGAGATTGATGGTTCTGTGGAAAACCAAGGCTAATATTTTAGATTCTTTAAAATCTCTAATTGTCACCTTGCGCTGGCTTAGTACCTATTTCTTGGTGATGTGTGACACTTGATGTGCATTTTGTAGATATTGAGAACCAAAAAGGGATTTGCTAATACTTTATATATGACTTTTGGATTCTGACTTTTGTATATTTTCATATTTAAGCTGAAGTCCGAATAGTTTTAGGTTCAGTTTTCAGACACTGATATGTTTTCTTGAACACACTCAATCAGACATTCAGACCTTTGATCATATAACATAAGTTCCTCATATTTGATGCCTCCCCAAGCCACTATACTGTTTAGATATCTAGTTTTGATAAGTCATCATTGTCCACTTCGCTAGAGATAGAGAAAGGAAATGAGCTATCTACGTTTAGATTTTCTTACAGCGCATGCTACGGGAATAGGGTCTCATTTAGTCTAAGAAGCGATGCCCTAAATCTCATTTAAGCTGAGAACTGATACTTTGAGTGTATCAATAACTACTTCGAGTTTGCCGTTTAATCTTACCAATATCATATCACCAATATGAAGCAAGTGACCACCACATTTCCTGAATTGAAGCTCTGGCTCTGTTATGATGCTCTTTCTGTATGATGACTTCACATCCTACATTTATATGCATTTCTGTACATATGCCCTCTCTGTTGTTCTTTGTGTATCATATAGTTTTCAATATTGACAAAAGTGGGTGTTATGAGTGGAGCCATCCTATTTATTCAAGAGGATTTGGAGATCAGTGAGGTGCAAGAAGATGTCCTGGTCGGAATTTTGAGCATAATTTCACTTTTAGGGAGTTTGGCAGAACGTAAGACATCGGATGCTGTTGGCAGAAAGTGGACAATGGCTTTTGCAGCCATTGTATTCCAAACAGGCGCTGCTATAATGGCTCTTGCTCCTTCATTTCGATTATTAATGGTAGGCAGGCTTTTGGATGGAATTGGCATAGGATTTGGAGTCATGATTGCACCTGTATACATTGCTGAGATATCACCAGCTGTTGCAAGAGGTTCATTAACCTCGTTCCCTGAGATTTTCATAAATCTCGGTATCCTTCTTGGCTATGTCTTGAATTATGCGTTTTCAGGACTGCCAGTGCACATTAATTGGCGAATCATGCTTGGAGTGGGAATTCTACCTTCTGTTATTGGTGGTGCACTATTTGTTATACCTGAATCCCCAAGGTGGTTGGTGATGCAAAACCGGATTGATGAAGCAAGGTTGGTGCTGTTGAAAACAATTGAACATGGAAGTGGAGTGGAGGAAAACTTGGCAGAAACATAGGCAGCTGCTGGGTATGCTAATGCGGAAAAATATGAAGAAAAGCAGGAAATACTAAATCCTTCCCCTGCAGTCCGACAAATGCTGATAGCAGGGTGTGGAATCCAGTTATTCCAACAGATGACGGGTATCGATGCATTGTGTACTATAGCCCTACAATTTTTAAATATGCTGGAATCAGGAGTAGTGCTGAAGTCCTTGCAGCAACAGTTGCGGTTGGGTTTACAAAACAGTGTTCATTTTGATAGCCAAATTTCTCATCGACCAATTGGGAGGAAAACCTCTACTTTACTTGAGTACCATTGGAATGATAACGTGCTTATTCACTTTAGGCCTTATCCTTTCTCTACACCGTGGTGGCCTTTCTCAACTGGGTAATGGCCCAGTTGGAATCAAGTTGGCCGTTCTATGTGTATGCGGTAATGTTGCTTTCTTTTCTGTGGGCATTGGCCCCATTTGTTGGGTGCTGTCATCTGAAGTTTTCCCTCTTAAGACTGCGAGCCCAAGCATCAGCTACTGGGGCAGTGGGCAGCAGGGTTAGTAGTGGCCTTGTTGCCATGTCTTTCCTCTCTGTTTCTCGTGCAATCACTATTGGAGGAACCTTCTCTCTTTTTTTTTTTTCTTTTGCGGCCATTTCTGCTGCATCTGTTGCTTTCGTTTACAAATGTATTCCAGAAACAAAGGGTAAATCATTAGAGCAAATTGAGATGATGTTCCAGGGTGAGAGACAAAGGCAAGGAGGTGAATTGGAGCTTGAAGATGTACAACACCTGATGCAAAAGGAAAGTGGCTAGGCATTTTTCCTAAATGAGATGGCGAAGGTAAAATTGAGTGGCTTACTATTGTATCATTGTTTCAGCTGAGCTATACGCTGATTCTGGGTTGACCATGAAGCCTCCCAGGTTTACATCACTCATATTTGACTTAACAAACTACATTGTTAGAGATTGATATATATACACCAAAACAATACTATGCTAGCGTTGAGGACAGGGACACATTAAATATCAGTGCATCATTTGAATTGAAATTTTTTCTGACACAATGATGTTTGCTATTGATATTAATTACTAAAAGAAAATCTGCAAACATTTGCATTAAGCCTTGTACATTTAAGCTTAGTTTTATTAAGTTCACAGATTGTAGGACTAAGGTTAACAATTATTCCTTCTGATATGATACTTCCTTGGACTACTACTAACTTGGCTTGGACCAGCAGCAAAGAAAACTAGAGCCATACTAGCCTGCCGTCAAACATCAACGTAAGCTCTCCTGGACTAAATTTCTCACTCACTCTGCATTCTTGTTTATACTTTATACTTAAAATCTGCGTGTTTAGCTCTCTAAGACATCAATAATTTCACAGGTTCTTTTGTACGCCTCTATTCAACAGTAATGGTTATTGGATATGTTTGCTAATATGTAGAATGAATGGGTTTTACACGCTCACATGCTTCTCTGAGAAAAAAAGCATTCATACGCAGTCCTATATATCAAACCTAACTCTTCAGAGGTAGCTCTAATATTGGGGTCATGACATTTTTATATTGAATATGGAAGTCATAAAACATGATATAAATTCAGGTTCACGTTAAACCTCATAGCAAATGCATACTTTCTTAGCCTAAATTGGGCAAATTCTTCATTTGCTGTCAGGTCAGCATCCTTGATTGGCAGCAACGGCTAGATTGGGATTAACCTATGAGATCATGGAAATGAAATGTTCATAGATTTTGATATCAACAACGGGGAGAATTGACGATAGGCAAAATTTTTCTTCATTATGATTTAGAATTGTGGCTCAGATTCTTGGTCTAACCCAATCTTTTTTTGCTTTTCGCTTGTCAAAAATCTAATCTAATTCAGATAAGCAAGACTTCCAGTTCACCAGACTAAACTAGTTCCATCTTCCTATATATATAGTTTTTTAGCTTGTAGAGCATGTCTAATATAATTCTTTGTACTCTTTGAGTATCACAGATGGCGTATCAATGTTCAAGGGTGATTGTGATGTAAGCGATGTCACACATTGACAGATTCTCTAGAAAAAAGCTCTCAACTACTAACGAGAGGCCTCTAGCCATATGGAATGCGCTTATGCCAATATACTAACAAGCCATACTCATGATATAGTCGACCATTTGGCTTATTCATGATTGTCAATGATCCTATCTTTTGCCTCGGGATTAATGCCGCTCAAGTGGTTTGTGCTCGGCCCATATTAAATAGCATCTCGACGCTCTTCCGTTCGAGAGACAACTAATATTAGATTACATAAACTTCTGTTGTTTTTGCTGTTTAAATTTTCAATGTGCCTGGTACACAATTTTTCATTCCATGATCATTTTTCTCATATAAATTTTACGTAAAAAACTTTTTCTTGTTTCCACGCACTCGTGATGGCTTTACTGCTCGTAGATGCTCCTAGTTAGGCGCCCTCTTACTTGAATAGACAAGGTGACCAGATAGAGACTTGAAAGCGAAAGCACATAAAAGCCCACATGCTCTCAAGAACATCCCCACTATAAACTGAAAATGATGGTTCACACAAAAGCTACAATCACCAAAACATTTAATGAGGATTGGCCCCTATCTTGAGTGAAAAAGATAACGTGACAAAGTGATTATTCTTTGTTTTAAACAAATTATGTTTTAGGCCTCTTCAATTCTTTAGATTGTTCTCAGCAATTCAAGGAGTAGACACATGATCACAAGTTGAACCAATTAAAGTGTCTAATATAAATTTCATTTGGAACCAAATATAATTTCATAATCAGTTTAATTATTCGAGAAACAGTTTAATGGTTAATACTGCATTCAGAACTAAAAATAATCCAAAAGTTAATTTAAACATTGCGGAAACAATATAACGACCCTGTAGCAAAAGTACGGAAAGAAAAAGTATGCTCAAGCTACTTTGTTCAGACTTCGTACCAGAGGCCATTATTTACGTTGTATGGAGATAATTGAATAACAAACTGATGACAGGTACATAGAGCAGCAAAGAACAGATGATGTCGTAGCTTGTTATCGATGAAATTAGAGTTACAATTCTAAGCAGTTTTTTATAGTAAAACTAACTAAATTATTGTAGATACAAAGGTTCTAATTAGGTGATACATTTCTATAAATCTTATTGTTTGGAGAGTGATTTTTGCTTATTTAACAAAAAAAACCACCAAGTTACTTATATTTTTCACAAGGAAAAATGGGAAAAAAAAAAGAAGGTCATAAGACTAAAAACAATTACGTTCATGCATTGAAGGCAATCACAGTACCTATGCGGAAACTTAATACGCAACCAAAGAGAGGATAATTGCATGCAATATTTTATCTAAATATGTTGGCTCAAAGATTAGCTTCTTTTAAAACTAATAAACTAAGGGGAAGGCATATTCATGACAACCAAGGATGCCATCATTAATTAGCTTCTTTTAAAACTAATCCCATAAACTAAAGGAAATGCAAATCCGTACAAGATTCATAATCATTTCATTTGATGGAGTACTACATACATATGCATATACATTCATCCTTCATCTTTTCGAAAGTTTAGATGGAAAGATCCCTCACCAAAACAGAGGATTCGACAACACGAACAAAAGGAAAGAAAAATTCATAAAACAAAGATCTAAGGATTCTTCCAAAGCCATCTCGGCCCCATTCGTCGCCCCATGAAGACTTCACCTCAAAATGGGGGATACCATTGTGAGTCCCGTACCCATATATCAAAAAATAGTGTGAAAAACCAGCCTAACGTCGTGCTCCCGCTAGCTCTCCAGAAGAGGGACTCGTATATACACCCTGTTGTGTAAATATAAAGTAGTCAAAGGCAAAAGTTTATCTTACAAAAATATATATATAAATTAGTCATAGGCAAAATTTTATCTCACGACAAAAAATAGCATATACATAGTTAAATTCATACGAGCCTCTCCGTCAAATATGTACAGGGACTCATGAGAATCCATAAGGCCGACGATTGGCCGTTGCCTGATCTCATAAAGAACAGCATCTGCATCAAAGTCAAATTCCGCAACATACATATCTCCAAAACCATCAATCTACCATCTATGCTGTAATTATTTTTTTTTTAAAATCACTTTATGAATATGGCACCATCACCTAAGTGAATCATTTACTCACGTAGATTTGTCACATGTCGACGATGACGACGATGGCGACGAGAACTATCGGTCGCATGAGAGTGAGTTCGAGGATTATTTTGACAAGGAAGGAGATAATTTGGATAATTATTGGCGGGATTCAGCTAACTCGGGGGGGGGGGGGCAACGTGTTCCGTTAGGTGAGAGATTATGGGGTGACATCCGAGGATGCGTTTCCGTTTTCAGACGATTATCGTTGGGATGAGCTGACTCATATTAGATGGGAATAGTGCTGTATCGGTGCTCTACCGTCTAGTGTAAGTGCATATACTTGTGTATGGACTATCAGCTGCATGGGAGTGAGTTGGAGGATTATTTTGATGAGAAAGGAGATGAATTGGATCATTGTTGGCGGGATTCAGCTAACTCGGCGGGCAACGTGTTCTGTTATGTGAGAGATTATGGGGTGACATCTGAGGATGCGTTTCCGTTTTCAGATGGTTATCGTTGGGATGAGTTGACTCATATTAGAAGGGAACAGTACTGCATCAGTGCTCCGCTGTCTAGTGTAAGCGCACACCAATACAGCACTATTCCCTTCTAATATGAGTCAGCTCATCCCAACGATAACCATTTGAAAATGGAAACGCATCCTCGGATGTCACCCCATAATCTCTCACATAACAGAACACGTTGCGCCGAAAGTGAATCCGCCAATAATGATCCAATTCATCTCCTTCCTCATCAAAATAATCCTCTAACTCACTCATGCGGCGATAGTCCATACACAAGTATATGCACTTACACTAGCACAAGCTGCGATGCGACCTGTTCCCTTCTAATATGAGTCAGCTCATCTCAACGATAACCATTTGAAAACGCGCATCATTGGATGTCACCATAATCTCTCAAATAACGGAACACGTTGCCGAGTTAAGCGAATCACGTCAATAATGATCCAAATCATCTCCTTCTTCATCAAAATAATCCTCCAACTCACTCTCATGCGGCCAATAGTCCTCGTCACCGTCATCGCCATCATCATAGTCGCATGTGACAAACCAAGCAACACCGAAAAAAGGGACCCACGAGTAAATGATTGACTTATGTGACGGCGCGAACCAACGACGCTAAAGCTCAAACGGTCCATATTAATACTCAACTGACCTGCAATGAACACACACGACTCTCCACACCACAAACAGATGCAGGGACTGTACAAAATATAAATTCCCAGCCATCATCCTCATTCCACTCGTGTGGAAATTTACGGAGTGGAAATGTCCGCTGCAAATGCACAACTAACTCCTTCACAAATAGAAGGATAACTTCACCGAATTAAATAAAGAGATTTGCAGTGATGGCATCAAGGCTCGCAAAAATGGAACAAATACCGAAAGTATGCTGGTCCCTCGTTTGCCCAAGCAAACCCTGCGGCCAGTGTTTTCTTCTGCTTCTTTAGGTTGATCCGCACTATTAATATCCATAATGTAATGGGTGGTGTGGGGGGCTACTCTGCATGCTAGAAGATTACCATAATGGCAGCAGTATAAAGATGTGGCTAGAATTGTCTCTCATCCTCCTGCAATTTCTTCAACCATTCCGCTGCTCATTATTCAACCATTTCTTAAGCTCCTTTCTTGTCACAGTGGAAATGTCACAGAGTTTGGAAACGGACCCTACCGTTGTGGTTTTATATCTGTACTTATAAAAAAAAATTCCCTCTTTGGGGTCTTTGGTAAAGAAATAGTATCCAAAAATAACAATATTGTAATAATAATAAATTTTAAAAAAGGTGTATAATTATTAATAAAAATTTATATAATATTTGTAATTTTATGTTTATCTCATAGCAAATTAAAATTTTATATTTACTCTTTTTTGCCTTTTTTCCTTCTCTAACAAAATGATACGTTTCTTCTTTTCTAGGATAGAAATTGGTTTGAATTTTTAATATTTTGAGTATTGCGATAAAAAAATTAACTTCATAAAGTTTAAATCTGGTAGAAAATCCAAGCGACAGGAGCTTAAGAAATGGCTGAATAATGAGCAACGAAAATGGTTGAAGAAATTGCAGGAGGATGAGAGACAATTCTAACCACATCTTTATACTGTTGCTATTATGGTAATCTTCTAGCATGCAGAGTAGCCCCCCACACCACCCATTACATTATGGATATTAATAGTGCGGATCAACTTAAAGAAGCAGAAGAAAACACTGGCCGCAGGGTTTGCTTGGGCAAACGAGGGACCAACATACTTTCGGTATTTGTTCCATTTTTGCGAGCCTTGATGCCATCACTGCAAATCTCTTTATTTAATTCGGTGAAGTTATCCTTCTATTTGTGAAGGAGTTAGTTGTGCATTTGCAGCGGACATTTCCACTCTGTAAATTTCCACACGAGTGGAATGAGGATGATGGCTGGGAATTTATATTTTGTACAGTCCCTGCATCTGTTTGTGGTGTGGAGAGTCGTGTGTGTTCATTGCAGGTCAGTTGAGTATTAATATGGACCGTTTGAGCTTTAGCGTCGTTGGTTCGCGCCGTCACATAAGTCAATCATTTACTCGTGGGTCCCTTTTTTCGGTGTTGCTTGGTTTGTCACATGCGGACTATGATGATGGCGATGACGGTGACGAGGACTATTGGCCGCATGAGAGTGAGTTGGAGGATTATTTTGATGAAGAAGGAGATGATTTGGATCATTATTGACAGGATTCAGCTAACTCGGGGGCAACGTGTTCCGTTATTTGAGAGATTATGGGGTGACATCCAATGATGCGTTTTCGTTTTCAAATGGTTATCGTTGAGATGAGCTGACTCATATTAGAAGGGAACAGTGCTGTATCAGTGCTTTGCCGTCTAGTGTAAGTGCATATACTTGTGTATGGACTATCGGCCGCATGAGAGTGAGTTAGAGGATTATTTTGATGAGGAAGGAGATGAATTGGATCATTATTGGCGGGATTCAGCTAACTCGGCGGGCAACGTGTTCTGTTATGTGAGAGATTATCGGGTGACATCCGAGGATGCATTTCCGTTTTCAAATGGTTATCGTTGGGATGAGCTGACTCATATTAGAAGGGAACAGTTTTGTTGAGTCTTCCTACACTCGAGAAAGGGAGGTTAAAATGCTGCATACCACTAATTACATAGTGTTGGCCTGATAAAAACATAATAGTGTCCCCCATGGATACCACCGCTATGAACCAAAACATTGTTTGTGATTACACCAAAATGGTAGAAACTTAGAAGCAGAAACTCAAGCAAAAGATGACATCCTATAAATCATCAGAAGAAGATAAATAGATATGTTATGAAGAAAGAATGTCCAGAACAAGTGACTAAAACATGAAAAGGCAAGTGAAAGGCGCATTTCATCCTCTTTACACTCACGCAAAGTGGCGTCCACAAAAGAATGCTGTTCTAAATTCTTCATTTGCAATAAAGCGAAGGCCGGATCAGAGAGGTCAGCCATTTACTTGCAAATACTTTCTTCCTTAGAGCTACGTACCCACACAGCACACGTACACACAAACACACACACACATATATATACATACATAGAAATAAAGAGACCTATGAAGTACATAGGTTGCGAACACTCTTATCAGCTTCAGGCGAAAGATATTTTCCATCCTCTCTATCAAGGTCGAGCCTTAAAGGGAACTCATAGCAATCATTTATCTGCACCATCGAACAGAAGAATATTACAGGTAGGGTAAACCAAACATCATCTAGTCTTACGTCTGTCTTAGGTTGTTTCCTGCGCATACGTTCCTCTTTAAACCAAACATCATCCAGTCCTACATCTGTCTTATGTTGTTTCTACGCATAATGTTCCTCTTTTTACGTCCAAAATCCGTCTTAGGTTGTTTCCCGCGCATAATGCTCCCCTTTTTATGTTCCTCTCTTTATGTTCAGAAACAAAGACAAACGTAAGACTCCGTGCTAAAAAAGCCTACATGAACTCGGCACATAATCTCTTTTTATGTTCAGAAACTTAAACTCAACATGCCAATTCAACTTCAGCAATAGGATATTACGATTGCACCAAATTACAATGCTAACCTTAGCCGATGTTTCCTGCACGCGATCATTCTTGAACCGCATTAAATGAAGCTGGAGAACTAGAGGGAAATCGATGAAACAAACACTCTTCTTGGCATCCTTTACATTACACAGGAATCAACCTTTAGAGCGTGCCTCTTCGTATTTTACACAAGCACTAATTTTGAAAAGAATGTAAACAAAAATCAGTGCATTACCAGCAAACCATGGATTCCTGCATCATGCTTGTTATTGCGTTCAACTTCCACGTATTTGTCAAAAGAAGCATAGACATCCTTGCATCCTTTAACATCAAGTTGCAGATCTGCAAAAACAAGTTAACTAGTTCATGCATCACAATCAAAATCAAAAATTACAGGACAAGTCAAGCAATAAAATTACCATAAAATGACCCTCGACTGCTGGATCCGCAATCCACTTTGATACATTCGAGGTAGTTCATAAGGTGTCCTTCAAACAACTCCTCTATTGTCCCTTCCACTACCGTCCCCCACACAAGCAAAGCAATCAACAAAATAAATAGATATCCACAAGAATCCACATATACAACAGCCCAGAACATCAATAGCGTCAAAAGGATGCTAAGGACACCTTCATTTCATTTTTAAGCTCCCGAGACAAAACACTTTCAAATTCATGCACATCCTGTTGCTTGCCTGTATTCCATCCAAACGATTTGGTGAATTCTTCGATTGACACGCTAGTTTCACTTTTTTCGAGCTCATAAAACAAACTCTGGAAAGCTAAAGGGGTGCTTCCTCTGAGCGCCTATCTTCCGCTGTTTGTTGGCATTTTGTATACAGCCTGTTACATACAACTCAGTAAGGCTTATGCCCATCTAAACAAGTTTGAATAGAAACAAACCAGCCTGACCTTCCCAAAACATGGTAGGTGGTACCATGTTTGCAGTAGCGAATTCACGTAACAAGTAGCTCCCTGATTTTTAAGACCAACATAACCCATCTCCTTCTTTTGAGTCTCGCTGCTGCAATGCACCAAAAACCCTAGACACATGGCAATTTCCCGCTTCCCATCACGCTTATACATGCAATCGAAAATTCTAAGTAATTCATAGGTACAAAAACAGACAAATGAAACTATACGTACACATATATACGTGCACAAATATGCATGTTTCAAGTTGATAGAAAAGGCGGAAGGAAAGTTTAAGAAACTGATGGAAGTAACAACAAAATAAAAACCCGGTAGTTTCAAGAGGAGAGAATACGGACATCCATAAATGAATTAACGTGAGAATAAAAACACCCAGTGAGTGTAAATGTGTCTGAATCTTTTGCGATAAACAAGCAAAAAAAAACAAAAACAAAAACAAAAATGCAGAAACCGCAGAGCATATCTATGAGATGGGTATAAGGCAAAAAGGTAGAAATAGCAAAGCATATGTGTATGAGATGAACAAAACCCTAAAATGTAGAAATCCTAAACCCTTAATATCCGTAGATAAATAGATTTTATTTAAGATAAAAAATTCAATTAAAATGATGATACCTCAAACTCGAACAAAAACACAACAAAGCGAGTTGAAAAGTTGAAAAATGAAAGGCAAAAATGTACGCTAAACGGCAAAAATGTTAATGGAGAGACAGTAGAGCACATATGAAAAGACAAAAAGAAGGAAACTAAATTAAAGCACCAGAAAACAGATAAACAATTCACAGATTGTTGTGCAAAACTCACGTTACATGTAAATTTAAAAAATGATTGAATTATTTTGGATTAGACGTAAAAAGTGAAACGCTAACCATCTAACATGTGAGTGAAACGTGATAAGCATTAATTAAGCTAAATTTGCATATATATAAATGAATGAATGCGAACCTTGTGTAATACTCAAGTTGCATGCATGAATTTTGAATGGACACACTGAAAACCAATTAATGCAAAATGCTATACAGATATGCTCAATCCTAAGTTTATTGAAGTCAATCTTTATATGCATGTAAACTATAAAGTATTCATGCTCTTTGGAGGTTTTTATTTTGTTTCAACATATTTAAATTTCTAAAGGAGTACGTTAAAGTGAAAAAGGTACAGCTTTCACACGTAAGTAACGAGCTAGTTAAAGCTTTGAGATGAAATTAACATGAGGTGAATACACGTAATATCAACAGCATATTGGATACAGGAGCCTAAGACGGTTTGAATTTTTCACAATTTGCTTAGGAGAAATACAAGGACCTGGTTTCCCTCGCGTGCAAATGGAGAAACATTCACAATGTCAATTCCCATGTGGGTATTCCAAGTCATCTGATTAACCAAGGTTTCTATGCAAGTATGCAACAATGACTTTCTTATACTAACTTCAACAAATCTTCTAAAACACAAAAATTTTTATATTTAGAAATTTTGTTAATAGTAAAGTGCTCCAACAGCTCCCTTATCCCATCCTCAAAATTTTAAGTTTTTTCTGAATCTCAAAACAAAATATTTATATATAAGAATTTTTTTTCATCTCTCAAAGACAACCCCCAAATCCCATCTCCCATTCCCATAACTTTAAGACTACAACATTATAAAATAAGGGTACTGTTGGAGTGAAACTGAAATTGAAATTCTCTAAACTGAATGTTTGGTAAAAAATAGGGGAGCTGTTGAAATAGAATTAAAAATAAGGGTTCTCAAAATATAAAAAAATGACTCAAATCACTTAAATTTAGGGGAGCTATTGGAGATAGCCTTATGGTTATAATCCTTTTCTAGTTGGTAATTTTACGATCCATAAGTCTGTACGTGATTTTCTTTTTTATTGGGGAACATGTAGAAGTTTAATATCTTAAAAACAAATTTGATAAAACTTGACCACCAACTAATACACTTACAATTAAAATAATATGTCTCCGTTGATTAATTAGTGAAAAAAAATAGTTTCAACCGATAAACGAAAATATTCGTTGTTAGGTAAACACCCTAAGAAGCTCCCCCACCAAGGCTGGAAATCTCATGTAACTGTCGATATGCACACGGTTGGAGGAAATGAATTAACTTAATTAATTAAAATTTTTAGATAAGATAGTAACTTTAATATAGTATTAGAACCTATAAATCAAACGGTCTCATATTCAAACCTTAACGTTACTCATTTAAAAATATTAAATTATTTATATACAAACACTGAATGCTGCGAGGGATCGTGTTAATACAATAAATTAATAAACTAATATCTTTTTAGATGAAATTATTGGTAGATTGATTCAAAGATTGATTGATTGAAGAAGATTGGTTCTGAGAATTGATTGAAGATCTCGACAATTGTGAATATTTCTTTCCTTCTTTGTACTTTATTTTGAATTCTTAAGACAATTGTAAACAACTTAATTGAAGGCTAAATTACTGCCTTCTTGTTGTATTACTGTTAGACAATTGTAAACAAAATTGAAGGCTAAATCTACTGCTTTCTTGTTGTATAACTGTTATAAATATGTGTTAATACAATTAGGCAGTCAAAGTAGGATTATTTTAAGCACTCAAATGAATAATGTCGTTTAATAGATTAATGGAAGCCATTGATAGCCTATCGAGTATTAGGATAATCTTATTACGACTTTCTATTGAAATTATTTGACATAATTAAAAGGCATTTGGTTCAAAGAATGAAATATCATTTCCGGAATCACATTAAAAGGAATTTGATTCCCACAAATGTGATTTCTTAGAATGATAGAAAAAATGTTTAACGCTTTGTTTTACTCTCAAAACGGCCTCTTACAAATTACCAGAGACTAGTCTGGATCAAGGATATAAGCAAACGAAAAAGTACCATTTGTTGGTAACATAATTAGAACTTGAAATATGTCACCAAAACATCAAGAAAATACAAGTCTTTAATTGCGTGCAGCTAGTCTACGCAGCATAACATGTATACATTCAAGTGAAAAAAACCAAAAAAAAAAAAAAGTTGTCGAAAGAACCATCTTTAAAATCATTGGTTTAACTTTGAAGAATGCGTGTCTTGTGATGAAGCCTGAAGTCCAAATTCCGAATCATCCCATTGAAGGACCACAGACTCCAAATTTTGCTCTCTTTCCAATTTCTCCTTGAGAAACCAATCACATATCTTACCCGCACTCAGCTCCTCAATTGGGCAACCCTCTTGCTCTGATATCACTCTCAATAGATTCAGTGACGAAATCTGCATGCCACGCACGCAAACATTATCCCTCAAATTTGATCACAGGCATCCAATACTCTTAATTTCAATTATGACATATTTAATTAGTCCTAGACGATGCTAAGAGTGACAAAAATGAATGCATAACATGATCTCCATATTGGTTCTACAAAGACACATGTTTCAATTCATAATTACTTAGATTTTTTTAAAAATTTTTGTGAAAAGGAATTTAAATATTTTTAAGAATGATATGGTGAACATAAATGGCCTGAGATGGCTCACTCACATCATGTATGTATATATACATATATTTATATATGCTGCTTAATCACCATCCTGGACTTGCCTTTTACACTTAGAGGAATGTTCCGGCACAAATGATAAAATACATATAAAGGTCTCAATCTTAAAATACACCAACAACTGACATTAAATTTACACGGCCATCATAAACAAACACTAAGATAAAAGCTGTACTTCAGAATATTTCAAAGACTGCAATTAGCATAGCTTAAAAAAAAGGAAGTAAAATTAGTTAAGAGGAAATGAACATCCAGATCAAACCAGAAAACCACTACTCTAGAACTCCAAGAACATCTTCAATGTCACATATACAAAATCGGCACCACCCAAGCGTATAAAATCCTTAATACACACATGCAGACCATTGTGGCATTTCTCAAGTTTGTCAACAGGTGCTGGTCAAGTAATCCTAACAAGAGGCCGTATTTTGTTGAAATTGTTGCATTTTGATGAAATTGTCGCAAGTTCCGGAATTTTTCCCATCATATAAACCTCCCAAAGATTTTAAACTCTTATGGTGCATCGCTCCTGAGTTTATGTTTCATAAACAAACAAAAAGGGAAATGGTATTCTTACTAAAATAGATCACCTTGGCCTACGAGAATGTTGAGACTTGTGAAGATTTCTTGTATTAACTTTTTCCCTAATGAGCAAAAACAAAGGGAGAAAATATGAACGAGGCTTGTTCACTTTCTGGATAAACCCCAAAATCGAATACAGTGGAGAAAGAGAGAGAGAGAGAGAGAGAGAGAGAGAGAGAGAGGTACCTGGAGAAGGCACAGCGATGGAGAAAGCGAGAGTGACGAGCGAGATTGACGATGACAATGACGATGTGCGATGGTGGATCTAAGAATTTTGGGGGCAGTGACGAGCGAAATTGACGAGCGAGGAAGAGATTTTTGGGGATTTTGGGGTATGTGATATAGATGGTTAAAAATTTTTTTTTTTGTTTTAAATTATAATATTCACCCAAATGTTCTTTTACTCACCCAAATGTTCTTTTAATTACAGATGTTCTTTTACAAAATTTGTTTCTGATTCACATATCAGTAGCTAATTTAGAAATCAGTAGCTAAATTAGCGACCGACTAAAAATTGATAGCTAAATTTTGTGACTGAGGTAAAATCGGTTGCTAAAATTAGCGACCAAAAACAAAATTAGTTGCTAATTTAGTGACCGATTTGATGGGGTTGCAAAATTTTGTAACGGAATGAGAATTCGGTAGCTAATTTTGCGACCAAATTAAATATCTGTTATTAAATCCCGTTGCAATCTATATTTTGTGGCCGATTTCCCATCGGTGGCAAAATTACTAAATTTTTTGATATTTAGTGACCGCGCTTTTTCATTTAGAAACCGCATTTCAGTAGCTAATTTTCTGGGCACAAAATTAGAGACGGATTGCCGTCAGTAGCTAAATATCGGTCGCAAAACTTAAATTTAGCGACCAATTTTTTTCAGTAGCTAAATTTCGGTCACTATAGACCTGTTTTTTTGGTAGTGTAACAACCTTGATTTTAACGCTTTCGGCGATTGAATAGCCGAATTCAGCTATTCAAAAACCGAACGTTAACCAGATTTACCCCCTCCCCCAAAATCTTCTTCTTCTCCACGCGATTGCAAGATTTTTTTCTCCCTCCTTGTTGTACCCCACGAAATCTTAGCTTCAAACACTCAATCTCTCTCAAGATAAGTTTCAAGCCTAGGATTTTGTCTCTTCTTGTAAATTTTTTCAAGTTTTTACCGATTTAAATTATTATTTTTTTTATGTTTTTTCAAATTTTTTCATGTATAAGTATGTTTTATATGTATGTATAGTTGTATATGTAAATCATGTGTATGTATATATCGTATTTATATATATATATATACATGCTTTGTATATAGATGTTGTGCTTGTATATATTATTATATATAAATGTTGGTATAATTATTGATGTTGTAATCGTATAGTTTAGTTTTAAATGTTGATATAGTTGTTGATGTTGTAATCATATTGGAATTATTATTATTATTATTATTATTATTAATCTACATATAAGTTCTTGCATATAGGACTTGTACAGGTTGCATTTAAACCTTTAACCTTATCAAGTTTGCCTGAAACATTTCTGGCAGTATTGCGTGATGCACGTAATTTAAATTGGAGACAATCTCTTATAGGAATCATAGAATCTAGTTTAGCACATGATCCTATTTATTTTAATGCATATCCCAATTTGCAATTATCTTTGTCTGATGTTAATATACTTGATGCTTTGACACTATATGTCAAGACACGTGGATATAATTATGTCCCAGGTATGGAAGTTATTTATATTTGTTATAGAGTTTATTTCAAACCTTTATATACTTTGAATCCTAAATGTAGGATTATGAATACTAATCAAAATGAAACAATAATTTTTGAAACTAATTTTAATAGATTTAGAATAACAACTAAAAGATCTATTAAGTGAGATGAGATAAATTTCCTAGAAACTTGGATGCTATACAAACACCCACAGGAAGTGTTCAGATACAATTCCATAGGAAAAGTACTAGATTAGTACTTGTAGAGATGTCTAGAGTACCTAGATCAGTATCTAATTATAAAGTAGAAATACCAGATATTAGTGGTACTACTTTCTATACCAGGGAAAATAAAGAATCTAATGAAGAACTCTTAAATAATAGGGTTCAGGGATTAAAAATAACTGAAGATAATATTTTAAAAGGTGTTTATAAGACTAGAGAGCCAGAAATAACTGAGTCAGAATTAAACTTTCCTATTTAATGGATAGTGAAAAAATAGATTTTAGTCCTGGTAGTTCAGCCAGGAAGGAAATTCAAGCTGAATTCAATAGGCCAATATTTAAGCCTTTTAGGGACTGGTTTTTTTAAAAATTTCCCTCCAGAAGAAAGAAAATTCTTGCAAGATCAATTTTATAGACAACTATAAGAAATAAATAACATTAGAGATTTTATTCCTCGGTTTCGAGATAATTATCTAAGACATTATATTAATGTTTTAGAAAGACCTTAGACGTTAAAAAATGGTGAGATACTAGAATCAGTGTTTCCTCCTACTACTCAGCCTATTATAATAGAAAAAGAAAAAATGAAATTATATGCTAATGCATTTATAAGTATAAGGAGAATGAAATCTTGCAATCTACTACAAAACAAATTAATGATGTAGTTAAGCAAAATAATTTTACTAATCTCTATTTGGTGTCGATAGGCAATCAAATGATATACCTAAATAATAGGTTATTAAAAATATTTATGGAAATCGAAAATTTGAAAAAAAAATGAGGTTAACAAAGAGAATAATTCTAATAAAAGTGAGGAAAGAATTAAGACAAATCCTATTCAATCTCCACCTGAAATTAGTGATTTTATTATGGAACAAAAATATTAGATGATAAATTAAAACATTTAAAAATAAATGTTATAACGAAAGAAGATGTCCCAAATTTAATGAATATGGAAAAGCATAAGGAAATTATAGAAAATGAATTAAATAAGATGAGGGCTTATAATAATAAGTTTGCATCTAAGACGGTAGGTCAAAAATTCTATTATTCAAGACCTAGTCCCCAAGATATCTTACTGGAAGAGCCATCACAAGATCAGCTTTACTATAATGGTAAAACTATATATGAATGGAATATAGATGGGATAACTGATCAGCAGATATATAATATTACACATAGAATGTTAATGAATTCCACAATATGTAAACAAAATGGAAATAGTGATAAGACTATTGCCTTGATGATAATAGCAGGTTTCATTGGTCAATCAAAAGGATGGTGGGATAATTATTTAAATGATACAAGTAGAGATACCATTCTTAATGCAGTGAAATAGGAAGAAGGGCAATCCCGTGGAGATGCTGTTTATACACTTACAATAAATATATGTGAACATTTCACCGGTAGATTTACCACTAATGTGGAGAATATTATATCACTTTTGCAAAATCTTAAGTTTCCGACTTTAACCTCATTTAGGTAGTGTAAGGATGTATTTCTTAGTCGTGTTATGGAGTTACCAGAGGCAAATCAACCTCATTGGAAATCTAAATTCATAGATGGACTTCCTCATTTATTTGCTAAAAGTGTAAAGAGAACCCTAAGATTAGGAGTTTCACCTATAGATTATAATAATCTTAGTTATGGAACCATCATTGGTAAATGTATGCAAAAGGGTTTAACTTTATGTAATGAAATTAAGTTAAATCAACAAATTAAAAAATAGCATTTGACAGAAAAGAGACGATTAGGTCATTTTTGTGATCAATTTGGAATTGATATACCCTATTCTAGTAAAGTCAATAAAACTTTACCTAAAAAAGAGAAATTTAAATCTCCTAGTTATCAAAAAAGAATAACTAAGAGGAGAGAGAAGAGACAGAGGAGAAAAGAGGATAGGAAGAAAAATGGTAAATGGAAACCACAAGCTTGTTATAAGTGTGGAAAAATAGGCCATTTTGCTAATAAGTGTAGGATGAAGAAAAAGATTAATGAATTAAATATCGATGAGGAATTAAAAGATTCTTTGAAGAAAGTAATCCTTAATTCGAATCAATCTTCATAATCTTCAGAGAAAGAATGTTCTCATCAGAAGATTTATATCAATTACATAACATAGAAGATTCAGAATCCTTTACATCATCAAAGAGTGAGAGTGAACGTAATAAGTGTTGTAGTTCTTGTGTTAATAAATTACAAGATGAAGAAGAAGAAAATTATTATAAAATACTCTCACAATTTCAAGAATTTCAATTAAATATGTTAACTAATGATCATATAATTGAACTGTTAAAAATAATTAAGGACTTAGAAATGAGAGAAAAAATATTAGAGTCTCTAGGTGAGTCTAGTATAGGGGAGTCTAGTCATAAAAAAGAATAGATAGTTGTTCAGGATAAGGATTATACTCCTTATACTTTTAAGAAAGTTAGAAGAAGAATAGTAGCAAAACAAAATATATCTTCTTCCACTACAGTACAAGACCTTCAGGAAGAAGTTAATAAATTAAAAAAAGAGATTAAGATGTTATCTCAAGAAAATATATTAATTCAGGATCAAATAGGGAATCTCACACAAAGATTAACTAAGGTTGAACAAAATAATAAAGGAAAATAAATAATCCAAACTAGTAATGAAGTTGAACCATTTTTAGGGAAGATGGAATTAATTACATCTAAAAAATGGTTAGTTAGGATTACTCTCTTAATACAAGGAGAATTTAAACAAGAATTGGTTGCTCTAATTGATAGTGGAGTGGTTTTAAATTGTATACAGGAAGGATTAATTCCAACAAAATATTTCAAAAAAACCACACATTCATTATGTTCGGCTAGTGGTGATAAGATGGAAATCTTATATAAATTATCCCTAGCATATATATCTAAGGATAGAGTCTATATACCGACTAGTTTTGTTTTGGTTAGAAATATGACTAATCAAATTATTTTGGGCACCCCTTTCCTTCAAAAATTATTTCCTATAAAGGAAATTACTACTAAAGGAATTATAGGTAGTTATGAAGGAAAAATGATATCATTTGAATTTCTATAAGACCCAATAACTAGGGTACTTAATCAAATAGAAAATTTATTGAAAGCAAAAAGAAATCAATTAAATTTCCTTAGGCAAGAAATTTCAACTTTAACTGTGAAAGAAAGGTTAGAAAATCCAAAACTTCAGGATAAGATAAAATTGATAATAAATCAATTTTCCATGGAAATATGTAGTGATCACCCTAATGCTATTTGGGATAGGAACAAATATATTGTAACTTTGCCATATATAGATGGGTTTGATGAAAGAAATATTCCAACTAAGGCAAGACCTTACCAGATGAATAAGGAATATCTGGAGTAATGCAAAAAGGAGATTTCTAGTTTGCTTAATAAAGGGTTAATAAGAAAATCTTATTCCCCATGGAGCTATACTGGATTTTATGTTAATAAACATGTGAAACAAGAAAGAGGAGTTCCTAGATTAGTTATTAACTATAAACCTCTTAATAAAGTGTTAAAATGGATTAGATACCCTATTCCTAATAAGAAGGATCTACTTGATAGGGTGCATGATGCTTGTGTATTTTTAAAATTTGATATGAAATCAGGATACTATCAAATACAGGTAGTTGAAAAAGATAGATATAAGACTGCATTTACTATGCCAATAGGACACTATGAATGGAATGTTATGCCCTTTGGATTAAAAAATGCTCCATCTGAATTTAAGAATATTATGAATGATATTTTTATTCCATATAGTGAATTCATCATTGTTTATATTGATGATGTCTTAGTATTTTCCAAAGACATAGAGACCCATTTTAAGCATTTAGACATATTTAAAAAATTAATAATTCAAAATGGGCTTGTTGTTTCAAAACCAAAAATGTAGATATTTTAGACTAAAATTAGGTTTTTAGGTCATAATATTGAAGATGAGAAAATAATTCCGATTAAGAGAAGTATAGAATTTGCTTCTAAATTTTTAGATATAATTTTGGATAAAACTCAATTGCAAAGATTTTTAGGGAGTTTAAATTATATTTTTTCTTATTATAAAAATCTTGCTGCAGATACTACTATTTTATATAATAGATTAAAAAAATCTCCAGTCTCATGGATTGATGATCATACTAAGGCAGTCAAGACTATAAAAAAAAAGATAGCAAAATTACCTTGTTTAATGCTTGCTAATCCCACATAGGAAAAGATTATTGAGACATATGCTTCTAATATTGGTTTTGGTGGTGTTTTGAAGCAGGTTCACCCAATTTCTAAACAAGAATATCTTGTTCGATTTCATTCAGGAAAATAGAATGCGAGTCAGCAAAATTATGCTACTATTGCAAAAGAAATTTTGGCAATAGTTAAATGTGTTTTGAAATTTCAATATGATGTATTTAATCAAAAGTTTTTAATAAAAATTGATTGTCAAGCTGCTAAATACATGTTTGACAAAGATTTTAAACATGATATTTCAAAACAAATGTTTGCTAGGTGGTAGGCACATTTAGCCCCATTTGATTTTGAAATCAAATTTATTAAGGGGGAGAATAATACTCTTCCTGATTTTCTTACTCGTGAATATTTGCAGGATGCAACCCCCTGATAGGGGAAAAGGAAGAGGAAGAGGTAGGGGAAAATATGTCCCAAACTACCATTATGCTAATAAAGCAGTTTCTTTAGCTGTCGAGGAGGCAGAGCACCAAAGAAATAGACTTCGGGCACAAAAGTTGGATATCAACTTACCCTCTCCTAATTCTCCAGTCTATGAGAAAATAATAAAGCTCATTGATGAACAGGAGAAGGAGATTGCAGAGAAGAATAAGACGTCCTTTGTTACTGCTCTGAATAATACAGAGCCGGATGATTTCTTGTCATATTCACAGGGAGCATAATAGGAAATAACCCTGTATCTTTCACAAAGGGATCTTGTATATAAACATGATACATGGTTACTCATGCAAAAATATCTTGATGAGTTTGTTTTTCTAGCTTAGTCATATAAGAGTAGGCAACATGATGAGAATATACTCATAAAAATGGATTCCGTAGAATTTGAGCATTTTTGCAAGAGCGGAAGGGCTGATATAACAGCCAAGGACTTTGCTTATAGCAAAATCTCCATTAAAAGCATAATAAATGCTAATGAATGGGGGTTAAGTACCCATAAACTTAGAGAATATACTTCTCCAGGTTCAAGAAATCCCATTCAATTTTCATATTGGAATTGTGTTGATGCATTCACAAAGGTTTTCTATTTTGAAAATGTGCAGAGAAAATATTCGTGGTTCATAAAGATCTCTTCTGAAATACTCAAGAGAGAGATCCTTTCATGGTTTTTGATATAGTGGAATTTCTTTGGTCCCAGTCCGACAATATTACCAGAGCCATTTAAAGGATTATATGCAGAATGGCTAAATTGTTCGCCAAGGGTTATCAACCTTGAAGATAATCAGCAATATGTTGAGGGAACAACGTCTATGTATTTCTTTTTGAAATTTTCAATACCATGGATTGTCAGATAGACACCTGAAGTTGGACATACCCAACAGCACATTTCATGTTTGAAAAGGACATTCTTCATGAAATTTTGGTAGAAGATGGTTCAGAAGGATCCATTGACAAATGAATTGTATGCTCAGGACCAGATAAGGCAGATAGAGCAAGCCATCAGTCAATATAAAGGAGAGTTGAAGGGAAAGAAGGTCACAGCCACAATTCAATCTCCATTTGAGCAATTTGTCTCACAGATGCAGAAAAATAACCCGAGGATATCTCATAAAGATATCATGGTCACTTACATAGGTAAGATCAAGAAGGATATGATTCAATTTATCAAGAAGGACGAATCTCCATCAACTTCTGAAATGTCTGTTAATAGTCAACAACAGGTAAATAGATATTTATGTTTAGCAGGGGAATCACAAGACCCTGAAGAAGGATATACCCTTGAAGACGTGTTCGAATCATTTGAAGACGCGTTAAAAGGACCTTTACAGATAAAGCATGAACAGGAAGATTCTTCCATCCCACTCGAAAAGGATAAAGACAAGAACAAGGAAAGATAAAGTTGCAGCCACAACCATAATAGTTAGTGGTGGCATTGTCATTTTCAACTTTTTACTGTCATAAACAGTAATTGTAATTATAATTCCCGGATTCAAAATGGTTTGAAGTCCGTGGAAAGTTGTTTTAAATTTTCTTTTGAAATTCGGCCTAAATGTCTATAAAAGGGGGAAGGCTCGGATGGTTAGAGAAATGAAGATTTTTTTTAGAATTTTGTTTCTTTTAATAAAAACTTCATAAATTTAAACACTTTGTAATTTTATTTTTGGATAATAAAACATTGTGAATATTTGAAGTTTTCTCCAAGTACATTCTGGTATCGCTATTTGAGCACAAGCCTTAATAGCCTGCAAGCGCACGGGACGTGTGTAGTACAGTGTGTGCAAGTGCGGGGTCGAATCCACAGGGAGGCTACCTTAGCTTAGTCTCTATGTGCTCGGGTGCCTTAAACTAGCTACGTACGTGTGTTTACTTACTTTAGGATAGAAAGGAGCTCGGAAAAAGGAAAAGTAAAAACTAATCTATGGAGGAACTTAAAGGAGCCAAACTAAGGAAGGAAACACTAATAAAGAAGAAGGGGACCTAGGGCGGTTGCATTGCAACAAGACTTGGGCTATGATAACAGATGATGTCTATCTAAGGCTCGGGACTTCTATTGCCGTTGTGTTGATCGGGGGCTCTCTTAACCAATACTAGTGGTTCAACCCGTTAGCTGGATTTAAAGCTAAGGGCCAATCCCTCCTAGCCTACGCAATCCGTGCTTAGAACTTATCCTCTTGGCTGGATTTAAAGCCAAGGACTAGCACCTAAACACTACGTGACATTAAAGCTCGATTAACCAACACTAACGTGGGTGAGGGATACTCTAGTCTAGGTTAACTTATCCGCTTGGCTGGATTTAAAGCCAAGGACTATCACCTAAACTCGACTAAGCATAGCATGTAATCTATTAGCTGGATTTAAAGCTAAAGCCTACTCTACTAAGCAAAGCCACGAGATTAAGCACAATCACATCACCCATATAAGTAGATAAGAGCATTTGAAGCATAAATAACACATGCATATTCACTTAGGCATTTTAACAAACACATAGACATGTTTGATTTCCAATACATAGACATATTGAATCATGCCATAAATTTATGTAAATAAACATGTATTAAGAGCCAAAGATCTACACAAATCCATTATTCAAAGCCCTAATCTAATATACGACAACAATCAACCCTAAATCTAGCCTAATCTAGCAACATATTTACAAGAAATAGAGAAAGAACAAGAAGAACTTCCCTAAATTCTTGCTTCCAAATCCATACAAATCCTTCAAATCTTTGTTTAATGCTTCAATCCTAGCTTGGTGTGGGGTTTAGATGGTGGTTTAGGGTGTTTTGTGAAGGGGTCGAGGTTAGGGTTTATTAAGATTTTAGAATAAAAGTTCCTCCCTTCGAAATTGAGCTGAAACGAGCTTTTATAGATTTCTTCCGCGCACAGCCGGTCGACCGGCTCCTCTTTCTTGCTCGACCGGCTTCAATCTTAATGCTCTCTGGACTGGCCGGTCGACCTAGCCGGTCGACCGGCTTCTTGAGGAACTCGACCGGCTCTAAATCTTTTATTCTCTGGAGCGGCCGGTCGACCTAGACGGTCGACCGGCTCTTCTTCTAAGTCGACCGGCTGGATCAGAATGATCTCTTATTTATTTCTTTTCTTTCAGTTTTCATCCGTTAGCTCATTTCTTCCTCGCATAAGCTTGAACCCTTCCAAAACATTCCTAAAACATGGAATATAACACTTAGTATAGTATTTATGCACCTAAATACATTATGTACAAATATTAACAAATATGCATAAACTTTATACTAAGCGCACTCAATTATACTCTAAACACCCTTAACTATGCATGCCAAAACTAGATGCAAACATGCACAAATGGCACACATCACGTTCCATATTTATTTTCTAATTTTTATTTTTATTTTGTGTGTTTGGATTAGCCTAATGGAAGGCTAAATCCTTGATGGATTATAATAACTCTACTCTATTATTTAGTATGTCTTAGGTCATCTCAGACCTTGGAGATAACCCTCAAACCTTGGAGATAACCCTCAAATACTCTAACGATGTTAATAAGGTCTTGAGATTAAGAGATGTATTATACAACTTATTGCAATGGTTCTGAATATATGGCTAGGTTCTCATTTAACTCATAAGTCGTACTTTGCCCATTTTTGCCGTTTTGATGTTTTGTGGCGTTCCTATGGGCTGTATGTATTGACTCAAGTAAGATGAGAATTTATGTCATATATTATGGGTAAATTTCCATTTGCTCAGAAAAGTGACTGCTTTGTAGTCTTGTTATTATTATTATTATTATTATTATTATTATTATTATTATTATTATTATTATTATTATTGTTATTGTTATTATTATTATTATTATTGTTGTTGTTGTTGCAGTTGTTGTTGTTATTGTTATTATTGTTATTGTCATTGTTGTTGTTGTTGTTATTGTTACTGTAATTATTATTATAATTATAATTATTTGTGCTTCTATTATTATTATTATTATTATTATTATTATAATTATTATTATTGTTCTTGTTGTTGTTATTGTTGTTATTGCTACTGTAATTATTATTATAATTATAAGGGTGAATTACTCAGTTCTTCCCTGTGGTTTGACTAATATGCACAATAATATCTTGTGGTTAGGAAATTAGCTAAGTCACCCCCTGTAGTTTTAATGAGGGTACACATAGACCCCCTCCGTTAATTTTTTCGTCCAAAATAACGTGTTTTGACATGCATACGCGACTTGTGCGATTTTGCTTTATTTTTTCATAATAAATGCAATAAATAAACTTTTCTACCCTTAATTTGTTTAAAAAATAAAAAATACCAATTAAATTAAATAAAGAAATAGAAAAAAAATCCATCACCCCTGCCACCCCATGCCCAGCCGCAGCCATCCCCTACCACACCCCGCCAGCCACAGCCACCCCCCACCCCGCCAGCTCCAGCCACCTTCCCACGCCCGGCCAGCCATCCCCCCACCTTGCCAGCTCTAGCCACCCCCCACGCCCGGCGACCCCCGACCTCTCCCCCTTCCCCCACCCCAGTCCCCACCACCCCCTGGCGACCCCCACCCTCGTCCTCACCGCATCCGGCCACCCCCACCCCAGCCCCTCGTCCTCATCACACCGCAACTACCTTACTCCCTCGCCCCCAAAGAACCCCAACCCCACCGCCCCTACCCGTTGCCCTACCCCCGCTTCCCACCCCCACCCCCCACCCGTCGCCCCTATACCCAGCTGCCCCCACCCCCCATCCCTCATGTTTTCTTTTTTTTTTTGTATTTTTTTAATTTAATTTTTTATTTTTAAATAAAATAAAGGTAAAATAGATATTTTATTTAATAAGTTAGGGGCAAAATGGACATTTTAAGACTTTTTTAAATTTAAAATTTTTTATTTTTATTTTTAAAATTAAATGAAGGTAAAATAGATTTTTTTATTATATTAGACAAGGGCAAAAATGATATTTTACTCAAATCCATTAAAAAGCTAACGGCAGTTAGCTTTTGGGGGACGTGTGCACTATTGTTGAAACCATAGGGGGTCAAGTAGCTAATCTATAAAACACAAAGGAATGTTGTGCATATTAGTCAAACCACAAAGGGGAGTTGAGTAATTCACCCTAATTATAATTATAATTATTTGCGCTTCTATTAATATGATTATTATTATTTTATTATTGTTCTTCTTCTTCTAATTATTATTATTATTACCCAAATTATTATTGTTATTATTGTTGTTGTTGTTGTTAATAATATTGCTAGTGTTATTATTATGATTATTATCAATATACTTTCTCTTAATATATTTATTAATCAATTCATTTATTGTCCGTAGGTTACGTTATGATCCACATATTAGTACCAGGACACCTCCCTTCTCATTCATTATGTTCAGCATATGACTCAATTGATGTTTGAGTACCAGATGTGATAGGCATCTATATGACGAGGCTAAATACCCTCGTGTTCAGAAGGAATTGGCGACTGCGGGGTTTTATGGGTGTTTTGCAGCGGGTAGGCAGGAGCTTTATTATCCTATGCTGACTACCCTAGTTGAGCGGTGAAGAGCAGAGACGCATACATTGCACCTCACTTACGGAGAGGCCACCATCACATTATAGGATGTAGCTGTTTTATGGGGTTTACCCGTACAGGGTGACCCTATGCCGAATATCGGTAAAACGCGGCATCCAGTTGACGAGTGGCAGCAGCTATTCTATGATGTATGTGGTGTTGCACTTTCTCAAGAGGCCATTAATGCGAGATTTGGCAAGGTAAACTTACATGAGTTGAGGAATGTATACACCTCGACTCATCTCAAGGAGTACATCCAGGAGCAGGCTCAGCATCGTGCTCGTTTGTGGATATTCTCGTTCCTGAATTGCTATCTGTTCGCCGACGCCAACAGTAACCAGGGAGACATGAACTGGTTGTTTGTGCTACAGGTGTTTGGGACTATTAGATTGTTGAATCAGGTTGCTGCAGCACTTGCATACATCTATCATCAGTTGGATCTATGTGCATATGGTAATAGGGTGAACTTATGCGATGGATTTAGTCTTATGCATGTATTATATTTATTCTATTATGTATCTGTACAATTTATGAAATGAGTTATGTTACTAATGTTGTTATTTACGTGCAGTAGTGGTTGTTCGATAGATTCGACATTTTCAAACACAGACTCCATCCACTGCCAGCATGGTAATCGCTGCGGACACACCCGACAAAGGGTAATTGGGTTGGGTTACCAAGCAAGCCCGTGGTGCTGTATATCAGTAGTCGAAGGAGTTTCAAGATAATGCTAATGGGGGTTTATTGGTGATTCACGACGCATTGGACAAGATGCAGCCAGATCAGGTTTGATAAGCATCTTAAGATGTATACTTGCATATTACATATACTCTTTAAATCAATAGCTATTTAACTTATCTAAGCAACAATAATGACATCACAGCTTGATTGGGAGCTGTATATGAGCACCATTGACCAGCTGCCACTGTATTGCACGAAGGGGTCTGATTAGTGGGGAGCATGTGTCCTACTTATCTTCGGAAAGATGGTAGAGTATCATAGACCCGACAGGGTAATGCGGCAGTTTGGTTTGCCGCAGTCGATCCCAGCCCCACCGTTGCCGTCGATGATAGTGGACCACATCAGAGGAAAAGAGAAAATAAAGGATACTCAGGAGTTAGCTCGATTGCGTAGTCTCTGGCAAGAAGACTGAAGGGTTATCGCTAAGGAGAGCCCAGATGTAGTCCCACTGGCTCAGTATATGCGGTGGTACCGACATCGCTCCATCATAGTCATCAGTCATTCACTGTAAGAGCAGACGCATAGGGGCTATCAAACACAGCCTGGGACACGGATCATTTAGTAAGTAGAGTGTATAAAGTCTTTATAACTTTTGTTAAGTCTTTTGTGTACATATTATGTAATGTAATTATAATGTACTTGGTATGTAGGCTAGTACTATGGGTAATGTGTATTACCACCTACAGTACGGGTATCAGTAGCATACCCAGGGCATTTCTTCAGTTGCGAGCTTCTGGCTAGAGATGCACTTTGTGTTGGACTAGATACAACAGACGTTGACACAGGGACATTAGCAGCATGTGCTCGATACTGCGACATACTTTGATGTCCTTGTTTGAGTGCAGCCATATATCCCAACGGCCTCGCAGCCGCAACCAACGCCACCATAGCCCACACCCACATGGTCGTATCCGTCGATGTAGTGGACTATCTTAGAATATTGGACTACCCAGCCCACGCAGTTGTCCCCATTCCTCACATAGGCCATACAGCCCATACCGAGCCCTACCACTTATTCATCGCAGTCGCCTTCGTCTCCCTACGACGTCAATGGGTCATCAGGGTTCCACCAGTCACATCTGTCGTTAATATTGTAAGAAGATGACCCTAATATGGGCCCCGTAGATGGGTACCGTCGAGCGTCATCATGGGTCGACAATGGTTCCATTCTGCGATGCACGGTGCAAAAGCCCATAGAACATAGTCGAAAATTTTGCATTCTATCATCGAACCTGGAAAGAACTTATAAGTTACGATTGTCCCTGGGTTCTTTCTCTTCAAAGTTCTAAAGAGTCGTGGAAGGGACTGATAAGAGGTATGCCAATCGCCATATACAAGTTCAATTGCCTTATTTCGCCCGCATCATGCCTTCCCATAAGATATCCACTTGAAGTGTTTCTTTAATGCGAGCTCAAACAAAACCTACCTCGAAATCGGGTTTATGTTTTACAAAATATCTTACCATAAATATGGCCAGATCAGCGGTAACATTTCTGTGCCCATACCGGTTGTTAGGAGCTAAGTAATTGTGTACCCCACAGTACTTTGTAATCTCGAATTGTCAGTGTGTGGATTTTTCTATGGCACACAAGTACTATCTACATGGATTATTATGGTGGGTACTCTCACAATAAATGACGTACAAGCTCGGTGTAGACCGGTCGACCACGTATTCTCATTGTACACTGATTGTGTACATCTATACGACCCTCTGCATATCTTTTTTGGTAGGAAAAACCATGCCCAATGCAAGCTCCTTCTTATCTGGGTCCCTAACGGGCTTGATTGCTGGTACATCCACGCTATCTACGTAGTACTCCTGCGTAGCAGTTTGTAACTCAACATGATCCAACTTCTCGACCATAGGTACTTCACCACTACTCGGACCACCCTCTATATTAGAGTTTGCATATTCATCATCATCATACCAGCACTTTGTTGGTTCAACTCCACATCCTCGTCCTCTTCTTCTGGCTCGAATTGAAATATGTCCATATTCAAGTCGAACATCGCATGTGGGCTTTCAGCATGTGATGTCCCTGCAACATTAAACGTGTATTGAGGAGACACGTTTAAATTGGAAGACTCTTACACGGTCGTCGCTATGTCGACCGCTTCATCTCAGCAACTAGTAAAATTTCCATTCAAATCGGGGACACCGTCATGAGAAGGAATACCACTGATTGTATGGGGAATGTACACGTCATCCGTGTCTACGTCTACATAAACATCCACCGTACACATGTAATTGAGATGGTAAGCAATCTTTTACATGTCCTACAACTCTTCATCGGAAATGACTGCACTATTGCTGAAATATAGATATTGGGAGTTGATGAGTGCCGATTGAAAACGGTGATGCAACAGAACTCTGTCCACGTCCTAACGCAAATTAAGCTTCTCATAAACATTGTAAACGAACTCATTGCACGACGTTTCTTCTGTTATTTTGACTTTGCGCCTTGTTTTGCAGTCTCGTACTATACGCCAAAAGGGCCATTTATTTTTTGGCCTCCATAATGTAAAACAATAGTTACTGCGTTTGTATTCAAATTATTTTTTAGGATTGGTATGAAATATTGGATGGCTTACAAGTACAATTTAGGGGTTTGAAACATTTTGGTCGAGCTGAAATGACTGTTAACAAAATAGCTGAAAGTTTTTTTTTACGAGCAATATCCAAAATCCAGATGTTTGGAAGCAACGAGAATGAGGAGGGGGTTTATATAGCTAGTTGTGAGGCTGAGTTTGTTAGTTGAATAGTCGAAATTCATCGAAATTGGGATTTTGGCTATTTAAGAAACGAATATGGTTGCCACCTTGTCAGCCATATATTTGTTGATGTGAAGTGGGAATAATGGGACAAACTTTCAGCTTTTCAATAGCCGAAATTGGCCATTGAAAACTAAAAATCTGCTAGGTTGACAGAGGAATGTATTCTCTAACAATTTTCGGCTATTCAAAGGCCGAAATCGGCTATTGAATAACTAAAAGCGCTACGTGACCTGCCAACTTGTAAAAAGCAAGTTTGACGGTAGTTCAATTGCCTATTTCAACCTTTCAATAACCGAAAGTGCTACTTTTGAAATGGATTAAAACACGAGACTATTTTTGTTAATAATATCACAAATGGTGTTATTTATAAAAGTTTTCCCTCAAATCCCCACTTTACATAGATGTAGAAGAGGCTTCCGCTTATGGTTTTTTCTTTTTAGGTCGACATCTTCTTCTAATTTACTTATATACTTCAGTTAACACTTATCACAATATATAAAGACTTCCTACATTACAAAATTTCAAGATTCAAAATCACCATATAAGGTTCTGAGTTGCTTTCATATTAACTAATTGGTTTTTATATAGGAAGCTCAAGATTCTTAATATGGTATTAGAGCTGGGCTTCTGGTCCAATTCTCACGCTGCGCTTATGTTCACACGATGGCCTATCCTTGCAATCCAGGTCGTCGGCCATCTGAATCCAGTCATCAAATTAGTGTAGGTACTAATTTGGGTCACATGTGACGAGGGCGTTACAACATATAAAGACACTTCCGATTTAGTCATCAAAGTGATGGAGGCACTATCTTGGGTCAAACATGCACGTGAGGGAGTGTTAAAACATACAAAGATACTTACAGACACTATTTCGAGTCACATGTGAGGGAGGTGTAGAATATTTGAAGACTCCCCACATCAAAAAATCTCAAGATTTAAAATCATCATATAAGGTCCTGTGCCATTTCTCATATGAAGGGTGTTATCACATATAGTCTTTCCACATCGAAAAATCTCAAGATTTAAAATCATCATATAAGGTCCTGTGCCATTTCTCATATGAAGGGTGTTATCACATATAGTCTTTCCACATCGAAAAATTTCAATATTCAAATTCACCATATAAGGTTCTGGACCACTGGCGTTACAACATATAAAGACACTACCGATTCAGTCATCAAAGTGGCGCAGGCATTATTTCTGCAGGCACTATTTCAGGTTACACGTGAACGTGAGGGGAGTGTTACAATATATAAAGACACTTGCAGGCACTATTTCAGGTTATACATGCATATGTGGGAGGTGTTATAACATATAAAGACTTTCCATATCAGAAAATCTCAATATTCAAAATCATCATATAAGGTCTTGAGTCACTTCTTATATGGGAGGGGGGGTGTTATAGCGTATAAAGACTTCCCACGTCAGAAAATCTCAAGAGTCAAAATCACCATATAAGGTCCTTTGGCCACTTCTCATATGGGGGGTGTTACAACATATAAAAACTTTCCACATCGGAAAGTCTCAAGATTCAAAATTACCATATAAGGTCCTGAGCCACTTCTCATATTAACCAATTACTTTTTATGATGAAACACTAGTGATTCTTGACTTCTCCCTCATATTTTATCTTTTCTATTTTTTTTAATATATATAACTTATATATAACTTTTTCGATTTCGTACAAAACTTGTTAAGATCTTCCCGTATGAATCCTGGATGATCTTAATAGCTAATACGTCTCAAACGTTGCAACATCCTTGATAAGTGCTTAGTAAATTATGCCCTTGAAGACGTGTCTGATTTTGTAGATACCAACTTCTGGTCATTCAAAAGAAAACACGTGGAACTAATAAGCTAAATCATTTGCGATAATGAAGTTTGACTTGCTTTTAGTTGCTAAAATGAGAGCACAAGCATCATTGTTGCACACTGGCCTAGTGTTATATTAGTAGATATTGGGGGATATCAGGTGTAGTTAATGTAATTGAGATTATTTTTCTCAAAAATAATGATTTATATTTGAATCTTATGGAAATAAGAGATGGGTGGTGGAGTTGGGGTAAGAGAAAAAAATTAGTAAAGTTTAAAGAGCATATTTAAAATTCATGACATGAATAAAAATGTGTTCTTGGGGTCACACCTTAATAAGGGTGGATGATGTTGTATACTTGCATTAACAAAACACGTGAAAATTACGTTTATATCCTCTCCATAATACAATACATGTCATATATACTTAGATATACACTAATATCCACATTCAATCTGAATAGGGTAGAGCACGAGCAGATTGGATTTCAATTTAGTGAATGGAGTAGATGACAAGGCCTTGGTAAATACATCTGCAAGCTGTTATTGAGTAGGAACAAACTTAACAATAACATCACGTTGAGCAACTTTCTCCCAGATAAAATGAAAATCAATCTCAACATGCTTAGTTCGTGCATGGAGAACAGGATTGACGGAGAGGTAAGCGGTTGAAATTTTGTCACAGAACAGAGAGATAGGCGTAGGAAGAGACACGCCAAAGACATGTAACAGTTGTCTCACCCAGTAAGTCTCAGCTAAGGCATAGGCAAGAGCTCGGTGCTTTGCTTCAATGCTCAAACAAGAAACAATAGGCTACTTTTTGGATTGCTAGGAAATGAGTGTGGACCCAAGAAATAAAGCAAAACTTATAGTAGAACAATGACTGTCTGGACAACCAGCCCATTCAGCATTTGTATAAGCTACAAGAGAAGGGTTACCAATAGCATTCGAGTTCAAACCTTGGTCAATCGTTCCCTTCAGGAATCTAAATATACGTTTGACAAGCTGCATGTGAGAAGTCTGCGGGGCGTGCATAAATTGACCAACTAAGTTCATTGCAAAAGCTAAGTCAGGACGGGTCAAAGTTAAGTACTGAAGTGTACCCATCATGCTACAATAAATAGTCGGATCTTCTAAAAGTTCACCATCCAAGAGTGAAGGTTGAGATTTAGAAGGAAGGGAAATTTTGACAGGTTTATCTTCAGTCGTGGAGAACTTTTGGAGAGTGTCGAGAGCATATTTCAAATTGATCAAGTGAGAAAGAAGAGGAGGTACGGTGAGCACAAATATCTAAGAAGTAATGGAGATCGCCAAGGTCTTTCATGGCAAAGGCAAACTGAAGAGTTCTAATAAATTGGAAGATGAAGGAAAGAGAACTACCTATTAAAATAATGTCATCAGCATACAAGAGAAGAACCAGCTTATGAGAGAAATGATTATAGATAAACATAGAAGCGTTTGTAGAACTGCAAACAAAACTATAAGCAAGAAGAGAATAACTGAATGGATGAAACCAAGCTCGAGGTGTTTAAGGCCATAGAGCCCCTTTTTCAATTTACATACATGAGTAGGCCGTCGATGATCCACAAACCCCTAAGGCTGTTTCATATAGATTTCTTCTGTGAAAAGACCATGTAAAAAGGAATTTTTAACATTTAGTTGATGAACTGGCCAATTTCAAGTGAGAGCAGCACAAGACAATTCTAATAGTGGTAGGTTTAACAATAGGACTGAGAGTTTCATTGTAATTTATACCTACTTGTTGATGAAACTTCTAGGCTACAAGTCTAGCCTTATAATGCTCAATGCTGCCATCAGAATTGTACTTCACTCAATAAATCCATTTGCATCCTACTAACTTTTTGTTTGTTGGTGGTGGCACAAGTTCCCGTGTTTGATTGTGAAGAAGAGCATTAAACTCTTCAGCCATGGCATAATGCCAGTGCACACTACAAAATGCGACGGAAGGAAGTAGGTTCATCAGTATCAATGCTAGCAGTTAAGGAGAGAATAATTTTCTTTTTCTAAATCCCATATTCGGCATGAGTTTACATAGGATGCAAGTTGTGAGGCTGAGGTGGTGCGAGACTGATGACAACTCAGGAGGGGGCGAGAAAGACTCCACGACGATACGGAAGCCAGGGTTAGGGAAAAAAGACTACGGTGGGGGAAGGGCTATGGGCATAGAATCGAATGGCAGTGTAGGAGTGGCGACGTATGGTATACGAAGAGATGAGAAAGATGCAACTCGACGAGTTGAGCAAAAGTGGTGCTTGGGGAACTTGTGATCCTAGGAGAGGTAGACGCACATGTAGGGAAAATGTATTAGGGAGCAGTAGTGAATGAGATGGGAAGGGGAAGGGTACATGCATTTGACTGGGGGAAGACAAAAGACTAGTAGGGAAGGGATCTTTCATCAAAGCAAATGTGCTTGCTAACATAAACCTTACCAGTTTTGGGATCTAGACAACGATAACCTCGATTACCATCTACATAGCCAAGAAAATACATGGAACTGAAAGCTGTTCTAGTTTATTTTGAACCTGAGTAGAGATGTTAAGAAAGTTAGGCACAACCAAAAGACTTAAGAAAGTTTTAATTAGGAGAACACTAAAATACCAACTCAAATTGGGATTTATTTTGTAAGGTGGGAGAGGGAAGACAGTTGATGACATACACAGCTGTCTAAGTAGCATCTAGCCAAAAGGATGAGGAAGTGATGAATGACTCAAGAACATGCATAGGTCATCACTAATGTGTTGTTGTTTTCTTTCAGAAAACCATTTTGTTAAAGGGTATGGGGATAGGATTTTTTAAAAACAATGCCATGCATTATAAAAACTCCTGAAAAGTATGATTATCAAACTCACCACCCCCATCACTTTGAAAATACTTAGTGTTAATGTCAAACAAGTTTTCCACCTAATTTTTAAAAGTTTGAAAATGGACAAACACTTCATATTTATGCATTATAGGAAATAACTATATAAAGTGCGAATAGTCATATATATGAATCGCATAATATTTGTAGCCCAAGTTTGACAAAATAAGAGATGTCCAAACATCATAATGTATTAAATGTAAAGGCTTTTGAGCATAATGTTCAATAGGCTAAAATAGTAGCTGAGTGTTTTTGCCCAAGTTACAATCAATGCATGAAGTGAGAATAGTACTCTTTATTCTAATGGTGTTCTTTAATTGTGAAAACAAACGAGAATTTAAATGCCCTAATCTATGATGCCAGACATCGCCACTAATGCTACGAGCAACCAAGGTAGACAGCAAGGAAGAGTCACTGCTACTCGGCAAGGGATAGAGTTCATTGTGACTGGTGGAAGTGAGGAGTGGAAGCCCATTGTCTTGTCCTTAAAAGAAAAAGAAGTAGCGTCAAATTCAGCTAGACAATTATTATCCGCACATAACTTTCTAATAGAGAGTAAATTGTGAGGTAACTAAGGAACATGAAGGACATCACGAAGAATCAAGGGACGACTCGTAGTGTGCAATAGGCAGTACTAACATGTTTAATGGGCAAATGCTCACCATTACCAACCAAAAGTATAGAGTGACCAGTGTATGGAATAAGAGAGTGAAAAGTACCTGAATTTGGTGTCATGTGAGCAGAGGTAGCTGAATTGAGGTATTAGGTTGCATTATTCGCTTCTCCAATAGACAGGGTAGCAAAGGATTTTATAAGGTCGGAAGCTACAATGGCATGATTAAATCGATGTGGACAATGAACAACTACATTTCTAGAGACATTGCAAATTTGACAATTTATAGAAGTATGCAAATGAGTAGAACCAAGAATACCTTTATATTAAGATGGTAAACTAAAAGAAAAGCGGGCTAAATTCATACCATGATTTGGAGCCCCAATACCTGAGTTGGAAGGACCCATGTAAGATGTCTGATAGTTGGTTGGCGCAGCTGCTAAGGGGTTCAACACAGATGCAACGTCATGAGGAGAGCTCTAAGTGGGTGGATTGCGGCCTTTGCCCCATGAGTTACGGCGTTGATTTCCAAAACCAGATGCTTGGCCACCTCTATAGATTAAGCTGCTTGCTATTTTGATGGCATAGACAATGCTGCATATGCCATGTACAAAGTAGTGGTAGACTGAGACATCAACTTGAATTGTGCTTCTTGATTATTAGTTTCTTATACACTTCATTCCAGGTAAAAACCTCGCCAAAATTTACAAGAGTAGTGACAAATGTGCCATAATCAGATTGCAACCCATGAAGTTCAATGATGATAAGATCATCCTCCAAGATCGGTTTACCCACATTAAACAATGTATTGGCTATAGATTTTAATTCTCAAAGGTAAGCCTTCATGGTCTTGTTGTTCTTGTAGATGGCATGGAGTTGGAGACACAAGGTATGAGCATTCACTTTAGAGATGTCTAAATATCACCGTTCAAGGGCCCAGATGTCACGACTTGAAGGTAGATGGTAGATGTCTTGAACCATCTTGCTTGTGAATGTGGCACTAAGCCAAGTACGAACCATGCTATCTAAACGAATCCATGGAATATAGTTGGAAGAATTAGGGGAAGGACACATCATGGAGCCATTGACAATGCCAGTTACACTATAGGTAAACAAAATTGGTTCCAACTAAGAGCGCCATAATCGATAAATTATGCCATCCAAATAAATAGTGACCAAGGTAGTGATGTTAAGGCTATTTAGCGTGGGCAATTGGAGACTTGGAGATGTCAAAAGGAGAGGCATAAGAGTTGCGAGAATTGAAGTTGATGGTGAAGTCAACAGCTGCGTAGAGAACAAAGCAGCATTAACAATGGAGGAGAAAGTTAACTGTGTAAGAAACAAGGTAGCAATAAGAGAAGTTTGTAGGAATGATGGTGATGTTGGGGAGGCCATATAGAGTAAGGCAAAAATTGTGGCTGTAAGAGAGAATATAGCTGCAGTCATAAGTGAAGCAATAGCAACTATAAAGGAACTAGTTGACAAAAGAGATGTTTGAGAAGTCGACATATTGAAGGCGGAAGAGAGGTACGATAAAGAGGCAAAGGATCTTTAGGTCTTCATACCATAAAGATGTATGATTGGAGTCACACCCTAACAAGGGTGGATGGTGTATATTTATATTAACAAAACATGTGCAAATTACATTCATATCCTCTCTATATACAATATATGCCATATATACTCATATATACACTAATAATGAAAACCTAAAACGATTTTAGATATTATAAATTCTAACAAAATATATGACATAATGGTATCATTCGTTCAAAACATGCATCAGATCAATTAAAGCCATCTTCAAAGTTGAGACTTTGATACAAGAATCAATTCTTTTTCATTTATCAAGTTGAAACTTTGATATTTTAATGTTTTTTCCCTTGTTAAAATTGAGTTCAATTCAATTTACTAATGTGGCTACGAGAGCAAAAAGAAGTAATATGTTAGTAGGATAGAGTTCATAATATAACCAATTAATAAGGTTAAGACAATTTCAATGCGCTGAAATTCCTTTTCATCCCTATCTATATTGCCTTTATTACTACTCTCTCCACAGCATAATCTATATTTTTGTCGTCTTCAGATGACATGACGCACTTTTATTTCACTAACTCAACATGTCCTGTTCATCACAAGCCGACTAACACTTCGCTATTAGACACGTGTATGCCAAGGCATAGTCAATGGTGGCATGCCCACGTGTCAATCATCAACCCACCCTTCAATTCACCTGGATTGTCTATTAATACTCCATACTAAGTTCAAAACCATCTCTCACTTTGTAAAAAGTAAAATAGCACCCCAAAACGCTATTATATATTGTATAAGCTTGTAGAATAAAGTTTGTCTCAATGGCTAGTGTACCTGTTGATCCTCTTGTAGTAGGAAAAGTGATTAGAGATGTGCTTGACATGTTTGTTCCAGCAGCTGAGCTCACCATCCATTATGGGCCGAGACACGTTGCTAATGGCTTGGAGGTTAAACCATCCACTGCTACCGACAAGCCTAGACTTCAAAGCTCTGGTTTTTCTCGTGTCTCTGACCATCTCTATGTTGGAAACTATTTTGGATCTACAAATACTTAGACAAATTTGAGAGCACAAGGAAGAATAAAGTTACCACTAAATATGATACGTATTGAATATAAAAATTCTCAAAGTGTATAGGCTGCTGCCTTTACAATAGAACTCACTTTTCTTTGAATATTTCCTTCTTTCTACTCACTCTTTTTGCTTTTCCTCTCTTGCTTGCCAAAACACTTTGCAAAGCACCCTTATTTATACTAGTAGTAGCCTACTCCAAGCATTTAATGAATATATAGGAAAACTAAACATATTTAACTAAGTTCATGGCTATCAAAGATGTATCATGTATGCACATAAATCTCCCTTTGCCAAGTTCTATGAACCAATTATTATTCCTTGTATCTAATTAATTTTGGTTTGCATTTTCCAACATCCCCCTTCAAACCAAAATCATTCTCATGCCAAGTAAAGATCTTAACTTCTTGAATGCATTTGCTGGTTGTGCCTTCGTAAAAATATCTTCCACTTGATCTGAAGTGTTGCAATACTCCATAGAAATTATCTTCATCTTGACATGCTCTCGCAAGAAATGATACCTGAGATCAATATGTTTGCTCCTTCCATGTTGTAGTGGATTTTTTGACAACTCAATTGCAGATTTGTTATCAAAATATATGACAGTTAAATCTTCTTGTAGATGATTAAGTTTCTTCAACAAATTCTTTAGCCAAATTGCTTCACAAACTGCTGAACATAGTGCAATATGCTCAGCTTCACATGATGATAAGGCTACCACGCTTTGTTTCTTTGATGTCCAACTGAAAGCTGTTGATCTTAGAAAGAACACATAACCAGTTGTACTTTTTCTTTCATCTTGGTCACCTCTTCAATCACTGTCAGAATAGCCATATAATGAAGCATCATCTTTATTAGAGTACAAATGGCCAAAATTTGTGGTACCCTTAATATATCTCAAAATCCTTTTTGCTGCAAGCCAATGAGACTCTTTAGGTGATTCCATATACTGGCTTAAAAGACTAACACCATAGACAATATCCGGCCTAGTGATTGTGAGGTAACACAAACTTCCAATCAAGCTCTTGAAAAGGGTAGGATTAACAGATTTTCCATCTCCATTTTTTATCATTCTTAAACCAGGAGCAACAGAAATTTCCACTGGATAGCAATTCTCCATCCGAAATTTTTCAAGTAGCTCAGTGGCATACTTTTTTTGTGATATGAAAATGTCATCATCTTGTTGATGTACTTCAATGCCAAGAAAGAAGGACATAAACCCAGCATCTGTCATTTCAAATTCTTTGAACATTGCTTACTTGAATTCATCAAACATTTTTTGGCTGTTCCCAGTAAAAATAAATCATCCACATAAAGACAAGCTATAAGCATTTCACCTTGCTCATTTTTCTTTATGCAAACTGCATGCTCCAGAGGCTGTTGGATGAAGCCATTCTCTTGAAAATATTTATAAATTCGAGAATTCTATGCTCAGGGGCCTTGTTTTAGTCCGTACAAAGCCTTCTTTGAACGATACACCTTGTTCTCTTATTCTTTGTTTACAAAGCCTTTAGGTTGATTAACATAGACTTCTTCCTCAAGTATTCTATTCAGAAAGGCTGATTTAACATCTAAATGAAATATTTTCCAATCATGATGTGCTGCAAGAGATATCAACATTCTCACCATGTCAAGTCGAGCAACTAGAGAAAAAAACTTCTTCGTTGTCAATCTCATATTTTTCTTGTAACCTTTTGCGACAAGCCTTACCTTGTAGCGGTCAATCTTTCCATTTGCTGTTCTCTTAATTTTGTACACCCATTTGACACCAATAGATTGTTGTCCTTTAGGAAGTGAAATTAGCTTCCATGTGTCATTCTAATGGCACGCATTTCCTCCACCATTGTTTTCTTCCGACAATCCTCTTTGACAACTTCTTTAAAGGACAATGGCTCATGATCAGTATAGAGACATAGCAAATCACCTCTTCAGTTTCTTCATAGGTCTCTCTTAAACTACGACTCTTGATTGGTGGAGATGAAGTACTCTTAGGGCTTGAAATTGGTGAGCTTTGATTTTGAGAAATTCTCGCACGATGAGGAGTCGCCACTATTTGTTCTAGAATTTCTTGCCTTGTCATTTCTTCTTCTTCAACTTCAAGTTGATTTTCTTTACTTTGACCTTCTCTATCCATTCTCCATGTTTTATTTTCACAAAAAACATCTCTACTTGCCACTATTTTATTAGTGAGTAGACTGTAGAGCTTGTAGGCTTTTGACTCCTCACTATAACCAACAAAAATACATTTCTCATCTCGATTATCCAGCTTTTTCCTTTTCGCCTCTGGTATATATGCATAGGCTACACAACCAAAGACCCAAAGACAGCTAACAGTTGGCTTGTGGCCACTCCAGGCTTCCTGCATTGCAAACTTTTCACACTTTTGGTTGAACATTTATTCAACAAATAAGTTGTACATGCCACTGCTTCAGCCTAAAAATTCTTTGATAAATTTTTCTCCTTCAACATAGTCCTTGTCACGTCAAGAATTGTGCGATTTTTTCTCTCTGCAATGCCATTTTGTTGTGGGCTATATGAAGTTGTAAATTGTTGTCTGATATCCTATTTTCTGCACAAGTCTTGAAAATCTTTTGAGGTGTATTCACCACCTCTGTCAGATCTAAGAATTTTAATTTTGCAACCATTCTCCATTTCAACAGATGCCTTGAAAGTTTTAAAAATATCAAAAGCAGCTAAATTTTCCTTCAAAAAATAAACTTATAACTTTTTGCTAAAATCATCAATGAACGAAATAAAATACTTGTTACCTCCGAGAGTTGATGTCTCAAAAGGTCCACAAATATCCATGTGCACTAGGTGTAAAGATGTATAAGTCCTTCAGGATTTTTCACTTTGAAAACTTTGAAAACTATTTCTTTGCTGCTTACAAAGAGTGCATGCTTCACATACATATTCTGTCTTTTCAACTGATGGTAACCCATGGACCATGTTTGAATTGGACAAAATCTTGAGACCATTAAAGTTCAAGTGTCCAAAACGAAGATGCCATTTCCATGACTCATTATTAATCAATCCTTGAAGGCACTTCTTAAAACTCGTACTTGGATGCAGCGGAAAAAACATACAATTGCTTGACATTTGAACTTTTGTGATAAGTCTTCCATGTGCAACTCTCAAGAACAAAAAAAGATTCTCCATGTGTATTACATACCTTTTTTCAAGCAGTTGCCCAACACTTAGAATATTGCTTTTCATGTTGGGTACATAACACAAATTAAAGATAAATTGTGCAGCACCATTCTTTTGATAAAGTTTAATTTTACCTTTGCCTTCTACTAATAATTTGGATGAATCTCTCAGGCTCACGTTGTCAGCCACATTTTCTTCAAGTTCCTCAAAAAGTTTTTTTTTCGCACATATGGTTGCTTGCTCCTGAGTCAAAATGCCAAACATCAGTTTGATGTCTAGACTCTTCATGTACCAAAAGAAGTGTGCCTTCCTTGTTTTCTTGCTTAGAGGTTTGAGGAAAATTAGATTGTTTTTCATTGTTATTCCAACATTCAAAAGCATAGTGACCGAATTTGTGGCAATTGCAATATTCAATAATTTTCCAATTTCCTTGCCCTTGTCCACGGCCAGCTCTTCCTCTACCTCTTCCTCTGCTTTGTTGATTCCCAAAATTCTTTATTTCTTCTTGTTGATGTGGGTTTTGAAAATTACCTCTACCTTGGGCTTTTCCTTGATTACCATATCCTCTGCGTTGAGAACCTCCACCTCTTGATTTTTGGTCTTGTAAATTAAGCTTTGATTCCAAAGCTTGCTCTATGGTGCCGATTTAAGAATTCTTTTGAATGTGTTGCTCATGCACTTGGAGTGATCCCATCAACTCTTCAATTGTGAATTGGTCTAGGTCTTTTGACTCTTCAATTGCAATCACCACATGCTCAAAAGACTTTTTAAGTGATCGCAATATTTTTTCAACAACTCAAACATCTTCAATAGTTTTTCCATTTCTTTTCAATTGGTTAACAATTGAAAGTAAGTGAGAGAAATAATCAGAAATTAATTCACCTTCTTTCATGTGAGCATTTTCAACTTTGCTTCGAAGTGTTTGCAAATGAATGCTTTTAACATGATCCGCTTCTATGAACAAAGTGGCGAGTTTGTCCCATGCTTCTTTACTTGATTTTGCTTTTGTGATTTTTTGAACATAGACTCACCTACACCTTGGTAAAGCGAAAATAATGCCTTTTTATCTTTCTTTCTTAATTCATGCAATGATTGTTTTTACTCCGTATTCAAAGTTGCTTTAGCTTCCGCCATAGGTACTTCATATCCGTCCACAATAATCTCCCAAAGGTCTTGAGAACCAAAGAGAGCCTTCATTTGAATACTCCAACTTCCATAATTGTCTATAGTGAGTTTTGGAAGTTGAGGTTGCACAAGATTGTTCGCCATGGAAGAATTCACACTCTTAATTTACCGTGGTTCTGATGCCATTATGTTGGAAACTATTTTGGATTTACAAATACTTAGACAAATTTGAGGGCACAAGGAAGAATAAAATTATCACTAAATATGATATGTATTGAATATAAAAATTCTTGAAGTGTATATATAGGCTGCTGCCTTTATAATAGAACTCACTTTTCTCTCAATATTTTCTTCTTTCCACTCACTCTTTTTATTTTTCCTCTCTTGCTTGCCAAAACAGCGCCCTATTCATACTAATAGTAGCCTACTCCAAGCATTTAATGAATATCTAAGAAAACTAAACATATTTAACTAAGTTCATGGCTATCAAAGATGTATTATGTATGTACGTGAATTTGCCTTTGCTAAGTTCTATGAACCAATCATTATTCCTTATATCTAATTAATTTTGGTTTGCATTTTCCAAGACTCTATACTCTTGTAAGTTTGCAATCATGTTTACTCTAGTGTATTTTTATGTTAGAGTCGTTTTTCATGAGCAGATTATTGAACTAATTAACATACATTCTCGGTGAACAAATAAACTAAGTATACATTAATTGTTAACTGTGTATCTTACTTGGAACCCCCTGGATGTGGAATTGAATAGGTTATGGTTGATCCTGATGCTCGTAGCCCCAGTCAACCAACTTTGAGAGAGCGGCTTCACTGGTGAAGTTGATGTTGATTTTATTTCTTTTATACATTCCATTTTTAATTTTAGCATTATAAATTTGCATAAATAATTAATGATGTTATTTAACAGCTTTCTCGTTGCTGCAGGATCATTACAGATATTCCAGAAGCATCAGATGCTAGCGAAGGTTACTCTTTTTTTGTTGTTGGTTTTTTTTTTTTTTTGGGTTTTTAAAAACCCACCCCGACCTTGCCCGCATGAGAATTCGAACTATGATCGTATAATTTCAATTACTTGAGTTGCCTTTAATTCCGTACCTACGGGCAATGAGGTGGTGCCTTACATGGGACCGTCCCGCCAACAGGCATCCATAGCTACGTTTTCGCAGTCTTCGAGCAGAAACGACGGCTGGGTATGGCACCTAAACCACCTGAATCCGAAACCCGCAATAATTTCAATACCCGGCGGTATGCAAGCGAGCATGAGCTTGGACTCCCCGTGGCCGCCTTGTAATTCAACTCGCAGAAAGAACCTGTCAACATATACACACATATATCTATATATATATATATATATATATATATATATATTATATTCCTAGTTTTACATTTACCATCTTATATATTGTGTAATAAATTATTAGAATATAGAGTCGTAAGAGCGTTAGGTTGCATTTGCTTTGTTAGTTTTCTGTTTTTATTTTTTAATTTTTATTTTCATTTTCATTTCTTGAAAATATTTTTTATTTTTTATTTTTTAAAATTTAGAGACTGTTTTTGATTATCAAAAGTATCTTTTTATGTTTATTTATAAAATTGTCACATTGTTTTTTAAATTTTTTGAAGATATTTAAAAAATTGGTATTTTATTTTTAAAATTTTTTAGATATATTTACAAAAGCTATCACCTTATTTTTTAAATTTTTTAGAGTTATTTACAAAATTATTACTTTATTTTTAAATTTTTTAAAATTATTTACAAAACTTTTATTTTATTTTTTAAATATTTTAAAAAAGTTATTTACAAAATTATCATATGTTCTCAAATTAATATAACTAATTACTAAACGGACCAGAAAAGTCAAAAGGCGGAAATTACATATTCTGGAAACAGCAAATATATTTTTTCTCGATGCAAAAATTGACTTGTGCTGTGTTTGTTACAATGCATATAAAAATTATATATATTTTAGATATAATATTTTTAATAAGCATACAACAGACACGACATTAGTTAAAAGCACAGGCCTCGCAAGGCGACAACAGAAGCAATTAACGTTTAACCCTCCATTAACAACGGATAATTAAATTAAAGAGAAAGGAAAAAAGTAAAAGAAACCATGCCAAAGGGCACAAAAAAGAGCTTCATAGTTGTACCTTTTATTTTGGGTTGGAAAAATAGTAATATTATTCACCAAATATTGAGCAAAAATTGCGATCTATTTTTAAAATTAAGAGTCAGCTCTTAAGGCACATTACAAATCCAATTGTAGAAAAAAAAACATATTAATCTAATTGTTTTAACAACCTAATGACTCAAACTATTGACATCTCAATTTTAATGCTGGTTACGCTGTATATCATAAGCACTCATACGTATGCACAATCCTCACCACAATGGCTTTAGAACAATTTTGGCTTCAGTTTGAGAATATTGTTTTGTAAAAAAACAGTGCATAAATAGATTTTTGGTTAAAAGGATTTTTGGTGAAAACGGAATTATGTTTGGTTACTTTTATATAAAACGAACTTTCATTAAACAAGATGACGTTTGGTTTTATATTTAAAAATAATGATTGGTTGTTTAAATTACTAAAAGAAACATTTTGACACTTTTATAATATACTTTTTATTTTAATTATATTTTAACTTGTTTGAACAAATTTTAAAGAAATTATAGTTAACTAATAATTATTTTTTAGAATTACTAAATAAGATGTATTTTTATTAATTTTATTTATTATTAAAATTATTAATTATTTATTATTAAATTGAATTAATTATTTATTATTATATTTCATTAATTTTTATTATTTTATTTTAATTAAATTTAGACATTTAAGTTTCTTTTTATTTTTATTTATTACATTATATTTATTTTTAATTATATTATAATTCAAGAAAATATTAATAATTAGAACAATGAGGACATTTTTGTCTTAAAGTTTTTGAAAACTCCTTCTTGCAAACTGTAAACGGAGAAGTAAAAAATTTTAACTTCTCCGTTTGAGCCTAAAACTCCGTTGACTTTTGATTCAAATCAACTTTTAAGATAAAAAAACCAAACGCCTTTTTTTTTTAAACTGACTTTTAAGCTGTAAAAGTCAGTTTAGCTCTTCAAAATAGAAAACCAAATTGGCTCTCAGTGGTCTTGTCACTAAAACAAGTTTCTCTTTTTTAAGGATATATAAGTAATAGAAGGGTTAATTTCACAATAATTTTCTATTGCTTTTACTTTTTAAAATTATTTTAAAATATTTAAATTAATTTTTAATATTTCATAAGTATAGCTAAATTAGTCCTCATTATCTAAAATTTTCATATTGGTCCTTAATATTTTACAAAAATGGTCAAACTAGTCAAATTATATAAAAAAATTATATCAGTCTTTAACGTTTTAAAAACTTACTCAAATTAGACCATATTTTGAGGAAAATTGACTAAAACATATTGAAACAAATTAGTAAATTTGTAAAATATTAAGGACTAATCATTTTTTTTAAATAATAGGAATTAACTTGACTACTTTCATGAAATTTTAATGACTAATATGAATGTTTTTAAACAATATGGACTAATTTGATTATATTTTTAACTATTGAAAACTAAGTTAAATATTTTATAAAATAACAAGGACTGATTTAAATGTTTTAAAATAATAAAAACTAATTTAAAAAAATTAGCAAATAATAGTAAGTAATGGCGAAAGTTTTACTTAAACAACAATAGTTTTTTTTTTTCAATAACTTGTGGGGTTAAATTGTTTGCGGGGCCTAAAGGTATAATTTTGGTTAACGCCGTCTAGGCTAGTAGCCTGTTTGGTATAGTCTTACTTGAAATTTAAAATTTGAAATTTGATAAGCATCTTATCTCATAAGTGTTTTATAAGAAATAAGTATTTGATACAATAAAACTATTTAGTTTGTTAGTTGAAATGTTACTATAAGTTACTTTGATAATAATATTATCAATTTTGACTCATGGTATTTTAATTTTATAATTAAATAATAAATTATAAAATATAAATATTAATTTATTTTTATTTTTGTTTTAAAAATTTTAAATTTTTGAAATTTTAATTTTTAACATTTTTTAATTTATAATTTTTAAAATTTTTATTTTTATTTTAATTTTTAATCTTTAATTTTTTAAATTTTAATATTTAATGTTTTATTTTAAAATTTAAAATTTTCTTTATTTTTAATTTTTATATTAATTATTTTTTATCTAATAAAGTATAAGATAACATAAAATTATCTTAAACTTAATTTATTTTTTATAATTATAAATCAAACATCTTATAAAAAATATCTTGTAAGTTTGATAACAAAATTTTTTTTTTATATAAATTATCAAATAAGGTGAGTGTTATAATAAGCTGCAAACAAACAAACAAACACAGCATAGGACATGTTAAGATTTGCGAGACAAGTCGTCTTCTTCCCAAAGCTAACAAACCTGTCCGGAATTAAAAGCATCGCGTTGCATATGATTAATGATTATCTTCTTTCATCAATTTTCCCCAGAAAATGCTCCTCGAGCCTCCGCAGGTTAGCGTCTGACCCAAAAATCTATCTCTTTAAATCTTTTCCTACGCCATGTCGAGTTCTGCAATCTTTTTTTTTTTTTTTTGGGCTTTTCTTCTGGGTGTTTTCTCCATTTTTTTATTTGATTTCTATATGAATCGTTTAATATTTTAAGCCTTTGTTTGTAAATTATGATTAGGTCATGTTAATAAGAAAGATTGGTTTTTTTGAGGTTAAATTCTTTTTGGGGTTTCGAAGGGATGTTGCACGAAAGTTTACTGCTGTAAAATTATTCTCTGAGCTAGTATGCAGGTCTTGGTGTGCTTTCTGTCTCTTATTTAATTCAGATTTGGTGTTCAATTTGAAATTGGAAACTTTATAATGTGTGAGCGCCAAAAAATGAAGGAAAAAAGAAAGCACACCTGCGAAATTGTAGCCGTGGTTAATTGTGTAAAAGGAGATTAGGAGCGTAATGATGTTTAGGTGATTGGGTCATGGGAGAATTGCATAAATGCAAGTTCTAGCAGGCTCGAGTTTGAAATTTAGCAGAAGTACGAGCTATTCCTAATCAATTCTTGTAGTTCCCGTTATATGGGAAGTCGGACCTGTTTGCATTTTCTGAATTAGTAAGTATAATTGTATGCTTATTGCAATGTAGTTAATCCACATCACCATTGGGCTAGGGGATGTTATATGAACAGTATAAGTAGTTTAACTATAATGCAGATCCTGCATGTATGATGAGGGTTGTCACACCATTATAGAGTTTAAGTTCTCCATAAAGCTCAAATTTGAAAGTCAGCTGAACTTATTAGTCATGAAGAAAATACATCGGGTATGTGTAGTTCTTCTCTCAGCATTGTCTCTAGAAAATTTTACTTTGCCAAGGAAATTTGTTTAGTATCAGGTCTTTTGGGAACTTTGTTCAATTCCTGTAAAGATAACTAAAGTTCTATGCTGTTCTAGTTATTTGAAAATTTAACTGCATTTGTAGTGGCATCAGAAAGCAGTACTAGGTAATTGACTGTGTACATTTGGTGTACAGGTTCTTTTCGATAGGAAATTAGAAGAGCTGCACACTCTGTATTCAGAAACCAGACCAGCACTTATTCAGAAGGAACAAGATATGTAGGGGTCATTAGAACTGGGCTATGTTCACCCCAGTGTAGACTGTACTCACAGTACATGTTTCCTAGTAGGAGACATTCTCCCTTCATGGCAAACCGAAATGATAAACATATCTCAAATAGTTTCCCTAAGGATTTTTCAACCTTTTCAGCGAATAATACAATAGCACATCATGCTCAGCTTGCTTGGAAAAGCTTCTCACAGCAAAATGTGCAAACTCTTTCCCGTATGAGGAGAATTGCACAAGCAGTAAGCTTGGCTCTGAGCCGTTCTTATGTGGTTGTTCCGGGGACGCTTGCCTAAACATGTGGGGGAAATATGGCATTGGCACAAGCAGCAGTTGATACTGAATACCTACAGCCTACAAATACATTATAAATGTGTGCACAGGATGGCCATATGTTTCTTGTCTCTCTGCTCATATGCATATTGGAGGGTGTTGTTCGACTACTCGGAGCTACTTATTTGGCGGTTCTGTTCTCACCAAGCATAATGATGGCACCATTTGCTGATTGTCTTGGACCTCAATTCAGGAAAAGGTGGCTTCAGCTTATTCACCCCACGCTTGAGCGGGCAGGTCCGGCATTTATAAAATGGGGCCAATGAGCAGGTACAAGGCCAGATCTGTTTCCTAAGGATTTGTGCACTGAATTGTCAAAGCTTCACACAAAATCACCAGAACGTAACTTTGCCTATACAAAGAAAGCCATCGAAAGGGCTTTTGGGCATAAGATATTTGAAATTTTTGATGATTTTGAGGAGATGCCTGAGGCATCTGGAAGCATTGCCCAAGTACATCAAGCTACTGAGGTACTGATACCGTGGTCGACCAATCAAGCCCATGCAAGTTGCCGTGAAGCTTCGGCATCCTGGAGTTGGTGATTCGATAAAAGAGATTTTGAGATAATCAATATAGAGCAAAAGTTTCAAAATATATTCCTACACTGAAGTGGTTAAGATTAGATGAAAGCGTCCAGCAATTTGCAGTTTTCATGATGTCTCAAGTTACCCTTGTGAGGGAAGCTGCCTATTTGAGTTGCTTTATTTACAATTTTCGCAGATGGAGAGATGTTTCTTTCCCCAAACCAGTGTATCCTTTGGTACATCCAGTGGTATTAGTGGAAACCTTTGAGCAAGGGGAAAGTGTCTTGCACTATGTTGATGAGCTTTTGGGACATGAGTGACTTAAAAGTGCACTTGCCCACATAGGGACCCATGCACTTCTGAAAATGCTTCTGGTATAGTATCTCTAGCTCTTTTCCCCGATTTCTCTGACCATTATTCTTGTGAGCTTAAATGTTTTTACATATTACTTTCTTTCTTTTCATTCTGAAATTTGGCTATGTGGAAACTTCCATATGTATATTAAAATCCAGCATCATGTCTCATCATGTCATGTGTGTCTATGGGTTCTGGAAGTTATAGAAATTTCAAATGAGGACTGCAAATTATGTGAGAATTGATAAACCATGGTTATGCCGGCTTACCATCTTCGGATTCTATGGAGCACAGTCTGTATGTGTTTGCTGTGGTGCTGCTAGTCATGTTTATACACTTGTGCAGACATATATCACAGGCAGATAGGTAGCAGCTAGCTATCTGGCTTCTAGTGGGATGGTTGTATTTACTTTATCTGGGAATAAACTGAGGTGAAAAATAAAAATTATGATGCTTCTGAAGATCTGAAGATCGTGCTTACATGCTTTTGTAGAAGTCCCTTGTTACTAGTGACTTCACAACATATCCACTGGCCCCAGTGGTCGGTGACGCTATTCATATGGGAATACCATGCTCTAGAACTTGGAGATGAAAATAAATGGTAAAAGTAAACAGAAAACTATACTGTTTCTGGAATCAGTGTAAAGCATTTCTTATTATCAACAGGGATCTGGTAAAGCGACAAAAAATTTGCAAATTTTGGAGTTGAACCTTGTGTAGTTCATCATCTGTACATCCTTAGCTTAAATAAAAAGTTACCGAATTTTGATGACAAGGTCTAATCATCCCCCTGCTGGATGATGATGTAAATATTTGAAAAACAGAAAGTGCTCGCTAGTTTTTAGAATTTGGTCGCTTGTATTATCTTTCAGATTCATTAGTAGCTTTTGTGTATATAGTGATGGAAAAGCTGTTGGTCAAACTGACAGAAAAGGAAGAATTTAGTGATGCTAGTATCCATGTCAACTTTTATTTGTTTTTGGTTTCTTGCCTTAACACTCTAGCTGTTGTTATTGTTAACCATGTTATGTGTTAAAGCTGCATTTCTTTGCCTAGACTATTACAAAGTTTGACAAAAAAGGTAGGATTTTGAGCAAGTGTGGGTTCCATTACAGGGTATAAAGAGTAGGATTACGATAATCTGTCAATAGGCATAGGTACAGATCAAATGTTTTGCTCCGGTTGGGCCAAGTGTTAATCTATACAGCAATGCGTAAGATCATAATTCCTGCATTCATGAATTTGGTTGTGCATTATAAAGCTATCCTTCTCACCTACAAGTGACAGATAATATATATTCCTTTAGTGTACAATTTTGAATTTTCAAAGAGAGGGATAAGGACCTTGAGGTGTACCTTCTCATTGTTCACCACATAATAACAAAATCCAGAAAATTAATCTGAATCTCTGGTGCCCTGAGTTTTTTGCTCTATATGCTTTCCCTACATTGCAGTCAACCATTTACTTCTTTACGGTCATAGTGAACTGAATATGGAATAATTAATTTCCTCATCTTGATTCATCCTATATCTGGCTATGGATTCCATTTTCACTATTTCCAATATCCATATCTCGTCAATTTCTTGAGAGCTGTGCCTCCATTTGAAAAATTCAGTATTCCACATCATTTATTATATTTTGATCCAATTCTTGCATACAAGAGAGAAGGATCGCTTCCCATGTCATGTATGTGCCTATGTGCATAATCTTTCTGGATTCTGAGATATGGTCTCCTTCCTTTCAGGCGGACAACTTCGTTCATGCTGGCATGCATCCTGGAAATATCCTTGTCCGAGTAGCTCAGAAGAAGTCCTCGCGGAAGCAACTCTTTAAATCAAAGCCTCATGTTGTTTTCCTTGATGTAGGCATGACTGCTGAACTTGATGGAAGTGATCGAGTAAATTTACTTGAATTCTTTAAGGCTGTTGCTCGTCGAGATGGCCACACTGCTGCAGAATGCACTGAGGTTATCAAAGAAACAGAATTGCCCCAATCCAGAAGCCTTCATTGATGTAAATGTCCGATGCTTGTTGGCCTTCTTTAGAAACTTCTTGGTGACTCCTATCTCTCGTTCTCTCTACGGTATGTGTCTCTGTCTGTTTTGATGGGAAGGAGTGTGATGGAGTCAGACAGATTGGCTCCTCTGCACAGTTGAGATTATTGATCAATTTTTATTCATTAGTTTGGTATTTATCTTTTCTTTTTTTCTTTCTTTTTTCTTTCCCCCTTTGCATAACTAAGTGATTTGATAATTCCTCTTACATATATGTTTGCTGTCGGCAAAATCATGATCCAAATTTGTTTTTGTATTTTGAATTTCTTAGCAGCTAGGGACATTATATATTTATGTACTTCCAGAATTAGGGCCTTTTTGGATTTTGTTTTTAATGAGAAGGCACTTTTTTCCCATCTTTTTTGCAATAAATATTTAGATTGGCTTTCAAAAAGCTAAGAGCACAAAAAATGCTCAAATACAGCTTTTTTCAGAAACCAGAAATTTCAGTTTTTGAAAAGAGCACTCTTTCAAAGGTTATAGGAAAAAACGCTTTTAAAAAAGCCAATCCAAACGAACCTTTACTAATATTTAGTGAACCTGGAGTTCACACTTTAAGATATGCACTTTTAAACCTTTCCTACTAATTTAGGTTGTATAATGTGGTGCACGGGTGAGGTCTGTTCTAGAAATTCCCTGTTACCCTGTAGAACCTTTGGTAGATTCATTGCATTATTTCATTTCATGTAGCTTTCTTGACAGGAAGTGGAAAAATCATATGATTTTTGGGGCACACCTGAAGGAGATATAGTCCATCCTGCTAACTGCGTGCACCAAATGCTTGAGCAAATTCGGCGACATAAAGTAAATATTGATGGCAATGTTTGTACTGTGATGGTGACAACATTGGTCCTTGAGGTATTTTCTTCTTTATATGTTATGCTTCTCAAGAAAGTGCTGTAGTAGTAAGACATTATTTTTATTGTTTTTCCCTATAAATTTTTGAAAAGCAATTTTTTCTTGCTATTATCTTCCATGCAATCGTCATCCATCCGGATTTACCTTATTGAGGATTCAGGAGCTATTTGAGATTATTGATGTGTTTGCCGCTTGTTTATATCAATTTTCCCGTTACGCTTGTCAGTGTTGGCAGCGGAATCTTGACCCAAATTATGACGTAATGCATATGCTACAGATACTGTTACTTAAAGCTGACTGGAAAAAGTCACTCTCTTATACAATTGAGGGACTCACGGCCCCGAGAGAGTCTTCTAAACCAACTATAGTTGCTATTACTATGGAAACCACTCTGACAGCTTAGGACACTAAGTGTACATCAGCCCACAGAAAGAACAATGCTTTTCGTATAACTTCTTGATCTTTTTGTTAGAGTATAGGAAATAGTTCCAGTTGTTGTTAATATTCTGTAGAAGTAGTTATTGATTGTGAGTCAAAGTCAACTCATTAAATGAGTTGACAGCTCAGTGTGTACTAGCAGTTAGTTTTGTAACTAACTCTCTCTCTCTCTCTTTCTTGTAGTCAGGTGTGTATATATATATATATATATACACCAGATACTTGTAACTGATTTGGAATGAATAATATACTCTCAAAAATATCTTGTCATGGTATCCAGAGCAGGGATCGAGATTTAGCTCTCTCTCTCTTCTCAAAGCTTGAATCTCCATAACCATGGCTTCCATGGCTGCTAAGCTCTGATCTCTTCCTATATTTAGGTCCATCTCAATGAAGCGAAGCACAAACAATCAATAAGTTGTGCTTGTTATCACTCAAAACACAAAATTTTCAAATTTTTTTTCCCCCTTCAGCTTCATAGTTAAGGTTTGTTATATCATTGATCTCTTATATCTTCTTCATATCTCTACATCTAGATCTCAAATTACATCAACTTACTCGTCTCCTCAGTACGAATCAATCTACTGGTTTACTTTTTTGATTCTCACTTCATATTTTTTGTTTTGATCAAATCTCACTCTGCGACAAACCCTAATTCATGGCTTTACCATCTGATGAGGCACTAGCTCTAGCTGTGAAGCTTTTTCTTCAGCATTTTCCAATTTATGTAACAATCAAACTGGACACTACTAATCATCTGTTTTGGAAGACACAATTTCAAGGTTTTTTGAAGGCTTGTAAGCTGTTCAATCATGTCACTGGACTTGTACCATGTCCTTCTCCTACTATTACTAAACTAGATGGTTCTGTGTCTCCTAATCCTGATTTTGCTATCTGGCAAACCACTGATGAGTATCTTAAATCTTGTTTGTATGCATCTGTGACATCCTCTCTATACTCACACATATATCATCTTCCTATTTATGAAATTTGGAGTGCAATTGAGAGGAGATTTCAAACTAGTAGCAGATCTCAAGTTTATCATCTCAGGCATAAATTGATGAACATCACTAAAGGATCCAAAACAATTCTAGCTTATGTAGATGAGGTGAAAGCTATAGCTGATAAACTTGCTGCAGCCAGTGAACCACTCAAAGATGAAGATCTAGTCTATTATATACTTCAGGGCCTGCCTTCAACTTTTGACTCTATTAGAAACACTATTAGAGTCAGGCCAGAGCCTATTGGAGTCCCTGAACTTACTAGTCTTCTTCTTATTGAAGAAATTAATTTGTTGTTCAATAACAAGATGCAACTAACAGATTCTTCTTCCTCAGATCTTCAAACTGCCCTGTATACTAGCACTAATGCTCAGAGAGGCAGGGGCAGAGGTAGATCATTCAACAACAGAGGCAGAGGTCAAAGAGTCTAGGGCAGGACTGCTGGCCATGTTTCTACTTCTAATCCATCTCATCAATCTCCTCCAGGATCTAAATTGTATTGTCAAATCTGTGGCAAGCCTAATCATCATGCCTTACAATTTTGGCATAGGCTTGACACAGACAACTATTACTCTGAGAAGCCAACACAAACTGCACTAACTGCACAAGTTTCTAACATTGATCAGGTCACTGCTTCAACTCCAAAGCCTTGCTACCTTGACACAGGAGCCACAAGTCATGTTACCTCTGACTACACACAACTTCATCAGCCTCAAGTCTATACAGGTTCTTCCTTAGTGGCAGTAGGAAATGGTGCTCAACTTTCCATCCAAAATATTGGATCTGGTATTCTTAAAACATCCTCTGCTAACTTGGTTATTTCTAATCTGTTATATGTGCCTACTTTGTCATCAAATCTTTTGTCTGTCTATCAACTAACCAAAGATAACAATTGTACCATTGTGTTGAATTCCAAGGAGGTGATTATTTTGGGCAATCACACCAATTTGGTACTTTTCTAGGGCCCTTGTGAATGAGATCTTTATCCTATTCCATCTCAGTGACATCCTCCTTTTCTTGCACAGTCATCCATTCCTGCTTCATTCATATCTACTGCTCTACATTGTGTCTGCACCAACTCAGAGTCAACTATTGACAGAGAATGGCACTTGAGGTTGGGGCATCTTGCTAGACAAGTGTCTACTGTTGTTTCATCTATTATAAATAAGTAGCTAGGCTACTTCTCTAAACATTGTATTGATTGTCCTGTAACCAAAGCACACAAGCTGCCTTTTCCTAATTCTACTACCAAATCTTCTAAGCCTTTTGCTTTAATACATTCTGATGTATAGGGACCATCTCCTGTTGAATCTTGTATGAAATATAAATACTATATCATTTTCTTGGTTGATTTTACAAAGTTCTCTTGGATTTATCCACTAAAAGCAAAGAGTGAAGCTTGTAATGCCTTTTTAAGTTTTCACTCTATGGTAACAACCCAATTTGATACTGGGATTAAAATTTTAAGGACTGATAATAGTGGTGAATACATTAATCATCAATTTCAGTTCTATCTCCAATCTTTGGGCATTCTTCATCATACTTCTTCTCCTTATACTCCAGAACAAAATGGTAAGGTGGAAAGAAAACATCTGCATCTGATTGAAACCACCCTAGCCTTACTTAATCATAGTCACATGCCTTCCAAATATTGGATGGAAGCCTTAGCTACGGCTAATTATCTAATTAACAGGCTTCCAACTCCTACTTTATCAAATAAATCACCCTATGAGTGTCTGTATGTAGAATTACCTGATTACAATGCCTTAAAAGTTTTTGGCTGCTTTTATGTTTTCCCTGGCTCAAGCCATATTCTGCTCATAAATTGGAAAATAGGTCTAAACCATGTGTTTTCTTGGGGTATCCTTCTACTACTAAGGGCTATAAGTGTCTGGACTTAGTCACTAATAGAGTATACCTGTCTAGACATGTTAAGTTTATTGAAGCAACTTTTCCTTTTGCCATTCAGTCTCAGTCATTGCCTAATCTTACACTGGCACAGTTCCTATTTAAAATTTCATTTTCTGCATCAAATTTAATTTTTGAACCAAGTTCAGAGACTTCTGTTCCACCAAATTTATCTTGCAGGGCATCTGTGTTGGATTCTCCTCATAATTGTACAAATTTTATCCAACTTGATAGTAGTCAACCTGCATCTTTTATTCAGTCAGATTCACCTTTCATTCAACTCATGATAATAGTCCAATTCAGTCTCTAACTCCTACTCAGACTCTTAATAGTCCTAATCAAGTCACTGATGCAAATCACTTTGGTACATTCTCTTCATCTGAGTCTCTTGATTACTCCAATTCTTCATCCACTGTGCCACCTCATAATATTCATCCTATGATGACCAGGTCTAAGACTGAATCTCTTCCATCTCCATTGTATCCTTTACATTCTTTAGAGCTCATTACTGCTGAATCTGAGCCTACAACCTATAGACAGGCTTCTAAATTGCCTTGTTGGCAAGCTGCAATGAAGGAGGAATATGATGCTCTCATGAAGCAACAAACTTGGAGTCTGGTACCTCCTCCCAATGATAGGCAACCTATAGGGTGTAAGTGGGTGTTCAAGATCAAGAGGAAGCCTGATGGTTCAGTTTCTCGATATAAGGCTAGGCTGGTAGCAAAAGGCTTTCATCACGAACATGGGTTGGATTATTCTGAAACATTCAGTCCAGTGCTTAAAGCACCGACAATCAGGACTGTTTTGTCTCTTGCATTACATCATGGTTGGCAGTTACATCAGCTAGATATATCTAATGCCTTTCTACATGGGGACTTAGAGGAGGCAGTCGACATGGAGCAGCCTCAGGGTTTTCAAGATCCTCTAAAGTCACATTTTGTCTGTAAACTTCAAAAGTCAAGCTTCTAGGGCTTGGTATGCTAAACTGTCTTCTTTTCTTCTTTATCAAGGTTTTGTTACAACATCAGTTGACACATCATTGTTTACTCTCAAGACATCTACATACACTTTCATTCTTCTTGTGTATGTAGATGATATTATTATAACTGGCTCATCATCTGCAGGTATTGATAACCTAATTTCAGCCATGAACAACAATTTTGCAACAAAATATCTGGGACAGTTATCATATTTCCTAGGTCTTGAAGTTTAGAAAACAAGTTCAGGACTTCTGTTACATCAAAGAAAGTATGCAATGGATTTACTACAAAAAGCTGGAATGTCTGACTGCAAACCAGTCTCTACTCCAACTGTTTCCAAGTATATCAAGCAGTCTGCTGATGCTAGTGAGCCATTCAACAATCCCATTGTTTTCAGAAGTCTACTAGGTGCTTTGTAATATCTCACTGTCACAAGACCTAATCTACAGTTTGTTGTGAATACAATGTGTCAAAAGATGCATAGTCCTACAAATGCAGATTTTATTTCCTTGAAGAGAGTTCTCAAATATGTTAAAGAGACTTTGTCTATGGGCTTATCCTTCACTCCAGGTCCACTAACACTTTCAGCATATTCAGACAGTGACTGGGCTAATGACATATCAGATAGAAAATCAACCACTGGCTTTTGTATTTACTTAGGTTCTAATCTTGTATCATGGTGTAGCAAGAAACAGCCTACAGTGGCTAGATCTAGTACAGAGGCAGAGTATAGATCAATGGCTACCACTGTCGCAGAGACAACTTGGCTGACCTATATTCTCCATGCTTTGAATATTCCAATCTTAGCTCTTACTCTGGCTTGTGATAATGTTTCTGCCTTAGCTCTTGCTACTAATCTTATATTTCATGCAAGAACTAAGCACATTGAATCGGAGTATCACTATATCAGGGAGCAGGTTGTTAAGAAACGGTCTATTTCCTATATTCCTTTTGCAGATCAAGTGGTTGATATTTTTACCAAGTCTCTTACCACACAACAATTTGAGTACTTTTGAGGAGCAAGCTGCCCTTGATTATTCATCAGAGATCAGCTTGAGGGGGGCTGTTAGAGTATAAGAAATAGTTCCAGTTGTTGTTAATATTATATAGAAGTAGTTATTGATTGTGAGTCAAAGTCAACTCATTAACTGAGTTGACAGCTCAGTGTGTACTAGCAGTTAGTTTTGTAACTAACTCTCTCTCTCTCTCTTGTAGTCAGGTGTGTGTGTATATATATATATATATATATATATATATATATATATACACCAGATACTTGTAACTGATTTGGAATGAATAATATACTCTCAAAAATATCTTGTCACTTTTCAACTACCTTTCACACGAGCCTTATCGGAAAATTTTGTAAGGCAAGATTTTGTTATGTACTGATTGCTTTTCCCCCATATTTTTTACCCCTTCTCGTGTCTGAGGGATAGTGTATCCGCAGCAAAGACAAAAGACGTGCAAGGAAAGAAATAAGAATGTCATTCTTTAATGTTCTACACTTGATCTCTAATTTTATATCTTCTGATGGAAGCATAATATGATAATTCTTCATTATAGCTTTCTATGTTGTTTTTCTGACATTTGAGGCCTGAGCTTCCATGGAGCTGATTGCTCGTATATTCCTAGCACGTGCAATCGCACATTGTCTGAGAGGTTTCATAATAGACGGGATCCAGCAAGAAATCTTCACAACTGCAAATCATTCACTAAGGAGCTTAGAAACTTGTGCGTCTATTCCTATGGTAGAAGTACTCTGGAGAGCACACTTGAATATATATATATATATATATATATATATATATATATATTGCTTTGAAAATGATCAGAATAAAAGGCCAACGAACATTGCAACTTGAAACTTTAAAACTTCCGTTTTACAGAGAGCATGTATGATAATCTAATAGAAGCTATTCAAGTGTGTGTGTGTATATATATGTATATATATAAACTTATTTGCACAAAGAATTTCAATCCAGGAAACCAGATAATCTGCATTTCAGAATTTTCACCATCTCATCTCTAATATATGAGGAATTCTTTTATTCAGTTATTGAGATAGAAGAACTTCGAAATATGAAGATGTAAAAGTCTGTAGCATAGGCAAATATCGTCACATAAAATAAAACAGCTGCAGGGGTCTGTTTGTTTATTCTTATTTTGGATGTTTATAAGCACCTATCATAAGCACTTCCAAACATCTTCTAAGTAATGGGTCTGTTTTATTTATTTATTTCTTATCATTTTCCTTTGCAATAAGGAAAATCTAATCGGCGAAACCTAACCACCGGTACACTCGGCAAAACATGACCATCAACTGGTAAACATCGAATGGATAGCATGTCCCTTGTACTGTAGATAGGTTAGGTCTGTTTTATTCTTGAAGGGGAATGCTACATCGTCCTCTTAAGAGCGTCACTTTTGCTTTTCCTGCATGATAAAAACTCTGCCACGTTCTTGCATGATAGATACCATCAAAAAGTTTCACACCTCTTATATATATATATATATATACACACACACGCATACACATAAGACCTCTCTACTTGTGTTCCCTTTGGAGAAGAAAGGTCTAAAGAACAAAAAGAAAAACCAAAAACAAAATGATTCGCGTTCTTATGTTTACATATTCGTTCTTTATTTTTCCCCACGTTATATTTCCCTCTATTACAGCTCCATATATGTACAGTTTCTCCATGAATTCTTCTGACATTCCCCGGTGCATAGGAACCTCCAGGAGCAGCTTTTGAAGAGGCATGAACCACATCACAATTTTGACAATGAATTGAGATGCCAGCACCTTATGGAGAAATAATTAATATATACTCTTCTGTTCAACACAAAAAGTGGAAAGAGTGATGTTAGTACATGCGACCATTTGTTAGACCTCTAAGCAAGCAAGTTGCAACAACAAATAAAGCTGATGAATTGAGCTGCATTGACAAATTATTTACTGGATTTACAGCATAAATAGGGATCCGCCAATATCTTTGACCTGTTTGCAGTAAACAGCAAAAACAGAACCTTGATGATACGTCAATAAAATCAGACACCAATACGCAGTCAGGTGAGACTAGTAAAGCAAGTTGAGTAACCTTGACGTGTAAGGCACAACAGTTAAATGTGAGTAACACCAGTAAGATTGAACACTCAGTTTGCTCCCAATCATTTCTTTTTCTGAACTTTCCTTTGCTCTCAGCTATAGCATCTGATGTATATTGTATCTTAATAATAACGGTCATCCCGACATAACTAAAGGATAAGTCAGATAATAGAGACGTCTTCAGAATAGAAAAGAACATGTAAGTGGTCAATAGACACAGGATAGAGTATTTCGATTTCTGTCAAGTAATCATCACTGATTCATTCCATATTCAACAAAAAGACATGAACATCAGACATGGAAATGAAGAAAGGTGGCTTAATACTTACTGCACAAGAAAGACATGTAGGTCAAGAATAAGCTTTTCAGCAGAAGCAAAGATGATTTGATCTCATAGGATTCAAGCTCATTAGTCACAATCCCATCCTTGTTCCTGGATCAAGTAGAGAAAGCCAATGACTGGACAAGCATAGCTTTTTTGTAAACCAGTAATTTCTACTGAAACAAACAGATTCTCAGAAAAAGATAAAGAAAGAAAGCCTCTCTGTACGTGTAATTAGGATTTATAATATTGCAAAGTTCAATGGATGCTAAGCATTTTCATTTTTTTTTTTTTGGGGGAAAAAAAAAAGAAGTTTAGTGACATATGAATCTTCACATGTTGGGCTTTGACTTGATTTATCCTATCTATTTTTTAGAGATACATCAAAGGTTTATATTTGGAAAATATTACAAAGTTCCACAAATTTTACCTGCATAAATTAAATGCACAATTCACATGCTAGCAACTTGAACAACTATTTAAGAAGATTACCTACTTTGCATGCAAATGGTCACAAATGTTTTCAATCGCAGCACTAATTCCGTAAAGAGCCATTTTCTTCACCTGTAAAGCCATTTTATCAGTTCATGCGCATCCAAAGACAGCAATATGAAGGAGAAAATCTTTAGCCATGCAGATAATGGCCTTACCTCCAACATTTTTCCTCTGGCTTTGTGGTGCAAAAGGAGTGCACGGATTTCATCGGTCAAGTTAATGCACTCATTAACACGTTCAGGTGAGAGGAAGTCCAGAACTATATTTAAACATTACTGCAGACCAATCGTTCATAAAAGATTAAGTCATTAACCATAAGAGTAAAAGCTGTTATATTACTGAAAAAGGCTACTATCATTACTTCCACCTTAAGTTTCTTTATTTGGTATGGACATCCAGCAGGAATTATTATAGCTTCACCAGGATGCTACTCAAAAGTCCATGGTTGGATGTCTGAAAAAAGTAGTATGTTGGTAAATACAACCAAAGAACAGTTATAGAAAACTTGATATTCCTCCATAAGCCTCAGTTTGTGAAATTCATCAAGGAAGAAATTTTGAACAAGAATAGGGTGAACAACCTGCAGCAAACAGAAAATAAATCAGACTTCCTCCAACACTTCAATTCAAGCAGAAATTCAACCCAGACCAATCTCTTAAATTATTTGAGTAGCGATATGCAGAACTGAACTCATTGGAATGTCTCTGAAGGTATTCCAAAAGTTTTGGGACATCTTGTCCGCGGAAAGTGTCCCATTGGGCACCACAATAATCAGCCACTTCCTTGTCTGGAGAAGATGTAGAGCAATCCATATCATCCTGGAATATAAACTTATCCTCCGAGTCTTCAGATATTTCAATGCTTCCAGAGCAAACTATTGAGAACTCAGAGTCAGATTCAGACCCATCTTCACTGTCATCATATGATGTATTTCCGTTTTGGCAACTAGACATTCGGCCTCTAAGTGAGTCACTGAAAGGTCCTTTGGCAGTTCCATTAGGGAAGTGCAAACCTACTTTATTGATATCCTGCAACCCTGATTCTTCAGTATCTTCGCTATGTACAGATGGTTTTTCTTTCTGATTAGTAGGATTCCTTGTAGATTGCATGCAATCTTGAGCTTTGTACTTCTTCATTAAGTTTTTTATTCTTCCCAGCTGTTCTTCAGAAATTGGATCATCTATAGCCTATGCTAGAATATTAACCTGAGACGCAAGGCTTATTCAACGAGTTTTAGTTGCACCCAAAGAGAAATGCTGGACTAAAGAGTGGTTTCTCTGTTCGAATGGAACTCAACCAAGATCCTAGAGGATGGCAAAAGAGAACTTAAGGCATGAGAGTAGGGATATTTCCACTGTTAGAACAATCATGAGTATATATAACCGAGTAATACTAATGTTAGATTTTATAGCTCTTTCTCTTATCAGAAATTTGTGAAAGATGCAAGGAACAAGAAATTGGAAAATAAAACTCCTATTGCTGGCGATGTAGGTGTTGACGATGTCCTATACATGAAATGGAATATCATGTTTCAGTAAGAAAATTTACCAGAGAAGTTATGTACTCAAGGCTGCCAACATGAGCATAGATTCTACATATGATATAGCTCTAATCTGTACATATAATTAGTTTAGCATTTGACCATGTCTTAACTTGCATGAAATTTTAGTAAATAAATGATTAAAGTTGAGCCTTTCTATGTTCAAGACAATCAGCTGTTCCTTGTTCTCATGCCTAGATCCATTAAGAAGCTTATGTTTGCTTTCTGAAGTTGAAAAACTTATACTTGATTACATTTTCCAGACAACAGCGAATTGATAGCATTCAGCTTCCGTGGCGCCCACTCACATGACATCATAACCATGTTTGTGGCTATCTGCTGTTGAACAATTATTTACCCATAGTTTAGCTTTATTGTAATGTTGGAAAACAATGAGACTTTGCTCATATATTAGCGTATGCTAGTATCATCTAACTGATGAGAGGTGCGATATTTCACAGGATGCCAAGAAAAATATATTTTTGATTACTACATGGTAAAATGATGTCGCACTCTTCCAATTACAAATAAATTCAAGGGATTGTATGCGAATGTTATTGAAGAAATCTGCATTTGTAATACTTAACCAAGAAATCAATTAAGTATGAGAAAATAGAAAAACAGTAACGACTGAAGAGAAGTAAACCTACCACGTCAAATGAGTCATAGCATAACTTTGTCAAGAATTCAGCATGTGTAATTTCCTCAGGACCACCATAAGATATACATATGCAAGGACCTAACTCAGGCTTCAGCATTTCCCCTGGCACCCTAACAGCTAAATTCAGAAGTTGGATTCATATACTCCTGCAGCGGCAACGCATGTAAGGTCTCAGCATAATGGGCTGCAAAATTTTCTTCAAACAGATGGCAGGAGACCCAAGAATCAAACTTAATTGTTTTACGCCACATATTTGCATGTGTTCGTCCCTCTAGTGATGCAATAAATGTCTGCCTATTCGCAATTTCTATCTGCAAAATGAGACAAGCACATGGTGAAATACACACCTTTTGTCCAGCAACTCAATCTGAAAAATCGAAATTGCAGTTCAAAATCAGGCCATAGCAATCAAAAGGGAACAGAAAGAAATAAGTACCCAAAAAGATAAACTATCACAGGATGTTAAACTTTTATCTTCACCAAAATAACCATGGCACGAAGATAGCTTAATCTCGCCCTCCAACAGATGGTTATTCTGTTGGCACCACAATCATCTTACTTCCTTAAAAGAATAATGACAAAATAATAACACCACGTATTAAATTCCAGAATCCCCAAACTCCTTCCCCTTTCCCCATACACAGAGGAAGTGAATATCCAGTTCATTCAAATGCATATGCCAATTTCAGGTTAAAATGTCTTGATTCTGATGAGAAGCTCTTAAGCAAGCCATTTTCCTCATATAAGGATGCATCTTTTGTAGAAAACCATAGAATACATATTAGAGGATATTATCCAATATAAATGCTAGTTATCACGAAAAGAGAGAAATTGCTTGCATAAAGAATCTCCACATAAATAACCTGTTTTGAAGGATTGGAAAATGTCAGCTAAACTTCTCTGAATGTTAATGGAGAGCTCAAACAAATTGGACTGTTCCATAGTTTACCAACTTTTTCCAAACAATTCATCAATAGAAGTTCCTACTAAATCTGATAACTATATATTCATTACTTGATTGTTGCTCATTCAATATCTGATTGAGAAAGACGAGAACAGAGAAGGAATAAATGCCGGCCTCACACCAGTCCAAGCAATTTGTTCCCTTGATTGCTTTTCTTCCATTTTGAGATGCAGAGGTTCTCTCCTCAAGGTAATCACAGAACATGGCAACTGGATCACATGTTAAAACCTGATGTACCTGGGAGCACAGTTTGTACTATAACAGGATGACCTTTGCTCCAGTGTTCCTGAAAATGTTCAAGGTTCTCTTCACAAATATTTCGCAGAGTGGGACAATACAAGAAGTTGTCAAGCCATAACTTAACCAGACCAGCTCTAAATTCAGCATCCTTACATAATAAACAAGAAAATCATCTGGATTTTTTGGAAAATTGTAGCTGCATAACATTTCTGCAGCACTAACTTCCAAGTCCTTGGTCCAAATGAAAGGGAAAATACATCTTAATTGAAGGAGACTCTCACCACAACCCCCAAAATTTGCAGGAGGACAAGATATACTGCCATCAGGACCTGCTTCTACGCAATACGTAAAAAATAAAATAAAATAAAATAGAGGAGTCTCCTATTTTAAAGTTTTAACAAAAGCAATTGTCTTTTTGTTTTTTTTTTTTTGTTTTTTTTGTTTTTTGAAATTTCTTTGAAAATATTTTTTTTTTTGGGTCAAATTCTTTGAAAAGTATCAAGGCGCAATGTCATGTGATGAATGGCGCCGTCCCTGCCTAAGCTCTTTTAACTTTCTTAGTCCACCATGCTGAGATATTGTTTGATGTACACCAAAGCAATGGTGTTACGACGTCGCCAATGGAATAAGATGCTTTCTGACCAAACTTTTGGTCCCTCTTTAAATGTAATATTATCGTGCTACCAACTTGCAATTTTGCCAATCACAGTGCTCCCACTGATGGTAGGCAGAATTCACCTGTTTCTTGCCTCGAAAAGATATAATTGGTTTAATAATATGTTTCGTATTAGTTCTTGTTTAATCATGTTTTCATTTTAAAATTTTAGATTTGTGCATAAAATTAATTAGTGTCATAAGTTTAGAAAATTATATTAATTTTATTTATGAGCCTGAAGTCTGAGCGAAGCACAGGACATATTATACGCTTATTTCTTCCAAGTGTCAACTACTGGATAGCCCATTTTCAATCCGGTTGAGCATTTTGGCAACTGAGATGATTCACTTGCCACAAACTCCAATCGTTTCCTTCTCTTTCTTGTTGGTGAATGGGTAAAAAGGAGCAACTAATGGTGTGCCAAAGCCATGTTTTATGCAAAAAAGGAAAACATGACAAAGATAAGTAGTAATTTGTTCTTGCAATAGGAAGCATTGAAGCGAGCTGATTTGTGTTTAAAAAGGCAACAGCTTGTGCAGTGGGTCCGGATTGATTTCAGGAGGTAAATAATGCCCCTTTTTTACATACATAAGAAGGCTCTAGATTTATAATATGACTAGATTCGACAACCATAAATGGAATACTTATTTCATATGTAGTCTTATATAAATAGCAATGTTTGTTCTTATGTAAAAATGAGTGTTTATTGTGAACTTGTCAAAAGTGTCTTTAGATTTTTTTTAGTTATAAGAATAAAATGAAATTTGGTTAACTGTATCCTGTCCGGACATGGAGGAAATTTATTAAAATTTCTAATGAATTTCTTGTTCCAATTATATTCTTACTGTATCAGTCGTTTTATATCAGACTTAATTCCACATAACTCAAATAGGATGCTTTTAGATTTTAAATTTGAAGCCAAATGGACCATTTATCTTTTGTCACGTGTCATGCTTTCAACCATTGGCTTTTATTTATCTGCCTCCTTTCTTCTTCTTTCTCCATTTTAGCAAGAGTGTTTACACATCAGCTTGCTACAAATAACATTTGTTCCATCAGTCCCCAAGCGATGTCTTAGTGATAAAAAGTAAAAACGAATATGACTCATGACTTAAATTCGAATTTAATTTTTTACTTTGGGTCAAGTGCCCTTAATTTAACTAGTACAAAGTATAGGGAACATGCTATGTACCCAAAATTTGTTAGTTAGTGGTCAAGTTCTATCAAGTGTACCAATAGTCGAATTCCACTAATTAAATTTTTTTTGTTACAAAATAATAATAATAATAGTAATCTTGATCTATCAAAACATGTTGACTAATCTCGCTAGTTGAACACGGTAAAGTGGAATGGTTGAGCAATTTAAAAAAAAAAAAACCTCTGACATATTTAATTTTTTTTAAAGTGTAATTTATCAATGATAAAAAGTTTGACACAAGACGGAAACACTTTCAAATATATTGTAGAAAATGTCACGTTCCGACGGTACATGTCAGAATATAATTCGTGTGCTTAAGCACTTTTCCCTTCTAATGCAATTCACTAGATACTATATAATATTCAAGCCCGATACACAAACCCACTACCCAGTCTGCATTCAAGCCCACACATAAGGCCTGCTAGTTGATTAACAGTCTTTTTGTAAAATTCTGGTGGTTCCTCCACAACTTTTTAGATGTAAAATTTTTCTTCTACCAAAATAATTTCTTTTTGTTATTCTTTTTTGTAAAGAATATGTTGGAAAATTTCTCTTTAAAGTGGGATGCTGTTAATTATTTTTGGTTTTATAAAATAGGCTAAATATCTAGTTCATAAATTGGGCTTTGTAACCATATTGATTTTAGTCTACTTCATAAAATCCATACAGTTCTTTTATGCTTAGGCCCATATATTTTGACAAGTCCTTTTACGGGTAGGACTGTCAGAATTTATTATAAATACGGCTAGGACCCCTCTTCTACTCTTAACCTAACAGTTGTTTCCATAAGCATTCGTTAATATTGAGTAGAATAAGGAGAGGAAGATCTAAGTCTAAATTGGGTGACAGTTACTTCTTCAACAATTTCTTAACAATAATGACTCTAACAGGTACGCGCTTCCTTTATCAATTATATCTTTTAATTTTATACTGTAAATTCATGTATTGCATATGATTTTATATTGTAAATTCATGTATTGCATAAAATCCATACAGTTCTTTTATGCTTAGACCCATATATTTTGACAAGTCCTTTTATGGGTAGGATTGTCAAAATTTATTATAAATACGGCTAGGACCCCTCTTCTACTCTTAACCTAACAGTTGTTTCCATAAGCATTCGTTAATATTGAGTAGAGCAAGGAGAGGAAGATCTAAGTCTAAATTGGGTGACAGTTACTTCTTCAACAATTTCTTAACAATAATGACTCTAACAGGTACGCGCTTCCTTTATCAATTATATCTTTTAATTTTATACTGTAAATTCATGTATTGCATATGATTTATATGTTGCGGTTACATGTGGTATCAAACCCTATTTTACAAGGATTTGCATGTATTTATCTATAAAAAAAATCAAAATACTTGTTTGAGCATATAAACTATGAAGGCTATTGATGATTGTTTTATGTGATTATTAAATTTTATTTCATAAATTTGATTGAGTGCTTTTATAGAACTCTCGTTTCTCGTTCTTGATTTATTTTATGATGTGTTCTAATTTTTGAGTTTTTCCTTTGAATTATTCAGAGAAAGCCAATCACTACTCACATCAAGAAAAAATGAACACAAAGGTTGATTTTGTGTCAGCTTCTTGATGTTCTTGGCCATCTTGGTTTAACTTTAGATAACTTCTAACCATGTTATGCTCATATATGTACATGCATATATTTGTAGATTGTATTTTGCATGTAGATATAGGTATTAATTATCCTCTTTTTTTAAGTAATTGAGAATCGATTAAAAATAAAAAAGAAAAAGTAAAGCATGTGGCAGAATGGAGATGCTAGATATCTTTGATTCATGGTAGAACTTGTTTTGTATTAATGTCGCCCTTGTTCTAACACAAAAATCATCATTAATTAAATTCTCCGTAAATGCATTTATCTTGTCTTATAGTGCTTGGAGTTTGTAAGATTTATAACTAATTGCTTTATCTACTTCTGCTATTGACCACAATTAGAATCATTGTTTATTTATGGATCCTAAAAAAAAAAAGAAAAAGAACATTATCAAAGAAAAGGAAAAGTTTTGCCCCTATTTTGTAGAAACAGACCATGCTCAAAGTCATTGTCCTCAGCAACGAGAAGTTGGTAAAACCTAATTAATAAATCAATGCATGCATTAAAAAAAATGTTTCATGACTAATATATGTGTATATCGTAGGGCCTAGTGCATGTTAGTTTGTATACCATTTAGATGATATTGGTAGTATTTTGTTAACATCCATATTAGTAGCATAATTGGTATTGGACTAATTCATTATCAATTAATTGGGCTTATTGATATTTTGGAATGAGTTTTGGATTCATTTAGAATTTATTTGGAAATAGTATTTTTTGTTAATTCTAATTGTTGAGTATTTATTTTCTGCGAATGAATCCAAAGGATACATATATTGAATTTAATTCAAATTTTATAGCTATTATGTATTTTCTATTATCAAATTGTTTATATGTGCCATTGTTGAATGTTAAATAATTTTAATTTTTGAGGAATACAATTTTAAGTTGATCACTGAGACGCATTATATAGAATTGTTTCATATTGGGCAATCAAGTGCATACATAGCTTTTTTGTGATTATATTAAACAATAATTTTTTCTAATGAGTTGGCAGTATAGATTTAAGTTAGCAAATTCACCAAAGTGATTTACTCAATTAAATCTATGGCTTTTCTCATTTTGTTGGGAAAATTACCATGGTAAAGTGCGCAATATTCTCCCAAAGAGATCATTATATGGCTTGAGTCCAGTAGCATAAACATAAAGTATGGACCAAGATTACAATGTTGTTGGGGAGTGTTCTACACTTCATTCACCCTCAATTAAGCTCCAATTATCTTCCCAAATCACACCTTAAACAAGCAACAAACGTACATTAGTGTAGCATTTAAGTCTTAACTTCAACTATGAACGTGTAGACCCTAATATGCACAAGTATGACCTAAATGCTATACTAATACCTTAAATGAAGCTCAAAACACCTCAAAACAAGTATATACATGCAATATATAAACACACAAATCACAACTCATCAGGGAGCTTAGTTACACAAAGGTGGTTGACTTTTCATTCAGTAGGGTGATCTTATATGTATTACTTTATGTTAAAAGAGTGCCTATTTACATGTTGAATTATTTGTCCAAATGTAGATATGATAACGATGTGTTTGGACTCTTTTGTTTATAATGCTTACTTTTGTAATATAGCATGTATGCATAATGTTTATTTTTCCTAGATAGTTTTCTTTGCTTTAAACAATTATTACTTTCATGCTTGAATGGATAAAACCATTATGAAATAAAAGTGGATATTGGGTTTTATTTGAGTATAGTTGATACTAACTTGACATTACATTTTGAAACACATGCCGCTTTGGTTGATAAAAATAGTAATAAAGAAAAGATAATATAATCGGCAATAAGAGAGGTCTAACTATCTTGCTTTAACAACTATGAAGAGACTATAACTAAATATTTAGTGAATGACTTGTCTTGAATTAATAATGTGAAAGAACTCTTAATAGCTATAGGAGAGAAATACCAAGGAATCTTGGACTATCGATGACCAAAATGACTCATTGTGTTGCTGAGAAAAACAAAATCAAGGATAGAAACTCGAAGATTGCATAGTTTGTTCCAATCTTAAGCCTTATTCTTATAACGTTAGTACCTCAAATTCTAAGGGTCATGTTCCCAAGAGAGGTCAAGGTTTTAAAAAAAGGTGGTAAAGGTTAGATCTAGATCGAAATTACAATGTAAGAGGTCCTAATTCTATTATCACTAAGTTTGATAAGAACTCTTACTTTTTTAAGAAAAGATCACAAAATAATTCATTTCACAAGTTCAATTTTGGTTAGAGAAAGAGAAGATAGATTAAGGGTAAGTGAATTGGAGTCTCAGATAGGGACTATTAGTCTGTATTTAAAAATTAGTTTTGAACTTGTTTTAGAAAATATTTTCTAGATGTCGTGTTTTAGACGGGACTTGATTTCTATTTCTATTTTAGACAAGATTGGGTATGATTTTAACTTTAAAAATGACCAAGTACAATTGTTTTTTCAATTTTAGAATTGTTGGTGAATGTGATTTATCAAATAGATTATACTAATTGTGTTTATTCGAGGAAGTTCTCAGAGCTCTTTTCATACAGAAAATTTTGCTTCTAAAAGGAGTTTAATTAAAGAGACTTCTTCTTTGCTATAGCATAAAATGTTAGGTCATATTTATAGGGAAAGTGTTGAAAAACTCATTAACAGTGACATTTTACTATCTCTGAATTTTCGATGATCATGAAACTTAAAGTTAAAAGAAATATGCTACCTGCAGTTTTGCCTTTAAGAAGTGATAAACATAAATACTGTTGGACATTATTCTATTACATTGTATGGTAATAAATATTTTATTACATTCATTGATGACTTTTCTCTTATCGATACCTTTATCTAATTAGAGCCAAATCTTAAACTATTGACAAATTTAAGCCAGAGGGAAAAAAACAACTTAGGATGGTTATCAAAATTGTTGGATTTGATAGAAGAGATGAGTATTATGGTAGACATGGGTCTCTGGACAGTATATAGGGTCTTTTACCAAGTACTTATAGAATTATGAGATTATCGCCCAGTATACTATGCCTAGTATCCTTAAGTAAAATGGTGTGATCGAAAAGTGAAAAATTATATGCTTGTTTACTATAAAGATTATCTAAAATTGGTTGGATATTCTACCTCTGACTGTGTTGGATGCTCAGATGATTGGAAATCTACTTTTAGGCATATTGTTGTGTTTGCCAGATGGGCTATGTCTTGGAAGAGTGCTAAATAACAACTTAATGCCTTTTCAATTATGCGAATTTGTGGCTTGTTATGAAATCTCATCTCATGCTATGTGGTTTAAAAACATGATATCTAGTTTTGAGAATTATAAATTCTATTACTAGATCTATTAAGATCTGTTGTGATAATAGAGTTGCTATTCTATTCTCAAAGGATAACAAGAATATTGAAGCTTGCAAGCATATAGATATCAAGTTTTCGGTAGTCAGAAATTTTGTCAAAGTGATGGCATTCATATAGAATGAATTGCTATTGGTGACGTGTTAATTGACTCCTTGTCCAAGAGTTTTTAACTTATGATTTTTGTGAAACATGTTAGGAGTATGAGTATTTTACAATCTTTTGATGCTATTGTCTAGTGGGAGGTTTAGATTATCATGTATTGTTGGATGTTCCTATTATTTTATGCTTTGTTTTGTGCATTAGTGCATTCGTACAATAGCATGTTGTCTTATGATTTACAACATAATTATATATTGTGATTACTTCTATTTATGTTTTGTTGAGGAACTTATGTTTTGTGTCCATTGCGATAAGATCCCCTATTAAGTTTAATATCTCTATAAGGACACATTTTGATTGGAGATATGTATTCTTACCTCTAGCATGTTGATCGTTGTTTTGTGAGGTTAAGAATAATTTTTTCTCTGGCCTGTTAAATGATGTTTTGTGAGGACATGTGTTCTTTCCTCTAACATGTTGAACGCTATTTTGTGAGGATAAGAAAAATAGATTTCTCTTGCTTTGAATGCCGATATTGGAGAAATCATGTGGATGACTAACAAAGAAATAACACATTTTGATCACATATTGGTGCTAGTTTCTTGCTACGCTGCTATATGTTTGGTCCATGGCCATAAGGTTGGATGACATTTGTGATCGTGGAAAATTTTGTGTCAATATGAAATACTATGACTACTATAATTCAATGTTTAACAATCTTGTCGATCTGGATATGCACTCGTGGTGTAATATTGTGAATCAGAATATTTTAAAATTGTGGTCACATTTTGTTTCCTATTCAACCTAATAAATACTTTTCTTAAAAAAAAATTTGAAATAAAGAAAACAATTAATGTTGCCCAAGTGGGAGCTGTTAAAAAAATTCTCTTTAAAGTGGGCTACCGTTAAGTATTTTTGGTTTTATAAAATAAGCTGAATATGTGGTTCACAAGTTGGGCTTTGTGATCATATTGGTTTTAGTCCACCTCATAAATCTATACGATTCTTTTATGCATAGGTCCATATATTCTGATAAATTCTTTTATGGTTGGACTATCAGAATTTATTATAAATAAGGCCATGTCCCTTCTCTTACTCTTAACCTAATAGTTGTTCCGATAAGCATCTGTTAATATTGAGTAGAACAGAGAGAGGGAAATCTAAACCTAGACTGGATGACTGTTACTTCTTCAACAAGTTCTTAACAATAATAGCTCTAATAGGTAAGCACTTCCGTTATCAATTATATCTTTCAATTTATACTGTAAATTCATGTATTGTATGTGATATATATGTTGTGCTTACAGAATCAACTAAAATGTTTGGAAATATGCCTTCAAATATTCATTGAAACTCTTTAATGAAATTTCATTTCACAACGTTTTTTAAAATGCCTCCGTAGTTAATGTGGGTTTGGATCTTCTCTTTTCTCAATTCGTCCATTTTTCAAGATGAAGTAAATTATGAACAAACACGTTTAATTAAAATGAAATTTTAACGCATTTTAATTTTATTTCAAACACCTTTTTACAAAAAGAAAAGAAATTAATTTTAAACACCTTTTTAGAAAAATAAAAAATTAAAGTAACACTTAATAATTTTAAAGTTTATTTGGCTTAACTTTTAAATACTTATAAGTGCTTTTTATAAATCCCAAAGTTGAATCTGACCTGTTTGACTTATTTCTAAGAGAGTTTTTTTCTTTTTAATAAAAGTTTAAAAAAAATGAAAAAATCAAAAGCTGCAAATTAGATCTTCTCAAAAAAGATTTTTGAAAGCAACTTTTACATCATGTCAAAAATTGTTTTTTTTCACTTTTTCTCAAAAATATTACTCCATTTTTTTAAAAATTCAACACAGCCCTCAAAACAACCAAAAGCTTTGAAAGAAAAGAAAATGACACATATATTTTTACTGAATAATATTTTTTTACATACTTTCTCTATGTTACACTCCGTAGCCAATATATACATATTAGAATACAAGTGATTAGTTACAATAAGGAAGCTATTTGAAAAATGTTAAACAAAAGATAAGGTAACTCATATTTATTTGCTTTCATGCCCCAGCGAGTGAAGCCGAATATCTGATGGCAAGCTTGTCACTGAACTTATTAAACTGGATCACCGAAAGACCCTTGGTCAAAATATCAGCTATCTGGTCTACAGAAGAGATGACACACACCTTTAATTGTTTGGAAGCAACTTTCTCACGAATAAAGTACATATCAATCTCTGTATGTCTTGCACGTGCATGGAACACCAGGTTAGCTATCAAATACGTAGCCCTGATATATCGCACCACAAAATTGGAATTGCATTCTAAGACACCTCAAGTTTAGCCAACAATGACATTAGCCAACAAACTTCAGTAATTGCAAAGGCAATTGCTCTATACTACGTCTCTGTACTAGATCGAGCTATCGTCGTCTGCTTTTTAGCAGACCAAGAAACCAAATTTAGACCAAGATAAACACAATACCCATTAGTACTATGTCACTCATCAGGAGTCTAATGATAATGTGTCAAATTATGCATGGTCTGCTTTTTAGTAGACCAAGAAACCAAATTTAGACCAAGATAAACACAATACCCATTAGTACTATGTCACTCATCAGGAGTCTAATGATAATGTGTCAAATTATGCATGAACTGACATACCTTATTCACTGCAAGAGCAATATCCGATCGGGTAAGAATCAAATATCGTAATGCACTAATAATACTTCGACAATGCGATAGATTAGAATAAGGTTCTCCATTATGCTCAGATAAATTTTGATTTGACAAAATAGAGAAAGCCACAGGTTTTGCATTGAGAAACTAAGCACGGTTAACCAAATCACAAATATATTTTCATTAAGATAAAAATAAACCATCCGATGTGGTAGTAACTTGTACACCAAGAAATTAGGACAAGCCGCCAAGATCTCTCAGAGCAAATTGTTTTTCAAAGAGGCAATAGTAGAACCAATAGCCTTTGGACAATTTTTAATAGGATGATATTATCGACATACACAAGCATGATCAAAGTAACTGAAGATGTGCATAAAGAAATAAAGAAGTATCAGATTTAGAAGACACAAACCCAAGTTGCTGAAAAAAAGTACTCAACCTTGCAAACCATTGCCTAGGCACTTGTTTAAGCCCATAAAGAGCTTTGTTACACTTACAAACATGTTGTGAATGCATTGAATGAACAAAACTTGGTAGTTGAACCATATACGCGTCCTCATCTAAAAAGCCATTCAAAAACGCATTATTCACATCAAATTGTCATATTTCCTAGTTTTGTGACACAGTAAGAGCTAGGATAACATGGACTGTTGTATACTTGACAACTAGGCTAACTATTTCTGAGTAATCAACACCCTCTTCTTGACTGAATCCTTTGGCAATAAGTCTTGCTTTATAGCAATCAATTGAACCATCTGATTTTCGCTTGATTTGGAACACCCATTTACACCTAATGATATTACCATTAGTTGGTTTGGGAACTAACTACCAAGTTCCATTTTGAATCAATGCATTATATTCTTGAACCATTGCAAAACTACAATGTGCATGTTTATTAGCTTGAGTAAAACAAGTTGGTCTAATTTCTTTAAAGTTACCAGAGAAATCAGTTTGAGCATTAAAGACAATATAATTAGGAAATTTTTTAGGCACTTGCGTATTTGCTTTGGATTGAGTGACCATGGTATGAATATTTAAGGGATTAGTAGAGAAAGAGGATGCAGGTGGACAATTCGTAAAAGAAGAATTTCAAGAGAGTGATAGAGAGGAAGAAGGCGCGGGAGTGATGATGATGGAGACGAGTTAGTCAAATTAAGGGGGGGGGGGAGCACTTATATATGGAGTGAAGTGCAACATAGCAAGGGTTGAGGAGGTGGGACATAATGACGTCGGTGTTGTTTGTGGTAGTGAAAAAAGTGTGGAAGAATTATGAGAGTAGGATGCAAACATCATTTGTTGACCAAGAGTTTGGTTTGAGATTTTGGTGTGATCATGCAGTGCACATATATCAAAAGCATATCAAAAGAGTTAAAGTCATAATTATGTCTGACAATAGAAAGTTGTCAAGCCCCTAGTTACCATTACCAACACTCACGTGCAGCAGGCATAAGCCTGCAAGGTAAATAGGAAGTCACCTAAACATAGTATACGCCTGCAAATATAACTCAAAATGCGATATTTACATTCCGCCAAAGAAAATTATTTACCAATGCAAGGGTTGCATTCATACAGGAGATACTTAAGGATTTATATCATGCTAGGAAAAACTTATCAAAATTCATATCACATTAACCATCTTAGACAACGACAAAAAGTCTCCAGGGTAGGCGAGACTCAAATCCTAGGACTGGTTCACTCTCCGTGGTCTTGGCCCTTCTCCTTCTGCAAGTTAAAATGAGACATAAGCCAAACAAGCTCAACAAGAAGGACACCCCAAAGTCAAGCTCAAGGTAGTCCCAGGACAAGAAACTAGGACTAGCCATCACATCACGCATACATAATAACTATAAAGAATGAAACCAAGGCAAAATGCATACTCCACCATTCAAATATAGAAATTGACATGCAACATTTCTCCAAGTCATCACTATTTGCATCACATGGTTTATTCACAATCATTCAAGGAACATAAGTCACCAAAATCACAAGGAATTCCCTTGGAGCTGTGATACATAATGTACCTTCATACCATTCACAAATACACTAGGCCTAGACCTCCCCGCTAGGCCCTTTCTGGTCTGGTGAACCATCTCCCACTGACTCGGGCATGGGATGGCCCTGCGCCCCTACACCTCCGTACGGTGAATCATATCCCACTTTCGGGCACTGAAGCCATCTCACTTCCTCAAGTATCAGGCAATCTCACCCGTTAAGTGGGTGTCACAGCTCCAAGAGTTTACATGCACCATATGCAATCCACAGTTCACAAACATAGACTCAAACATATCTATTTGCCATGCAACCGAGATGACTCGAAATAATAACCCAAAAGAATTGCAAAAGAAGTGCATATGATAACTAGGGTGGCTTCTGGAAAATGGTTCGGATGAATGTCCAACTTACCTTATCCAGTTTGTTAACAAAATAAATCTACCTTCTAAAACTTAGTCTCTGACGCTACTTGATGCTACCAACAATCAAAAAATTGAATTCTTAGGGAGAAAGCACACAAAAGTATGTAAATAACAATTTTTACTTTTTTTTTTCCTATACAACTAGGGCACTATAGAACTTATACCAGTGTAATAAGGTCCTGATAAGCAAGTTTAGGCATTTTAATCATATTCTCTAGCTATCAAGAACACATTTAAGTTGTCCTCGTTCAATATGTCAGAAAACACAAATGCACAACATCAATTACGGAATGACTTGAATTTCTTGAATTTCACATGTTATTCTCCCTATTAAAGCCACTACCTTCACACTTAATCAAGGCAATTAAATTCCAAACAACCCTTTCATTCAATAGACTAACATGATTCCACGTCCTTATCATAATTCTATAATATGCAAACATGCTCTTCGTCATATTCTTATATAGCACAACGTATAAAACCTTTCGAGTGCAACTTACATATTTACTGTATCACATACCTTGTTCTACTAGTTATCTGCATTCACTAAAATTTTCATGTATTAAATTTATACCATACACACTTACTGTTTGCACCCCTGTAGCAAAATTTAAGTAATTTTATGACTTACTCAACATGCAACATGCAGTAGTAGTCAACTAAATCAAACAGGTAAACATGCAAGCTTCAATTTAGAGATGCATACATACATATACTTTAATAATCAATTCAAGAGAAAGTCATTTCATACCTAAATCGCCCAACTCAATATTATCCATAGTTTCATCCAATTTTGGAAAAAAAAAATGAAGAGAAATAAGTTTAGGGTGAGTGGTTTAGCTCGGCAGAGAAGAAGGAAAGAAAGAAGATAGATTTTGTTTTTTTCTTTCTTTTTATTTAAGTTATATACTTATCCATGCATATTTTGCCTCATTGGCAACCTAGGTCCCCGTAGCTTTACTTATTAACGCTTAACTCTCTGATCAAGCAAGTCAAGCACGCACACATACCACATAAGTGTGTGTATATATATGCATGCAACCCACATGACTCTTCTACTTATTGGGTATTAGAGAAGTTCCATTGGAGTTCCACATGGATCAAAAGATGAGGATATGTGAAAAAGTGTCTGGCTAGGATTAGAATTAACTGCATGAGAAAAGACCACTTTGGGAAAAAGATGTGACACATCAGATAATGACGAAGAAACCAAAGGAAGACTCGATAGACTTAGACTATTAGAGGAATAAGTCGAATTTCGAAAAGGATAAACATCCTCGTCAAAAATTACATGGCAAGAAATGTGCACTCGATTTTTTTGCGAATCAAAACATTGATATCCTTTATGATTTTCTGCATACCCCCAAAAAATGTAAGGAAGCGATTTTGGACTCAATTTATCCTATTTAATAGATCCTAAATATGGAAAACATAAACAACCAAAACAACGTAAAAATCCATAATCAAACGATTTATTACAAAGCTTAGAAAATGGTGATTTATTTTCTAGGATTGGAGTGGGAAGTCTATTTATCAAAAAACACAGCTGTAGTAAAAGCTTCCATCCAAAATTGTTTTGGCATATTAGAATTAAACATTCATGTAGTGCCCATTTCTATTATATGCTAAATTTTTTCCTCTGCCAAACCATTTTGTTGTGGGGTATGGGGACAAGAAATAAGATATTGAATGCCATTTATATGCATAAAGGACGCAAGAAGACCTTGAGTGAGCTCTCAAGGGCCATCGCATTGAAAATACTTAATATGCGAGGTAAATAAATTTTCAACCAACATTTTAAATTGAATAAAAATTTCAGCACAATCATTTTATTGTAAAGTGGATACAACCATGTGAATCATGTAAAATCATCAATAAAAATGACAAAATAACGATAACTAGAAACAGACGAAACTGGGGAAGCACCCCAAACATTACAATGAATGAGTTGTAAAACTGAATTAGACCTATGTGCGGAAAAACCAAATTCTAATCTATGACTTTTGCCTATTTGACAAGTTGGACAAACTTTATTAACACGCCCAAAATTAGAAAATAACTGAGAATGTTTGGACTGAACAAAAGACTGCACTCTTCACGACGGATGACCAAGCCTAGTATGCCATAACTCAATGGAAACATAGGTAAGATTAAGAGTAGCAGAAGGACCAGAATTGATAGAGACAGGAAAGCTGTATAAACCAGATTCAGTGTGACCTCGTAGGAGGGGCTTTTTGGTGTGGAGGTCCTTGAGAAGACAAAAAGATAGAAATAACTCCAATTAGACACCATTATCAAACGTAAACTTAGAGATAGACAATAGATTCTTGGTCAAATGAGGAACAAGAAGAATGTTAGGCAAAGAAAAAGTTCTACCATCGGAAAACAGAGAGGAATGACCAACATGAGAAATTGGGAGACTTATCGTCACCAACCATGACATGATCTGAACCAGCATAAAGGGCTCATTTGTTAAAGCAAAGAAAGATTTGTGGCCATGTGAGAGGTGGCTTCAGTGTATGTAATCCAAGACATCGAAGAAGGTGGTGTAGGCAGCAGTGGTGGAAAGGTAGAAGTTGTGTAATGAAGCCAGCATATTGAGGCCGCATATAAATATTTGGTGTTGCAACTGCTGGATTAAACGTGAGCGACATCTTGAAGCAAGATGACCAAGTTTTTGACACATCTGGCATTTAATACGCCAGTGGCTATTGTTTTAATTTGGAACAGAAGACTCCCCCGTGTAAGTAGGCTAAGTGGAGGACTTGGGTTCACTTTGTGAATTTGGGGAAAGAAGTGCATGATTGGTAGCAATGGGATTTTGCATCTGACACACTAAAGCAGTAACAGGCTGTGATGGGTTGGAAGAAGAATCATCTTCGTCACCAAGAATACGTTGTTCATGCAGGAGAAGTTTGGCTCGCAACTGAGAAAATGAAGGAGGTGAAGCTAAATTCTTAATCGAGATGATTAAGGGATGGTAATTTTTAGGCAATCCATCTAACGTGATAAGAACTAATTCAGAGTCAGAAATTGGATTGCCAATTGCAGCAAGACTAGAAGAAAGAAAACAGAGGTGTTGAAGATACTCCGTAATGGATAGAGAATTCTTTTTAAGTGAACGTAACTCATTGCGCAAAAGAGAACGACGAGCAAAGGACTGGTGTAAAAATGATTCTTCCAATGAAGACTAAAGCTTTGAAGCAGACTCAAAACCAAGAGCTTGATAAGCTAAATTTTCAGAAATAGTGGCGATAAAAAAAGCTAGGTCAAAACGATTCGTACGCTCCCAATCATCAAAGGAAACAGATGATCCTAATGAATCACCAGAGGAAGAATTAGCTATGTCTTTGGCAGGGAAGGGATAGGGTATCTGCAGTAGAGGAACGAGTAAACGAAGCAGAGGGCTTGGTGGAAATTGATGAAGAAACTGGAGTCTATTTGGGTGGTTGAGAAAGTGTACCATCAACATAAAAGGTGAGATTATTAAAATGAAAAAAGTTAAGCATTTGGGTTTTCCATATGCGATAATTAGAATTGCCCAATGAAACTGTAATAAAAGTTTTAATTGTGGAGGCTTGTTGGGAAAAGGAGAAGGAAAAAATATGAGGAAGCCATGAGAACTACCGCAGGTCAACAAGAAAAGATGCAAGTCAATTTAGGCTCTTGATACCATGAAAGGAAAGAAAGTGACACACATATTTTTACTGAATAATATTTTTTACATACTTTCTTTATGTTACAATATATAGCCAATATATACATATTAGAATACAAGTAACTAATTACAACAAGGAAGCTATTTGAAAAATGTTAAACAAAAGATAAGGTTACTCATATTTATCTGCTATCAAGCTCAACTATTATAAATTACGAAATCAAACAATCAGTGATTTTTATTTAATAACACTTATCAATCGGTAAAATCTGGCAACTAAGCCAAATAGAGTCTCATTAGTTCAAAATTGACATTTAAATTTTAAAGGACCAAATTGACTACTAATTAACCTCACTTCATAAAAAGAAAGGGAAAGAATTCCTATCCTTTCTAAAGTGTAGAAGAGAAACTCGTGTAAATACAACAAATAAGTGAAAGAATATTTATTTCTTATCGTCAACTAACAACAATAAGAAAGGGCAAATAAAAAAATGCACTAGTTAGGCTTTCACACAATTGATCGTAGAATTAATTAAAACGTGAACGGCTATTCGTCAATTTGACACGTAACACTACCATTACATATACTCATAGCACTACTTTCCAATAATATCCTCATGCTTGTTTGGCTGCTAGCAAGGATTGTCTTCATTATAACCCCATACATACAACCAAAATGCACACTTCGAAGTTTATAGTACAAGTTTCACAGAGGAAACATTGCCTTAACCTAATTTTTCAACCATGTTGATGATTCTGTGGATTTTTTCCTCTTCCTCTATTTTCATTACACAACATGTTCGAATTTGTGACTAGAAAACTTATAATTAGTGATGAAATAGAATGATTCAGCTAGTCTATAGATTATATGATAAGACTGCTTCATGGCACCATAAACTATTATACTATTATGTATAATCTGAACTGCAAGTATGTAGAAAAATATGGCAATTTTGAATTAGTTACTCTTTCACTTCTAAAAAATAGTGATGAAGTTTATGTCACAATATCATAACAAGTAATAAAGATCCAAAAGCAGCTATCTTTGTTATCTCATCTATGAAGTTTTGAGACTTTGATTCAAATAACTAGACAGTAGCTATTCTTTTAGGTATAAAAGCTAGGACCTTTATATTGACTACTGATGAAGTGGAATTAGTGATATTACCATACCATAAGGTGTGGTTCGAGAGACTGAGAATTCCTGCTATATACAGTTTCTTCACATCCCTTCACTCGTACATTGCAAGACTTTCTGGAGCTCATTGTCCAAGGCTTGTAAGAGAACAAGTTTTCATATGAGATTGTTAGTAATTATTAGTATTTGTTAGTAGTGTTATAGTAAGTCGCTGTTATAGTAATGTTAGTAGTATTATGGTAATTCTCCATTATGGTAATTCTCTTAAACCAGAGGATTAGGAAACTTAGTGTTATAGATAAGGAAACTTTGTGCCATTACCCAATGTTATAAATAAGGCTAAGTACATAATATGTACTAAGTCATTTTCTTTAATCCTAATGTCCTGTCTCCTTCAACATGATATTTAGAGTTAGGCCAAGACACTAGGGTTTCTTCCACCTAAAATTCTTTTTCATCAACAAACCCTAAATACTCACCCAACTTAACACCCACAAAATCCACCAAAACACAAAAAATAATAGTCCAAAAAAAAACCACCAGTTACTATTCATAGCGGATTATTGTTCACGTATCGAGGTGTAATCAGCGTCCCAGCATGCTTAGTTTTGCCCTTTTTCTTTTTTAGTTAGTTTGTTTTATGTTTTTCTTGACTTTATTTAATTTGTCTATGGTTTTTGTTGTTTGCCTCTTCTAACCCCAAAAAAAAAAAAAAAGGCAGAGAGATAAAGGAGTAACACTCCAACATGGAAGCTGTCAAGACAAGTTGTTAGTGTGGTTGTTCCCTTCTTTTTGTGCTTTTTTAATTGATTTTCTTGCCCTGCCTCTTTGCATTGGTTGAGTGTTGATAACTAGTATGAATCACTTCAAAGACACTATTAGTGCTTCTACTACCGTTACTAAGTCTGTTATGTCTATTGTCGTGCCCACATTCAATGACACCCCTAATATTACTACGACCAAATTCACTGGTCGGAATTACTCTCGTTGGTGTTTTGCCGTTAAGTTATGGTTTCGAGGACAAAACTTAAAAGACCATTTAACTGACGATATTCCAACTACTCTGTCCACTACCAATAACTGGATTTAGGGGCGTGTTGATGCCCAATTTACAAGTTTACTATTGCAATCCATTGAACCTAAATTACATGATGTCTTTGACGAGTGTCTTTCTTGTAGGACTATATGGACCATGGAGAAAGATATGTACACCAGCAATGTTAGTCGCATCTATGATGTCGTCAATAATCTCATCTGTATTCAGTTGGATGATCATGATCTTCAAGTTTATTTTGGTCGATTTCAGCGTGCCATGTCTGAGTATAATAATATCTTCCATACTGATACAGATGTTGCACGAAAACAACGTGAATAGTACTTTGTTGTGTTTATTCTTTGTGTCCTTTCTTCTCAATATGAGTCTGTTCGGTCTTAGATTCTTTCGATACCAGCACTACCATCGATGTCTGAAGTTTACTTGTGCCTTGTTCGCGCTTCTATTAGGAACCCTCTTTAGAATCCGTCAGAATAATTTGCTTTGGTTGTGTAATCTCAACCTATAGGACGACAAGATGATGTTTCCCATGGTGGTCGTGGTCGTGGTCGAGGTGTTAATCATGGAGAAGGGCAATCTAGTAATGCTTCTTGAAAACAGTGTACTTATTGTAATAAGCTGGGTCATACTAGGGACAAATGTTGAGATCTGCATGGTCGACCCTCAACAGTGCTAATGCCACCTATATAGACAACGAAAATTCTTCTCTGATCACTCCGCCACCTCAATAGGCCAACTCATATTCTCCTACCTTTACCTTGTCTGAAGTAAAGTATAAGTACTATCTTCAACTTCAAGCATCACAGCAAGCTGTCCAACCTTCCACTACTTCTTTTGCATATGTTTCCCCTTCTATATCTGCATATGTTTCTCATTCCTCGTCCAATGCTGGTAAGTGGATTTTAGACTCTAGTACGTTGGACCATATGAGTAGTAATCATTCTCTTATTTTGCATATACAACCCTCTCAACCGGCATCCGCTATCAAACTTACAAATGCTTACAAATGGTTCTTCCACTATTGTGTTTGGTATTGGTTCCTCGTGTCCCACATCCTCTATGACCTTCCTTCCATCTTATATCTTCCATTCCCTTGCAATTTGTTATCTATCAGTAAGTTAACCAACTTGTTTACTTTTTCTGTTATGTTTACATCTAATTATGTGGTTATTCAGAATCAAAGAACGTGTGTGCGGATTGGCACAGGGCAAGAGTCTGGTGGCTTTTACTATCTTGATGATGATTCTTCTACTGCTTTCACAACCGCTTCTACCCCCGACGTCTTTCATAGTCGTCTTGGTCATCTTAAAATTTCAAGTCTTAAGCACATGGTTCCAAGTTTGAGTAGTATTAGGGATATCAATTGTGAGTCTTGTCAATTTGGTAAACATAGTTGTACGTTTGTTGTTAATGGTGTCAAAAGGCAGGTAAATGCCCCATTTGAATTAGTTCATTTTGATATTTGGGGACCTCGTTGTCGTGTCTCCGCTCATCATAACAGAGAATTACCATAACTCTATTACTACAACTTTATTGCCATAACTCTACTACTATAATTCTACTACTAACACTTCCCCTCAAGCTGAAGCATAAATATCATACATGCCCAGCTTGTTATAAATATACTCCATATGAGAACCTCTTAAGGATTTAACAAAAAGATTTGCTAACTGATCATTTGAATTGACATGTGACATAACAATCTCATCAGCTAACACTTTACTCCTTACAAAGTAACAATCAACTTCAATGTGCTTGGTCCTTTCATGGAAGACGGGATTGGTTGCAATATACAATGCTTCTTGGTTATCGCATATTAACTTCATAGGCTGAGAGCAATCTTCCCCAAGTTCCTCCAGTAGATGTTTCACCTAAATTAACTTACACACCGCTAATGCTATAGCTCTATATTCAAATTATGCACTTGAGCAAGCTACGACTGATTGCTTCTTACTTTTCCAAGAGATGAGATTTTTGCCAACAAACACACAAAAGCTAAAGGTGGGCCGCCTATCATCCGAACATCCTGCCCCATTTGCATCAGAATAGCCAACAATGCTCATGCCTCCTCCTTTCCTTTTATATAGCAACCTTCTCCCTGGAGCATTCTTAACATATTGTAGGATACGAATGACAGTATCCCAATGACCTTTTTATGCAAATTCAAGAATTGACTGACCACGCTCACTGCAAAAGGAAATATCTAGGCAAGTTACAGTAAGATAATTGAGCTTGCCTACCAACTTTCTGTATCTTCTTGGATCTTTTAATAGCTCCTTTTTATTTCACAGAAGTTTGAGATTTAGGTCCATTGGCGACTCACAAGGTTTACACCGAAGCATTCCTTTTTCTATCAACATATCAAGTGCATATTTATTCTGAGAAATAAAAATACCTTGATCTGAACATGAAACTCCGATTCCAAGAAAGTAGTGCAATGATCCCAAGTCTTTTGTTTGAAAATACTGATATAAACATGCCTTCAAATCACATATACCTGTAAGATCATCGCTTGTTATGGTAATATCGTCAACATAAACAATTAGTAACAAGCATTTCCCAGCGGAGGTGTGTCGATAAAAGATCGAATGATTAACGCTACCTCTTGATAATCCAAACTTAATGACAGCTCACTAAATCGACCAAACCATGCTTAAGGTGATTGTTTAAAACCATACAACGATTTCTTCAATTGACATATCTTATTGGACTCCCCTGAGCAATTAACGTTAGTGGTTGCTCCATTTATACTTCTTCCCCAAGTGAACCATTAAGGAAAGCATTCTTAATGTCAAGTTGATGAAGTGGCTAGTCAAACATAGCTGCAAGAGCAAGAACAATACGAACTGAAGGCATCTTAGAAACAGGGGAAAATGTATCATCATAATTAACACCATAAACTTGTGTATATCTTTTTGCGACCAAGCGAGCCTTCAAGCAATCTGCAGTTCTATTAGGAGAACACTTTATTATATAGACCCAATGACAACCAACAACGGTCTTCCCAGGAGGTAGATCTACTAAATCCTATGTATCATTAGTTTGCAAAGCCGACATCTCTTCCATCATTACAACATGCCAACCCAGATGACCAAGTACCTTTGTTAAATTAGATGAGATTGACACAGACAAAAGGGAAGCAACAAACGATTGATACAAGGGTGACAGAGAATGATAGGAAACGAAATTAGATGTTGGATGTCTAACAATACAAGAGCGAATACCTTGACGAAATGCAATAAGAACATCCGAGTCGGAAGGTGGAGGAGGCAAAGGATTTAGAAAGGGCAAAGCCAATGGTACAGGAGCAGTAATAAGTAGGCAATTTTTCACTTCAGTACAAAAGAGAGAAAACATGGAAAACAATTTAGAACGATCTTTCCTTAAACATAACCAAGTAAAACAAGAGAAGTCATTAATAAAACTAACAAATTAACAATATCCAAACTTAGAAACATAATGACCATGTCCCCAAATATAATAATGAACTAATTCAAATGGGGCATTAGCCCACTTATTGACACGATTAACAAAAGATTTGCGACTATCTTTACTTAACTGACACGACTCATAGTTGATATCACTAACACTACCCAAACTAGGAACTATGTGCTTAAGACTTGAAAGATTGAGATGATCAAGACGGCTATAAATGATTTCAGGGGTGGAAACGACTGTAAAAGCTATAGAAGAATCAGAATCAAAGTAGTGAAGGCCACTAGATTCATGCCCTGTACCAATCTACTTGTGCATTCTTTAGTCCTAAATAATTACATAGTTAGATTTAAAAGTGATAGAACGATTAAACGATTTAGTTAACTGATTGATAGACAACAAATTGCAAGGGAAATTAGGAAAGTACAAGATGAAAGAAAGGGAAATAGAGGATCTGGGAGACGACGAACCAATATTAGACACAGTAGCGGAAGATAGTGCTTGTACTCTACTTCAGACAAGGTAAAGATGAAAGAACTGAAGTTGGCCTATTGCGGTGGAGAAGCTGTTGGAGATGATTCTTCATTGTCTACATGGGCAACATTAGTACTGTTAGAGGGTCGACTGTGCAGATTCCAGTACTTGTCCTTAGTATGTCCCAACTTGTTACAATAAGTGCATTGTGATCGAGAAGCATTACTTGATCACCCTCCTCTATGATTACCACCACGGCCATGGCCACGACCACGACTACCACGAGAACCATTATCTTGATATCCACCAGGTTAAGGCTAGACAAGCAAAGCGAATTGGTTTGACGGATTTTGGATAGGATTCCTACTAGATACGCAAGCAAGGCGCAAATGAACTTCAGATATTAATGGTAATACTGGTCCGCAAGAATCTGAGATCAAACGGGTTCGTACTGAGGAGGAAAGCCACGAAGCATAGGCACAACAAAATATTGTTCACGTTGTTTTCGTGCAACATCAATATCCAAGATATCATTGTACTCAAACATGGCATGTAAAAATCGACCAAAATAAATTTAAAGACCACGATTATCCAACTAAATGCAGAGGACATCATTGACAACATTATAAATACGACTAACATTTTTAGTGTACATCTCTTTTGCCAAAGTCCATATGGCCTTACAAGAACGACACTCATCAAATATATCATGCAATTCAGGTTCAATGAATTACAATAGTAAACTGGTAAGTTGGGTATCAACGCACCCCCAAATTCATTTATTGGCAACAGACAAAGTAACTAGAACATTGTTAGTTAAATGGTCTTCCAAGTCTTGCCTTCGAAACCATAACGTAACGGCAGAACACCAACTGAAGTAATTTCGACTAGTGAGTTTGGTCGTAGTAATGGTGGGGATGCCATTGAATGTGGGCATGACAACAGAGATAACAGACTCAATAACGCTAATAGAAGCACTAGTACTGTCTTTGAAGGGACCCATACTAGTCATTAACACTCAATTAATCCTCTCTCTCTCTCTCTCTCGGGTTAGGAAAGGCAAACAACAAAAATCATGGGCAAATTAAACAAAAAATTCATCAGTGTGAATAGTAACCTCGCATGAATAGTAACCTCTTTTTTGTGGGGTATTTTGGTGGATTTTGTGGGTGTTAAGGTGAGTGGATGGGTGTTTTGGAAGAAATCCTGATGTCATGACCTAGCTCTAAATATCATGTTAAAAGAAATAAGATGTTAGAATTGAAGAGAATGGTTTGATACATAGTGTATTTGGCCCTATTTATAACATACAAAATTTCTTATTTCTCCACTTACTATAACGGAGAATTATCATAACTCTATTACCATAACTCTATTGCCATAACTTTATTACCATAATTCTACTACTAATAATGACTTCTCTTGTGTTACTTGGTTATACTTAATGAAAGACTGTTCTGAGTTATTTTCCATGTTTTCTCTTTTTTGTGCTAAGTGAAAAATCAATTTAATGCATCTAATCATCTTTTGTGAAGTGATAATGCCAAAGAATATTTTTCTATATCTTTTTCTTCTTTTCTCTAAAATAATGACATTATACATCAATCTTCTTGCGTTTACACTCTTTAGTAAAATGGAGTTGCTAAGCGCAAGAATATGCATCTAATTGAGATTGTTCGTACCCTTCTTATTCATATGAATGTTCGTTTTCATTTTTGGGACGATGCTATTCTCATTGCGTGTTACCTCATCAATCACATGCCTTTCTCTCTTCTTCAAAATCAAATGCTATTTTTTGTTCTTTTCCCCTATCAATCTATTTATTCGTTATTGCCTAAAGTGTTTCACTGTGTCTGCTTTGTTCATATTTTGACTTCTAGGGTTGATAAGTTGGGTCTACATGTCATTAGGGTTGATGTGTGTCATTTGTGCATGTTTGCATCTAGTTTTTGCATGCATATTTAAGGGTGTTCAGAGCATAATTGAGTGCGCTTAGTATAAAGTTTATGCATATTTGTTAATATTCGTACTTAATGTATTTAGGTGCATAAATACTATACTAAGTGTTATATCCCATGTTTTAGGAGTGTTTTGGAAGGGTTCAAGCGTATACGAGGAAGAAATGAGCTAACGGATGAAGACTGGAAGAAAAGAAATAAAGAAGAGAGCATTCTGATCCAGCCGGTCGGCTTAGATGAAGAGCCGGTCGACCGTCTAGGTCGACCGGCCGCTCCAGAGAATAAAAGATTTAGAGCTGGTCGAGTTCCTCAAGAAGCCGGTCGACCGGCCAGTCCAGAGAGCATCAAGATTGAAACCGGTCGAGTAAGAAAGAGGAGTCGGTCGACCGGCTAAGTCGACCGGCTGTGCGCGGAAGAAATCTATAAAAGCTCGTTTCAGCCCAATTTCGAGGGGAGGAACTTTTATTTCTTAAACCCTAATAAACCCTAAGCTCGACCCACTACACAAACCACCCTAAACCACCATCTAAACCCCACACCAAGCAAGGATTGAAGCAGCAAACAAAGAATTGAAGGATTTATGCAGATTTGGAAGCAAGAATTTAGGAAGTTCTTCTTGTTCTTTCTCTATTTCTTGTAAATATGTTGCTAGATTAGGCTAGATTTAGGGTTGATTGTTATTGTATATTAGATTAGGGCGTTGAATAATGGATTTGTGTAGATATTTGGCTCTTAATACATATTTATTTACATAAATTTATGTACGATTCAATATGTCTATGTATTGGAAATCAAGCATGTCTATGTGTTTGTTAAAATGCCTAAGTGAATATGCATGTGTTATTTGTGCTTCAAATGCTTTTATCTACTTATTTGGGTGATGTGATTGTGCGTAATCTCATGGCTTTGCTTAGTAGAGTAGGCTTTAGCTTTAAATCCAGCTAATAGGTTACATGCTTTGCTTAGTCGAGTTTAGGTGTTAGTCCTTGGCTTTAAATCCAGCCAAGCGGATAAGTTAACCTAGACTTGAGTATCCCTCATCCACGTTAGTGTTGGTTAATTGAGCCTTAATGTCACGTAGTGTTTAGATGTTAGTCCTTGGCTTTAAACCCAGCCAAGAGGATAAGTTCTACACACGAATTGCGTAGACTAGGAGGGATTGGCCCTTAGCTTTAAATCCAGCTAATGGGTTAAACCACTAGTATTGGTTAGGAGAACCCCCGATCAACACAACGGTAATAGAAGTCTCGAGCCTTAGATAGACCTCATTCGTTCTCATAGCCCAAGTCTAGTTGCAATGCAATCGCCCTAGGTCCCCCTTCTTCTTTATTAGTGTCTCCTTCCTTAGTTTGGCTCCCTTAAGTTCCTCCATAGATTAGTTTATTTTCTTTTTTTTCCGAGTTCCCTTCCATCTCAAAATAAGTACATACACGCACGTAGCTAGTTTAAGGCACCCCAGTACACAGAAACTAAACTAAGGTAGCCTCCCTGTGGATTCGACCCCGCACTTGCACACACTGTACTGCACACGTCCCGTGCACTTGCGGGCTATTAAGGCTTGTGCTCAAATAGCGATATCACAAGAATATGCATCTAATTGAGATTGTTCGTACCCTTCTTATTCATATGAATGTTCGTTTTCATTTTTGGGACGATGCTATTCTCATTGCGTGTTACCTCATCAATCACATGCCTTCCTCTCTTCTTCAAAATCAAATACTATTTTTTGTTCTTTTCCCCTATCAATCTATTTATTCGTTACTGCCTAAAGTGTTTCACTGTGTCTGCTTTGTTCATATTTTGACTTCTAGGGTTGATAAGTTGGGTCTACATGTCATTAGGTGTGTTTTTCTTAGATATGCTCGTCATCAAAAAGACTATCGTTGCTACTTTCTTGAGTTGAAACAAGTCTTTTCCTGTGCTGATATTACATTTTTTGAGTCTTACCCTTTCTTTTCTTCTACGTCCTATTCCTCTACATCTATGCTTGATGATCTTTCTCTTTATGTGCCCATCTTTAGTCCTTCGTTAGTTGTCCTCCCTTCACTTGCATCACCATCTCCTGATCCTGTTTGTTATGCTTAAATCGTTCAGAGCTGAAGACCTATCATTAACGTACTCATCCAATTGCTAATGCTTCTGTGCCACTGGTTTCACCCTCTCTAAATCCTTTGCCTCCACTACCCTCTAACTTCAATGTTCTTATTGCACTCTGTAAAGGCACTTGTTCTTGTACTACTAAACATCCTATATCTAATTTTGTTTCTTATCATTATCTATCATTCCCAGATCGATCGTTTGTTGTATCTCTCTCGTGTGTGTCTGTCCTCTCTAATTTAACAGAAACACTTGGTCATCTGGGTTGGCATACTACGATAGTGGAAGATATGTCTGCTTTACAAGCCAATGATACATAAGATTTGGTTAATCTCCCTATTGGGAAGACTATTGTTGGTTGTTGTTGGGTGATGTGTGTCATTTGTGCATGTTTGCATATAGTTTTTGCATGCATATTTAAGGGTGTTTAGAGCATAATTGAGTGCGCTTAGTATAAAGTTTATGCATATTTGTTAATATTCGTACTTAATGTATTTAGGTGCATATATACTATACTAAGTGTTATATTCCATGTTTTAGGAGTGTTTTGGAAGGGTTCAAGCGTATACGAGGAAGAAATGAGCTAACGGATGAAGACCGGAAGAAAAGAAATAAAGAAGAGAGCATTCTGATCCAACCGGTCGGCTTAGATGAAGAGCCGGTCCACCGTCTAGGTCGACCGGCCGCTCTAGAGAATAAAAGATTTAGAGCCGGTCGAGTTCCTCAAGAAGCCGGTCGACCGGCTAGGTCGACCGGCCAGTCCAGAAAGCATCAAGATTGAAGCCGGTCGAGCAAGAAAGAGGAGCGATCGGCCATGTCTTGTGAAAGAAATCTATAAAAGCTCGTTTCAGCCCAATTTTGAGGGGAGGAACTTTTATTCTAAAATCCTAATAAACCCTAACCTCGACCCACTTCACAAAACACCCTAAACCATCATCTAAACCCCACACCAAGCTAGGATTGAAGCATTAAACAAAGATTTGAAGGATTTGTACGGATTTGGAAGCAAGAATTTAGGGAAGTTCTTCTTGTTCTTTCTCTATTTCTTGTAAATATGTTTCTAGATTAGGCTAGATTTAGGGTTGATTGTTGTTGTATATTAGATTAGGGCTTTGAATAATGGATTTGCGTAGATCTTTGGCTCTTAATACATGTTTATTTACATAAATTTATGGCATGATTCAATATGTCTATGCATTGGAAATCAAACATGTCTATGTGTTTGTTAAAATGCCTAAGTGAATATGCCTGTGTTATTTGTGCTTCAACTGCTCTTATCTACTTATTTGGGTGATGTGATTGTGCTTAATCTCATGGCTTTGCTTAGTAGAGTAGGCTTTAGCTTTAAATCCAGCTAATAGGTTACATGCTTTGCTTAGTCGAGTTTAGGTGCTAGTCCTTGGCTTTAAATCCAGCCAAGCGGATAGGTTAACCTAGACTAGAGTATCCCTCACCCACGTTAGTGTTGGTTAATTGAGCTTTAATGTCACGTAGTGTTTAGGTGCTAGTCCTTGTCTTTAAATTTAGCCAAGAGGATAAGTTCTAAGCACGGATTGCGTAGGCTAGGAGGGATTGGCCCTTAGCTTTAAATCCAGCTAACGGGTTGAACCACTAGTATTGGTTAAGAGAGCCCCCGATCAACACAACGGCAATAGAAGTCCCGAGCCTTAGATAAACCTCATCTGTTATCATAGCCCAAGTCTTGTTGCAATGCAATCGCCCTAGGTCCCCTTCTTCTTTATTAGTGTTTCCTTTCTTAGTTTGGCTCCTTTAAGTTCTTCCATAGATTAGTTTTTATTTTCTTTTTTTTTTCTGAGCTCCCTTCCATTCTAAAATAAGTACACACACGCACGTAGCTAGTTTAAGGCACCCAAGCACATATAGACTAAACTAAGGTAGCCTCCCTGTGGATTCGACCCCGCACTTGCACACACTGTACTACACACGTCCCGTGCACTTGCGGGCTATTTAGGCTTGTGCTCAAATAGCGACATCATTGGGTCTATATAATAAAATGTTCTCTTGATGGCACTGTAGATCGCTTGAAGGCTTATATTGTGGCAAAAGGATATACACAGGTTTATGGTGTTAATTATGATGATACTTTTTCCCCCTGTTGCTAAAATGCCTTCTGTTCGATTGTTTTTACTTTTGTTGTTGTGTTTGATTGGCCACTTTATCAACTTAACATAAAAAATGCTTTCTTTAGTGGTACACTTTAAGAAAAGGAATAGTTGGAGCAACCATCAGGGTTTGTTGATTAGGGAAAGTCTAGTAAGGCATGTCGATTAAAGAAATCTTTGTTTGTCCTTAAACAAACACCTTGAGCATGATTTAGTCGATTTAGTGAGATTGCCATCAAGTTTGGATTGACGAGATATGGGGTTGATTACTCGATTTTTTATCAACACACTTCTGCTAGGAAACGGTTATCACTAATTGTTTATGTTGATGATATTATCATAACTTAGGATGATCTTACAGGTATACGTGACTTAAAGGCTTGTTTACATCAGCACTTTCAAACGAAGGAATTGGGACAATTGCACTACTTTCTTGGCATCGAGGTTGCCCGTTTTAATCAAGGTATTTTTATTTCTCAACATAAATATGCACTTGATATGTTGATAGAAGCAAGAATGCTTAGGTGTAAACCTTGTGACTCCTCAATAGACCCAAATGTCAAACTTGTACCAAATGAGGAGGAACTATTGCAAGAACCAAAAAGATACAAAAGATTGGTTGGCAAGCTCAATTATCTTACTGTAACTCGCCCAAATATTTCTTTTGCAATAAGTTGGCCAATCAATTCTTGAATTCACCACGAAAAAGTCATTAGGATGCTGTCATTCGTATCATACAGTACATTAAGAGTGATTCACGAAGAGGGCTACTATACAAAAGGAGAGGAGGCATGAACATTGGTAGCTATTTTAATGTATATTAGACAGGATGCCCAGATGATAAGCCGTCCACTTCTGGCCATTATGTGTTCATTGGTGGGAATTTCATCTCTGGAAAAGTAAGAAATAGTCGGTCATAGCCCGTTCAAGTTTAGAATCTGAATATAGAACTATGACATTAGCAGTATATAAGTTGATTCGAATGAAACACTTGTTGGAGCCTATGAAGTTAATATGCGATAGTCAAGCAGCAACGCATATTGCGACCAATCCAGTCTTTCATAAAAGAACCAAGTACATTAAAATACACTGTCACTTTGTTAGGAGTAAAATGTTAGCTAAAGAAGTTGTTACATCACATATTAATTCAAATGATTAGTTAACTGATCTCTTTTTAAAATTTTCAAGAGGTCCTTGTATTGAATACATTTGTAAAAATTTAGGCACATATCATATTTATGCTCTAACTTGAGAGAGTGTGTTAGTAGTTATTAGTATTTGTTAGTAGTGTTGTGGTAAAACTCCCTCATAGCAATGTTAGCAGTGTTATAATAATTCTGTATTATGGTAATTTTTTAACATCAGAGGATTAAAAAACTTTCCGTTATAGATTAAAAAACTTTGTGTTGTTATCCAATGTAATAAATAAAGATAAGTAGATAATATATATTAAACTATTCTCTTTAATTCTAATGTATTGTCTCTTTTAATATAGACTATCCATTCTCACTTCTCGGCATTTCCCGAGACCTCTTCCTCTGAGCCTGCAGTCAGAGCTATGATTATTGGCCAATTCTGGCTCCTGAACTTCCGGATTCTTATTGTCACTTCAAATCCATCCACTTTTGGCATGTGCCGATCCAAGATAATCACTTGGAAAGGAGTCGCTGAGGGTCCCAGAGCAGTCAAGCACTGGAAACAGGATGAAACAGCAGACACTTGGCAACCTAGTCTCTCAAGCAGCTTTCTGGTTACCGTTCTATCTACATCATCACCATCAGCTAGAATAACTTGAAGGCCTCCGAATGCAGAGCTGGATATTTGTTGCTTTGCGGGATTCCGTAGATCATATGTACGTATTTCAGTAGAAGATTGTTTTTGAAATCTCAGGAGAAGATTCATTCTTTTCAGACCACCCTCGGAATTTGATGTCATCCGAATACGTCCTTGTAATATCTGCAGGTTTCATAGTAAGGAACAATGAATATGTTAAGTTTATGATTTTGTGGCAGCCTTTCCAGACAATTATCAGATCATTTACCAGTCACTATGAGCAAGTCTGTGCAGAAAATTCAAAAGAAAATACTATCTTAGAAGGGAAAATTTTTAATTTTACCCTTTTTTTAAAAAATTATTACAAAAATACACAGCTTTAAAATCATTTGCAAATATACCCTCTTTCGGTAGGTGACTTACCGTTTTCATTAATTTTGGGAATAAAAAAAATTTTAAAAAGGCATTGGGAATTTAAATACTTTCGGTAAGTCACCTACCGAAACAAGCACACAAACGGTAGGTGACCTACTGTTTACTGTTTTACTGGGATGTGTTAAAATTAAAAAAAAATGGTTGGGCCATTATGATTTTCGATACCGTTTATTTTGGCTATAAATACCCGCTCTCCCTCCCCATTTTTTCCCACGCTCGATCTTACCCCACCCTTCACCCTTCCCAACTTTGGCATTGTGTGAAAAAATATATATTTTGGTCCTTTTTTTTTACAAAAAAGTTTGCTCCACGTGTAGAAAAGTTTCTTTACTTGTAATTTTTCTACATTCTCGCCTATTTATTTGTTAGATACTAAATTTTATATGTATATACATGTTGTTAATATGCATCGTATGTATGTATATGTGTAATGTATATAGCATGTATGTATGTATATAGTATATGTGCATGTGATATTAAAACGTCTACAATCTTGATATGTATTATTATGCGTGTTATATATATGTGTTTATTTTAGTTGCATATAAGCGGGTGTGTGTTTATTTTACATGCATATGTATATATATTTTTTTACATGCATATGAATAGGATATTTATTGTAATTTTGTAATGTATGACCTTTTCGTTTGGTAGAGATTTATAGTATTTAAAAAATGTAGAAAGATTTTAGAAAAAGTCATGAAAATTTAGAAAGATTTTTAAAAAATTATGAATTATAGAAATTTCATAGAGTCGAGATTTATAGTATTTATAAAATTTAGAAAGATTTTAGAAAAAGTTTTTAATTTTAGAAATTTCATAGAGCCGAGATTTATAGTATTTAGAAAATTTAGAAAGATTTTAGAAAAAGGTTTTAATTTTAGAAATCTCATAACCCAAGATTTATAGTATTTAGAAAAATTAGAAAGATTTTAGAAGAAGTTATGAACTTTAGAAATTTCATAGAGCCGAGATTTAAGGTATTTAGAAAATTTAGAAAGACTTTAGAAAAGGTCATGAAAATTTAGAAAGATTTTAGGAAAAGGATGAAATTTTAGAAATTTCATAGAGATAGGATTTATAGTATTTAGAAAAGTTAGAAAGATTTTTAAAAAATTATGAATTTTAGTAATTTCATAGAACCGATATTTATAGTATTTAGAAAATTTAGAAAGATTTTAGAAAAAGTGCATTTAGAAAAAGTTATTAGGAATATGGTGTCGTTTATTAGGAACGAGAACTATGTTTAGTTAGTTAGAAACGTACTATATTCAATAGAAAATTAATTTAATTTATTGAAAAATAATTTCTATGGAATTTTCTTAGGATTTTCTTAAAATGTACTAGGAAATTATTTGATTAGAATATTAATATAAATGTTTGTGATTTATTAGCAAAATTTTACAATTGTCTAGGAATATTTGCTAGAAAATTATTATAAAAAATTAGTTACACATATTAACTGTTTGAAGGCAAGATAGTATCATGGATGTCCGCCTTAGACCCCAGGATGCATCCCTTTTGGTGCATTACGCCCAGCATAGGACACAGTTGTTGATGGGGGAGACTACGTCGAAGGATTTGCGCACGCAAAGGGGAGACGGGTACTTGTTCCAGACCTCGGAGCACCCGTTAGTATAGGAAGAGTTGTTACGTGCGGAGTTCTATGGCTGTTACAAGGCAGGTTAGCATGAACTAGACCACGCCTTATTGACAGCCGTCTTGGAGAGGTGGCGAATAGAGACACACACCTTCCACTTGCCTGTCAGAGAGGCCACTATCACACTGCAGGATGTGGCCGTTTTATGGGGGCTACCGGTGTCTGGTAACCCCATCCCACACTTACCCACGATGAGGCACGATTATGGTGAGTGGGCAGCGCTTTTCTATGATCTTTGCGGCATTACGGTAGAAAGTAAATATATGGAGTTAAGATCCGGAAAGACCAGGCTGTCTGAGGCGAAGCGGTTGTATGAGATGACTTACCAGCACGAGGTCGAGGGTGCAGCCACAGTGCGACGTGCCCGTATAGGAACATGAATTGGCTGACTTTGCTTACGGACATTGAGGCCGTGAAGGGATTGAACTGGGGTACTACTGCGCTAGCACATTTGTACAGGGGGATGGATGCCTTTGTATATTCCGATAAGACATACCTCTGTGGCGACATCACCCTGCTGCAGGTACTACGCATAAGTCAATTAATAATTGTTTGTAAATATCACTTGATTTCTATATTTTATTAGCTTAACTATCCATTTGTTTGCAGTGGTGGATATGGGACAGGTTCGACTGTTTCCATCCCACACTTATTGAGTCCAGGCCCCAGGACATCCAGAGCAGGATGCACCCGCAGGAGGTCGGATGGAACCTACCAGACGTGCCATGGGGGGCAATGTACCTTATGGACAAGGCCTTTGTAGACACGGCCAACGAGGGCCTACTACTATATCGCGATGTCATTAACAAGCTTCAGCCAGACCAGGTTCGTTTTTCATAGCAAATGTAAGTAGCTTGTTAAATTTATTTCAATGCTAGCGAAGTAGTACTAACCTTAAGTATCTCTGCACTTTTACATTGCAGTTTATCTGGCAGCCGTATAGGAACACCATAGGGGATTTGCCGGATTACTGTACAGAGGGGTCGGACCGGTGGAGGATGAAGGTCCCCCTGCTCTGCGATGGATTGGTTGAATATGATCGAGCTAATCGTGTGCTGCGCCAGTTTGGGATGTGCCAGCTGATCCCAGACGCCCCTGAGTCGTTCGTCTCCCAGGCACACTTCAAAGGGAAGGAAGTGTTGAAGCCCCTGGACGTGGAGCAGTGGCATGGGCGATGGGCCAGGGCGCAAGACGTTGTAGTGAACGGTGTCGTTGAGGATAGGCAAGATCCAGTGCACCTGCAGCAGTATATGCAGTCGTACCGACGCCAATCTATCATTAGGATTGGCCATCCGTCATGGGTGCCTCGTCGTATGGGATATATGACGACAACACAGGACGAGCATTTTATGGTAAGTCGACCTTATTATTTATTGGCATACTGCATAACGTTTTTCCCGATAGATGTATGATACGAAGTAAATATCTTTTTCGTAATTATGTTTTGCAGGCTTCGACATTGGGCCGTGCATTCCATCACATGCGGCAGGCCTCGCAGCAGCACAGCCAGGGAGCGCTGGCACAGGATCGTTTCTGGTGGGAGATGGATTATGTCGTGTCCCAGATGCAGCAGGCCCTAGAACAGACTAGGCACGATGATATTTTGGCGACGCCTTAGTATTTTGACCTGCCGATGCATCGACCCAGCCATTGGTGCAGCCTCATTAGTCGCAGCCACCTCCAACATACCCATGGACCCAAACGCCCCCTCAGGTCGCCCTGTCATACTATTCGCATCCGGGGCAAACACTTACACAGCAGCCCTCATCGACCTACCGGTGGGGCTACCAGTCATTTTCATCACATCCCACACCATAGTCTCAGCTCAAATAGTGGGGCCAGCCGGGGCCTAGTAGATCGTCTTACATGCAGTATACCCCATCTAGTCAGGGTATCCATCTATTTACATCCACACCAGCCGCCCCAGCGCGTCCACCCATGTCATCACTGTTTGTATACGAGCCGACGCAGATGACCATGCTGATGGGGGTATCGACAGACCTGTCCACATCCCCAATGCGAGTTGAAGACTATCTTGTCCCACTACAGGATGTGGAGGGTAGGGATCAGGGCGGTGGTGAACAGGGTGACGCGTCGGATGGGAAGCAGCAGCTTCCGGCCGAGGAGATACCGCCACATCGAGCTGGGAAGCGCCCTTCTATGTCGCAGCCGCAACGAGTCCAGCCCCTCGCTCGAAGAAGGGACAGCCTCCTGGGTGTGGGACGCATTAGATTTGTTTTTTTCTTTCAATTTTTAATTTATGTAAAAATTATTTTCTTTTCCAATATGTAAATGAATACCAATCATTTAACAAACTAATTTTACATGAAATATATTTCAGTTCTAGTTCAATAATTTTGTCTACGACAAAATTTAACAAACATTAAAGCAATCCACCTACATGACATCATACATTACATCCCGGAACACATTCAACTTGAAAGCCATTCATTGCTCTAAAAATTACACGTAGTGAACACAGTACGATACATTTCTAACAAATATTATCAGAACTATTGTTGTGTGGGCGTAGGTTGATTTTGAGGGCAGTTGGCCACGTTGTGACTCGGTTGACTGCAATTTGAACATCTTCATTTACGAACTTGGTCCGAGCGATCCATCTCATTAGGGATGCGGCTTCTCCCGGGTGGTCCTCTGTTCCTGTGACGCAGTCTACCTGGATTGGGCTGCAATTGCCAAGCAGGTGCATCTGGCCAATAATCAACATGTCCCAAAGATTGAAATGGGATGTCATACGTATTCATGTATGCTTCGACTTTACATTCAACCGGAAACATGTTAACTAACGCTACATTCAAGTAGTGTGCAACAGCCTGTGCATGTGAACATGGCAAATGGTACGCTGTCCACTTACCGCAGGTACATGTCTACTCATTAAACCTGACCACTTATACAGGACGTCTGTCAGTAAATAATTCCAGCAACCGGCCTACCTGTGCTGTACCTGTTTCGTAGTGAAAATGAAACACGTTATAAAGGTGTGACTTTGCCTCCCACTTGTCAAACAATTTCCTAACTCTAGTAGGCAGGAGAAATTGTTGTCCAGCCAAGTGCCTCGCATGTATAGACCGGTTGTAGAAGTATTCAGTACATTTCGTGAAAATGTGCGACACTAATGCTGTAATAGGCAAATTCCTCACCTCAACAAGGACACCATTGAAACACGCAATGTTGTTTGTAGTCATCATACCCCACCTCAAACCTTCATCGGCATACAACGTCCATATCTCCCAGTCTATGTTGATGAGATAGTTGTATGCACATTTACCCGCCCCGGTTGGTGTTTGGTTAACTCCCAAAATTTTTGCATCACTTCTACGTGTTTGTATGCTTGATTATCTTTACCTGCTGTCCAACATAAGTCCTTTATATACTGGTTGTGGAACTGTTTCATGATATTACTTTTGGGGTGCCTCAAGCACATCCGATGTTTCACCCGCAATTGCCCGTCAGATGAGATACGATTCACGGCAGAGAAAAATTCTATCATGTCTATCAGACACTATACAAATCTCATCCATATCATGCAGCAAATGCATCTGTACAAGTTGAAGGAACAATGACCAACTTTCGGTTGTCTCTGCATCGACAACTGCAAACGCCAACGGTAAAATCTGACCGTTCACATTAGCTGTCAATGCCGTTAGTAGATGGCCCTTATATGGACCGCGCAGGTGAGTACCGTCAAGAGAAAGCACTAGACGACAATACTTCCACGCTGCAATGCATGGGGCAAACGCCCAAAACACATAATCGAAAATTTTGGTTCCTTGCGTCGACCCTTGGAAGAACTTGTATGTTACAACTGTCCCCGGATTAGTTGCATTGACAGCTCTAAAAAATTGCGGAAGTAACTGGTATAACTCGTCCCAATTGCCGTACACCATTTCAATGGCCTTATTTTGGCCACGCCATGCCTTTCTGTATGAAATGTTCATGTAAAAAGTGTCAATAATGTGTGCCCGTACAAAACTCACATCAAAATCAGGTTTGTATTTTACGAAGTGCATAATCGTATAACCGACCAGTGCTGCGGTAACATTTTTATGGTCGGCCCTTCGTCTATCACCGAAATAATTATGCACGCCCTAATACTTCGTTATTTCAAACTGGCGATGCGTGGATTTTCGAATTGCCCGCAACTTCCACATGCATGGATTTGTAAGGTTGGAAGCATTTACGTAACAAACAATCCATAAATATGGTTCAAACCTTTTCACTTTGTATTCACGTTGTACCTTTATCGAGTACATCTGAACCGCCCAAATCACGTCCTTCTTTGACGGGAAAATCATTCCTTTGGCCAATTCCTTCTCAGCCCAAAATATTTGCATTTTGTGCTCCTCCATACTATCAATATAATATTCTTGACTAACGGTATGAAGTAGAGCAGTTTCATGTACAGTGTGCATCGGTACGGCCCCGTCAGTGGACCCTGCACCAACTGATGGCCCTTCATGTTCCTCATTGATGTTCGCAGTGATTTCGTTACCATTGAAGACGTCATCATCATCGTACCAGGTGTCGTTCTCGTTCAGGGCCATGTCCTCATCTTCTTCGTCAGGTTCAGACATAAATGCGTCCATGTTCAAGTCCACCATCACAATATGAGATGGCCCTGCTATGTCACTCCTAATAGCGTCATGTGATGGTTCAGCATTCAAGTCGGGAACAGCGCAACCAGGCTAGAAATCACTGCTCTGTTCTGGGATGTACACGTTGTCTGCCTTTACTTCGACAATAACATGAGCATTATTCATGTTATTATCATTACATGCTATTCGAAACACGTCCATCAAATCATCATCGTTGTTGATTGTCGCCTCGCTAAAATATGGATACTGTAACTGCACGACCCCCGATTGGAAACAATGCAATAGCTCCACCTTGTCGATGTCATAGCGCAAATTAAGCTTCTCATAGACACTATAAACAAATTCATTGTATGATGTTTCATGTGTTATTTTGATCTTACGAACAGGCCTCGTTGTTTTATATTCGATATCGTACGGGCCATTAATTTTTTCTCCGCCATAATATAAAATAACAGAGATTGTATTCATATTTTTCTTACTGACTAAAATATTATATGGATAGTACACAAAAATGTATGTGTGGAAAATAATTGGAAAGATTTTTGGTGATTCGAAAATCAATGATACTAGGCGGAGTGTGAAAGAGAATAAGAAATTATGTACTTTGGTGTTGAGGCGTTTGGGGATGGAAGAGTGGGGGTTAAATAGGGGTTAAAATCATAAAGAAACGGTATGTGAGTTACCGGTCAATGGGGAATAATGGCACAAAGAACGGTAAGTGACTTATCGGTCAAAGCTAATAACGGTAACTCACTTACCGTTCCTGAGAAATTGCAGCGGTAAGTGACCTACCATTTATTCCCTATTAATGGTAGGTCACCTACCGTTCTTGCTGACACGCTGCCACACTCGATATATTCTCTGACAGCTGGAAGAACGGTAAGTCACCTATCGTTTCGGTAGGTGACTTACCGAAGAGGATATTTTTGCAAACGATTTTAAAACTAAGGTATTTTTGTAATAATTTTTAAAAAAAGGGTAAAATTAAAAATTTTCCTCTTAGAAGCGCCACAATCAAATGACTATAATGCTATCACTAGCCCAACTTTATTCAATGACAAGTCAAAAACTAGAAAGATCAGACCCCTTCTGGAGGAAAAGCAAAAACCCTCCCTGTATCTTAAGTTCATTCTATCCAAGAGTTGAGTAAAGATTTAAACACAAACCAAATATTATGTTTTATAACAGTGAACCGTACCTCAGACAGACTTCTATGAGCTTATCTCAAGGATCCTGACATGGGATGAAGTTCAAAACAAGCCTCAATGAATTTTATACAATTAATAAGTAAACAGTGTCCTAGAACTTCTATTCTTTGTTATAGTATACACTAAACGAGGCATGACTTTCTGCCCTCGGAGGCAGTGTCTAGAAGAACTTGGAACGTGACTTAACCCCTTCCATCGCTGATATTTAACAAATGCCCGACCATATGCAACAAAACCTCAAATGTCTTCTTCGCATCACCTACCACCCAATTGGCCAACAAGGTTTGCACAACTGTAAAGAAATCAAAACCCTTGTAGGCGCACGAACACTCAACAAGACAAGAAGCTTCTCAAATCATAGAATGTAGCTCAAATGCCCTCATCTCCAATGGAAATCTTCCATCATCTTTGGCAGATACATCCACTGCATCGTTTATCAAATTTGAGAGGACAGTGCTGGTTTTTACCATTGTGTCAACAATAATCCTCTTATCAGAGCTTATATTTTGGTCATGAATAATCGCAAGTAAGCCCAGAATTAAGTGCATTGGCCGTCTCATTTCGTTATTCATCACCTTTCGGAAAGCATTCCTTGCCTGGCTTGCCTTCTGGGCATTCTCTTTAGCTTGCTGCAGAGCATGATTTTGCTCCCCTAATTTCTCCCTCGTCAATTGAGACTCCTCAAGAACCTCAACATGGGATAGAGCCACAGCCACCTGATCAGCAAACACTTCTACAATCTCCATCTCATTAAAGCTCCAATGCCTATCATTATCACTCGGGAAAGCCAACACTAATATGTCATAAGCGGTCTCAACAAACTCAGGGGTTCCACCTTTGAAATTTGAAACGCCAAGCAGTGGCATCCTAATGGAAGCAACAGCACCTGACTCACCAGAGCCACCACTGCTTGCAGATCCAAGCACCGAGTCTTGCCTCAAAATTCTAACCCCTTTTCTCTTTGTAACCTCAAGTACTTCTGGATCATTGATTGGAAGCGGCAGTTGGTATGCTTCCCTAGAACAAGGATTCAGTTCATGAGTCAGGTTCATCTCTGTTTTATCCCCATTTGGCATTCAAACTGCACAATTCTGAAGATCTAAAGTCTTGGAAAGCTCAACTAGAGTAGTATATAATATATTGTGCTTATCGAGTGACTTCCTAATCTCATGTGTCAGCATTCTAAACATGTAGACTTGATTCTTTCTGCCTCTTCATCAACCCAACCTCCTGGTCTAGCCCCAACACATTTTGAGAATATTACTCTAACTTTTATCTTGAGAGCCAGAGGAAACAAAGTTAAAAGGGTGATTGCAGTTGCACAAGAGACTAAAGCAGTGAGGATTTTAGCAACGGTAAGCGCCACCACCAACTGAAAGGAGTAAGGCCCACAATAAGTCCATCCATTCAGCAAATGTGTCAACCCACACAGGGCTATGAATGCAATGAACTGAATCAGTGCCCATTTGAAAGGTACATTCGAAAACTAATAAAGTAGAGCAATTCGAGTGGAATCAACAAATAAGCAACTGCAATCAAGAAATCACTCACTCTTTGGCGTTCCAAAATGCTAGCTAAGCTCCAACCTCCCTCATCATCGCAATTACAATGTCAAAATGCATTATCATCTGGTGATACAAATATCACCATCAAAGCCATAAAGAACAAAATGTTTAGCACTGTCAACATTGCATCCATGAGTTACTACTTGATCAATCAGCAGCATAACAAAGATTGAATCTTTCACTATCTTTAATCAATTGCAGATATAGAGGGAATATTTCCAGGACAAAACTCAAAACCTCAACCTTCATATTCCATTTCTCGCACAAAGCACATCTCAGGTGATGCAAACCCAATAAAATAATGATTGAAAAAACTTATTAGCCACCTTCCTAGATCTAGATAACCAATACTCCTCAAGATCTAACACACTCACTTGGATAACATATCCCATCAGCAACAACTTCTCTGTATTTTAACATTATTTTAGTACATGAATGCACGAAATGAAGAATTGCAAAAGCACTAGTATTTTTAACTGTTACACACCCTATTCTAGATAATACAGAAAAATAAAGCAAAATATGAAAAAATAAAAATAAAAAACCCAAAAAGCTCTGATCTTATAACAAAGTGAGATAAATCTAGGTGAATTTATATATAACCAAAAGATTTGCAACCAAAAAAAATTTTTGATCTTGGTCTCAGAAAGAAAAGTGAAAAAGTTACCACCTTTGTCTTAAACCTTTCTTTATTTTTCCAAAACTTTCAAGAAGTTGATAAGTTTTTCCAGCAAAAGCTAAGCAATTTCACCAAAACATCAAGATCTATAATGCAATCTTGAGCTCTTGCAGGATTTTTTTTAATAAATGGAAAAATTTTAAATCCATCACAAAAATAGCCTTATTTTGAAATGGTTTCAAAAATAGTCTTTTCGGCTTTTGAATTGCCGAAAATGGCTTTTCAATCAACAAAATTGTTGCATTTATGACTGTACCATTGGAAGTATTATTTTCAGCTTTTGAATACCCAATTTCGACTATTCAATTGCTAAAATTTGACCAAGTGTAAACCACCTTGTAAATATGCCTATTTTTTACATTTTCGGAGATTGAATAGTCAAATTCGACTATTCAAAAGCCGAACGTAGATCAGATTTTAACCCCCTACCCCCTTCTTCTTCCTCACGGCCAAGCTTTGCATGTCCATTTTTCCCCGCATATCCCACGAAATTTGAAGCACCCAATCCTCATTCCTAACACAAAACAATCTCCAAACCTAGGAATTTGCCTATTATTGTAAGTTTTTAAAGTTTTTATCGATTTAAATTTATTATTTTTATATGCATATATAATTTTTATATGTATGTATATGTTGTATACGTATATCGTGTGTGTGTATATATACTTTTACTGATTTAAATTTTTTATTTTTATGTGCATATGTATGTTTTATATGTATGTATATGTTCTATATGTATATCATGTGTGTGTGTGTATATATATATTAACCCAAGAACATAAGAGCTTCGTTATAAGTAATACATCACGTAAACTAGCGTGTGCTTAATAGATCAAAATTTAGTGATTTAATCATCGAGATAAGCAAATTCTTTACTTGATGTGCCAAGGAAGGATATTTATTAGATGAATTAATCTTCATTAGAACAATATGGCCTCGACATATACATTGTTAGGCAAAATGAACCATTAGGAATTTATTAAACTTATAAAAACTTATAAGAAGCATTGAATTTAATAATTATTATTTACTGTGATTATTATTGTGAATATTAATGTAATTAATATTAGTACTGGCATTATTAACATCATGATTAGTATACTTTTTTTAGTTTTAGTATGATTATTATTTATTATTAATAGTTTAATATTTTTCATTATTATAATTATGATTGTTATTTAGTATTATTAGAATATTATTAGTTTATTATTATTTTATTATTGTTATTATTATTGTGATAACTACCATCATTATTATTACAACTATTATTATACTACTACTACTACTACTATTATTATTATTCTTCTTCTTATTATTATTATTATTGTTGTTGTTGTTGTGTTGGTTTTGTTGTGTTGTTTTTGTTGTTATTATTACTATTATTATAATTATTACTATTAATATAATTATCAATTAATTAATTAATTGTCCATAGGATACGTTATAGCCCACAGACCGGTACCTAAGGGTATCTCCCTTCTCGTTTATTATGCTCAGCATAAGACTCATTTGATGACAACCACTGCATATCTGAGGAAGGTTTGAGTACCTAGATGCGATAAGTATCTAAATGACGAGTCTAATAGTCCAATCGCATGACATAGCAATTGACAACACAACACGGATTGTCAAAGGTTTCACAACAAGACTAAATTTTTTTGTGTAATTAAGTCCTTCTTCCTCAGCAGAGCCCTTAGCGACAAGGCGAGCTTTGTGGTAATCAATGGACCCATCTAGTTTCCGTTTGATGCGAAATACCCTTTTGCAACCAATAATGTTTGCACCATGTGGTTTACGAACTAAAGTCAGGTATTATTTTGTAGCAAAGCATTATACTCTTGAAACATAACATTACGCCAAGCTTGAGAACGAACAGCTTTACAATAACATGACGGTTCGGTATCAGTTGATTCAGACTCAGACGAGGATGCCAGATAAGTAATCAGAATATTTTTGAGGAACTTTGAGAACCACTTTAGAGCGTGTGTGCATAGCATGAGCGGAAGAATTTGGCACTGAATTTTTGTTAGTTTGTGTTGGTTCAAAAGTGCTGACGGGAATTAAAGAGGAGTCAGACTTGACATTTAAGTTGTCTGAGCTTGAATCACATGCATGAGACTTGGTGGTTGACATGGAAGTGGATGAAATGGGACTTGAATTATGTGATGGAAAAAAAAATATCTAGAGGCTAACATTTGGACATGTCATGATGATGTTGGGTAAAGTCTGTAGATGATGATGACTCAATTCAGGGCTGATGAGAAGTGTTTGACTTTGAAGAACTTTGTGGAGCTTTAGTAAAGCACGACTGATATGGTGATGGCTCAGACAAGAACTTCGATGGCAGAGATGAGTCTAGGATCGATGTCAGAAGGATTAGACCAAGACAAGTTTTTGGAGCTCGACTCAACGGGCCAAATCGTATATGCTAAACTCTTCTTCAAAGAATGAGCATGCATATCAGAGTTGAACTGAAACGGGAATACTCATTGAGAATTACTTGCCTATCTGAACCAAAAAAAGAAAGAAAATTACATGTGTAGAAAAAAAAACTCGTTCTGAAGGAACATGGTAGGGACGATAGCCTAAGTGATTTTCACTATAACCCTAGAATACAAAAGGCAAAGATTTGGGCCTGAGCTTATCTTGTTTGTATTGACCCAAATATGGAAAGCATTGACACCTAAAACAACGTAAAAAACCCTATAGTTTGACTGTTTTTTATAGAGGTGGAAAAATAGTGAGTGATTGTGAAGAACAGAAGTAGGCAATCGATTAATCAAAAACACCACAGTCATAAAAGCCGTGATAAGTATAGCAATAGCATGTATGTAATTATAGCTGAATAGAAGTTAGTGGTACTGCAGTGTAAGAGTTAGTTAGTTAGAATATTAGTTAGTTAAGAAATACCAACTGTCAGTGACAGCCACCTTCTTCACTCACTATAAATAGTTGAAATCTTGTAAACCCAATAAGTCAATAAAAATCATTTCTTCTATCAATTCTTCAAGCCTTGAACCAAAAATCTTTTGGCGTGAACGCATGAAACATAAGAATAGTGCCCATTTTAGTGATATGACGGATTTTACGTTTAGCTAAACAGTTTTGCTCAAAAGTATGTGGACAAGAAATAAGATACTGGATATCATTTTCTGTAAGACAAGAAGCAAGGGATCATTGAACCAATTCTATAGCACTATGACATTAAAAATATTCGATACGGAAGGAAAATAAATTTTCAACCAAAACTTTGAACTTTCTGAAGGAATCAACATAGGCACTCTTATTAATCAAAGGGTACATCCATACAAAGCGAGTAAAATCATCTGCAAAAATAATTAAATATCAAAAGCCTAAACAGGAAGCAACTGAGGTAGGATCCCAAATGTCATAATGAATAAGTTCAAGTACGGACTTTGTAACTCGATTAGATGGACTGAAAGCTAGCCTCTCACTCTTACCTATCGTACATGATGAACAAACTTTATTAACTAACTGAAAATTAGAAAAATCCAAAGTAGACTGAGACTTGACTGAAGTCAAAGCATGCTTTGAGGGATGCCTAAGTCTGTAATGCCAAAGGTCAGCAGAAGAATGTGCAGCAGCAAAGAGCCAAAGACAGCAAAAGTACTGACAAGAGTGACTGACTATGGAAATTGTAAAGACCCGAGCAAAAACAAAGACAAGTTCTCCAATGTCTAGGTAATCAACTTCAATTTTGTTTTATTAGTTTTACATATTGCAAACTTTTTATATATCATATTTGATCTTTTTTCCTCCATTTACCATTAAATTATATTTCATGCGTACTAATAATTATCTAGTTTTTTTAACATCTTATTTTATATGTATATAACTCTCATTTGGAGTACTTCATTACTGCACAAATTCATAAACCTTTCTTTTATTTGTAGAGTTACAACTTAGTGATAACAAAAGCCAGGGACAATCTTTGCGTAGTGTTGGCCTATATTTTTCATGTCCAATATTCACTTACAGCCAATTATACATTGTTGTTTCTAGGGTAACAAACAAAAGAGTTTGAATATATTAATTCTCAACCCAGAAGGCAAGGTTTCAAAAACAAAAACAAATGTGGCGTACAAAGAGATTTTTCAAAATTTGAAGTGATCAAAAAATGTTGTAATGGTATGTATGATATATTCTTGCATTTTTGTACGCTATCATCAATATTATTAAAAATGGTATGTATGATATATTCTTGCATTTTTGTACCCTATCATCAATATTTTTTCAATATACTTTTTTCCTATCATATTTCAATCTTATTCTCTTTAAATTTCACATTCATATGCTTTCATCTATGCAAAATATTCATATATACTTATGTATAAAAATTGTTATATAAATAACAATATATTTTCTCGTGCATTGCACAGGACAATAACTAGTTATTCTAAAGTCAAACTATATTAGCGTTGGGAAAATTCTTACATCCATCTGACTGATATTATTCTAAAAAAATTGTAGGTATTGAACAAAAATTAATAGGTCAAAAATAAAAATTCATAGGTCAAAAACAAAAATATGTAGGTTAGCAACAAAAATTGTTACTTATGATTTTTTGTTTGAAAACCACAAAAATTCTTCAATAAAAACTTTTATTCTTACCTACAAATTTTTGTTTGACCTATGAATTTTCGTTCAATACCTATAATTTTTTTTATTGGACTAACACCAGTCAGATGGCTGGCAGACTAATCCTTAACATTGTGGAACAATGCTAAAATCTTTTGAACTTTTACTATTTTATATGATGAATATTGCTTCATCCACAAACTAAAATACTAACGGCAAATAAGATAGATAATAACATTGATGTAATCGTTTAAATGCTAAATGTTTCATGAACATAACTCAATTAGTTCGTATTATTTTAAAACAACTATATTAATTCATAATATTTCATAAATTTCTTAGAATTAGTTTTCTTTTTTATTCATTTCCATTAAATAGATGGGCACTAATTTAAAAAATTAAAAAAAATAATTTGAATATTTTTTAGACAATAAAAATTAATTTAGTGCATATATCAAATATTTGCTAAAATCTCTTGCCCATTTCATGATGTGCATTATGTGGCCAAAGACACCCCATTCCTCTTTTGGTCCATATCCTACGACAATCCACAGAATTTGTAAACTTAATCAGTATATTTATTCCATGATCCAGCTTGCCATCTATTGGAAGAACAAAATCATGAGATTAATAATGTTGTTTAAAACTATACGAGTCTCACCCATACCAAGTCAGGCCAATCAAATGAAAAAACAAAATGAAATTATGGGCCTACCCCTACATGATCATATTATAGAAGTTGAGCTTTCGTTTGGAAAACACGCTGAACAAAAAGTTTTTATACCCAGGATGGTGATGACTTCTAATAATGCAAATCTGCCATATAAGTACGAAGTCGACAGTTTCCTTTGCCATGACAATCAACAAAAGCCAGGGACAATCTTTGCACAATGTTGGCCTATATTTTTCACGTCCAATATTCACTCACGGCCAATTATATATTGTTGTTTCTAGGGTGACAAGCAAAAGAGTTTGAAAATATTAATTCTCAACCCAGAAGGCAAGGTTTCAAGAACAACAACAAATGTGATGTACAAAGAGATTTTTCAAAATTTGAAGCGATCAAAAAATGTTGTAATGGTGTGTATGATATATTCTTGCATTTTTGTGCGCTGTCATCAATATTATTAAAAATGACATGTATGATATGTTCTTGCATTTTTGTACCTTATCATCAATATTCTTTTAATATACTATTTTCTTATCTTATTTCAATCATATTCTATTTAAATTTCACATTCTTGTGCTTTCATCTATTCAAAATATCATATATACTTATGTATAAGAATTATTATATAAATAAAAATGTCATTTCCCATGCATCGCACGAGTCAATAACTAGTTATTCTAAAGCCAATCTATATTAACGTTGGGAAAACTCTTCCATCCATCGTACTGATGTTAGTCTAGAAAAAATTGTAGGTTTTGAACAAAATTAATAGATCAAAAATAAAAATTTGTAGGTCAAGAACAAAATTTTGTAGGTTAAAAACAAGTTACATATGATTTTTTGTTCGAAAACTACAAATATTCATTAGTGAAAATTTGTGTTCTCGACCTACAAATTTTTGTTTCACATATAAATTTTTGTTCAATACCTATTTTTTGTAGAGTGACACTAGTCAGATGGATGGAAGACTAATCCTTAACACTGTGGAACAATGCGAAAATCTTTTAAACTTTTGTTGTTTTGTATGATGAATATTACTTCATCCACAAACTAAAAATACTAACTATAAATAAGATAGGTAATAACATTGATGTAATCGTTTAAATGTTAAATGTTTCATGAACATAATTCAATTAGTTCATATTATTTTAAAACATTTATATTAATTCTTAATATTTTATAATTTTATTCAAATTAGTTTTCTTTTTTATTCATTTATATTAATTAGATGGGCACTAATATAAAAAATTAAAATAAAAAAATAATATGAATATTTTTTGGATAGTAAAAATTATTTAGTGCATTTATCAAATATTTTCTAGAATCACTTGTTCATCTCATGATGTGCGTTATGTGGCCAACGACACCCCAATCCTCTTTGGTCCATATTCTACGATAATCCACAGAGTTGGTAAGCTTAATCAATATATCATAACTTCCGGTGAGTTTCATCCCAATAAACCATCAGCATCTTCTTCAGGGGCATAGTAAACCACAGTAGGTAGGTTTGGAATTTTTGATAAGTTGCCATAGGGTACGTTTGAACTTAATATTTAATGTTAAATAACAATGCTCAAACTCAATAGATTTGAGCATGCGTCAATTACGACCTTCTCTTAAGTTAAATTTCACAATTGACTATTTGAATAAGTGATTCCTTCATATCTAACATTACGTTGATGTTATTCGATTTAAAAAAATTCTATTTTACTTTAAATATGGTTCCAGTCTTATAATAATTAACTATATTAGTAAATCTTATAGCTAATACTTCAATGTTGCAATCATGAAATTTTCTGTAGTGTTTACACTCCACAATTGTTATGTATCCCGTGTCAGAAAATATTTATAATAGGTTATGAGAAAAAATAGATGATCACAAGTTATACTTTACTTGTATTTCAGAAGATAATTTTTTTTTTCTAATTACGTTCAAGAGTAAGCTTGTTTCACAAGAAGTTTTGTACTCTTATGAGGTATGATATAAAATTACAAAATCTTTAAATCCCAGAAAAATATCAAGACATCATCAAAATTGGAACTTGATCAGAAACTTTTTACGTTTTTTGTGGAAAACAGTGTTCCTTGGTCTCGTGGCAAGCTCCACATTAGAAATCGTATTAATTTTGGGAAATGAATTTGGACCATCAACTACAGGGACTCCGCATCGAACTGCTCGTGACCCCTTTTACTCCAACCCTAACCCACATTTTATTATTTGAAAAAATTTTGAGTTGCTATGTCGACTTGATATACATATGAGAAAGAAATGATGAGAACAAGAATAATATTAGTACTGTCTTTTTATATTTATTTGGCTAGTGCTTTATGAAAGTCGGATTATGTTTCACCCATTTGTTATGCGGCAAACTTTTCTCATCGTATCATATAATGAGAAACTGTCGTTGAACAGAGAGAAGTGAACATTAATATATATCATATATGGAGAATCACCTTTATTACTATCTTCTCCAAATTAAATAAATGCACTCTCATAGTCATCAACCTCTCTCCTTTTGTTTTTGTTTTCTTTTCATGTTTCGCCTTGACATGGATAGTTCCATCTCGATTTTAAGTATTCCTCAGCCCGAAGAAGGTGCCGACTTTGCCAGATCGTAAGGCGTGACCCTTGCAGCTCTGTTGTCGGGCTCCGTATTTATTCGAGTCAAACGCAAAAACTTAGAAACATTACCCTAGTCCCCCCCAGCTCTTCATTCCAGTTTGGACTCTACTAATTAATTCACTAGGACATCATTACCTTAACAATCTAACTAATTCATTAGGGCATCATTACCTTAACAATAATCTAATCACTTTAAAGAGATAGTTCTCAACCAAATTATATCTGGTACGATCTAAAAATACACAACCACCCAAAGAAGTTAAGGTAAAGCAATTCACAAATGCTAAGCATACAGGGTTCAATTTTGGGTTTGCTCCAGCTATCCGTTCTATTTTTGACTTGAGATTTGGACCCAACTAGTTTCATTTTGTCTTGCAGATTGTCTAGATATCTTACCAGATGAGTTGGAGCAAAGCATTTGACTGATACCCTATGTTTTGTGCAAGGGGAAGGTCCTCATCCGCATATATACACACACACACACACACACACATACAAGTACTTCAGTAAATAAACCACAAGTAGAACCCAACCATATTAACTAAAGGAGGCAGAGAATGCACGTAGGATTATGTAATGACTCAACTAGCAAAACGGCAGCAAGAACTTCTTTGATTGAACATGGAGAATGTTTATAACAAAGGAAGGAAATGAAATGAAGGAGACAACTGATTTTTGTGCTAGCTTCTCTATTCTCTGTCTACGCTACATATATACACACTATTCTAGCATAAATGGTTCTTTTGTTGTATATTCAGTTGCAACCATACCTTCAATTGTAGAGCTCATCGCACTTAATTCTCCAGACGTTGGCGAATGGCTCTCAGTCTCTTGGATCTTCCGGGCCCAGTAGTTGCTGCCTCATCTTGGGCTATAATATTAGACTTTATTCCTTGATCCAGCTTGCTATCTATTAGGTCTCTAGCATTTGCTACATCTTGGGCTTCAACACCAGAATTTGTTCCTTGATCCAGCTTGCCATCTATTGGGCCTCTAGCATCTGTTGGGACTAAGTCCCGATAAGGCACTTAGTCTTCCTGATAGAAACATCTTCTTTACACATTTTTCTTCAACTTTTCATCCTCAAATCATCAAACTTTATTTCTTGACCCGCAATTATGCTCAATTTCTTGTCCCAAAATACACCTAAATTGCGAAACAAAACACCAAATGAAGTACCTATGCTTCTTCAAATATCATCTGTTCGTGCATAAACACCATATAGCTGCATTGAATTAAGCTCTAAACACCTCTAAACATACATGAAAATGCAAGCATAAACACACACAAACTACACACATCAAATGCTATGTGTGATACTTGTGTAATTTGTGTAGTGTGCGTTGCGTGTGTAATGTGTGTATTTTCTCATTTTCGAGAAAATCAACCTATTTTCCTTTGGCTAGGAAAACATTTTTCTTTGACTTTGTTATTTTTTGTAGCCAAATATAAGAAATGATGTTTTCTACAAAACAAACAAATCCTTAATGTTAAATTACAATTCTAGAACTCAATAGACTTTAAGCATGCATCAATTTATCCTTTCTTTCCACTGTTCTCTTAAACTATATTTTACTACTAGCTGACTTGAATAGTTGGTTCTTTCATACCGGACAATACATTGATGTTATTCGACTTAAGAAAATAAATATGTTTTACTTTATGGTTCCTGTCTTACATGTAACCATATTAGTAAATCCTATAGCTAATACTTCAGCACTACATTCATGAAATTGTCTGTAATTTTTTTTATAGTCCAAACTTGTTATGTATCCCTTTGTTGGAAAATCTTTACAACAGGTTATGAGAAAAAAAAATAGATGATTACAAGTTATACTTTACTTGTGTTTCAAGAGATAAAAATTTAGTTATATTTCACTTGTATTTCAAGAGAAAAACAATTTATGTCCAATTACGTCCAAGAGTAAGCTTGTTTCATATTAAGAAGTTTTGCATTCTTATGAGGCACTATACATAATTAGAGAAATTTTAAATCCTAGAGAAATTATAAATCCCAAAAAAATATGAAGACTTTATCAAAATTGGGACTTGATCAGAAAATTTCTAAGTTTTTTGTCCTTGATGCCATGAGAAGCTCTATACTTGGAATTAAGAGATAGCTCAAGTGGTTGAGACTATTTCCATTCAGGCATGAGGTCCTGATTTCAATTCCATGGGGATGGAGGTTTTTTTTTTTTTTTTAATAAAAAAAGCTCTATACCAGAAAGCGTATTAATACTGTGATATGAATTTGGACCATCTACAGGGACTCTATGTCTAACTGCTCGCTCTCTCCTTTTTTTCCTTCGCAAATCCAAACCTAATATTTCACCTCCTAGATCTAGGGATTGACTTTAGAATTTAGGACCAAAAAGTATACGCATAATGTGTTTGGAATGGTCTTACTTTAAAATGCTTATCTTATTGAAATTTGAATATATCTTTCAAGATTTAAAAAGTCTTCTCACCTGCACCATACATTCTATAGTTATAAAATATTGTCTTTAGAACTGAGGACCCAAAAATTGTACCCATAGTTTGGTTGGAATGATCTTACATTAAGATGTTTATCTTATTTAAATTTAGATATATTTTATAAGATTTATGAAATCTTATTACCTGCACTACGCATTCTATATTTAGAAAATATAAGATAGGAGGGATTGCTTATTTCTTATACGATAAAAAGTATGGTTTTGTTTTGAATTTTCATAAGATGCATGATAAGATTTCTTAAATCTTATAAGATGTATCTTCATTTTAATAAAATAAGCATCTTAAAATAATATTATAACAAACAAAGTACCAGTCGAATGCTAATCCCTTTTACTCCAATCCCATCCTACATTTCATTATTTCTTGGAGTAGCAAACGAAAATAGTAGGAAAAAACAATTGAGTTGCTATGTCGACTTGCTATACATATGATAAATAAATGATGAGAACAAGAATAATATTTAGTATGTTTCTTTGAAATTTGGCTAGTGCTTTATGAAAGTTGGATGACATTTCACCCATTTGTCACGGTAAACTTTTCTCATCATATGGTATGAAACTCTTTGAGTGAAATATTAATATATATGAAAAATCATCCTTACTATTATTTTTTCCAAATTAAAACTTGTTGTTGTTTTCTTTTCATGTTTGATCTTGATATGAATATCTCCAGCCTTATCCCCGCATCCCGATTTTAGGCATTCCTCAACCCAAAGAAGGTACTGAAATTGCCGAATCACAAAATACGGACTCATTCACCTCTGTGTTTGAGGGGCTTTGTGAAATATTACCGTAGTCCCTAGTGCTTCATTCAAGTATGGGCTCTACTAATTAGTTAGGACACCATTACCTTGACAAGCACCTTATCAATTTACAGAGGTAGTTCTGATCCAAATTCTATCTAATACAATCAACAAACATACAACTAAGCAAAGGAGTTAAGGTAAAGCAATTCACAAACGCTTAGCATACACAGTTCCATTCTTATTATTTTTCTTTTACAATTCTTAGCTTGCTCGAACTTTCCAATCTATTTCTGAATTAAGAGAGATAATGTCTCGCAAATTGTCTAGAAATCCTACCAGACGAGTTAGAGGTAAGCATTTGAATGATACCCTATTTTTTGTGCAAGGGAGAGGTCCTCAACCGATTTGGAACACTAAGAAATTTGTGGTAATTAGAAATTTAATAATGATGTAAGAGAAGAGAAACTACAATTTAAATTCAAAATCTTACTCTTTTTTCTAATTAAGAATATAATAGACATCCAAACACATGTCAAAGCGTAACAAAATTACAAATCCACCCATCTTTTGTTCATTTTTAGCCAGACTTTGGCCAACAAGCATTATCAAATGACCACCGTTTAGAAAACAGTAGTGCAAGCAACTCTTAGATGCTCCAATTTTTTTAAAAATGAAACAAAACTAACCAACCAAACATGCTTCATATCATAAAAAAAATATTATAAAAACAAAAAGACAAACCAAAACACTTATACTTTTCGGCCACGTAATTTTATCATTACAGAGTTTAGCAGATTAAAGCTTAAAATACCATTCACGTTAAAAGTACATCTGTAAATAAACCACAAGTACAACCCAACCATATTAACTAAGGGTCCAACAGCGATGCAAGTTATACTAGCCATACGCAGAATATCTAACTATAAGATAACATAGAATGTCTACTCGGAATGCTATTATCGGTGGTCACCAGCTAGTTACCTGCAAACGATACAAGAAATAGTGAGCTACTTGCAAATAATCAAATAATGACATGAACAAAATGGAGGCAACACCAATTGATTTCCCTAACAGTATTTTCCCATGTCAGAGGGACAGAAAGTCCCAACGAATTTGAGCAAAATGCCTTAAAATTGAGAAAAACTTTTGCACTAAATGGTAAGTCACCAAAATGGCCACACAACAAATTCGACATAAGGCTAAACAAAGATACCCCCATATATTATCATGCCAATCTTCCATAAATCATCCTTTGGCGAAAATTAACTCCATGAAAACACATGAATAGGTCCACATAAGCTCAACAAAAGAGACCCTGCAGGTTATCAATTTGGTGATCCAATGCATCATCCTTTAACCGAAAATAACTCCAAAAAAATATATGAACAGGTCGCGTTACTAAAGAAAGATTCGAGCATTTTCATTTCTTGATACCCCTTAAAAGAGTAATGAAATAATGAACTTGGAGAATGGAGAAAGTTAAAAATAATAGCAAGTTACCAAGAATATCCTTTAAGTTTTCTAGATTTAAGTTAGTAGTAAAACATGGTAAACCTAAAGGCCACCCTAGGTAATTTACCTAGATAAAGTACGTAATGAAGATAACAAACAAAATGTGGGCGAAGACTTCATTTTTTATCCTTTTAAACAAAAACAAGAATAAAATACAGTCAAATCGTTGCGCTTCCAGCTACATGTAAACTACCTACTAAGTTGAGGATGAAATGTATCAGCACAGGGCATTTGAAACACAATGTCAAAGATGGAACATAAATCAACATAGCGAAAAAGAATAACTCTACAAAATAAACTTCCCCACATTGTGGCCTCGATAAAATATGATCATCCCTTGATAAAAGGAGGCAGAGAATGCGTGTAGGATTATGTAATGACTCAACTAGCAAAATGGCAGCAAGAGCCTTCTTTGATTGAATACGGAGAATGTTTATAGAGGAAGGAAATGAAATAAAGAAGACAACCGAATTTTGTGCTAGCTTCTCTATTCTCTGTCTATGCTATATATATACACTACTCTAGCATAAATGGTTCTTTTGCTCTGTATTCAGTTGCAACCATACCTTCAATTGCGGAGCTCATCCCACGTGACGTTGGCGAATGGCTCTCAGTCGGTTGGATCTTCTGGGCCCAGCAGCCGCTGCCTCATCTTGGGCTTCAACATCAGACTTTATTCCTCGATCCAGCTTGCTATCTATTGGGGCTCTAGCATCTGCCACATCTTGGGCTTCAACATCAGAATTTATTCCTTGATCCAGCTTGCTATCTATTGGGCCTCTAGCATCTGCCACATCTTGGGCTTCAATATCAGACTTTTTTCCTTGATCCAACGTGCTCTCTATTGGGCCTCTAGCATCTGAAGTGTTGGTCATAACAGAGTACATATAATTAACCATCAATTAAGGGGCAAGCAACATAAGGAGAGGCACATGAGTCCCGGGGACGCACTTCATCAAACTAAACAGTAGTCAACATGGAAATTTTTTCACCATCAAATACAAGTGATTGAGTATTCAATCAAACAGAAGAGGGGGTAAATATGCAAATCAACAAGAAAAAAGTATTTGCACAACTAGCTAGCTGGAAGAAAAAGTACAATGTGAAAAACAAAATCGTGATATTAATAATCTTGTTAAACTACACGAGTAGAAAAGAAAACGAAATTATGGGCCTACATGATCAACACAGGCACTCCTATTAATCAAAGGTACATCCATACAAAGCGAGTAAAATCATCTGCAAAAATAATAAAATATCAAAAGCCTGAACAGGAAGCAACTGGGGCAGGATCCCAAATGTCACAATGAATAAGTTCAAGTACAGACTTTGTGACTCGATTAGAAGGACTAAAAGCTAGCCTCTCACTCTTACCTATCGTACATGATGAACAAACTTTATTAACGAACTGAAAATTAGAAAAATCCAAAGTAGACTGAGACTTGACTGAAGTCAAAGCATGCTTTGAGAGATGCCCAAGTCTGCAATGCCAAAGGTCAGCAGAAGAATGTGCAGCAGCAAAGAGCCAAAGATAGCAAAAGTACCGACAAGAGTGACTGACTATGGAAATTGTAAAGACCCGAGCAAAAACAAAGACAAGTTCTCCAATATCAAGGTAATCAACTTCAATTTTGTTTTATTACTTTTACATATTGCAAACTTTTTATATACCATATTCGATCTTTTTTCCTCCATTTACCATTAAATTATATTTCATACGTACTAATAATTATCTAGTTTTTTTTACATCTTATTTTATATGTATATGATCATCTTATTCATTATAACAGGAATGTGACAAAAAAAGAGGAAAAAAAATTAAGGTACAAGTAGAGCTAACCTTTTTTAATCCTGCAAAAGTGGACTCTAGAATTTTTAGGATTAATAGCAGCATAATACGCACAGGATTGAAATGTTACGAGAGCATCAGTAGCAGGCCTCCTGGCTTGGAAGGTGATATAACAAACATAACCCGCACAAGCCGTCCTATTAACCTTCTCCACCTTCACATATTCGTAATCACTTCCCTACAATTTTACAAACCAAGTAGAGAGAATATTATTATAATCAGCTGCACCAATTTTGCAACCCTACCCTAAGACGAGAAAAAGGATTAAAATAAAAGAGAATTTTACGTTTACAGAGTTGAATTTAGCTATTGCTTCCCTGCATAGATTATCGAGCCATTTACAACCCTCGAAATATACGAATGGCTTAATTGGTGCCATCATAAAATCAATAGGGTAGTCAAAATCAAATCCCTACACAGATGTATTAATCAAAGTATCAATACCTTAAAAATAGGGAGAAACAAAACCCAAAAATTAAAATAAATAAATAAATGGTAGTATAGATGCCTGACTTTCTTCGACTTGCCTCGTGTATTTCTTCCACGCCGCCTTATTCTTCCTCCCAAATAGTGCATCGGCGACCGCTAATCTTCTTCGCTTCATCCTCTCTCTCCCCCAAAACCCAGATCCTAATTCCCAAATCAACAGGTACGTTTTTGTTGAGCCCTAGCTACCGATATATATACATATACATATACATATACATACATATACATATATATATATATACACACACACATATATAGATATACACTCATGGGCTGCCTCGGTTAAGTGGAGGGCTCGGGCCATACGCTAGCCTGGTTTGGAGCCGCAGTATTTAGCAGCAAATCCAATCTATATAATTGCCAAATTAAACACTTGAGAATCGTGTAAATGATAGTAATTACATAACTAAGTATGTTTGTCTAAGTAACTAATTACATAGTTAAGTGAGGTTTTTAAAATATTTTCAATAACTGATATTTATGTTTAAAAAAGTAGGCAATATTTATATTCATGATATTTTCAATTAGTATTATTTATTTTTAAGTACTTTTGATAAATAATATTTCATGTGAAATATTTTCAGTAGATAACATTTTTAAATATTTGTGGTAATTCAGATGAATTTTAAAAATAATATTTTTTAAAATTAAATTATTTAAGTAATTACACTGTCTAGTAATTGTACTGTAGTGTCCAAACACCCTTTGTAAACTCAATCCACTACGATGGTCTAGCTTTTTGCCAAATGGAAAGGATGCCTTAATTAGCATTCTACATGGTTCAAGTGGGTTCGCGAATTTGATAATCTTTAAAACATAATGAACTTTTGGGTTTTAAAAAATGAATTGTGGCCAAAATACAGACAAATTTGTAATCCTATTTGTTGAACTTATTGGTTTTTATTTATTTTGATGATGCCATAATTGCATTTTATTAATTGCTCTCTGAATAATTGCACTTTGTAAATTGCTACCATTATATATCTTATATATGTTAATTACAGTAGCTTAAGCTAGGAAGAGGCTTGATGCATGTGGAGCATGGAGATTATGAAGATCTCTAGAAGATGGAGATTATGAAGATCTCTTGAAGAATCAGTTCTTGTTTTTTAGCTTTTGTTAAGTTAATCTTAGTACATAAACAAACGTATATGAAACTCGAAAACTTAAGACATTGCATGCATATATCTTGATCTTTCTTCTAAATACCTGCCTACATTTGCCTTTAAAAACTTTTCCTATAGAAAAATCAAGTTTTAAAATCCATAGTTTGCACTATGGAGCTACATGCATTATAACACTCTCAATGGCATTGATATTTGGTATTTTAACAAATCTATATGCTCATGCATTAAAAGATACTATTCTGTGTATAGAATTTATATTATTAATATATAAACATTTTGGTATAAGACTATTACCCATTGGATAATAGCTAGGCATGCAAAAAGCCTTTTTCTCATAAAATCTTGCTTCCTACCTTACATTTAATGTTTAAAACATAAGTTCATATTAGCATTTATTATTGACTGGATCTTATATGCGCAGTAGTCATCTTGAGCTGTAAAAATTCTACAGAAAACATTACTTACTGTTGATTAGATGTTAACAACTTTTTGGTAAAAAGTAAAGCAGCTTTTTTCAGTCTTTTCTGCTACTACCGGCTTACACAGCTAGTCAACCGACTCAGTATTCCAATATAAACAGAAAGCTTTGATACTCTACAGGAAGAGCCTACCGGTCAACCGGTAGAGTATTCTGATTAGGCCTTTTGGCCTCTGGAACACTCAGGGGATCAACCGATAGTTTGCTCCGGTAGTCCCTCTGTGTTGTTTTAAAAAATTGACCGTTGTGAGACTTGCTTTTTTAACTTATAAGTACATCCTACCCCTCCCAACTCAGACACAACTTGTTCAAAACATCTATCCTAGCTCTCTTGTATTCAATATGCTTCATCTATTGCGATCTTGCTCTATTAATTGCAACCTTCATTGATTGCATATCATTGGCATTTAAGAACAAGTTTTTCTCTTGAGTTTCATAAATTGCTTATCTACTTAGAGTAACATAGAAAAGTTTAAATACCTTTATATTCTTGCTCAAAAGAAGTTTATTGTATATCAAATTCTTTACTATCATATTGGGAGTGGACTTCTTTACTCCTGGGTAGCATAGGTATGAGGAACCTCTCTCAAGAGTGAAGGGTTGAAATCCTCAAGTATAGAGTTATACTTGTGGTTCTCGTGGTGAAGCAAGGGGTGTGATCGTTGTTCTATGCTTCTACAATGTATTAAGTAAGAAGTCGATTCACTAGTGAAGTTTCCGAAACCCTAAAGGAAGACCTTAGGCAGTGGACTAGGCCCTCGGGAGTTCGAACCACTCTAAATCGTTGTGTTTGATGCTCTTGACCATACTTCTTACTTTTCAAGTACTTATCTTGATTATTGCATATGATTTTGCTCGAGATTGTTGTTAAAATTTTTAAATTGTTAATTGTGCCAATACACTATAAAGGTGAAGCAAATAGTTGTGTACCAAGTTGAGAATAAAATGTCCACGCATATATTCATACACCCCAAGAAGGGAAATAAAGTAATTAATCTAGATAACTTTAGATGTGAAAGACATACGTCCTGCAAGGACGCAAGGATAATTTCAGTCAGTTTCTCTGCACTCTAATGGAGCAAAATTTCTTCTAAATGTAACAAAACAAATTAGCAATGCTGATAATCACTACTACACCAGTAATGGAGCAAGATGATAGTGCGTATGAATGCTCGATCATAAGTACAATGAAGCCAAATGAAATTTATATATGTTTGCAAATGCATACTGCAGAGCGCTATAAGTTAAAGGAAAAGTAAGAACAAGGCATGTTACACAAAACTTCAGGAGACAAAATGTCTATAATTATTTTTACTAGCAGCAAAATCAAGACAATAAAAGTAAAACAAACTTTAAGAAGGATTTTTAACCAACACATGCTGAAACTGAGATCCTCCTTTATGTCATTGCTATTGTGCCTTCTACCACCAAAATCAGAGATGGATATCGAACTGCCTGACTAAGAACCTTCAACATTGACTTCAATTTCAAATTTTACATTTACATAATCATCAGGGGTGCTCGGCCTCCTTGTTCCACAGAACCTATCATTTCTGCGCCGGAGGCATGACTTTCTGCCCCCGGAAGTAGTGTCTAGAAGAACTCGGAACATGACTTAACCCCTTCCATCGCTGATATTTAACAAATGCCCGACCATATGCAACAAAACCTGAAACGTCCTCTTCGCATCGCCTACCACCCAATTGGCTAACAAGGTTTGCACGTCTGTAAAGAAATCAAAACCCTTGTAGATGCACGAACACTCAACAAGACAAGAAGCTTCTCAAATCATAGAATGTAGCTCAAATGCCCTCACCTCCAATGGAAATCTTCCATCATCTTTGGGAGATACATCCACTGCATCGTTTATCAAATTTGAGAGGACAGTGCTGGTTTTTACCATTGTGTCAACAATAATCCTCCTATCAGAGCTTATATTTTGGTCATGTCGAAAGTAAGCCCAGAATTGACTGCATTGGCCACCTCATTCCGTTATTCATCACCTTTCGGAAAGCATCCCTTGCCTGGCTTGCCTTCTGGGCATTCTCTTTAGCTTGCTGCAGAACACGATTTTGCTCCCCTAAGTTCTCCCTCGTCAATTGAGACTCCTCAAGAACATCAGCATGGGATAGAGCCACAGCCACCTGATCAGCAAACACTTCTACAATCTTCATCTCATTAGAGCTCCAATGCCTATCATTGTCACTCAGGAGAGCCAATACTAATATGCCATAAGCGGTCTCAACAAACTCAGGGGTTCCACCTTTGAAATTTGAAACGCCAAGCAGTGGCATCCTAATGGCAGCAACAGCACCTGACTCATCAGAGCCACCACTGCTTGCAGATCCAAGCGTCGAGTCTTGCCTCAAAATCCTAACCCCTTTTCTCTTTGTAATCTCAAGTACTTCTGGATCATTTATTGGAAGTGGCAGTTGGTATGCTTCCCTAGAACTAGGATTCAGTTCATGAGTCAGGTTCATCTCCATTTTATCCCCATTTGGTGTCCAAACTGCACAATTCTGAAGATACAAAGTCTTGGAAAGCTCAACCAGAGTAGTATATGATATATTGTGCTTATCGAGTGACTTCCTAATCTCATGTGTTAGCATTCTAAACCTGTAGACTTGCTTCTTTCTGCCTCTTCATCAACCCAACCTCTTGGTCTAGCCCCAACACATTTTGAGAATATTACTCTAACTTTTATCTTGAGAACCAGAGGAAACAAAGTTAAAAGGGTGATTGCAGTTGCACAAGAGACTAAAGCAGTGAGGATTTTAGCAACGGTAAGTGCCACCACCAACTGAAAAGAGTAAGGCCGGCAATAAGTCCATCCATTCAGCAAATGTGTCAACCCACACAAGGCTATGAATGCAATGAACTGAACCAGCGCCCATTTAAAAGGTACATTCGAAAACTAATAAAGTAGAGCAATTAGAGTGGAATCCAAAAATAAGCAACTGCAATCAAGAAATCGCTCACTCTTTGGCATTCCAGAATGCTAGCTAAGCTCCAACCTCCCTTGGTCAATTTTTATTTTTACCCTTTTTAAAAAAATTATTGCAAAAATACCCTAGTTTTAAAATTGTTTGCAAAAATACCCTCTTCGGTAAGTCACCTACCGAAACGGTAGGTGACTTACCATTTCCATTAATTCTGAGAATAAAAAAATTTTAAAAAAGCTGTTAGGAATTTAAATACTTTCAGTAAGTCACCTACTGAATAAGCACAGAAATGGTAGGCAACTTACCGTTTACTGTTTTACCGAGATGCGTTAAAATTAAAAAAAAAACGTTGGTTCGTTATGATTTTTCGTTTATTTTGGCTATAAATACCCCCTCCCCCTCCCCATTTTTCCCCACACTTGAGCTTACCCCACCCTTCACCTTTCCCAGCTTTGTTATTGTGCCAAAAAAATATATTTTGGTCCTTTTTTTTACAAAAAAATTTGCTCCACGTGTAGGAAAGTGTCTTTACTTGTAAGTTTTCTACATTCTCACCTATTTATTTGTTATATATTAAATTTTATATGTATATACATGTTAATATGCATCATATGTATGTATAAATGTAATGTATATAGCATGTATGTATGTATGTAGTATATGTACATGCGATATTAAAACGTCTTCAATCTTTATATGTATTATTATGTGTGTTATATTTATGTGTTTATTTTAAATGCATATATACGGGTGTGTGTTTATTTTACATGCATATGTATATATATATATATATATATATTTTTTTTTACATGCATATGAATAGGATATTTATCGTAATTTTGTAATGTATGACCTTTTCGTTTGGTAGAGATTTATAGTATTTAAAAAATGTAGAAAGATTTTAGAAGTTGATTCCGAATTTTAGAAATCTCATAAATCGAGATTTATAGTATTTAGAAAATTTAGAAAGATTTTAGAAGAAGTTATGAATTTTAGAAATTTCATAGAACCGAGATTTATAGTATTTAGAAAATTTAGAAAGATTTTAGAAAAAGTCATGAAAATTTAGAAAAAATTTTAGAAATTTCATAGAGCCGGGATTTATAGTATTTAGAAAATTTAGAAAAATTTTAGAAAAAGTTATGAATTTTAGAAATTTCATAGAGCTGAGATTTATAGTATTTAGAAAATTTAGAAAGATTTTAGAAAAAGTCATGAAAATTTAGAAAGATTTTAGAAAAAGGTTTTAATTTTAGAAATTTCATAGAGCCGGAATTTATAGTATTTAGAAAATTCAGAAAGATTTTAGAAAAAGTCATGAAAATTTAGAAAGATTTTAGAAAAAGGTTTTAATTTTAGAAATTTCATAGAGCCGGGATTTATAGTATTTAGAAAAGTTAGAAAGATTTTAGAAAAAACTATGAATTTTAGAAATTTCATAGAGCCGGAATTTATAGTATTTAGAAAAGTTAGAAAGATTTTAGAAAAAGCTATGAATTTTAGAAATTTCATAGATAGGCCACTATCACACTACAAGATGTGGCCGTTTTATGGGAGCTATCGGTGTCTGGTAACCCCATCCCACACTTACCCACGACGAGGCGCGATTATGGTGAGTGGGCAGCGCTTTTCTATGATCTTTGCGGCATTACGGTGGAAAATAAACATATGGAGTTGAAATCCGGAAAGATTAGGCTGTCTGAGGTGAAGCGGTTGTATGAGATGACTTACCAGCACGAGGTCGAGGGTGTAGCCGCAGCGTGACGTGCCCGTCTATGGATTTTCGGGTACATAGTCTCTCATCTCTTCGCCGATACCAGTGGCAGCAGGGGGAACATGAACTGGCTGACTTTGCTCACGAACATTGAGGCTGTGAAGGGATTAAACTGGGGTGCTGCTACGCTAGCACATTTGTACAAGGGGATGGATCCCTTTGTATATTCCGATAAGACATATCTATGTGGCAGCATCATCCTACTACAGGTACTGCGCATAAGTCAATTAATAATTGTTTGTAAATATCACGTGATTTCTATATGATATTAACTTAACTGTCCATTTATTTGCAGTGGTGGATATGGGACAGGTTCGACTGTTTCCGTCCCATACGTATTGAGTCCAAGCCCCAGGACATCCAGAACAGGATGCACCCGCACGAGGTCATATGGAACCTTCCAGACACGCCACGGGAGGCAATGTACCTTATGGAGAAGTCCTTTGTAGACACGGTCAACGGGGGCCTACTATTATATCACGATGTCATTAACAAGCTTCAGCACGACCAGGTTCGTTTTCATAGCAAATGTAAGTAGTATGTTAAATTTATTTCAATGCTAGCGAAGTAGTACTATCCTTAAGTATCTATGCACTTTTACATTGCAGTTTATTTGGCAGCCGTATAGGAACATTACAAGGGATTTGCCGGATTACTGTACAGAGGGGTCGAACTGGTGAAGGATGAAGGTCCCCCTGCTCTGTGGTGGACTGGTTGAATGGCATCAAGCTGATTGTGTGCTGCGCCAGTTTGGGATGCGTCAGCCGATCCCAGACGCCCCTGAGCCGTTCGTCTCCCAGGCACACTTGAAAAGGAAGGAGATGTTGAAGCCCCTGGACGTGGAGTAGTGGCATGGGCGATGGGCCAAGGCGCAGGACGTTATAGTGAATGGTGTTGTTGAGGATAGGCCAGATCCAATGCATCTGCAGCAATACATGCAGTGGTATCGACACCGATCTATCATTCGGATTGGCCATCCGTCATGGGTGCCTCGTCGTGTGGGATATATGGCGACAGCACAGGACGAGCATTTTATGGTAAGTCGACCTTATTGGTTATTGGCATACTGCATAACGTTTTTCCCGATATATGTATGATACGAAGTAAATATCTTTTTCGTAATTATGTTTTGCAGGCTTCGACATTGGGCCGTGCATTCCATCACATACTTGGCGGGCCTCGCAGCAGTACAGCCAGGGAACGTTGGCACAGAATCGTTTCTGGCCGGAGATGGTCATGTCGTGTCCCAGATGCAGCGGGCCCTGAAACAGACTAGGCACGATGATATTTTGGCGACGCCCTCGTATTTTGACATGCCCGATGCATCGACCCAGTCATCGATGCAGCCTCATTGATCGCAGCTGCCTCTAACATACCCATGGACCTAGACGTCTCCCCAGGCCGCCCCGTCATACTATTCGCATCCAGGGCAGACACTTACACAGCAGCCCCTACTGGTATACCCATGGGCACACGCCCTACCGCAGTAGCCTCCATCGACCGACCAGTGGGGCTAGTAGCCATTTTCAAGACATCCCACACCATGGTCTTAGCCCACACAATGGGGCCAGCCGGGGCCTAATGGATCGTCTTACATGCAGTATTCCCCATCTAGTCAGGGTATCCATCTGTTTACATCCACACTAGCCGCCCCACCGCGTCCGCCCATGTCATCGCCGTTTGTGTACGAGCCGACGCAGATGACCATGCCGATGGGGGTATCGACGGACCCGTCCACATCCCCACTGCGAGTTGAAGACTATCTTGCCCTACTATAAGATGTGGAAGGTGGGGATCAGGGCGGTGGTGAACAGGGTGATGCGCAGGGTAGGGAGCTGCAGCCACCGGTACATCGAGCTGGGAAGCGCCCTTCTACGTCACAGTCACAACGAGTCCAGCCCCCTCGCGCGAAGAAGGGACAGCCTCCGGTGTGTGGGACGCATTAGCTTTGTTTTTTTCTTTCAATTTTTAATTTATGTAAAAATTATTTTCTTTTCCAATATGTAAATGAATACCAATCATTTAACAAACTAGTTTTATATGAATTACATTTCAGTTCAAGTTCAATAATTTTGTATACGACAAAGTTTAATAAACAATAAAGCAATCCACCTACATTACATCATACATTATATCCCGGAACACATTTAACTTGAAAGCCATTCATTAGTCTAAAAATTACAAGTAGTGAACACAGTACGATACATTTCTAACAAGCATTATCAGAACTATTATTGTGTGGGCCTAGGTTGATTTTGAGGGCAGCTGGCCACGTTGTGACTCGGTTGACCGTAATTTGAACACCTTTGTATACGAACTTGGTCCGAGCGATCCATCTCATTAGGGATGCGGCTTTCCCCGGGTGGTCCTCTATTCCTGTGACGCAGTCTACCTGGATTGGGCTGCAATTGCCAAGCAGGTACATTTGGCCAATAATCAACATGTCCCAAAGGTTGAAATGGGATGGCATACGTAGTGAAAATGAAACACGTTATGAAGGTGTGACTTTGCCTCCCATTTGTCAAACGATTCCCTAACTCTAGCAGGCAGGAGAAATTGTTGTCCAGCCAAGTGCCTCTTATGTATAGATCGGTTGTAGAAGTATTCAGCACACTTCGTGAAAGTGTGCTTCACTAACGCTGTAATAGGCAAATTTCTCGCTCCAACAAGTACACCATTGAAACACTCAACGTTGTTTGTAGTCACATACCCTACCTCAAACATCTATCGACACACAGCGTCCACATCTCTCAGTCTATGTTGGTGAGATAATCGTATGCACGTTTACCAGCCCCGGTTGGTGTTGGGTCAACTCCCAAAATTTTTTACATCACTTTTACGTGTTTACGTACTTGATTTTCCTTACCAGCTGTTCAACATAAGTCCTTTATATACTGGTTGTGGAACTGTTTCATGACATTACTTTTGAGGTGCCTCAAGCACATCCGATGCTTCACCCACAATTGCCCGTCAGATGAGATACGATTCACGGCAGAGAAAATTCCAGCATATCTATCAGACACTATACAAATCTCACCCATATCATGCAACAAATGCATCCGTACAAGTTGAAGGAACCATGACCAACTTTCGGTTGTCTCTGCATCGACAACTGCAAACGCCAACGATAAAATCTGACCGTTCGCATCAGCTGTCAATGTCGTTAGTAGATGGCCCTTCTATGGACCACGCAGGTGAGTACCGTCGAGAGAAAGCACTGGACGACAATACTTCCACGCTGCAATGCATGGGGCAATCGCCCAAAACACATAATCGAAAATTTTGGCTCCTTGCATCAACCCTTGGAAGAACGTGTATGTTACAATTGTTCCCGGATTAGTTGCCTTGACGGCTCTAAAAAATCGCGAAAGTAACTGGTACGACTCGTCCTAATTTCCATACACCATTTCAATGGCCTTATTTTGGCCACGCCATGCCTTTCTGTATGAAATGTTCACGTAAAAAGTGTCCATAATGTGTGCCCGTACAAAACTCACATCAAAATCAGGTTTGTATTTTACGAAGTGCATAATCGTATAACCGACCAGTGCTGCGGTAACATTTTTATGGTCGGCCCTTCGTCTATCACCGAAACAATTATGCACGCCCTAATACTTCGTTATTTCAAACTGGCGATGCGTGAATTTTCGAATTGCCCGCAACTCCCACCTGCATGGATTTGTAAGGTTGGAAGCATTTACGCAACAAACAACCCATAAATCTGGTTCAGAACTCTTCACTTGGTATTCACGTTGTATCTTTATCAAGTACATCTGAACCGCCCGAATCACGTCCTTCTTTGACGGGAAAATCATTCCTTTGGCCAATTCCTTCTCGGCCCAAAATATTTGCGTCTTGTGCTTCTCCATACTGTTAATATAATATTCTTGACTAACGGTATGAAGTAGAGCAGTTTCATGTACAGTGTGCATCGGTACGGCCCTGTCAGTGGACCCTGCACCAACTGATGGCCCTTCATGTTCCTCATTGACGTTTGCAGTGCTTTCATTACCATTGAAGACATCATCATCATCGTACCAGGCATCGTTCTCCTTCAGGGCCATGTCCTCATCTTCTTCGTCAGGTTCAGACATAAATGTGTCCATATTCAAGTCCATCATCACAATATGAGATGGCCCTTCTATGTCACTCCCAGCAACGTCATGTGATGGTTCGGCATTCAAGTCGAGAACAATGCAACCATGCTGGAAATCACTGCTTCGTTGCGGGATGTACACGTCGTCTGCCTTTACTTCGACGATAACATGAGCATTATTCATGTCATTATCATTACATGCTATTCGAGACACGTCTATCAAATCATCATCATTGCTGATTGCCGCCTCGCTAAAATATGGATACTCTAACTGCACGACCCCCGATTGGAAACGATGTGATAGCTCCACCCTGTCGATGTCATACCGCAAATTAAGCTCTCATAGACACTATAAACAAATTCATTGTATGATGTTTCATGTGTTATTTTGATCTTACGAACAGGCCTCGTTGTTTTATATTCGATACCATACGGGCCATTAATTTTTTCTGTCATAATATAAAAGAACAGAGATTGTATTCATATTTTTCTTACTGACTAAAATATTATATGGATAGTACACAAGAATGTATGTGTGGAAAATAGTTAGAAAGATTTTTGGCGATTCGAAAATCAAGGATACTAGGCGGAGTATGAAAGAGAATAAGAAACTATGTACTTTGGTGTTGGGGCGTTCGAGGATGAAAGGGCGGGGGTTAAATCGTAAAGAAACGGTATATGAGTTACCAGTGAATGGGGAATAATGGCACAAAGAACGGTAAGTGACGGTCAAAGCTAATAACGGTAACTCACTTACCGTTCTTGGGAAATTGCAGCGGCAGGTGACCTACCGTTTATTCCCTAGTAACAGTAGGTCACCTGCCGTTTACTCCCTAATAACGATAGGTCACCTAAGGTTCTTGCTGACACCCTGCCACACTCGATATATTCTCTAGCAGCTCGAAGAACGGTAGGTCACCTACCGTTTCGGTAAGTGACTTACCGAATAGGGTATTTTTACAAACGATTTTAAAACTAAGGTATTTTTGCAATAATTTTAAAAAAGGGTAAAAATAAAAAATTTTCACCTCCCTCATCATCGCAATTACAATGTGAAAATGCATTATCATCCGATGATACAAATATCACCATCAAAGCCATAAAAAACAAAATGTTCAGCACTGTCAACATTGCATCCATGAGTTACTACTTGATCAATCAACAGCATAACAAAGATTGAATCTTTCACTGCCTTTAATCAATTGCAGATACAGAGGGAATATTTCCAGGACTAAACTCAAAACCTCAACCTTCATATTCCATTTCTCCCACAGAGCACATCTCAGGTGATGCAAACCCAATAAAATAATGATTAAAAAAACTTATCAGCCACCTTTCTAGATCTAGATAACCAATACTACTCAAGATCTAACACACTCACTTGGATAACATATCCCAATATATAATCAAACATCTTCAGCAACAACTTCTCTGTATTTTAACATTATTTTAGTACATGAATGCACGAAATGAAGAATTGTAAAAGCACTAGTATTTTTAACCGTTACACACCCTATTCTAGATATTACAGAAAAATAAAGCAAAATACGAAAAAAAAAAAAAAACCCAAAAAGTTCTGATCTTATAACAAAGTGAGATAAATCTAGGTGAATTTATATATAACCAAAAGGTTTGCAACAAAAAAAAATTTGATCTTGGCCTCCGAAAGAAAAGTGAAAAAGTTACCACCTTTGTCTTAAACCTTTCTTTATTTTTCCAAAACTTTCAAGAAGTTGATAAGTTTTTGCAGCAAAAGCTAAACAATTTCACCAAAACATCAAGATCTATAATGCAATCTTGAGCTCTTGCAGGATTTTTTTTAATAAATGAAAAAATTTAAAATCCATCACAAAATAGCCTTATTTTGAAATGGTTTCAAAAATAGTCTTTTCAGCTTTTGAATTGCCGAAAATGGCATTTCAATCAACAAATTTGTTGCATTTATGACTGTATCATTGGAAGTATTATTTTCAGCTTTTGAATACCCAATTTTGACTATTCAATTGCTAAAATTTGACCAAGTTTAAACCACCTTGTAAATATGCCTACTTTTTACATTTTCGACGATTGAATAGTCGAATTCGGCTATTCAAAAGCTGAACGTAGATTAGATTTTAACCCCCTACCCCCCCTCTTCTTCCTCTCAATCCTCATTCCTAACACAAAACAAGCTCCAAACCTTGGAATTTGCCGATTCTTGTAAGTTTTTAAAGTTTTTACCGATTTAAATTTATTATTTTTATGTGCATATATATGTTTTATATGTATGTATATGTTGTATACGTATATCGTGCGTGTGTGCAAATATACTTTTACCGATTTAAATTTTTTATTTTTATGTGCATATGTATATTTTATATGTATGTATATGTTCTATATGTATATCATGTGTGTGTGTGTATTTAACCCATGAAAATAAGAGTTTCGTTATAAGTAATACATCATGTAAACTAGCGTGTGCTTAACAGATCAAAATTTAGTGATTTACCCATCGAGATCTTTTCTTAATACCCTTATTCTCCTTTCATCCGGAGCTGCCGTAACTTGGGCTCATCATGCTATACTCGCGGGGAAGGAAAAACGAGCAGTTTACGCTTTAGTAGCTACCGTTTCACTGGCTCTAGTATTCACTGGCTTTCAAGGAATGGAATATTATCAAGCACCCTCCACTATTTCAGATAGTATTTATGGTTCTACCTTTTTCTTAGCAACTGGCTTTCATGGTTTTCATGTGATTATAGGTACTCTTTTCTTGATCATATGTGGTATTCGCCAATATCTTGGTCATCTGACCAAGGAGCATCACGTTGGCTTTGAAGCAGCTGCATGGTACTGGCATTTTGTAGACATGGTGGACCGAGACTACACTAAGGAACAAGGAAGTTTGACTGAGCAAAGAAGTCAAGGAACGAAACAGTTTCTCTAATAGCCCCGTTGAATAGAAGGGCGGCTTTCATCGTTGACAAACACCTGTGCTAATAAGACAAGGGGCTGTATATGCCTTGAATGAATCAGTAACAACGGATTAGGGGAATGAGGGATCAAGAGACGGATAGGGAGGAATGGCCTATCAATCATATTCTTTACTTGATGTGCCAAGGAAGGATATTTATTAGATGAATTGATCTTCATTAGAACAGTATGGCCTCGACAAATACATTGTTAGACATAATGAACCATTAGGAATTTATTAAACTTATAAAAACTTATAGGAAGTATTGAATTTAATAATTATTATTTACTGTAATTATTATTGTGAATATTAATTTAATTAATATTAGTGCTGGTATTATTAACATCATGATTAGTATACTTTTTCAAGTTTTAGTATGATTATTATTTATTATTAATAGTTTATTAATAGTTTAATATTTCTTTCGTTATTATAATTATGATTGTTATTTAGTATTATTAGAATATTATTAGTTTATTATTATTTTATTATTGTTATTATTATTGTGATAACTACCATCATTATTATTACAACTATTATTATTATTACTAGTACTACAACAACAACAACAACAACTACTACTACTACTACTACTACTATTCTTGTTGTTGTTATTATTGTTGTTGTTGTTGTTTTTGTTGTTATTATTACTATTATTATAATTATTACTATTAATATAATTATTAATTTACTATTAATATAATTATTAATTAATTAATTAATTGTCCATAGGATATGTTATAGCCCACAGGCCGATACCTAAGGGTACCTCCCTTCTCATTCATTATGCTCAGCATAGGACTCATTTGATGACAACCACTGCATATCTGAGGAATGTTTGAGTACCTAGATGCGATAAGCCTCTATATGACGAGTCTAATATTCCAATCACATGACATAGCAATTGACAACACAACACGGATTGTCAAAGGTTTCACAACAAGACTAAAAGTTTCTGTGTAATCAAGTCCCTCTTCCTCAGTAGAGCCCTTAGCGACAAGGCGAGCTTTGTGGTGATCAATGGACCCATCTAGTTTCCGTTTGATGCGAAATACCCTTTCGCAACCAATAATGTTTGCACCACGTGGCTTAGGAACTAAAGTCCAGGTATTATTTTGTAGCAAAGCATTATACTCTTGAGACATAACATTACGCCAAGCTTGAGAACGAACAGCTTTACAATAACATGACGGTTCGGTATCAGTTGATTCAGACTCAGACGAGGATGCCAGATAAGTAATCAGAATATTTTTGAGGAACTTTGAGAACCACTTTAGAGCGTGTGTGCATAGCATGAGCGGAAGAATTTGGCACTGCATTTTTGTTAGTTTGTGTTGGTTCAAAAGTGCTTACGGGAATTAAAGAGGAGTCAGACTTGACATTTAAGTTGTCTGAGCTTGAATCAAATGCATGAGACTTGGTGGTTGACATGGAAGTGGACGCAATGGGACTTGAATCATGTGATGGAAATAAAATATCTAGAGGCTAACATTTGGACATGTCCTGATGATGTTGGGTAAAGTCTGTAGATGATGATGACTCAATTTGGGGCTGATGAGAAGTGTTCGGCTTCGAAGAACTTTGTGGAGGATTAGTAAAGCACGACTGATATGGTGATGGCTCAGACAAGAACTTTGATGGCAAAGATGAGTCTAGGATCGATGTCAGAAGGATTAGACCAAGATAAGTTTTTGGATCTCGACTCAACGGGCCAAATCGTATATGATAAACTCTTCTTCAAAGAATGAGCATGCATATCAGAATTGAACTGAAACCGGAATACAAACTCATTGAGAATTACTTGCCTATCTGAACCAAAAAAAGAAACAAAATTATATGCGTAGAAAAAAAAACTCGTTCTGAAGGAACATGGTAGGGACGATAGCCTAAGTGATTTTCACTATAACCTAGAATACACAAGGCAGAGATTTAGGGCTGAGCTTATCTTGTTTGTATTGACCCAAATATGGAAAGCATTGACACCTAAAACAACGTAAAAAAACCTATCGTTTGACTATTTTTGATAGAGGTGGAAAAATAGTGAGTGATTGTGAAGAACAGAAGCAGGCAATCGATTAATCAAAAACACCACAGTCATAAAAGCCTTGATAAGTATAGCAATAGCATGTATGTAATTATCGCTGAATAGAAGTTAGTGGTACTGCAGTGTAAGAGTTAGTTAGTTAGAATATTAGTTAGTTAAGAAATACCAATTGTCAGTGACAATTACCTTCTTCACTCACTATAAATAATTGAAATCTTGTAAACCCAATTCATTAAGTCAATAAAAATCATTTCTTCTATCAATTCTTCAAGCCTTGAACCAAAAATCTTTTGGCGTGAACGCATGAAACATGAGAATAGTGCCCATTTCAGTGATATGACGGATTTTACGTTTAGCTAAACAGTTTTGCTCAAAAGTATGTGGACAAGAGATACGATACTGGGTATCATTTTCTGTAAGACAAGAAGCAAGGGATCATTGAACCAATTCTATAGCACCATGACATTAAAAATATTCGATACGGGAGGAAAATAAATTTTCAACCAAAACTTTGAACTTTCTGAAGGAATCAACACAGGCACTCTTATTAATCAAAGGGTACATCTATACAAAGCGAGTAAAATCATCTGCAAAAATAATAAAATATCAAAAGCCTGAACAAGAAGCAACTGGGACAGGATCCCAAATGTAATAATGAATAAGTTCAAGTACAGACTTTGTGACTCGATTAGATGGACTAAAAGCTAGCCTCTCACTCTTACCTATCGTACATGATGAACAAACTTTATTAACTAACTGAAAATTAGAAAAATCCAAAGTAGACTGAGACTTGATTGAAGTCAAAGCATGCTTTGAGGGATGCCCAAGTCTGCAATGCCAAAGGTCAACAGAAGAATGTGCAGCAGCAAAGAGCCAAAGACAGCAAAAATACCGACAAGAGTGACTGACTATGGAAATTGTAAAGACCCGAGCAAAAACAAAGACAAGTTCTCCAATATCTAGGTAATCAACTTCAATTCTAAAAAAATTGTAGGTATTGAACAAAAATTAATAGATCAAAAATAAAAATTTATAGGTCAAAAACAAAAATATGTAGGTTAGCAACAAAAATTGTTACTTATGATTTTTTGTTTGAAAACCACAAAAATTCTTCAATAAAAACTTTTATTCTTACCTACAAATTTTTGTTTGACCTATGAATTTTTGTTCAATACCTATAATTTTTTTTTTTGGACTAACACCAGTCAGATGGCTGGCAGACTGATCCTTAACATTGTGGAACAATGCTAAAATCTTTTGATATTTTACTATTTTATATGATGAATATTGCTTCATCCACAAACTAAAAATACTAACTGCAGATAAGATAGGTAATAACATTGATGTAATCGTTTAAATGCTAAATGTTTCATGAACATAATTCAATTAGTTCGTATTATTTTAAAACAACCATATTAATTCATAATATTTCATAAATTTCTTTGAATTAGTTTTCTTTTTTATTCATTTCCATTAAATAGATGGGCACTAATTTAAAAAATTAAAAAAGTAATTTGAATATTTTTTAGACAATAAAAATTAATTTAGTGCATATATCAAATATTTTCTAAAATCTCTTGCCCATCTCATGATGTGCATTATGTGGCCAAAGACACCCCATTCCTCTTTTGGTCCATATTCTACGACAATCCACAGAATTTGTAAACTTAATCAATATATTTATTCCATGATCCAGCTTGCCATCTATTGGAAGAACAAAATCATGAGATTAATAATTTTGTTTAAAACTACACGAGTCTCACCCATACCCAGTCAGACCAATCAAATGAAAAAAGAAAATGAAATTATGGGCCTACCCCTACATGATCATATTATAGAAGTTGAGCTTTCGTCTGGAAAACACGCTGGACAAAAAGTTTTTATACCAAGGATGGTGATGACTTCTAATAATGCAAATCTACCATATAAGTACAAAGTCGACAGTTTCCTTTGCCATGACAAAAGCCAGGAATAATCTTTGCATAATGTTGGCCTATATTTTCCACGTCCAATATTCACTCACGGCCAATTATATATTGTTGTTTCTAGGGTGACAAGCAAAAGAGTTTAAAAATATTAACTCTCAACCCAAAAGGCAAGGTTTCAAGATTCAACAACAAATGTGATGTACAAAGAGATTTTTCAAAATTTGAAGCGATCAAAAAATGTTGTAATGGTGTATATGATATATTCTTGCATTTTTGTGCGCTATCATCAATATTATTAAAAATGATATGTGTGATAGATATGTTCTTGCATTTTTGTACCTTATCCTCAATATTCTTTTAATATACTATTTTCTTATCATATTTCAATCATCTTGTATTTAAATTTCACATTCTTTTGCTTTCATCTATTCAAAATATCATATATACTTATGTCTAAGAATTATTATATAAATAAAAATATAATTTCCCATGCATCGCACGAGTAAATAACTAGTTATTCTAAAGCCAAACTATATTAACGTCGGGAAAACTCTTCCATCCATCGTACTGATGTTAGTCTAGAAAAAATTGTAGGTTTTGAACAAAAATTAATAGATCAAAAATAAAAATTCGTGGGTCAAGAACAAAAATTGTGACCTAAAATTTTTTGTTCAAAAACTACAAAAATTGATCCGTAAAAATTTTTATTCTTGACCTACAAACTTTTGTTACAACTATGAAATTTTTGTTCAATATCGATAATTTTTTTTTTTTGATTGACACCAGTCAAACGGATGGAAGACTAATCCTTAACATTGTCGAACAATGTGAAAATCTTTTAAACTTTTACTGTTTTATATGATGAATATTGCTTTATCCACAAACTAAAAATACTAATGGTAAATAAGATAGGTAATAACATTGATGTAATCGTTTAAATGTTAAATGTTCCATGAACATAATTCAAGTAGTTTGCATTATTTTAAAACATTCATATTAATTCTTAATATTTTATAAATTTATTCAAATTATTTTTCTTTTTTACTCATTTCTATTAATTAGATGGGCACTAATTTAAAAAATAAAATAAAAAATAATATCATTATTTTTTAGGCAATAAAAATTAATTTAGTGCATTTATCAAATATTTTCTAAAATCTCTTGTCCATCTCATGACATGCATTACGTGGCCAAAGACACCCGATTCCTCTTTTGGTCCATATTCTCCGATAATCCACGGAGTTCGTAAGCTTAATCAATATATCGTAACTTCCGGTGAGTTTTATCCCACGCTCGCAGTGCTGCCAAAAACATCTTCGTCAAGGGCAAAGTAAACCACAGCAGGTAGGCTTTCAATTTTTGACAAGTCTCATAGGGTGCGTTTGAACTTAATATTTAATGTTAAATAATAATTCTCAAGCTCAATGGGCTTGAGCATGCATCAATTACAATCCTTTTCTCCATTATTCTCTTAAGTTAAATTTTACAATTGACTAGTTGAACAAATAATTCTTTAATATACGACATTATATTGATGTTATTCGACTTTAAAAAAAATCTATTTTTCTTTAAATGTGGTTCCAGTCTTATAATAATTAACTATACTAGTAAATCTTATAGCTAATACTTCAATGTGCATTCATGAAATTTTCTGTAGTTTTTACACAACCAGCAAAACAAGGGAGCTCTCTGGACCTATCACAGAGTGTTGCTCTCTGGACTGGCTGGTCGACCTGGCCTACCGATTTTGCTTCTCTTCCTCCATTCTTTATCGTTTTGGCCTCCGGTCTTCTCCTCACTACCTGTACACCATCTATTTTCATCATACAACTTCATCCAAGCTTGGTATTGGCCCAAGACTCAACTAACTCATACAAATCAAGCAATTAGTGTAGCATTTATCTCTTAAATTTAACTATGGACAATTTTCTACGCTTAAGACTATGTACAATTGTCTTATCTTAAGATTATCTCTAGCATAAGTACTACATTAATGCAATTATATAAGCTTATAACACCCCTAAAACATAAGCAAATCAAAGCACATCAGGGAGCTTTTTACTTTTTACTTAAATCCACTTTAAAAAAGCAATTTTTTTTAGTTAAAACAAACGTTTTCATTAGCTTAAGCTTTAAGTAGGTTTGATCAGCAAAAAACAGAAAAAGAAGCCAAACCTAGCACCCTCTAAACCACACTACAAGCAAACATAAAAACATGCACACATGTAAAGGGAATATGGAAAAGGTAGACGAATAGGGACAAATGGATGGAAAGACAACCTTGTATACTTGAAGCTCCACATATGCTAATGATATGTACACTACAAAGAGGCAACGAATCTATGAATCACGTATCAAGAGTAACAAAATCTAGACCCGATGTTATTCATATTTGCATATTTTGCGTTGATTCCCATGTGTATAACATGTGATTGTGCTATTTTCTGCTACCATGTATAGATTTTGTTTGAAATTTAACATCTCGTATCTAATCTTGAACATGGTAATAGCATATTAGATCCAATATACCCGGCACGATACATTTACTGTACCCGACAGTAGCATCAAAAGCCCCAACTTCTTGTCTCTGTAGGTTACTCGACAGGGCACTTAGTCCTCCCAGTAGAAACATCTTCTCCACATATTTTTCTTCAATTTTTCATCCTCAAATCATCAAATTTTATTTCTTGACCCACAATCATGCTCGATTTTTGGTCCCAAAATATACCTTAAATATGAAACAAAACACCAAATGAAGTATCTATGCTTCTTGACTACTTATGTGCAAAGACTACCGGTTCATGCATAAGCACCACGATAATGCATTCAATTAAGCTCTAAACGCGTCTAGACATATATGAAAATGCAAGCATAAACATACACAAACTACACACATCAAATGCTATGTGTGATACTTATGTAATTTGTGTAGTGCGCGTAGAGTGTGTAATGTGTGTAATGTGAATCATGTGCACAAAGTGTGTAGTGTGTAAGTTGTGGAAAATATTTTCCTTTTCTCATTTTCAAAAAAATCAACCTATTTTTCTTTGACTAGAAAAATATTTTTCTTTGACTTTTTTATTTTTTGCAGCCAAATATAAGAAATGATGTTTCCGGCAAAACAAATGAATCCTTAATGTTAAATTACAATTCTCAAAATCAATACACTTCAAGCATGCGTCAATTTTCAATCCTTTCTTTCCACTATTCTCTTAAGTTACATTTTACTATAAACTTACTTGAATAGTTGGTTCTTTCATACCAGACAATACGTTGATATTATTCGACTTAAGAAAATAAATATGTTTGACTTTATGGTTCCTGTCTTACATGTAATCATATTAGTCCTATAGCTAAATACTTCAGTGTTGCATTCATGAAATTGTCTATAATTTTTTTTACAGTCCAAACTTGTTATGTATCCCTTTGTTGGAAAATCTTTACAATAGGTTATGAGAAAAAATAGATGATTACAAGTTATATTTTACTTGTGTTTCAAGATATAAAAATTTAGTTACATTTTACTTGTATTTCAGGAAAAAAAAATTTATATCCAATTACGTTCAAGGGCAAGCTTGTTTCACATTGAGAAGTTTTGTATTTTTATGAGGTATGAGACATAATTACAGGATTAATCCCAAAAAACTATCAAGACCTTATCAAAATTGGGACTTGATCAGAAAATATCTAACTTTTTTGCTGAAAAAAATGTTCCTTGATCCTGTGAAAGCGCTATACTTGTGATTAAAATATAGCTCAAGTCGTTGAGACTATCTTCCTAAGCGTTATACTTGTGATTAAGATATAGCTTAAGTCGTTGAGTATATCTTTCCTAAGTGTGAGGTTTTGGGTTCAATCTCAAAAGGTGGGGGATTTTTTTTTTTATATAAAAAAAAGCTCTACATTAAAAAGCATATTAATGTTGGGATATGATTTTGGACGATCTGCAGGGACTCTGCATCGAACTGCTTGCTCTTTTCTTTTTTTTCCTCGCAAATCCAAACCTAATATTTTATCTCACGGATCTAGGGATTGACTTTAGAACTTAGGACCCAAAAAGTATACTTAAACCCTTTCTCTCCCACAGTTTCTCGTGCACTTTTTTTCTGCGGATTCACAGCTTCTTGTTCATGATCCAAGAAAGCAAGAATCAAAATGAGCTAAGCAAGCGCTCTATTTAAAATCACTTGTAATATGCAATAACGAGAGTTAAAACTAATAGATCAGTTAAATCATTTATCATATCTATATATCATTTTTACCAATATTGAATTTCTTTAATATGTTACAAGTGATGACTTAATAAACAATGAAACAAACCCCTTTCGATTTTTGATATTTATAGTTTAGTGAGTTTCTTTCCCATTTTTTGGCTAAAGAATTTCATCGGTTGAATAAATACGAGTTATCAAAGCTTAGTAAAGATATTATTATTAAACTCCAAATGGTTACATACACATCGCCATTGACAAGCGCAAATGGTAACTCATTAGATTGCAGAATTAATGGCACCCTCTAGAAAATGTTTTTTTTTTAATTCAACTTTATTGTAGCCCAGTAATATCTATAAGTTATTAACAGCCTCAAGTGAAATGTAAAACATAACTCATAAGCTTTACGATTAAGCATGCTCATTTTCACTGCAAAATGTGGCCACTTCTGTGTGCTTACCTTTCTGTGCGTCCCATTTGCAACATCAGAGCAGCTGTCTAGATCTCTATGTATATAACAAACAAATCTGTAACTCTCAGTCTCCAACTAGCATTTGAGGCCTGAGTGAGAGTAAAACCATCAGCTTCAGCAGTTCAAACATGCAAGCCAATGAAATAACCAAGATAGAAGCTGTAAAACTGAATGTATTTATGATGATTCGCTGCTGGAAATCTCTGACAAGCTACTGTAAGATAACCAAGCAAATGCATAACTATGAGAAGTCATTCTGGTTCTCATAAACACAGGTTAGGCAACTCTACTGCTCGAGTATGGGCGTGCAAAGAAAGAAGTGAGTCCAGCTCAGATTTTTTTAAGTTAACACAGAGTGCATGAACAGTATAAGCAGCCCATAGTAGATCCTATACTAGCTACTGGGTTATGTACACTATCATAACACATTCAAGGCCGCACTGAGAGCATCCATTGTCTTCGTCAGGAAGAACATGTGATATTCACATCATGCCAAGACTGCAAATCTAGATAGAGCTTCCCTAATCTGGAAGATGCTGATAGTCCCCATTTTCTGGAGATTGCTGCACACCGTGGCCCGAGTTGCCCCTCCATTCCATTGACCTTGAAGCTGTCATATGCATGCCCTGATGCTGCATCATGTACTGGCTTCCACCAATGTTTTGATGAGACGAATCGACCGGTGACCTGAAACTTATACCTGAAACTGATGTCCCACCAACTGGTGATAGGATTTTACTGGCAGACGCATCACCTCTCATGCCACCTGCCACATCCTTCTTGCCATCAATCACAAATGAACCAACAATTACCTGTTCACATAATCAACAGATAAGCCAGTAACAACATAGAACATGAATTTTCAAAAGCAAATTGCAAAAGAACACAACAAATAGGGTCAGAAGAAAACAACTGCTCATGCACCATGAACAAACTTTCTTGCCAAAACCATATAAGAGAAACATTTTGGACTATTTGGTTAAAGTTGCAGTTCAGGTGGTGGTTCTCAAAACAAAATAAAACATTGAGAAACACGAACAGGAACTTGTTTCAGAAACTGTTTCAAAAAAATGAGGAAAGAAAAACTTATCCTCATTGTCAGTGAGAATGTTCTGTGAAAACTCTACCATAGAGACCCCGTTTTCCATGAACTTACATAAAAAGGATGTGAATCTGAATCTTGCAGATTAGCAATTTAATGAAAAGAAGAGATTGGATGTATATGAAAAAGAGAGATTGAATGTATAGAAATCTATGGTGCTTGGTTTTCCTAATTTTAAAGGTTCAAGTACCGAGGATCAGAACAAATGTTTCCAAGACTATGCCCCACTAAAGCACAGAAAACCTGTCATGAAGCTTTAACAACATCATACAGCCCTAAATATTACAAATGTGGGGTAACAGCAGAACCGTAATCTAAGCAAATTAAATCAGGGAAAATTAAATGTTAATTGCCCTTGATCTCACACATCGAGTTCAGAACTAAATTATGCAACAAACATCAAATGCTAGACACATTAACCGTATCTTTTAACTGCTTATTTTGCTGTTTGCAAGATTTGAATAAACAAGTCAACCAAACCTTTAAAGCCTTCCAATTCAGATGGAAACAAACAGACAGAAACAAAGAAACATATATACAATGTATAGGCACTAAATGCAATCACAGATTGATCAAAAGCCTAAGATTTTTAGTTCCAAAAGTTAGAGATATATATAGAACCTCCAAACAGGACTTTGGAGAAAATCTTTAAAATTTAGAGGAGATAAACCAAGAGAGAAGCAGCACAGAAGCATCTATGTCTGCTCATGATATGAAAACAAATGCCACCTGAATTGGACCTGCAGCTGTTAAGGGTCCACCAACCCCACCCCCAACAATTTGTCCATCACTACTGGATAGACAGATGGACAGGCCACCAGTTCTCCCACCAAGCTCAGTACGTACATAAGATCCAGAAAGTGAGAGAATGTCAAATCGCCCCTGTAGAATTGAAAAGGCTTGTGGTCAATGGCCAAATAAGGAGATACCATCTTTGACTTATCATTCTATCTTGACAAGCCATCAGAAAGGATTACTGATCCAATGCATGATCAGATCTCATTATGAGAGGAGACTTGGACTTCATACCTCATAACTAATATTGCCTCCAGAAGTTGCTGGTTGGCTCAGAGATGCATTGGAGACAGAACCTGATGCTGAGAGAATACATATTTCTCGGTTGCTTTGTTGCATAAACAACATAACTTTCTGACCCACATCCTGTAAAAATAACCAGAATGATGTGTTAAGTTTTTTATTCTTCTTTTTATACTTACACTATAAAATAAAAAAACAATGCTTAGGTCCTTGATTAGCAATACATTTTCCTTATTCAAAATGAATTAAATGTAAAACTGCAGGTATAACTCAGGAAGGAAAGCTTTTTATAAACTAAGTTGCATGTCCTTTCAATTAGTGTGCTTCATGTATCAGGTGCCTTTAATTTGTCCATTAATTTGAATGCTAGGATTCTTCTTTATAGAATAACAATCAGATGGTTCTCTTTGTACTTTGTGTTCATGAAAGTAGTTCCTTCACATGGAAGGTCACTGAGCTGACGATTATTCTGGATAAGAAAAACTGCTGGCAAATTGAAACGTCAGGATGAATTGATGGTACTGTCTCAGATAACAGCAGCCAAAAAGACAGAAAATTAGTGATGAAACACAGATATACATAATAAAATGAGTCTAGATGGGGTAAAGCAGCAAAGAGAAAGGAGGAGACACATTGTTTTGCAAATACAGATAACACATTGTTTTGCAAATACCTAACACCACATATTGGCATCTGCCAGGATTATATTTAAAATTTCCACCAAATGAAAATCGTGATGCAAGTGATACTCTGATTTTCCTGTTGACAAATATTAACAGGTGGATTTTGGGCCATTAGTTACATCAAGTGGATCAAGAATTTTAAGCTCTAAAATGTAATTGAACAAGCACAGTGCTAAGGATGTGAGAAAAGTTTTAGCAGAGGGTTTTAGTTAGAAAATAAGAGATGGAACCGCAAAATAGCCAGGTGGGAGTTATAAGCAAATTACAACAGCAACTCTTAAGAAAAATATAGAAAGCATACGGGGATGAAGGAACTGAACTGGACCCATATGGAGTGATATGCAAAAAGATTGCTATGCCATCATTTGCGTTTGGAGAGTATCCAGTAACACATTGAATTTCACTCCATGTCCTTTTCTAAATAGTGAGGAACCATCTCCCATGATTACCAATACAGAAAAAGAAAGTCAGGAAAAGAAAAAAGAAAAAACATATTCCTACTACACAAAGGATTATGTACATCTTTCTATGAAAATCAACAGCACAAAAGAGAAAGATCAGGGCTTATCTCACACAGCATTCACGTAGTAGGATATTCAAGATATATGCCAGAACTTAAGCTGCTTATATTAACAAGAAATACTATTAGTTTTCGATAAGCATACTTCTCCAGCATTCACCGTAATGATATGAGGTGTGAAACCTTGCCCTGTACTGCCTGCACCAACATAAACAGGAATTCTGAGTACAATCTAATACCCCATGGTGCAATAGACAATCAAGAATAAACTAAATAAAATAACACCAGAAAACACCATTATTTTTTTGAATAGACAAGTAGAAAGTATGAGCTAGCTCCTTTGAACAGGAAACAGGACACACAGACTATAATGCAACAAATTTCAAACCAAACAATGCAGAAAGATACAAAACAAAATGATGCCAATTCAACCAGTGCAACAGAACAAAAACTGCAGCAAGTCTCATGACAAGGACAGCTACAAGATTTAAGACAATGAGTGTAGCAGTAGACATTAGAGACTTATTTTCTGCTATCATGCTTGCACTATCATTTTGAGTGTTGTCTGTTTAGACCACTCCCTGATTTTTACTCCACGGGTTTCCCTCAAGTTTCTTTTGAAAAAATAATTGGAGTACAAATTCTGCAAATAGGATATATATGAAAAATATGACAATTACAACTTCAAAGACATCATTTCGAAAGCTAGCAGCAGAATCACATCCATGCAGAGAAATTGACAAAGCCTGCAAGCAAGGAAGTTGCAGGAAGTAGTAGCTTGACAGGAAAAGCTATGGGAGGGAAGAATCCGGTCCCAGACATTAAAATGGTTACTTGAAATGGGAGCAACGAAGACAAGCCAGATGCTCCGACTGAATCCAACAAAGAGCCTAATGTCAAGAAGCAGGAAGATGAAATCATTGCTGCTACATTTACTACTTAGGATAGGAAGTTGGAGGAAGTAGTTAAAGTAATTTGAAGTATAGATAATATTGATTATGAACTGCACATTTCTTGACAAATCATATCACTATCAACAAAAATTTCCATCGAAACTTGTGGAAATATGAGCCTTTAGAGCAGCAATTTTAGGGTGCACAATCTGGGCTCCTGTAGAGTACAGAAGAGAAAGTGGAGCTCATGGTTAACTGAAAGAGGAGAGTAAAAATGGTTATCCAGTCCTTTCAAAGAAAGAGGAAAGTGTGGACAGAAAATAGAAGCATACACGCAAGTTTACTGGAAACTTGAATCCAGATTGAGCATACCACAAATATAATTAAAATAAAATGACATATACATACAATGTATCTTCTTTGCTAAAGTTAGAGGTACAGAAACTCAATCAACTTTTAAAAAGAATTCATATCCAACCAACAAAAATGTGATTGTGTAGTAAATGTAAACATGCAAGGCTTTAGTACATTCCGCACAGAAGGGTATGCATGTGTGAGTAGATCTACATACTTAATAGATGACAATCACTTAAGACTTTAGGCATAGACCACAACGCAAGATAGCTTCCTACATTATAAGTCACTAATTACCCTGCAAAATCACAAAACCAAAGTTCCAAGCAACGCTAAGCAAATCAACTGAAACAACAAACCTATAGATGCAAACATTTTAAATGCCACAAGTTGGCTTGAAGAATTGCCTTAATAATAAACTTATATCCAGACACACATTTACGTACATAACAAATCAATTCTCAATCATTTAAATTTTAGTTGTAAAATGCTTTACTAATGCACCAAATTGCATCTAAAAATTGGCTGGAAAGGACAAAATACAAAGTCTATACGTTCATGAGGCAGGAAATTCGCCAAAAGCAGTAAACCGGGATTTATTGGAAGAAGCACCTGCAGCCCCACCAGCACAAAGGCCTGATCCTTATGGAACAGACCTGCAGATGCATCTGCTTAGCAGCTGCAGCCTGCTCTGAGGTATCCTTCTAGGCCACACCAGCATGGCTGATGGTGCTAAACATGAGAGTGAGAAGTTAGCAGTCACTAGGCTGGTATTGCTAGTTGGTATAATTCCATTGGTGGCTGAAGACTGGTCATTATGGTAGCAACGGCAGAATCGATGGCAGCGGTAGGCAGAGTTTTTTTTCCAAGAGGCGGTAGGCGGTGTTGGTGGTGATGATAGCTGGGGCAGTGGTTGTAAGAGTTCTGAGCACTGCTTCCATTCTGTTCTGGGGAGGAAAATGGTATATCGGATTCGCCATTTCCTTTTCTGTTCCGGGTATTGTTTCAAACTGATTAGTTATTTGCCTTTCCTCTTTCTTTTACTTTTATATATGCACATCATTTCAGCCATTAGATTTGGACTTTATGAGGGGATTTTTCTCTATTACTTTTGTCATTTGACGTTTTGGAAAAAGCACATAACTTGGACATAATTACAATCATAAATTTCTCGTGTCCTGTAATACTGTAACAGGAAAATTACATTTTTAAAATCCCAGACTAGCTCTCAGAATCCGAGTCTCTTGATAAAATTCCAAACTTTCCACATTGACGAAAACCTTAATTAAATATCAATTCACTAAACTCAAGATAGAGATTCCAATATATGAACAAGATATTGAAAAGAACAACAAAGGCATCCCTTATTATGCTTAGAGAGCAGTTTAAGTAGTTCAGAACCAAGGTTATTATTATCAATGGCTATTTCGTACAGCTATGCACACCGCCAGCTCTAACGCTTGCATGGAAACACAAAACCAGAAAAAGAAAATTTTAAAACATGCAGAAAAACTAGCCAAAGAGCAATCTTTTTAGAAAAGAAAAAATGGAATGCACCATAAATTGCTTTCAAGATTTGGCTAAACTTCAAAAGAGTGTAAATATTGTAAACATACATAAAAATACTCATACCAGTTCACATAAAGCTCAGTCACACACCACCAAAATTTAACATTTAGTCCCCCGTTGGCTCTGGTTGTTTAAAGCATTTGTATTCAGTTCATAATGATTTGACATTCTCTATGAACATAAAATTCACAAAAGGAAACAATTGAACTTCGATGATATCAACCAAAAGCAACCTTTTTTGAAGAGGAAACGAGAATGCACCACAAAATTGCTATAGAATTGGTCGAAAGCAAACAAATAAAGCTAAAATACATGCATGCATGTGTAGGCATTGTGTGTGCAAGAAGGAGTGTGAGAGGGTTACCACGAGCAGCTAATTGAGATTTCTTCGAAGAAGAAGCACCGGCGGCGTCGCCGCCAGCAGCGGCCAAGGCCTGATACTTCTTTTTGGGCGGAGAAACCGGCGAAGAAGCCGAGGCAGCAAGGCGCTTAGCAGCCGCAGCCTGTTCAGGCGTGCCGTACTTTCTAGGTCGGCCTCTCTTCCTCTTCACCACCGTCTCCAACGGCGTCGACACCGCCGATGGCATCGCGTGGGAATACACCATCTGGGCCGGAGCAGCGGCACCGCTGTTGTTGGCGCCGTTAATTGGATTCGGCATAATTCCATTGGTAGGCGAAGCGGCGGACGAGGCGGCGCCGGCGCCGGTAGTCTGAGGGGGTGGTGGTTGTTGTGGGTGGTGATAGTAAGAAGAGCTCAGTCCACTGCTTTCATTGGCTTCCATTGACGATAAACAGATAGATAGGCGGGTGGATTTGGGGATTTTTTTTTTAATTTTTTTTCTGATTTGTTTTCAATTTGATTTTTTTTTCTTTTTGATTCTTTTTTATTTCTGCTTTTTCAGTTTTTTCTTGTTCACACACACATATGTATACATATTATACATTACTGTTGGCTATGGCTAGGGTATTTCTCAGCCGTTGGATTTGGAATTTGTGATGGGATCTAACTCTATCTACTGTACTTTTTGACTTTTCGTGATATGCACGGAATCTGGATGTGGATAACTGACATTATGTACGATAAAGAAAATATTTTTTAATATTTTGATATATTTGTAGGACTTTTTTGGCTTCGCCAGGTTTATATTCATATGCATTAGTCTATTCTTTTTCTTTTTTAAGTGTATTTTTTATATCTTATATTCATAAATTAAATTATTCACAAATATTACATCTTCATAACTCATATCCTATAATTATAATTTTTAATTATTCACAACTCTTATTTTATACATTTCACAATTTTTATACTCTATATTTATAAATTTTAACTATTTATAATTCTTATGCTTTATATTTATAAATTTTAGTTATTTACGACTTTCGCATTATATATTTAAGTTTGAAACTTTTTTATTGAATGGTAAAGGGAGAGGAAAGGAAATAGAAAGACGGGGAAGAGCGATGAGGAGAGAGGGGGGATCGTTCTTAGATTAATGGTCCTTTTAATTTGTGACATCATTGGTTCTCAAATAAAAATTTCTGAAAAATTAATAAATTATGCACTTGATACACGTATGAATTAATAATTTTGGATACATGGTTTAAATTGAGTAAGCTTAAAATTGAAGAATTGTATTTGCTGTCTTTTCTAATTGGCCCAATTGTTATTGTTTTGACCATTTTTATTTAAGGAGTAACAACGGTATTTGTTGTATTTTAACAATACAAAAATTTTATTATCAAAACAAGTCAAATGAGACATTAATCATTTCTTTATTTTTCTTCAAAAGGGCAAAGGCATAGTGCATTAGTGCAGGGGGAGCACGCAATTTTTACGGTGCTTTGTAGGGACGTTGTGCCTTGTATTACATGTGAACATTGCATAATATGTAATAATATATATGTTCAAAATTTTTATATTATATATTTAAAATTTTTATATTATATGTTCTAAACTTTTATAGTAAGCTATAAATATATTCAAAATTTTAAATATTGTTTTTAAACTTTCGAATATGTAATATAAGAGTTTTGAATATAAAATATAATCTATGAGCAAGTAATATAAATGATTTGAATATAGAGTATAAAATTTATAAGATTATAATTTTTATTTTGTAAACTTACTTTTAAACTTTTGAACATATAATATAAGAATTTTGAACATGTTTATTGATTAATATAAGAGTTTCGAATATATAATATAAAAATTTTAAACATAAAACATAAGAGTTTTGAACATAAAGTATAAAATTTATGAAATTATAATTTTTATTTTGTAAACTTGTTTTTAAATTTTTTAACATGTAACATAAGAGTTTTGAACACATTTATAGCTTAATATAAGAGTTTTGAACATATAATATAAAAATTTTGAGCATATAATATAAGAATTTTAAACATATAATATAACAATTTTGAACATATAACATAAGATTTTTAAACATAGAGTACAAAGTTTATGAAATTATAATTTTTATTTTGTGAACTTGCTTTCAAACTTTTGAATATGTTTGTAGCTTAATATAAGAGTTTTGAACATATAATATGAGAATTTTGAACATAAAGTATAATTTATGAGTATGCAATATAAAAATTTTGAACATAGCATATAAAATTTATAAAATTATAAATTTTTTTTTGTGAACTTAATTTTAAACTTTTGAATATATAATATAAGAGGTTTAAACATATTTGCAACTTAGATAAGAATTTTGAACATATAATATAAAAATTTTGAACACATGTACTACTTGCACACAATACAATATACAAAGACTATGCAGAGTACTGTCCATATTGATGCACAGTATAGGTACCGATTGCGCACAATACAATATACTATAATTATGCGGAGCACTGTACATATTGATGCACAGTGTAGGTACCGAGCAAAGTACGACCGAGTGATTACGACTCTCACGTCTCTATTCAACCCCAACATTAAGGCTTTCGATTAAAAACGAACACGCGAATCAATGTGAGAGAATTGTTAATATGAGAGAATTAATCCACTTAACAATAGATACAAAGGCTCGACACACCTTTGATGGAAACATTGTTATCATATCTGCTTCATTAATTCATATTTATATTTTTAAATACAAATAACTATCTAGTCTTGTATTACAATGTAGATTTATAATTTTAAGATACATTTAGCAATTAGTTTCTCCGTCATACAAACAAAAAAAAATAAAATAGCTACAAGCCATCCTGAACTTATTAGATTACGTTGACTAGTACAAAACCGAAAGTGCCATTTATTAAGCAAATGATGTTCGATTTACCACATGGGGATGTTAGTAACATTTAGGATCTTAGCAAGTTTTAAAATCACAAGTAATTTTATGCGACTTCACTTAAAAAATAATAATGGAGGTAAAATGCATGTGTTTGTGGAATTCAAATTCCCATTTTTCTTACGAGTGCTTAAATAGAAAAAAGAAAATGAGTAGGAAAGAAAAAATATCTGTTGCTTGAGAACTATGTTTCTCGTATTACTAGAATTTCCTTTCAAGCAACCGAAAAATTATTAACAGCCTGTTTGGCAGTGCTTATAAGCACCAAAATAGAAAGCAAGCACCTTTTTATAAAAAGTGCTTATAAGCACCCAAAATAGCCCTGCCAAACACCCTCTAAACGAAACCCGGTGAAGTGGTGTGCGTTCAGGACCAGATCTCCAATTCGCACTGGAAGAATCATTGGCCAGTTTGGGACCTATTATCCCAATACTTATCCGGGGAGAACTTGAACTAGGAAAAGGATCCTGCCATGCGGGCAAAATTCCGGCCAGAAAGAAGTAGAACGATCATCGTTAAGGAAACGTAGAGCATGCAGGGAACGAATAATGTACATGTTAGGAATAGCAGTGAAGAGTCCAGCAGAACCAGTCAGGCAATGATGGAACTTTACTTCAAAACCATATCGTCCAAAAAATTAAATACGACACACTCACCATTGAAATACATAGCATCATGTAACTTCGCGTAATGTTCTTCAGCCGTCCTCATTGCTTGTTATTTTGGTCTTGACTTTCAATGGTCTCCGCGGGTGATGCCTCGGGATGAGAGGACTTCAATTCCTCAAGCTGAAAGAACAATGTAAAGGGGAAAGAACTCAGGAAAAGCATTTATCATTAGCAGATGCCAGATATGCTATGCTATATTTATTATTTAAAACCAAAAGATGCACTAACAACATTTCCGAAAGGTACATGAGTTTGTCAGACAAATTCTGAAAAGAGGAATCAACATCAACATCCCAACTGAAGAATGCTATCCTGCTATCAGAAAGAACATATACCTCTCTGCATTTTTCTTGGTGGGCTGCTGAAAGCTCATTACATCTCATTTTTAGATCAGATAATTCGGCCTTAAGCTTTTCATACTCAGACATTGTAGGACCACCTAACTTCTGCTGGATGAACCTGTTAAAGCAAAATAGAAGTCAGGCCTGATGGCATATCTTCCAAAAGACAGATCTCATGTCAATTGAGAATCTTTTTCAGCAGCTACATGTCATGATGTGAGCTATCAGAATCTAAATGTACTATCACTAAATTCTAAATTTCTATCTTATGTTTCTTTCCATCAGAATATCAATATTTTACATCACTCTTTTTCATAGAAACTTGCCCATTACAAGAAACATTTTTTGATTTAGCTACTCTATTTATCAAAATGAGAAAAGAATCCAACCACTCAACTTGGTATATCAAGTGATTTGTACTGAATTGGTATAACTTACTCAAGAGCTGAAGAAGGTTTCTCATTCTGCTCATACAATGCAACAAGAACTAGCACAAACAGAGAAGAGAAATCATATACATGAGTAAGAGAAAACGCATTTATATGAAGTGAATGAATAGATAGAACAAAACCTTTTGTCAGAGCATCTAGAACTCCACTGGAATCTAAGTACTTTCTGAAAGCTTCCTTTTTCACTTCCTTTTCCTACCGATACAAGGAAACAGAAAGAAAAAACTATGACTAGTGCAAAAAAGAACTATAAACTGAAAGATACAGAGATTAAGTTAAAAAGAGTTTGCAAGATTCAATGCCCTGATATATTTTACTTAAAAGCATTCATAATCCTAGCAACTGGATAAAAAAATCATTCATGCTCCTAGCAACTGGGTAAAAAATTAAACCAGGAGCTGGATTACTAATATTGATGGCATAGACGCTGACATTCTATGGGGAAATTTTGATATATCATTGCACAATAAATCATGTTCTTCGGGAAATTCTAGAGGCAGCATGGCTGGTGTACTTCTGAGTGCATACAAAAGCCAATGAAGCAGTCCCCAGTGCTCCAATCTTCTTTCCATGCTTTCAAAGACATTGTTTCAACCATACATGTATGCATATTCATGGATGGACGTATATGCCAATCAGTAACAGCAGCCAAGAAGAGTTGGAAAGCTATTTTCTTATGTACATTCTGATAAAATTCAATATCTCAAGAGATCTGTATTAGATGTTCCGGAAACTTGGCAGATGGTGTAAGTGAAAGGACCAGAGTGGCACCATAACTAAGATTTTATCTGCAGTTCAGAGCCACTTGTTGTTCCATATTCTACGCTAGCAACCAGCAAACTACAAAGAAATTTTTTTTTGAAGAGTAACACAGTCTATGAATGGATGCCATTACCAGATGAGGGAAGAACCAAATGCACAACTCATATCGCATCGCTAATCATAAGACATCTACAACATCAGTCAACCAATTCCAAAATTCCCAAATAAGCTTACTCTGTCCTTCATGCTCCAGGCCCAAAAACGCGATCCCACAAGAATATGCAAGTTATAGACCTAGGAATATCTACCTCGAGCCTCAAGTACACTAGCCAAATAAGATCAACCAGAGTATTACTTAAACCCACCAACAATAACTTAAATAAATTACACCCGCATGATGTCTCACACCGATGTGCAGCATTACAAATGCAATCTCTCCAATTAGACTCGTGGATCGTCTCCTTAGGTATACATATCTCCTCAAGCTAGATTAGCTTCGATATCCAGTAAGAAACCGATTTATAAAAATATCTCTCACCCTCAAGCAATCAATCATCTCACTAAGAATAACCCACCAAGTTTACTGTATGAATCATCATGAATTGGTAATACCACACATCCTTTGACTACCACAACAGAGAAACCAAGATCAGATTGCATATTTCGACTCAAACTGAAAATTTGCACCAACAAGAAGATTATCCAATAAGCACTTTATGTTGATCTAAAACGAAGCATCAAATGCATTAGCTTTAAGCCACCCACCAAATAAATTCCAACAACAATTTTCACCTACTTGATTTAAATGCATTGAAATGTTGATATTCATGATTATTCAACTAGATCCAGCTTGCAATTTATTTATTAGACTTTTCTCAAGATTTGCTGGCAACAGTTGAAAAAGCTTGAAATTAAGCAACAATTTTAAGAATAAATATGCGTTATGATAAGTAAACAAAATTAGTGAAAAAGATCTGTCTGATCTGTGAAGACTTACCATTGCCTCTTTACTGCATTGAGAGTTCGATTAAGAGCTGAAGCTGAAAGCTATTTTCTTTGCTGATAAAATGTACGTTACAAGGCAGGTCGAGGAAAGCGACTTCGAGTTGGACTCGTGTGCTTGGACACGGGTTTAGTATATTGGCGTAATCTTCTTAGGCCATGTCCATCAGCTCTCTTATTTTTTTCTTTAAATTTAAATAATTTGAGTCATTTTTTATATTTTATGATCTCTTATTTTTAATTTTATTTTAATAATTTTTTTATTTTTTATCAAATATTCAGTTTAGAGAATCCCAATTTTAATTTTATTCTAATAATTCTCTTATTTTATAATGTTGTAGTATTAAAGTTAAGAGAATGGGAATAAGATTTGGGGGATGGCTTTGGGGGATTAAAAAAATTCTTATATATAAGTGTATTGTTTTGGGTTGGAAAAAAATCTAAAATTTTGGAAATAAGATAAAAGAGCTGTTGGAACACTTTGTTATTAACAAAACCCCTAAATATGAAGATTTTTATATTTTAAAAAATTTATTGGAGTTAGTCTTACATATGAAATTCTTGCTTGCAGCACGAGTTTAGTGGGCGCATGGATCTGGGAAAAAAATGTTATGGAAAAGGGTAAAATGGACGTTACCAATGTGATTTGTAGAGGTTACTGTCACACTACATTATTTTTTGTGTTTTTCAAAAGTGAGCCATAATTGTTAAAGATAGAGCACTACATTCTCTATCCAACTTTGTTGTATGTGTGGACGACAAATTTTAGGCTATGCAACTTTATTGTATGGGTGGATGTTAAATTTTAGACTTTGCTAAACTCTTTTACCAAAACAATCTTATTGAGAATTATAGTATAATTTATTTATTTATTTTCACGTTATAAAATCAAAAAAATTAAAAAAATATGAAATTAAAAATTTAGATATAAAATTAAATTAAACATTTACGGAATTTAAAATTAAAAATTTAAATCAAAAATTAAAGTTTAAAAAATTAAAAATTAAGGAAATTAATAAAATTCAAAAAATAAAATTTAAAAAATTTAAGAATAAAAAATTTCTAAAAAGCACAGAAAGGTAATATGATATGTTTTAAACCTAAGAGAATAATTAGCTATTTATATAAACGAAAGGAGTAATGCGCATTTTACCCTATGAAAAATAACAAACTCCACTAGTAAACTAAAATTTACTGTTGACCAAATAAAGAAAAACTAATATTTAATGAATTTTTTAAAATTAGTATTTAATATAGAAAAAACATGCATATTAATCCATATAATATAATATAATTAGACCTCCATAATTGCTTTAGAGCTCTTTGAAAGATTATAGAGAAATTGTAGACTTATACCAGAGAGTATTATTTTAATTGTACTTGATAGATAAAGGAAGGTTAGTTGGGCTATTAACACAAGGTTACTAATAGGTGTCCACATTTTCGTCCTCGATTTTAATTTGGTTTCAATTATTTAAAGTATTCGTATTAATACCTAATAGTTTGAATAATTTTGTGAAATATTGATTGATTATATAGAGAACCAATTAAAGAGAAATGCATGTCTGGGTTTGGATTACTCCGGTAATAATACAGCCTTGAAAAATAGGAGGACTAAACCGGCGTAGTGCCGGCTAAAGGTATCAAGTCAAAAATGTATTTAACGAGATAATATTCTATTTGGGCAACTTTCTTAATGGGAAAAACAGAATTTACCTCGTTTTCTGTGCATATGGTCTATTTATAGAATGTTCTTAAAGACACGTGTGTGTTATTTGCATAACAGCGTAATAGGCACGTGGAGGGAGTACATTGGGTCTTCCTTGCCTAATCAAGTACACGTATTGATACATGTTAGAAGATCGGCCAAAGTGAGTCGGCTAGGAGAACTAGGTTATCCCCGTTCCCCATCATTGATAACTAGTGTGAATATTTTTAAATAAAACAAACTAATTTGACTATTTTTATAAGCTGTTGATAACTAGTTTGAATATTTTAAAATAGTAAGAGTTTGAATATTTTAAAATAATAAAGACTAATTTAAAATGAGGACACCTATTAGTAATACCGACATATTGGAGCAATACCGAATGCTGATTATTATTGATACTCTTGCACGTTTCCCTCTGCTATTGATATAATACAATTGATAAACGTTGCAACTATTAAATTAGGCCCTATCACCAGTCATTTTTGTCATAATAGCTCAAACTCTATTGTTGTGTTGAGATAACTCTATATAAAAGATACTAAACAAGCTCTTTTTTGCAAGTCTACAAACTAGCAGGGCAAGCAGGTTCGTCTGTGTTTTGGTCCAACACTACAACTCGACATCATGTACCATTGGCCCGGATAGGTTCCATTGAATCACTTATTCCTCTCAAATTTTGGGTAGAGCATTATGTGGATGTTTTTCCTTTTTTTGGGAGTAAATGATATTAGTTAGTTATAAATGTACAGTTAGTCTATATTATTTAAAAACAGACATCAGACCCCCTTGCAGTCTCTAAAAATAAAGCACACAATCACCTTCCATTAGAAAATCTGTTACTTTTAACGGTGAATGTAACACACTCGCCCAAATTACAATTGGATTATGTGATAAATTTTGTTTTGGTCAAACATACCTTCATCTTTTCAAAAGAATTGGCAACTCAAAGCTTGAGCAAATTCTGCGAGCCTCGGAGGTCAAATTGACATGTTTCTTCTGGCAAATTCAACATGCGAAAAACTCGTTTCTTCAAATTCACGCACGCCTACTGCAAAGAACTTAGTCAAATTGAAGCTTTTCAATAAGCAATTTCAATCCTTTTCATATTCTTCAAATAAAAAACCAAATTGAACACATTTGTTTGTCTTTGCTTTTTTTTTTAAAGTTGCTTATAAGTAAGTAATATTGAAAAGTAGTTTTTTTATGCTTATAAGTAAAGGACAAATAAGTAAAAGAAAATGTATGGATAAAATGTGTTTCTACGTTGTTGACATGATTGGTAATATATATTTATTAGCAAGTTGTATTTGTTAAAATAGCTAAAAATCACATTTCGTTAATTAAAGGGTAGTTATTTTGTGTTTTTAGGGTATGAATGTATTTTTATTTGGTCAATTATCACGACTTATAAGTAGTTTTTAAAAACAATGTTTGCGGGGAAAAGGGGTGGTGTTATTTTCTTAGTTGTTTATAGGCCAACTTTACTTGTTTATAAGCAGAATTTGCCAAACACATAATTTTTTTTTTTTTTTTTGCATATAAGCAAGATTGACGAGCTTATAAGCACTCCCAAACACGGTTTAAGTCACTAAATGTGACTTTTTTTCCTTTAGCCAACCGTACGTGACGTTCAGTCACGAGCACTTTTCTTTTTGATTAGATGTTCAGCTAAACGTCCATTGCTCTCAAATATCAAGCAGCATTTTTTTTCCTTTCTTTTTTTTAAAATGCCAATTTCTTGAGTTTTAACAATTACTTTAGTATCCGTTTGCACATACATTATACACATTAACTTAAAAAAAACAAACAAACAAACAAACAAACTTCTGATTTAACTAAAAAAATGAGACTTTTATAGGACCTTTTCTTTTACAGGAACAGTTCTAAAAAGAATTTAGCTTAATAAAATCATCAGCTCAAATCGTTGTTTTTTAAAAAATTTCCCTTTAGTTGAATAAGTGACCCAACAAAGATGTCGAAGAACTAGAACGAATGGTATTCATACTTATCTTAGTGAAAGTGCTTAATCAAAGCTTAGACTTCAAGATTCTAGTTTCTCTCTTCAGGTCACATGGGTACGTGTAGGAATTGCTAAAGGTTGAAGAACATAGTTTTTTCGGTTCTCTATCGGAGGCTACAAAAATAATAATTTTTTTTACCTCTTCTTAGGTTTAGACTAATGAGTTGAATTTTTTAGCGGCATTTCTAAAGACTTAATAAAAGTTTTAATTTGTGAATTCCAAAACTCATTCTAAAATAAAATAAAAATATATATCCATGACTAATTAAGGCCCAATACTTTAAACAGAAGAGAAAAACTCAGGGGCTTTGCAAAGTATGGGGCCAAGAAAGTGCCAGTACCAAAAGGCATCCGATTCTGCTTATTTGATTACTTGTAATCTATATCTATATTTATACTACCAGTATGTCACTTGAGCGAGTGCATAGAATGTGTCATATGACGGTAAAAAGATTTAATTTTTTATCCATGTAAATATTTCAAACAAATTATATGAACTAATTTTAATAGATTAAATAATAAGAATACACATTAGGTTAATAATATAACATTGTATTGGAGGAAAAAAAATTAGACCCACCTAATAAAAAGATTTGCAATCATATAGTGGAAAAAGTCTATTGTTACAAATAGCTGAACAGTATTAAAATCAACTTTTCCATATAACCTACAATAACTTGTTATATTTTACCAAAGTGAATAGAAATTAATGATTTTACTATGCTTTAAATACCATATAATGATTAGACTACAATATATATGACAACGTTTTAAGTAGTCAAGTTCATATACATTTGTCAATCGGTAGAATTACGTTTAGGGTCTAAAATTAAATTATATATTAGAAAAGGATTTTGAAAAATCTTTCATTTCTACATATTCTTCTTAAAACGAAAGGAAGGCTTGCCTCCATTTTCTAAAAATATATATAATCTATACTTCTATACTATAGTGTAAAACAGACTCAGTTAAATTGCGGAGAAATTGTGGTGATATAAAAGAAATCAATCGAATTGCAAATATCTAAAAAAAGGGAAGTAAATTTGCATTACCATACGTGAGATTGAAATGTATAAGTTGAAATATGACACTAAAATAATTATTTAACCATAATTTTAGGCTAATGATTAAGTGTAAATAATATATGAAGAATAAAAAGGAAAGATTTTTTAGTATAGGAAAAGGGAAGAAATCAAATTGAACAATAACTAAATGATTTAGTTGTAGGCAATAGACCTGTAATGTCTATATATATTTACAATTTTGCAAATCGAAAAAGTTAAGATTTTGTAATTACAGAGGAATTAAATAGAAAAATCGAATATAATGAAAAAGGAAAATTCTAAAAAAGGAAAGGCCATCTATGGAATTTTATTTTTTTTTAAAAAAAGATAGCTACTCATTTTTTTAACATTATTAATCACTAAACATGTGACAATAAAATAGTAGAGACACATGGTAACATGTCATTCAAAGGGATATGTTTTATACTATAGTATAGATATAGATATAATAAAGAATAGCTTAATGCACTATATGATTGCCAAGTATTACAATAATATCTGCTTTGTTATTCTTTTGCCACGTGTCATATTTTTGGCACATATTTTTTAAAAAAGAAAACGACTAAACATTTAAAAAAAAAAGGAAAAGACAAATCTATTATCTTAAAAAGATGCCAATAAATAATGAAAATGTATCAATCTATATTATTCATGATTTTTTTCCTAAAATTATTAGATTTTATAAAAATATAAAAGTTTTATTCAATGTTAAAAATTTAATATGACAAAAGATATTTATGCTTTATCTCTTACATTAATTGTCAAATTTGACCATTAACAATTATAAAATATAAAAATAATCATTTCTCCCATGTATCATATGAATACTATTATATTATATTAATATCAAAATAATTGTCAAAAATACTTTTTAATTTTGAAATCATTACATAATTTTTCATTCTTCGTAATCTTTTTTTTTTTTTTTTAACCTGTTTTCTTCCTTAAGTTTGTCGTGCAGCTATGAATAGCAGGCGTACTTGAATCACGAGTCTTGACATCACATAATTATGCTAGATAGCCTACGCATGTGTCTGGTTGGTGCATTTCTTTAATTAAATCAATGTGTTCTAGTCTAGATGACTTTTCATATTGTATACACTCTTAGTGGTGGAAATATTCAACTCAAATGTTCTACAAATCTGGAACAAAAATACTGCGTAGTGAAAGGGTATAGAGAATCAATAATGTTCTTTTTGTTTTGTCTGAGATCAATTGTGTTTCACCATCGATGTAAACATGTTTGAATTATCTCATGTTATCTCTCTTCTTATAATGATATCAATCATTTATACCTCTTTTTTTGGGGTAATAATCATTTTTATGTTATAAAGTCATTTTTAGCTCTCATTGAAAATTAAACACTAAAATTCTTCTCTCAGTAATATTGAGGAAAAAATTTTAACCATTCAAGTAAAGATCTTCTTTAAATATTGAGTTAAATAAATTCAAGTTTATTTATAATTTTTATGTTGATTGTTTCTTATTAATTTAGGAGTTAAAGATGTATTTGGCTTCAGAAATTAGCGTCGAGGGGAATGTGGGGGAGGTGGCGAAAGTTTTGCATTTCAGAGTTTTGAATGCTCTGAAAACTTTTTGCTGTTTTTTTTGGGTCCACAATTGACAAAATTCAGGCCCTCTTACAGTAAAAGATTACAGCTTGAAAAGATTAATTTGGCTTCGTTCAGCCAAAGATTTTAACATTTTTTTTTAATTGGTGCCAGTTTCAAGGGTGGACCTATAATGTTTCATTACTTTTCTTTTACTTTTTCTAATTATTTTAATCTGCAAATCAATTTTTACTTTAAGTCTAGTATCAATACTAATTCATTTTTATTGTGCTTAAACATATATTTTTCTAATAACTTATTAAACATAATATATATATATATATATATATCTATTTATATATTAGATATACCAATGCAGGACCCAATACCTGAGTTTGTCACTAACAAAAGCCTCAATCATTTGGTAAATTACCTTCTCCTTTTCGCTATCTTATAATTTTATAATAATGATTGTTAACTGGCAATATCTTTCATCCGAGATAATACTCAGGATTTTTTTATAACAAATTTTATATCCTACTTTGTATGTGCAGATAAAGACAAAGTTAACGTACTAGATTGGACGGGAAGATTCAATATTTTTAGTGAGTTTTTTTTTTTTTTTTCCTGATGAAAGCTTCAATCAGTTGGTAATTCACAATCCTTCTCAATGTCTCGTAATTTCATAATAATGTTTATTAAATGACAATATTTTTTCATTCAAAATAATTTTTTCAGTATTCTTTTATAACAAATTTTACATTCTATAGCCTATAAGAATGACTTGATATGTGTTCTGTTGTGTTTGCAGACGAAGACAAGGTTAAAATCCCGGATTGAAAGTAAAGATTCGATCTCATTATTTTCTTTTTTTGGTTCCCCCTATTTTAACTTTTCGTAAACTTTTATTTATTAATACCTATCATTTATGATATAACAAGTAGAGGAATACGATTCTGTTCTACAAGTAGTAAATTTCTAGTCAACTTTGTATCTACATCAACATATTAAATACTTCAATTTGAAAAAAGCAAACATTTCTTTGTCCTTAATGTCTTTTTTTAATTTGTTATTTTTTTTGAATAAGTACAATTGATTGCTATTATGAATATTATACTTTAATTCATTGAAATAACCATGATTTTCTATGTTTGACTTGGTTTTAAGGGGATGTAACTTGTGTTAATTTTTGATAAAAATTTATTTTGATTGCATAGGAATAAAAATAGAGTATATGTTTATAGTTAATATGAACTCTAGATTAATAGAATTTATATCTGTAGTAGATTATTTCGCAAAGGACCTGAAAATAGAAGTAAATCTTATAACTTTTACTTTTGAGGAAGTTAACTATTGTAGAACTCCTAATTTCACGTCCAAAAAATTCTCATTAATCTTCATTCTTTTCCTTTATTTTAGTTTAAAATATTCTCTCTTTTTTTTTTTTTCCAAAAGAAACTGAAAGCAGACAGAAAGTTTGGATATGCGTGGGTACTTTTGTTTGCCATGGACTTTTTTTCTTTTTCTTTTTAAATTTATGGTGTTAAAATATATCAATTAAAAAATAATTTAATTAATGTAAAAATGAGAAAAATAAAATATTTTCATGTAATTTAGCGAATGAGAAGATTTTTACTACTTTATATATCGATAACCCACATTTGCTTTAACTAATGAGAGTATTTTACAATTACTTTATATGTCAACAATTCATACGAGAATCAAAGCAAACACTAAGTGTGTGTTCGGCAACAGCGTTTGGGAATAGCTTTTAGAGTTTTGACCAAGTCCAAACTCTACTTTGCTAATTAGTTCTGTTCGGTAAACAAACTTTTTATATTAGCATTTAGCGTTTTGAGTAGCTTTTATCAAACGTTAATAGTTTTAACGTTTCAAAGTCCTACACAACGTTTCAACTTTTTTTCACTATTCTACCCCTCAATCGTGCATAGAAGCTCTCATGCAGTCAAGCGATCTTTCTCTCTCGTTAGCCTTCATCATCAGGTATTCTCATCTCAAATCCTTGGTAATTTGTGATTAATTCAAAAAGAATTCTATTGTAGATATTAAAAAATCTTTTAATCATGTATATATATTTTATGTATATATTGAAATTTCTTGATCATATATATAAATTTTTAGAGTTAGGGTTTAAGAATTAAGGTTTTGGGTTTGTGATTGTTGGCAGATTGGGTCAAGAACAAAAAATTGAGTAGCTTAGAAAATTCATATTCTAGAATCCATAGATGGAATTGTACAAAACATATGGATTTAAGAGCTTTCTGTTTCTCTTTTTTGGTCTTTTTGCCCATGAAATATCAAAACTTTATGAATCTATCTCATAGATCCCATCATAGCTCATGAATGCCATATACTTATTTTGTATTACCTCTCGGTCTTCTTCCTCTTGTTAATGCTTTCTCTTGTTTAGTGCGCACCCTTGTGTTCAGGCTTCTTAGGATTTATTTATCTATGTGTTTGTACATATTTGCATAAGAATTTGGTTCTTGGGTATGCTCAGCAGTGTATTGTTACTTCCGATGATTTCTTTACACGGTGAATTGTTAGTACCTCTGAAGAAGAGGAAAATACTGAGGAAGCAACTCTTAGGCGAGTGTTGAGAGAATCTAGGGAGCAAGTGCACATTGATAAGCAACGCCGAAGAGAAATTCCTCGTGGTGTTGGTTCTAGTTCGATGGGACAACAGGAAGACCCTTCTTTGATGGCTCAGATTCTATCCCAATTACAGGCTTTAAACACTGGTGTGGGCGAAATGTGGGCTACTATGACAAGCCAATGGGACGAGCTCACTGTTTGGAGGCAACATATTGATTTAGAAGTGGCTACTATGAAATCAGACATGAGAGAATACTTCAAGGATCATCATGATCGCGCACCCTGATTTTCTTCTTTTTGAAAAACATGTTTCATTCCTCTTGAAAATAATTTTTAGTTTTAGTTGACCTTTACATTCTTGACTTTGGTTACCAAGTTATTTCTTTTATACATTTCTTTTCCTGCCTTTATATTGATTTTGATGATGCCAAAAAGGGAGAAGTAAGAAGTATGGTGTGGTATTTATGCTTTGGTGATATATGCCTTGGTGAATGGTATTGTCTATTTGCGTTAGTTTAAATGGTGGATGCATAAGCTCTGTTTGGAGAAGTAAATGGTGAATGGTAAGCTTTGTTGATATGTTTACTTGTTTGTCTTTGCAAATGAGTTTAAATTTGATAGTCAAAGCATTTTCTCAAAAATGCACTTTTTAAAGAAATGCATATATTAAGGGGAGTACTTTTGTCTCATATCTTAAAAATTTTTGTCATCATCAAAAAGGGGAAGATTGTTAGCTAAATATTCATTATTGATTTTAATGATGAAAATATATATATGCATTATTTGACTAAAAAGCTTCTTGTGAAAATGAGATGATATCAATATGAAGCTTTGAAAGATATGAAAATGTGCAAAAAGCCTTATTTGAAGGAAGAAAAGATGAGAAGGCATAAGGAGGAGAAGAGAAGCCATAAGGGGTACCAGATTTGTTTTTCTTCTTGCTCTTTTTGTGAAATGCCTATATATTGTGTGGACTTGGCTCAAAATCTTTGTCTTACTCATAGCAAAAATTTTCAAGTCTTGCACATTTAAAATAACATATGCATAAATGTATTTGAATGCACACGTAGAGTTAAAATGAGTTTTTGGGACGTTTCAATTCACAACTTATGTTTACAAAATTATTCAAAATGATTTGGAGTTGTGAAATTTGCACTTTAAATGATCCTTGCAAAAATCTGGCTTTACTTCACATTCTGGAATGGCCGGACCCCCCAGCCAGTCGACCGGCTAAGGCTTTTGGCCTAGTCAGAGAAGGAAAAGGGTAAGCCGGACGACCTAGCCGGTCGACCGGCTGAACAGGTGCTGTAATAAATGCACTAGGCGTTTATTACTGTTCTGCTGAAAAAATCACTCCTTCTTCACCTACCATAAACCCTAACCCCTATATCTCTATAAATACTCATTCAATACACTTTCTAATTATAATATTGAAGTGTGCTAAAGTGTTTATCATCATTCAATCCATCTTTGAGCCATTCTTGCAATATATTTGAGCTTTCAAGAGCTTATTCATCTTCTTGAAGAAAATCTCAGATTCAACCTTTTCTTATTCTTGAGTACATACACACTTTGAGAGCTTTAATCTTTGTAAGATTTATTCATTAAAGCTTGTAAAGTGTGGGGAAATCCTATGGAGTAAATCTCTTGGGTTCTTTGAAGTTAGGCTTCAAAGAGGTTGTAAAAAACTTGGTTTGTGCTTCACCAAGTTTTGAAGAAGTATCTTAGTGAAGATCTTTGAAGTCCTAAGGGGGGCTTCCTTGGGCGGTGGACGTAGGCTTGGCCGAACCACCTTAAAATCGTTTGTTTCTCTTCTCCTTACACTTCTATTTTTATTCCTACTTACCTTGCTTATCATGTGTTTGATATATTGATTATTAGAAGTTGAAATTTTTCTATAAATTTTAAAAAACAAAAATTAGTATTAATATTTTAATTCACCACCCCTCTTAAGATATTTGCACCCACATGAATTAACAGTTTTGCTCTGGCTGTGCAAATAACAGTGTGATTTTTTATGCTTTTTGCTTGAAATTGGGTGCTTCTGCTAGATTATGAGAGTAGAATCAGTTCTCATGTTCTTGTGAGCTGTTTATTCTTTTTAGTTTTGTAGTAGAAATAAGATTATGCTCACCAATACTGCATCATCAAAAAATTCACCCCCATTAGAGCAACTACATTCATCTTCTCCCGTGTAACTACCTTCATGATCATCTTCCTACAAAGATAGACAGAGAACAAAAGTAATTATTCCTTACTTCTAATTATCATATTATTACTAAGTAATGACATTATATATATATATATATATATATATATATATATATATACTAGATTTGTCCAAGATGGCATTGGGAAATAAGGAAAGTAACAAGAATTGCAGTACCAAAGAGATTTTTAAGTGGAGTTATGAGGAGACGATTATTTTGTGCGATGTTATTCTTGACTTCATCAAAAGGAATAGACGTGGGCAATCTTTTAAATGGCGTGAAATTGTAGAAGATGTTGAAAAGAGAATTGGACGAGAATGTAGTACTAATTGTTGCAAGCATAAGTATGACTCAATGAAAAAAGATTGGCGCCTTTGGAAGCATTAAAAACAATCAGAAACTAACTTAGGTTGGAATCCTATTTCAGGAAAAATTAAGGCTTCAGAAGAATGGTGGCAAAAGAAGATTAAGTTGTGTTTTCTTTAATTTTCTTTTTTATGTATAATATAAGGTTAGCCTACTATATATTTATTTATTATTTTTCAATCATTAATGTCTTGTAGGAGAACAAAGAAGTTAAAAAATTTCGAGAAAAAAGTGTGAATTCACTTCTCGAAGAAAAGTGGGAGCAACTATTCGAAGACTCATATGCAACTGGTACTAATGTTTATGTACCCACTATGGAACCTCCAATTGTTAATATTGTAGAATATGAGGATGGTGATAAAGAGGAAAATCATTGGGAGAATGGGTTTATTGAGGAAGGCGACAAAGAAGCTTAAAAATTTTGAGGATGATTTCCTTTCTTAGCCTACATTTACAAATGAAAGAAGTTTTTTTAAGGATTTTGTTCAATATGTAAGCAAAGATAGTGTTGACAGCACCCATGTGACCAAGCACAATGGGAAGGTCGACACCCAAGCATCTAAACAAGTCCAACAATCTCAACTAAAAACTAATCCTATGCAGATGAAACGTAGTAGAAGACAATTAGCAGGATCTGCAATGTTGAATACTCAAATAAGTGAAATGGTGTCATGTTGTAAGAAAATGGTCGAAGATAGTCCGAGTACAGTGAGAACACAACAAGCACAACCTTTGACAATTTCTATGGCAATGGAAACATTTAACTGTATGGTTGAGAATGGTGCTTTAGAGGAAGGTTGTGACATTTGGTTTTACACTCTTAATGTGCTCGAGGATGCAGCGAAAAGAGAAATCTTTTTAAACATGAAGAATGATAATAGTAGGCTGATTTTGGTTGACTCGTTTGCACAAAGAAAAACACAATTAAACTTCTAGAACTTTGTAGCATTGGAATTCGTTTTTTCTAGCAATCAAATTTGCTAAATTCATTTGTTTTTGAATGATCAAATTTATTAATTCATTACTTTTATGAAAATGTGAACTTTTATCATTTTTGCATTTTATTCATTTGTTTTGTATTTGGTTTTTTCTTGATAAATATATGTTTATATCACATTACTGTTGACATGACAGGTAGATAAATGGACAATGATGAGGATAGCCATAAAAAATTTTGGACAATGGTTTCATGTACGACAAGTTTATTAGCTGCATACTACTATAAACACATTTATAAAGAACCATACATGACTTCAACTCTATCAGGAGAAAAATGGATGAAAGAAATACTAAATAGTCATCCTATTCGATGTGTCAATGCTTTTAGAATGGAACCAGCTTTATTTATAAGATTATGTAAGGAGTTATCAGAATATGGGTTGCAACCAAGTGGGAGAATGCTAATTTTTGAGAAAGTTGGCATCTTTTTATATATGATTGCTTTAGGTGTTTCGAATAGAGTGGTGGGTGAACGCTTTCAACGTTCAGGTGATACTATTAGTAGAGTGTTCCATGATGTTTTAAATACAGTTTCTAGACGTGGAAACAAATGTCTTGCATATGATATTATAAGACCAAGGGATCTAGACTTCAAGAACGTACCACCTCAGATTGCAAATGACGAAAGATACATGCTTTATTTTAAGGTAAAATTACATTATCAGTCTTGTAAAATTGGTTCATATTAATTTTCTTTTATAACTTGTATTTTCAAATAGAACTGTGTTGGATGTATCAATGGCACACACGTGGCAGCATCCATACCAGAGCACAAGCAATTGCCTTATAAAGGAAGGAAAGGGTATCCCACATTCAATGTTATGGAAGCATGTGATTTTGATATGTGTTTTTCTTCGTGCAACCGAAACACCAGAATTGAAGTTTCCCAAACCACCTTCAGGTGTGTTTTATGCAATTCAGAATTCATCATAATGCATATATTATGGAATTTTATTAATTTCTTTTTTTTTCAAATTTAATTAGGTAAATACTATTTGGTTGATAAAGGATACCCAGATAGGAAAGGTTATTTGGTGCCATATTCAAAATTAAGATACCATCAGTCTCAGTTTCAAAATGAGCCTCCCCAAAAGGCTAAGGAAGCATTCAACTGTGCACACTCATCTCTCCGAAGTTGTATAAAGAGGTCGTTTGGAGTTTTGAAGCAAAGATGGAGGATATTGAACAAAATGCCACAATTCAGTGTTGATACGCAAATCATGATTATAGTGACCACCTTTGCATTACATAACTATATTCGAATCAACTCATTAACTGATCCAGTTTTTCAAGTACTTGAGCAAAATCCTAATTATATACCAATTGACGAGCTGTCAACAGTTTCGTCCTACAAGTGAAGAAGATGTAACACGAATATCTGAAATGAAAGATATTCGTGATCATATTGCTGGTTCTTTATGGCATGCTAGACGACATAATTAATTTAATTTAAGATGACTTCAATGCCAATATTATTGTTTTATTATATCATGTTAGTTTGTGAATAATGCAAAAAAGATTGAAGAATCAATAAAGAACTATTTTCTTGATAAAAAAGTATCAAAATTTTCATATTTGCTTGTGTTTATATTTTAGATCTATGATAATTAAATTAACCATAAAGCTTTGTCTGTGACCAATTCAAAATTATATTTTATAATTTTTTAGCAAAATAAATTTCAAATCTACTTAAAAAATATATTTTTATAGTATTGACGAAAATAGCTTATTGAGAAATTAATTTTATTATGTTTTAAGGTACATTTAATTATAAAAATATTATCTTATTTTAATAATAATAATAATAACAACAACAACAACAACAACAAAAACATCAATGAGTTGACTTTGATGTCCTTTTATGTCACTTTACATCTATCTACTAACCCAACAGCTAATTTTACCGAACATATCTAAAATAATCAGTTAGTCAAACAGCTATCAGCTAACAACTAAAATCCAACAGCTATCAGCTACCCAAACAACTATCAGCTACTCTAACAGCTAAATTTACCGAACAGGCCCTAAAATGAAACATATATTTCATAAATTGATATATTATATTTTAATAAAATTAATTAATATTTAATTATATAACTATTCAGGATAAAATAAAATATATGACACCACACATCGTGTAGGAATTAGACTAGTATCTATCTATCTATCCCTCTCTCTCTCTCTCTCTCTCTATATATATATATATGTATGTATATTATTATATAAAAAATTGTACTCAATAGAGCTCAAAGAGACAAGCCACATTAGCTTCTATTGAGAGAGTTCAGGTTAATTTTATATTCTCGTAAGTGGAGATGTATAAGGTTAAAAAGATTATTAATTTTCAAATGTATAAATTATGTTATAAGCCCCTAAGATTGTTATTTTTCTTTAACCAAACTCTTATTGTTTTAAAATGTTCAAATTAATTCATAGTATTTTATTTTACTACGTAGTCAAATTAGTCCTAGTTTTTTTTAGTTAAGAAATTTATATTAGTCCTTTATATTTAATAAGTTATTCAAATTAGTCTAAATATGACTACTATTTGGTCTTTATTATTTTGAAATATCCAAATCAATTATGATTTTTTTCTAAAAGTATTCAATTTAAATCCTGCCATTAAATATTTAACCAAATATGACTAAAATAACTTTACTAATTTGGTGAACTAAAAGTACTCTTTAATTGTAAATATTTACCAAATAAAATGGTTAAGACATGTCATTGCATTATTCAAGTGAATATTAAAAGTCATAACTAATTTTTGAATGTAACGGTATCATATTAATAGGATATTTCAAAAAATAAAAATAAAAATAAAAAACATGATTATTTTTCATAGATATTTAAAAATAATAAAAAAACACACAAAAACTTAAAAATAATAAAAAATCACATTTTGATATATTTAAAATACTAAAAAACATACATTTTTTAAAAACACACAGAGAACCTAAATAAGTCTATACAAAACGGGTTATGAAAGAACTAATATTATAAAAGAAGGTACATGCCTTCTAAGTCTTTGCCACATGTCAATTCTCTAACTCCTCTAACTCATCATTTAATTATTAATACATTATTATTTATAGTAAAGCAACAGAATATATTGTTCGTCTTCAAACAAAAACTTATTTATGCTCATAAAACTTTTGAAATGAATTTAGATCTATGTAGGTGAAATTAGTTATTTATAGCCGATCAATTGATCAATGATTGGATGATTCACAAGAGATTTAGTGAAAACTTTTGGTAAATCAAATCGGATATTTTCGTAATTTAAGGTAATTCAAATGTTGGTAAATCAAATCTAACAATTTAACTGTCGTTCTAATTCAAATTTTTGTAAATCAAAATTCACAAATATTGTATTATTTTATAATATTAAAGAAATATAATTAGCTATCAATAATAAATAACGATATTAAAAATATTCATTTCTTCCATTATTCTCTAATTATTCAAAAGAAAAATGTTGAAAAGAAACAAACTTGAACAAATTAACGTGGAATCTTGGACCTGTCCACACGGGTTCAGTTCCGGTAGACCCGGTTTGTTTCAATGTCATAGATATTTTCTAGCCAAAAAGCGAGAAAATCCGGTTCAACTGAAAACGATAAAGAAAAATGGAAAAAAGAACATTAAAAAAAGAAAAGAAAAATGATGTAAACCCCACAACAGAAACAAACCCAAAACCCTACACGACTGGTTAAAACCTCTCCCCCATCTTTCTTCTCCTTCATTTCTCCACACACACACACGCACACACACACTCTCTCTCTCTCTTTCTCTCACACAGTCACACACTGAAAAGCCTTATCCCCCTCCGAAACTCCATGGCCATTTGAGCTTAATTATAATTTGATGATTCAATAATTACACTAATAATATTTGTATATGGGCACTAAGAAGAAAAAGCAGAAGCAACAACAACAATTTCTGTGTGAGAAAGATTATAGGCTAAGGCTACAGGAGGTTTTGTACAGCTCAGAGCACATTTTAGCTAAGATTTTTCGCAAGGATGGCCCGCCCCTCGGCGACCGCTTCGATTCTCCTCCACCTTACGCTTTTCGACACTGTAAAAAAAGAGGTATTATATATGTGTATATATATATGATTGTGTGTGTGTGTGTGTTAATATTGTTAATTATCTACTGTAATCGATAACCTTCAAGTGCTATGTATGTATATGTAATTGTGTGCGAGTGTGTGGATTTTGATATAGTTAATTTGTACTATGGTTTATGTATACGTGCAATTGAGTTTTTGATGTATTTAATTATGTACTGATTTTGACATTGCTGAATTTTGTAAATTTTTATAATTTGTTCTCACCTCTTTGTTAATTTTATAAGTTTTTATAATTTGTTTATATTCAATTTGTTTATGTATGAATGTCAGTGCAAGTGTGTTTGAATTTTGATATGGTTAATTTCTATAGTTGATGTTGCTGAATTGTATAAGTATTATCGATATAGATTACAGAATAGATGTAGATATCCTTATAATTATATGTTTGTGTATAAAATATTTGTACACTTGGTCTGTTAATTTATGTACTAGTTTGAATCATGTAAGGTTTGTCGTGGATGTTATCCTGATATGCGTGGTGAATGAGTTTTAGTTGTGTGTTTTTGCTAGTTTCAAAGTTTAATATTCTTTTGCAGTTTCTTGCAATTTTCTCTTTTGCAGCCTTCCCTTTTTCAGTTGAGAGGCAGATGATGAGTAAAGAGTGTGATTTGGGAATAGTGAATTGAGAAGTTCATTTGGTAAAAAAGGACTGTATTTATGCTTCTTGAGCTTGCGAGAAGGAATACCAATTAGCCTTTGGATTGAATTATAGTAATCAGATATGGAACTATATAAATTTCTCACATATTAAGAAAAAAGATAAAAAAGTGATGCTGGAAGTTCCTTAATTTACGAAAATGAAAGAATTTTTATGTTCAAAGAACATTATGTCAATCGTGATACATTAAGTATTCATGGTTACATGTATATGTGGATGATTGGTGTACTTCAATAGTTCAATGTCATGTCCTAGGTGTAATATCCCAGCCCTACTAGTGTGATTAATGTCATAGGCTTAAGAATAATTACCTCAGGCCTCAATTCCACTAGCCCAAAATAAAAACCGACTCATTATGTAAACCCACAACATTCACTTGTAAACATCTCTCACTCTATTCCTGAATAATCTATAGAAAAACCCAAAATGCTACTAACTTTTTCTGCGTGGTTCTGGTTGTCCCGGTAAATGTTTTTACCATTAATATTTACAAGAGAATCAGCTAATTATTGGTTTTGCTGTCAAACTTCCTTGAGAGTTATTAATTTCTGTGATGAGCTAATCCATCTCAGAAGTCGGTAAAGGTATAAGAGGATAAATTTATAAGAGGATAAATTTACAGCTTTCTACCTTATAATTTGTTTTTAGCAGTTGAGTAGATAGATAGATTCTGATCTTACTTCTTTTTCGCCCCTTTTCTCTCCCAACCAGATACGAAGAATGTTCATCGCGCTTGCCAAGAATACCAAAGAGTTTTTAAAAGGAGGAAGGTATAAGAAATAATTTTGTGTCAGTATATTAAATGACTAAATCTGTAAAAGATTTTTTTCTTAATGGGATATTTTCCTACTATTGTAGCTCTGTGCACCAGCCATAGACCATGAAACTAGCAGCGAAACAAACATTGGTGTGCGGAAGCATGGCATTGGCAAGGGCTTGATGACTGTGAAGGCTGCTATAGGGAGGGCACATGGCATAGGGAAAGGTTTGATGACTGAGAAGTGTGGTCCAACGAGGAAGCATGGTGTTGGGAAAGGTTTGATAACAGTTTGGCGGGTAACAAATCCTGATGCAGGAGATATTCCCACTGGTATTGGATTTGGTGGGAAATCACATCCTAAAAAGAAGAAAATACAGCAACAAAAACATGTTCCGGTTAGTCATCTATGCATTCCTCATACTGTTATCTGTCTCAGCTACAGCTCTTGAGTGACTCAGGGTTAGACTATTAATCCTTGAAAGATCACTAATGGTTATCTGTTCTACTTAGCAGAAAAAAAATGTAAAGAAATCACAGGATAGGAAGAAGCCTTCTGTAAGAGCTAGAAAGGTAAATTAGGGTTTTTTTTTTCAATTTTTCTATACTCATCATTAAAGGAAAATTGGATATATTTTGGTTTTACGGGAGGACTCTACACTTGGCTTTTTATGCTTACAGGTGGAAAGCCAGACAGTTCAAAAGAGAAAGCAGCCATGGGAACAAAAGTGTGAGCTTGCTCTGGGAGGGGTGAGATGTCAAGAAGACCGTAATCAGTTTGCACTGCTAGCAGATGATGAAGAATTAGAGCTACAGGAATTACAAGCAGGACCAAATCCCCTGACATGCTCTGCTCACTTGACAACAAATGGACTGCATGGCTGTCCCCTTTGCAAAGGTTAGGCTAATGTTACTTGCACTATCCTCCATATGTCTTCTTCACTCTCTCAACAAGGAAAGATTGTTTCTTTGTCAATCTCATCCTCACTAAGAAGAACAGATAATATTATTCTTTATACTGAGTACATTTTGACAAATTTATACACATAACAGAAACATATATTATGTGCATGTGTGTGTCGGAAACTAAGTTTTTGCATTCTTCTAGATTTGCTTGCAAGGTTTCCTCCAAATTCTGTCACAATGCGGTTACCACTATATAAGCAACCATGGGATTCTTCTCCAGAGCTTGTTAAGAAACTCTTTAAGGTATTTGCTCCAATCATTTATATTCTGTGAAATTCTAAGTTGCCTGCCCATGTGATACATTGTGTACTAATGTGATTTATTCTCCTTTTATCATCTGCATTTCATACTTTTATGATTATTGTACTGTATAACTCCTATTGGATGAGGGGTTATGCTGATGAATATATAACTATCATTGTTACTTAAGAGGGAAAAGAATGAAATTGATAATTTTATATCTTGCATGTCTTTTTGCTGATAAGTTTTTGTGGTGCTTATTGTTTGCTATATGAAGATTTACTATGCACCGTTTATTTTCAGAGAAGCCCACCACCGCACCAAGGAAAGGAAAAAATGTCCAGTGCAGAGATTCTTATGGATCTATGAACTATGGCTAAAAATTGAAACTAACTATGCGAGATAGAAAGGAAGAATTCTAGATCTTCAGAAAATGAGCTGAATAAAAGTCTCTGAATATATCTACAAATATATAGTTAGAACTAGCAGCTATTATTTTCTGTATTTGCTAAAGCTGTTTTATGCAATTTAAAAGAGATGCAAGTTTTCAGGCTAGATATCAATAAATGAACATTCTCAGTTTACTGATTCACTCAAATAAAAAGCAGTGCAGAGACTGCATTTGATTAATTAGATCAGAACTTTCATTTTCTTGCCCTTTTTTCTTTTTCCTCTTTCTTTTTTCTCCTTGGGTCAACATAAAGGAAATTCAGTTAAACCCCATCTCCTGATCGAGCTTGTGTAGGTAGATGTTGCTTGGCATTGCCAATAGTAATACAGTCCAAAGGTGAATACAGCGATTAACCGATCCCACTAGGATCCAGATACAATGCTATCAATCCAATGTTGTTTGCTGACTAAGGACTAATTTTTGTCCAGGTTTTTCATTTTCTGTGTACCTATGCCATAAAGATCGACATATCATCCTTTACCCTGGATGAGTTTGCTCAGGCGTTACTTGATAAGGTAACTTCTTATCTTGTTAGCTGACTATGTTTTGATGGATATTCTTTTGTAACTTTCCCAAAGTCTGGAAGTTTACTGCTGCATTTAACTGAATACCTTTTTCTGATTATTTATTATTATGAATTTTAGGATTCACTGTTGCTTGGACAAGTTCATGTTTCTGTTCTCAAGCTTCTTTTATCTGATGCTGAGATAGAGCTTCGTAGAGGATTTTTTCCTCATGCAAGTAAAAACTGCAAGTTTCTTGAATTGCTGTACTCGGTGAGTACCACGCAGTCTGCATAATTAAGGAACACCTGGCTGATAGTGATCCATATTGCTTACTGTTTTCATACTGCTATGACATCTGTCTCTGTTCTTTTTCGGCTTTCTCCTGTTAAAATCGCTTTTTCTTAAGTTTTATTGGAGTGGTATACATTCTCTGGCATTGTCTAGCAGCTTTCTTCAATCGGGGTTGACACATTCATGCATCAATATTTTTGGAAGAGAAATTGTGTATGTAGTAAAGAAGCTTATGTGGCAGACATAGATTTATTGGTTTAGATATCAAGGTGATCTGCTCAATAAGATTAAACAATGCTGATCTGGATCACTTGGTAAAAAATCGTTGACTTATTCCGCAAGAAGGGGCAAAGTGGATTAATATATGTACTTGTTGTATTTACTATATCTGATGTCTTCAAAGATAAAATAAAATATAGATTATCAAGAATCTTTACTATTTGGAGTGCTATGAGAAGGTAGATTAGGGCATAGAATCATTACCTTTGTATCCTAAGATGACCATATTTTTTTAAAATTTTTTTAAAATAAATTCTTCTGCCGAGCCTCTAAGATTCCTGGAGAATTATATTAGATTGGACAATCGAATTTATCTGGTTGCTCCTTTATCTTTTCCATGGCGCTCTCTCATTGTTAGAAGTAGTGGTATGGTAATAATAAGTAATTTCTGATTTAAGCTTTGTTTTACTAATTTCTCTCCCTCTTTCCGAAACCCCCTTACCCCCCAACCCCCCCCCCCCCTTGTGCGTGCTCCCAAAAGAAAAAAAAAAAAAAGAGAGAGAGAATCTGAATATGTGTATTCGGGTATTTACATGTTTCTCTCCTTCATGCAAGTAAAACATTCCCACACCCTGAAAATTCTTTTTCTTAATGCATCTCAGGTCGAAAGTCAAGAGTTTGTGTTAGAGTTCTGGAAAAAGTCCCTGAACCCCCTCACATGGCCAGAAATATTACGTCAAGTGTTGGTTGCAGCTGGGTATGGTTGCAAGCTTGGCAAGCTACCAGGAAAGACACTCAATAAGGTATTCAAGTTTTGTATGGTTCGTTCCATTTTGCCTTTTGATGTGAGAATTTTGATCTCTCCTGGTTTAGAGGTTTTCCTACTGCATGGCATTTGCATATGCATCATATATGAGGATGGTTGATATTTGCATTTAAATATCTCCATCCTTAAATCAGAAAAAGCGAAAAGAGAAAAGGGAAGACAAAAATGTGAGATGGATATGGCATTATTTTCATGTACTAAATCCCTGTATGAGAAAGATATTTCCATTTTTAATCAACACCTAAGATGTCTTAACTATTTGCTCTCTTCTAATGTATGCATTTGCTTGTCCTTGTTCCTTAGGAAGTCAGCCTTATGGAAAAGTATGGTTTAAGCCCTGGTACATTGAAGGGTGAATTATTCAGTCTACTGTTAACACACGGAAGTAGTGGGATGAAGGTCTCTGAGTTGGCAATGACTTCACGTGTAAGTTTTGGTTGTATAATACTACTAACAAGCAGAATAAGATCTATTTTTAGTATTATCATCGTGATCTTTGTCAGCATTACTCTAACATGTTGACATTGTTCCAATAAGTACTCTACAACTTCTGATTTGTTTATCTATTTGTTCTTTGTGGTGAAGATTGCTGATTTGGGTCTTGCTCCTACAACCTTTGAACTTGAAACCTTAATAAGCTCGACATTTGCTACTGACATCACTTTATTCGAAAAAATTTCATCTTCTGGGTATCGTTTGCGTGTAAACCCCTCTTTGCGGGAATCTGAAATTTGTGGATCAGAAGCTGAAGAATTTGGAAGTGTTCATGACAACTCTGAAGTTAGCGGTGGGCAAAATGGTTCTGATGATTCTGAGTCTGAGCTGGGTGAGTCAAGTCCAGCTAAAGTTAAACAAAGCAATCAGAGTAAAAGTAAGGATAACATGCTGACAGTGTACACTGAGATTGATGAAAGCAACCCAGGAGAAGCTTGGTTGTTGGGACTAATGGAAGGTGAATATTCAGACTTAAATATTGAAGAGAAGCTGAATGCCTTGGCAGCGTTGGTAGATCTTCTTAGTGCTGGATCCAGTATCAGAATGGAGGTGACCTTCTTATCTGCTTATAATTTACACTGAAATTTGTAGTGTTTATGATTCTTCTTTGTCCTTAATTCTGCTATTCTTTCTTTTTATTGCATTTTGGCTGCTTTTCTCTTCTATGTTTTCATATTCTTGTACTATTGTTGTGCTTGCCTTTCATATTTGTGCTGGATCCAGTATCAGAATGGAGGTGACCTTCTTATCTGCTTATAATTTACACTGAAATTTGTAGTGTTTATGATTCTTCTTTGTCCTTAATTCTGCTATTCTTATTCAGGTTTTCTTTTTATTGCATTTTGGCTGCTTTTCTCTTCTATGTTTTCATATTCTCGTGCTATTGTTGTGCTTGTCTATCTTCTTTGTGCTGGATCCAGTATCAGAATGGAGGTGACCTTCTTATCTGCTTATAAGTTACACTGAAATTTGTAGTGTTTATGATTCTTCTTTGTCCTTAATTCTGCTATTCTTATTCAGGTTTTCGTTTTATTGCATTTTGGCTGCTTTCCTCTTCAATGTTTTCATATTCTCGTACTATTGTTGTGCTTGTCTTGTTATGGTTTTCTTATGGTCCTTGCTGTCTCAAGTGTGGACTGATAATTCGGTTAGGATGGTGCTAATTGATTAATGCATGTACTTTTAGTAAACTTGTGAATTGTAACGCATATACACCTTTAGTTTCAATGATTGACTCTTAATATCATCAGTGCTTGTTAGTGTTCATGTCCTAAGTTGTGCTGGTTAGTGGAAGCATGTAACTTCTGCCAATTAATGCATTTACAAGTGCCAAGTATACTCACTTAAACGAGTCAATTATCACCTCACAGTTTTGCTATCCACTGAGGAGATAAATATGCTGGAAGCTGATTGAACAGTGTGAAGTTTATTTACTTAAAGGAGTCAATTACTCTCAGTTGCAAATATATATATATATAAATAAAGCTGATTGAACTTTATTTAGTTAGCTTGTCTTGAGGAAACAATGAGCAAATTATGAGATAAAACTTTCCATTCCTTTAATTGTTCTTGTCTTGCACACAATTACATTTTATGATTGGGAATAATAGGAAGAGTTTATTAAATTAAATGAGCTTTGTCTGAAAGAGAAGCTGCAGCAGCTACAAGCTGGATTGTAGCTTTGATATACCTGCCAAATATCTGTTTGAGTTGACAATGTTGTCCTTCCTGTTTGCGAAAATTAAGTTAAATGTTTTGGCTGCTATTTAGAGTGTTGAATGTATAAGAAATTGTGCCCAACAAGTCCTTTTTAATTTTTCTTTTTAATGTATTAACAGTGTGGATAGTGTCATGTCTTTGCAAATCTAGGATTTGACTTTTTAGGCTGCAGTTTGGGATTGTGAGAATTCTCAATATTATGACATAAAATAAAAAGAAAAATCTTCAACATCTCCTTAGATTCTCTGTCTTCATTGATTATCTAGGCACATTTCTGGTTTAAGTTTATTTCAGTCTGGCCTTTCTTCTATTTGAATGTTGGTTGATATTCTCCTCTTTCAACTACCCCTGGTAGTCGCAAACAAGATAAATTGTTGCAACCAAAGATGATGGTTAAAATGAATAACATGTTTTATAATGTACCATGTCTTGCTTGGGTAAACGAGTCCTATAATCACTTCCACTTCTGCAGGATCCTATGACATCAACCAAGGAATCTGTTCCAAACATCTATAAAAACAGTTCTGGTGGAAAAATAAAAAGATCAACAGAGCAATATGATAATTCCAGGCAATTTGAAGGTTATTGTGGTCGTATTATAAAAACTAAAGACGCTACTTCAATGTCAGTGCTTCACCCAGTGGACTCTTCGGTTTGCATGTCTACAATATGTCAGACTGAAAACTCATCCCACACAACGACAATCTCAAAAGCAAAGGAAGCTGTGTACAATTTGCATCCTATGCAATCTATCTTTCTGGGTTCGGATCGTAGGTATAATCGATATTGGCTCTTCTTGGGCCCTTGTGATCAATGTGATCCTGGTCATAAGAGGATTTATTTTGAATCTTCTGAAGATGGCCACTGGGAGGTGATAGATACTGAAGAGGTAACATGTAAATTTTTATTCTTGTATATTCAGAGAAAATTTTACTGTTTTATGCTGTATCTTGATCCTTTGACCTGCTTTGTTCTAATTGCAGGCTTTGTGCACTTTGTTGTCAGCTCTGGACCGTAGAGGCACCAGGGAGGCTTTTCTTTTGGCATCTCTGAAACAACGTGAAGCATTTCTTTGCAGAGCAATGTCCAGCATACCAGATGAGGCTGGTATTAAGCAGACATCACAATCTGATCTATCTGAACTGAATATGTCTAGGGAGGACAGCTCATCAGCAGTATCAGATGTAGACAATTTAGGCCTGGTAGATGTGCAAAATGATCTTCCATCTTCTAGGGGTGCTATAACTGTGGAATCAATAAAGAAAAGCGAACAGCAGAAAGATGCATGGGACCGCATCCAAGCTTTTGATGTATGGGTGTGGAAATCATTTTATTCTAATCTTAATGCTGTTAAACTTGGAAAAAGGCCATATCTTGATTCACTTACTAGATGCGGAAGTTGTCATGACCTGTACTGGAGAGATGAGAAACACTGTAAGGTTTGCCATACCACATTTGAGCTTGATTTTGATCTAGAAGAAAAATATGCGATTCATACTGCAACATGCAGAGATGATATCGCTGTTGATAACTTTCCAAGTCAGAAAGTCCTTTCATCACAGTTGCAGTCACTCAAAGCTGCTATTTATGCAATTGAGGTGAGATTCCCATGGCTAAGGTCTTACAGTTACTAATATTCTGGACATGCAGACATGAGAATCTGTTTTCTCTCACTCTAAATATGCTTTCTATTTATCTGGTTTCTGCCCTGCATAGAGACGACATATGCTAACAGTTTCACTCCCAACCCTTGTTATGATTACAATCCAATTTACTGTTGCACAACAATCACTATTTTCACACTGGTCGCGTTGATTGTTCTAATATTAGTCTCTAATATTTTCACACTGGTCGCGTTGATTGTTCTAATATTAGTCTCTAAGTTTTGTGTGGGGGATCCGTGATAAGTGCTTTTGGGGTTATATCACCATTGCATCATTGGGCAGTATGATCTAGTAGGATAACTCAATGTAATTTACCATAATTGTCTAATGTGGTCGGTGAGGAGTTGCTTGTTTTCTGTATTGTACTCCTTTTCTCTCTGTTTTATAGCATTCGTGTCTCAAAGAGTCATTTGGCATGCTAAGAAAGCGATACTCGCCCTAAACATTCCCCATAACAGAGAAAAGAACTAAAGCCTTAAAGCATGATGGAATTCCAAGTGAGAAACTCTCGTGAACCCTTATATTGGAATCTGCCAGCCCATTTTATATAGTTGTGAAGACTCTAAATAGAATAATATGCACTAATAGGCTCCAAAGTTTCATATGCTAGTGGTATTAATACACTTCTAGAGTGCATTTATTTGTTTATTCTTGGACTAACATATTCGCATTTCGATTCTTCTGTGCAGTCAGTTATGCCTGATGATGCTTTAGGCGGTGCATGGAAAAAATCCGCTCATAACCTTTGGGTGAAAAGGTTGAGACGGGCCTCAACTTTGAGAGATTTTTTACAGGTAACTAATACACTATATGTGTTATAATGTAATTGTGCTCATGCAGCTTGGACCAGCCTCCTTGTTAATATCCCTGATTGTTTGTTGGTTGTACCAGAGTGGCTTCTGTTTTCAATTTTATACTGGCAGTCTTGATGCCTGCCCCTCAGCAGGACATTCTTTTAAGGATATAATGTTGATGACTATCTTTATATTACAGGTTCTTGCTGACTTTGTAAGTGCTCTCAGTGAGGACTGGTTATACCAATTCAATGATGCACCGGAGTCCAGTTATGCACTTCAAGAAATTCTTGCAAGCTTTCCAGCCATGCCACAAACATCATCTGCAATTGGACTTTGGTTGGTTAAATTGGATATGTTGGTTGCTCCACATTTGGTGAAAGATCTTTCTCGGGATAAGCTGGAACTAGTAGCCAGATCAAAAGGTTTGCCACAGCATTATCCTATCTGAACTTAGATACAAATTAGGGGCTTGAACTATATCTTTCTTGTTTCCAAGTTCAGTTATCCTCTTGGTTGCCTTCTAATAGTCACAGATTCTGTCCTTAATGTGGGTCTTGCTTTCATACCTTAGAGAACAAGAATTACTTCTGATTTTGCTTGTCTTTCCTTCAACGGATGTGATACCGCTTACTCATTACCCTTGTACAGAGGCGAAGTAGCAATTCATTTGAAAATTACTTTGTCTATGTGTATTGGTGAGAAGGAACAAGTGACCATTTCCCATTTCCCATGAGAGTACTTGTGTGCTGTTTCCCTTCTCGCAAATCTTCAAAAGCTAAGATGCTACATCAGTTCACTTAGTTGTAAACCTGTAATTTCATGTATGACTGCTATAACGTGCAGTGCCTGGGAGTTAATATCTCAATTTTTTTCTTAATTCAGGACAGCGTTGTTCTAATTGATTCAAGGTCTCCCATGTCTGTCTGGAAGATTGGATCAGTATTTTGTTGTGTACCATACGCACATTGCTTATTGGCAAATTATGATGATGCACTGCTGCATAATGAAATATCGGCAAGCTTCCTTAGCAGAATACCCGGAGTCAAGATTTTGCAGAGACGAGGATAAAGCTGCAGTTCTATTGTTGTACAAAACCTTGCATAAGCTTCCCAATTTCGGCTAATCTTCGGTCCAGCACCTGGGTTACCATTGAGTGTATAGCACAGTATTAGCTAGGGGTATTCTTTTTCTCATAGGCTACAATTTTGTCGTAGTTAATCACCATGACTGTTTGTCCATGCGTAGTTCTACCTATTGCAATATTTTGTATGGAAGAATGCTAGAGTGTTTCACAGTAAAGGAAATAAAAGTTCCCCAGTAGGTTATAGAATGCCGAACCCTGGCATTACAGATGGGAGAATGTTGTTATGCATCTCTGTTTTTCTCGCCGTCCATTTATTATCGATTGTGTTCATGTCTACTTGATGTACATAAAAGACGCAATAAATGAGTAATAAAAAAAAATTATATCCGACATTTCTTCCAATGAAATTGTTAAAATCTAGAATATGATTTTTTTTTTAAAATTTATATCTAGCATATCTGCAATGAAATTGTTAAAATCTAGAATATGATTTTTTTCCCCCTTCGATACGAGAGAGACTCAATTTGTAGAGCTTGATCAGTGGATATCCAGTAGAATCCAACCACCTGTAAATCCCAAGTAAAAGAATACGCTTACAATCCGACCACTAAATAAATCAAGGCAGTCAACTCAGAAAAGAATCGAACTCTTCTGAGCAATGTCTAACTCTAGTTCTTACTACTAGGACATCTTGCAGACTACTTATAGAATATGATTCTTACGCTAGGAATAGCAGATATAAGAATCATATTTTGGCCAATACAAGGAGGGAATAACTATTCAGCATAATACGAATGCACCAGACGACAAAATCCTTAAAATCATGCAATGCTAAACCGAGAGCTACTGCTATTAGAGATGGAAAGCAGAACTCAAAATCCTGCAACTTCTTGTTTCAGATGTTCATTTCATGAGCTCCGGCTGTCCAAATCACAGAAAGGTTGCAAACATTGTGATGCTTTCAAAATTTTTGTTTCTGTTACCATTTCTGCTAGTGTGCTGGCAAAGCTAAACGTCATTATTCTACAAACTACATCAAACTACTACCTTAATCAATTAAAGTTGCTACAGCCTACACCTATATGTACAAAACTAAAATCAACTATCGAAGAGTAATTTAACATGGCAGCTACTCCGAGTCTTCATCATCGACGGCAGGAAACCTGTGGAAACGAGCAAAAGGTCGATAGTAGGATGCACTCCCACCATTTTCAATCACTGATCTCTTTCGCCTGTCAGTGAACCCTAGTCCAGAAACGGTATCAAACAGTTCTCCCATGCTCATTTTCTCCCTGCCTCTGTTGCTTTCGGCAGAAAACCTGAAACTCAGAAAAGGCCTTCAATACTCTCTCTCATATAAAGGCTTAATCAAGAAGTCTGTTATGTATATATGCATATTTTTGGCCCTTGGAAAGCAAAAGATAAGGAAAAGAAGCTTACCGGTCACGGATGACCTTAAAAGCTTCCTTTGTTGCATAAGGCAGACCAGTTTTGGGATCACAGTACCTGAGTAAGTCAGAAGCCGAATATCAGTTACTTAAAAAGTCGATATGTTTTAGGACAGAAGTCCCTTTCAATTGCATAATTGAAAGTTCACTAGTGTGAATAGACAATATTACTTCTCAAGTTCTCTTCAAGGATATAAATATTGGAACTTGAAAAGAAAACAGAGAAGTTCTATAAGGAAACAAAAAAACCATGAGCAGCAAGTAATAATCGAGAGAGTGTGTCTGTGTATGTGTGTGAGAGAGAGAGAGACATTTAACATGATAGGCCAACCTCAAAACATCCAGAAAACCCAACCACACTGAACTCAACGAAATTAGTATAACCTCACTTTCTGTTGCTGAAAAAATGAAAGCTAGGTTTAAATGATTGAAGGTAAGTGAAAACTCACTTTGCTGGCAGCCCAGTAACCACACAAAGTGACTTCTGTTGGTCTGGAGAAACAAAACAAATCAGCTAAGCTAATCATGATGGAGAGATACTGAGAAAACACTCAATGATAACAAGTAGCAATAACCATAAGCTACTTAGCACCTGCAGATATGGCATTCACCATATTTCTTGGCCCTGAGAAGTCTATATGAGAAAAAGTAGAAACTGTTTTCTTCTGAGTAAGCTTCAGGCCTTCAATGATATAACACTAATGACTGATGATATTCAAAAATGTTATCTGCATGTACATATCCAAGTGCATGTTGATTAAGTGTGTTCATCCACACCGGGCATATTGTTTTGCTCGCAGCCAGCCTTTCATAGTATTATGGCTGCTTCTGGTTTAAAACTTCCTCTACCTATTTTATATTGCTAGATGGGGTGGTAATTTGACACTATCTATTTGCTGTGAGTATGTAGATAAAAGACAACAGCTTTAAATGGTTGGAGGAATATATTGACGGGAGATATAAATGAAAGACAGTAAAGGAAGTAGCATATCAAGTTTTACAGAGTCCAGACACACAAATTGAGACCTCTAGCTCCATAAATTCAAGCATACACGAGATGACAACTATTATCAAAAGATCATTCTGATAAATCAGTAGATACACCTTTCCCTTCAGAGGGCATTCATGCAACTATATGCATGGTGGAGAATAAACTGCATGTACCAATAAGATGACATGCAATAGTGTGCCTTCCTACCATTAAAAATGCAAGCATCTTATAACAGAATGCCTGTGCAACACATCACATTTTTCAATGTTCAAAAGTTGCAACAATGACAGCATCATTTTAAGCTGGGAAGCACGTAATACAAGAACTTACATGGAGTAGATGTTGTTGAGATCCCTGACTCAAATGATGCTCCATTCATGTATTCTAGATATGAACACCCTACAGAAATTCCATCATCCATTTCATATTAGCAGATGAAAATTTTGAATGCCTTTTCACTTCCAGCCACAAAAAGCCTTTTACATACATTAGCCACAACCTATAGAGATACTAATGTCGAAAAGGTAAGATATCTTAGTTTCCAGAGGATGATGGAATGCCTTACCATTTCTAGAAATATAACGAATCTGTGGGCCACTGTAAACAGCCTTGTGCACAACTGCCTTTTTCTTGACTTCTTCTTCCTTTGCTAAAACTCGTTCCAAGTTTCTCAAGTTGATGATTTCTGCAAGAATTGTTTTGTGCCTCAAAAACTAAAATGATATTTAATAATGGAAAATAAAGCAACCTACCAGTAGAAACATCCAGATTTTAAACAAATCAAATACCAGCCTATCAAATGAATCTGACCTGTTTGAGCTGCTTCCAAGAGCATCTCTTCTTGAGTCATTCTCTTCTCTTCACCTTCCTTTTTCCTTTTAACTGGCTGATATACATAACAGGTTTAGTTTTAAAATTTTGGTCAGTGCACACCTCCCAGAGCTGAGGAAATGTAGAACACCAATTCATAAATAGACATATCTTGTAAAACACCATCCAGTCAAATAAAGAATTTGACTACAGAAACAGGAAAAAGGAGATTTGATAACTTTAAATAAGTACTGTTATACTAGTTTATTCTCATCAGAATGTCCCAATAAATCTAATCATAGACTAGAATGCAAGTTTTTCCCAAAGTTGCAAGAGGTGACAGTCTCTGAAGTTTCTTTTTTAAAATTAATCTACAGTTTTGCCCAAATTTTAGCAGGAAAACCCAGATATTAAGTATGTAGGATAATATATTGCAAGAATCAAAGATGTGATGGATCTAACAGTAAACATCAACGGGCACACCAACTTTTTTACTCAAAAAAGAGGTCTAGGAGAGAAGCAAAAGAAAAGGAAAGATAGTGACTCTTCCATGTTGTGTACATATAAAAGGCAAATGCTGATCAAGTGCAGATAAAAATTTTAGTAATTTTTGTTCATATGAATATATCATTTTCTTAACCATTAAAACCTAATATACTCTCTTGAAAACCTAAATAGATTCCAAGGTTATCACAAGATACAAATATACACCCCGTTCTACTCAAAGGTTCATCTAGACTTTCTCCCCTTTTTTCCTTGTGAGGAAGTTAGAAACTCTTATTGCAAAGGCAATCTGTTCGAGAAGTGTGGCGGAAAAATCACGTCAAGAGATTATAGAACATTTGTTGTTTGGTACTTTTTGCGGAGGATTCAATTTAAAATATTCATTATGGAATGCTTATAATTTAGACTAGTGGGGTACTCATGGTGTTGCATGTTAGTGGAGTAGAAGTTTCTAAGATCAATCAGCCTTGTAGAATGTAGAGCAGTAGAAGGAGAAATAGCAAACAAACACCTCACATAAAGTCAGACAAAGAGCACTAGGAAAGTGTACCTAGCAAATAAGTCAGATGAAGAGCATCAAAACTAGCATAAAAATTTGAAATCAAGCTACAGCTTATCAATCTGAGCTTAGATTACTGTACCAAAAGATACATGATCTGACATCATACAAGGGCTTGCATATATTCAGTAGATTACTATAACCATATATTTCAAGCAAAAATAAAAACCAAAGCTATTATTTCTACCAGACCTTAATTGTTGCCTGCAATGCTGCATGAATAGCTTCCCTTTCTGCTTGTCTAACAATGACTGCGGTTCTTGTAGATTTCCGAATTATCCTCTCCTTTTCAACATCGTCAGGATTATCATGATGTTCTGAAGGGGTGGATTGCTCAGAAACCTTTTCATCTTGGGGTGCCTTTTCCAATTTGGAAATGGTCTTCTTTTTCTTTTTCTTCTTTGACGACAGTTTTCCAGGAAATATTAACCGTTTTTTTGGCTCTCTCCTTTCATCTGGTTCATTCTCTGCTTCCTCATCAGGATCAGGTTCCTACACCAGTAATAGGTCAATCAAGTGATTAAGAAACAAATGCTACAATCAGGAATAACATATATATACAACAGCCCTTTTGCATGGACACTGATCTCAAGAGGCAGTCCAAAGGACTGAAGCCACAAAACTCACAGTAGCTTGGGACTTACGTCTTCATCAAAGTCACTGTCAAAAACATCAGCAACCTCTGGCTCTTCTTCATATTCTTTGTCATTCTCTTCCTGAGATGTGTAAAGAAGACTCAATCAGGAAAGTGCATTACAACTTACAAACATGATGGAAACCGGGAGGGAGGGAGGGAGGGAAATGCTCTGAAATTTCCAACATTTCTTCTTCTCTCGACTTTTGGGTGGATCAGAAGGTTTTAAGGGGCAGAGACTCCCAACCAAAGTTAATCTCTCAATGGATTCACTTCATTAAGAAATTCAAAAGTCAACAAAAAAGAACAATCTGATCCACACCCTATCCCTAAATATTTTACAATGTTTTCCAAAAAGTTTACCTCTGATTTGCATTTTCTTATCCTTCAAAAATATGACACTACTCTCAATAATAAATGCCAGGTTCTTTTGAGGAATCCCCTACTTGAGAGCTGCTATACAATATCTTCTTAAAGATAATGCAGGCAGTAGCAGAAGGAAAAAATATTATATCTAACCGAAATATGTGAGTTCGATATTTCTTATTTCCCAAAATATCAGCTTGACTGGGAACATTTACCATGGAGATTCTCAAATGGACACTACTAGCTTAAGGAAAATGTTTTGTTCAATAGCTAAACTACTAGAGGCATTAAGAATAATGATATCACCGTTTAAGTCATTAAGATTCCACAAGAGTATGTCCTCTTCATTTTAAAATATAGGTTACAGTCATTTGAACTATAATATTTCTTTTAACAAATTTTCTTCTCAAGTTGATATAGATATTTTATTCTCTGATTCACGTTTTCTTTCACCATTAGTGTGGAAATATTAATCCAATTACTTCATAAGGGGATCAGAATCACCTAAGCTAGACTGTGAGTCTGGAAAGCTCATGAGATCGCAACCTTCCCCAGACTTCAATTCAGCAAATGCAGAAATATAAGAAGGCACGGCAACCAATCCAATATAGAACATATTCATCTTCTGCCCGAGTGCATAAAAATTGCATGATCAAGGATGGTCCTTTGCCATCATCTCATAACATCAATATAAATGGCTGCATGGCTTTATTCTTTCTTTCTATCTCTTTTCCTAGTCTCCATTTCCCTTTTTTTTACTTTCCTTTTTATCCTAATACTTCCTAAAATTTTGCAACAAAAAAGTAACTTTTTAAACAACTAAAAATACAATCTTTTTCTAAGTATATTTAGCTGCACATGAATTCCATCCCTTTCAACGCCATTGATTGAATTAATTTTGAACATTGATCATCTCCCACATAATAAGATCACCTTTTTTCCGCTAATTCCACTTATTTTAGTACCAAATTGACCTTACTAATAAATGCCTACTTATATTTCATAACTCAGTCCCAGAACACAACACATGAAAACAAAAAGCTCTGTGGAAAAAAGAATATATCTCCATATACATGTCAGCACTGTCATAATATACATACATAAAATATAAATGTGCAAACTGGTTCTGAACCACCCATAAAAACGGAAGTTTCTCGCACAAAATTTGACTAGTAAACTGATTGCAAATCCTTTAAAAATAAAAAATAAAAACTTTTCTATTTCTATTTAAATTTACCTCTTTCAGAGCATCTTGGTTCCAGAAAACCTCATCTTCTTCAATTTCCTCATCCACCAATTTGGTCATCCTATCATTTCAACCTCAATATCAATCCTCTTTGATTACACACACACATACATATACTATATATATACACACACATATATACATGTATATACGAGCGTATGTATGTATATGCACACACAAAATTTTGAAAAGAAGAATTGGAAATTGAAGGTGTTGTTGGCGGAAAAAAACGAACCGTTTGCCTCTGGTAGCTCGAGAAGACCGGTCCAAGAAAACCGGCTCATCCTGCTTCTTCTCGTCGCCGCTCTCCATTTTCACCTCCTAATTCAAATACCCAATTGTGTTAATCAGCTTTTCGCCCTTTTATAGTTTAGGAGGAGAGGAGGGTGATTTCAGATAAGCCCCTAAAGTTTGGACAATTTCACATTAGGCTCGTGCAGATTAACTTTTTCAAAAAACATTTCTTTTAATAATTTTTGAGAAAGGTTTTTTTTTAAAAGTTAAAATTTTTTAACTTTTAAAAAATTATATTGAAATTTTTTTAGAGTTATTTTTGTAAAAATCAATCCAAAAAAAAGTACTTGTTTTTAGAAAAATGCCCTTAGCTCCACTAATTTTTATCGTATGTGGGGAATAAGCATCGCTAACTTTGTGCCGATAGCCGTGGTAAAAATATTAAAAAAAGGGCAAAAGAAAAAAAAAAACATGAGAAACACTACAACCATAATGTTTGAGATGGAAACAGTAAAAACTAATGCAAAAAGAAAAAGAAAAATTAGGGCCAAAATATGTAGTCTTCCTCCAAAATAAATGTTGTGCCTTTTCTTTTATTGGAAATTATTAATTACTGGGTTAATGTGTTACGTGAAAATAGAAAAATAATAATAGCACCCAAAGCGAATGTTAACTGTTAAGTGCTAGTGTCTAATACCTTAAAGGCATCTATATGATAATTTTCACAACATTGAAGGACTTCGTTGCAAATTAACAATTTCAGGGACTGAATTCTTGGATAGACATTCAATTAAATATGGATAAGCATCACGAAACACAAGCAAGGGCTTGCAGTGACTCGAAACTTATTATCTTTTACCAAATAAAGTTAAGGATGAACAATAGAAACATTTCCTATACTTTGTAATAATTACAAGAGCCTCCACGTATTATTCGAAAAATTGCAATAATCTCGCTTAATGGGATTGCATAGGCCGAAAATGATAACTATGGGGATGTTTCTGAAAAGAAGAAAAAGAAGAAAAAAAAGGAAAATTAAAAAGAAAAAGAAAAATGCCATATAGGAAAAACTGGACAAGAGACCTGTTTGGATCGACTTTTTTTAAAAAAAATATTTTTCTCTAAAAAGTTATATTAAATTTGTAATAACTATTTGATTTGACTTCTAAAAAATTGAAATTCTTTAAAAAGCTCAAATACAGCTTTTTTTAAAAGTCAGAATTTTTAGTTTAAAAAAAAAGCTATTTTTCAAAAGTTATTAAAAAAAACACTTTTGAAAAAAGTCAGTCCAAACGAGCCTGGTCATTTGATCAGTTGTATTAACTCCATTAAGGACACAAGGTCTTTGGGCTGTATATGCATAATTTTAGAAATCAATGTAGATTAATAATAAGTTAAAGAACTTGATCAATTCCTTGAGTTAATGATATTCTTATTTTGAAATCAATGTAGGCTAATAATAGGCTAAATTTTTAAATATGATGAAATATTTGAATTAGGCCATAAATTTAAATCTTGTTCTATAAAATTACATCCACGTATAAAGTTAATAAAAGAATCATATAAATTTGAGATCACTGAACTTTCGCGAATTAGTTTGATAGACAGCAATGCTGTTCTCTTTGTGGACCATTTTATATGGCTTGGTGTTCAGACTCATGCTTTCTCTAGATATACAAGTATCTGGAAACATTTTGAGATTTATTTCTTAGCACAAGAAGTAATACAAAATTTAAAAAAAAAAACATTTTGAGATTTATTTCTTAGCTTTATCACAAGAAGTAATACAAAATTAAACAAGAAACATGTTTCTTAAGAGGATAGATTCTTCCGAGAGACAAGTGCTGCAAGAATGATTTGTATGCCATATATGAATACATTACAAGAAGACTGAAGAATGTAAAGATACTATATAGAGACGCTACAATTACATTCTGTAGGAGAACATAAGCAACTCATTTCTTGAGCCCGACATATGTAATGCCGAAGATATACTTACAAGAAAGCCGTCCTACTTTAGTTTAGTGGTAGTACCCTAACTTGAAATGGAATCAACATTAAAGATAGGTCGATAAACTCTATCAATCCCCTTAAAAAAGTGTCCTAATACGCTTTCTATCTACTCATGATCAAATATCTGACTACTCAGTGCGCAGTAGCAAAAAGCTAAAGCCTGAATTCTCGGCAATCATACGAGGAGGTTCAACATCAGCAATGTCTATTTGTTCCATTGACTTGGATATGTCATCAACGGAAAATGGAATACTGCAAAATTAACCATTAAGAGAGATGCATTAATGCCAAGGGAAATTCAACTCAAATGAGCATCCTCACTTGCCAAAGACATATCTGTCAATTTTGCATCCTGGAAAATCTTTAACTACATGATAAACTATGCTAACAAGTGCATTCAGGATAATGTTGATGAACAGAAAGCGCAAGCATAGCCGATTGAGCTACTAAACATTCAAATTATGCTTGTGCAAAACTGTTTCCTAGTTTTATTTCATAAATAACAGATGTTATACGCATCTGTGTGCGTAATGTGCAATGGCCTTGTACTATTGTGCAATATGAAATGAGAAGGATAAGGAGCAGGAAACTGCAATCATATCCAACTTCATAGCCTAGAGATATAGGTAATTCTACAGCTAAAACAGATATGGATCTAGAGAAAGATGAAAATATCATACGGGCGTTATCCCTTTGATGCTAACCTTGAATCATCATCCAACAGAAACGAATTGCTGACTGCATTATTGGTGTCTTCTGTCATCAACACCCTCATGTTGGATATAACCTGGATAGAGTAGGCTTGTTAAATAAAAACTCTGATATTCTTCTATGTAAATTAATGCAGAAGGACAATACGCTATATTTCTTATGAAGAAGATTAGTGAAATGGAGCTTCAGTAATTGCATCCATACTTACATCCGAAGACACACTATGAGTGCCATACTTGTCATCCCAGTACATTGTACTGATCCGATACAACTGCTGGATGCTAAGAACCTGTAGGACGAAAGATAGGGCTGGTTCAGATTATGTCTGTGAGTAGTAAAATTACATCTCTTTTCCTTTTCCTGACAAAAATATATCACTCACTGGACACAGGATATGGCTTATTTCATCCAATGATTTCTTTGGCTTCTGATGCATAACCTGAAATGATATGGTAGTGTTCGAGTATAGTCTTAATCTTGAATTCTTCATACAAGTATCAAAACAATGAGACATCGAGGCAAATGAAGATGGAGCAAAGAAGTTTTACCAGGAACGCAATTGCCTGTCTAATATGTTTCAGCTCGTCCCAAGCTGGACCTGCATACTGCATTTCCATTCCTTACATAGTAAACACAGATCACAAGGATGTGAAGTGAAGTAAAATTGACTTCAAAAGTACCTCATCAGTTGCAGTGGAGCACCAGTGTTCCAATTCAGCCAGTCCTGCTTTAACGTATTCACCATTACTAAATGAACAGCACTCCCGCCTTAATAGAAGGCTGCAGCCAGAAACAATTTATACAAGAGCTCAAAGAAAACAATTTTCTGCATTTAGGAATTCAATGGCATAGACTGAACTGAATGAACTGTACCTGTTAAATAATTGAACATTGATGAAAGAAAATATTTGAGTGAACACTTTACGAACTAAAAATGGCGGTACCTGACAATAAAGTAACAAAGGCATATATATCAGGTGAATTGATTTAAAATCGGCAGATGGTAAGTGAATGGTCAAACAATATGAAACTTGATGTCATATAAGTTTATCCCCTCTTTTCAAATTGGAATAAATTTCTAGTGCAGAGCAGGAATTAGGCTGGGTGGAAAGTCCCATGACATCTGAAAGCAAATAGAACAGCTATTGCTACTTGAAGAAAAAAGGGGAAAAGACTCCACTAACATGATTTGCTTTCAGAGTATTCAAGAAATTGCCAAGACTCTTCACTATTCCCTGCCAATGAGCAATAAGAGCTTGTTGGGCTGCAGTGTTTCCAACTGAACGTGATGACCCTTTGACTAAACTCGCTCTCGATGTCCTTGGTGCCTATATAAAATTTGGAAGAAACTGTAAATGGGTCTAACTTGAAGGGAAATATATGTAGCATTTTGCTTTTCATAAGGAGTTTATCTATGTCATGTTTACATATTCTAATACCTGAATACACAAGCCAAGCAATGGAGAAATCTCCTTCTTCAAATTGTCCCTGATCATTCCATATATTTTTTCCACATATGCTGTAAGTTGCTGCTTGAAAAGAAGAGCAGGATACTTGGCTTCTACTTGGCGTAATGTTTCCACTCCACCAGACAGACTGCCGTTTAAGAAGGAAAGATTGACTCCTGGAGGTGTTCCGCGGAAACTCTAGTATGAACCATAATGCACTAGTCACTAAAAATCTAATACTTTCCCAACTGTGAAGTGGATTTATTTGAATATTCAATTTCTTACCATTCTGCTAAACAATGTAGCAGAAGATGACCGTCGACGCTGAGGTGTCACTCCAGCTGCTCCACTTGCTTTGAGTGTGCGTTGGAGTAGCAACAGAAGAGTTGAAGCATTTGATAACCAGTAGGCCAAGACTTCATTGTTGTCCTGAGTTTTCTATAGAAACGGCAAAATTGATTTTCAGAGGCTTCAGATATTGGTATTAGAAACAGTTTTTTTTTTTTTTTCTTTTTCTTTTTCCTGGGTGGTCAATGAAAACAGGATCAGACAGTGAAGGTTGTTTAGCTCAAACCTCAATAGCATGGCCTATAGTCTGGATTATACGATCAAATACAGTAGTTCTCTCGACTTCAAAGGATCTCCAATGCAAAAGGCACTTATATATGATACAGGCTGCAATCGGCCTGTTTCCTGCAAAGCCCAAAGGTTGCGAAATGCAACGGATGAGCAATTCCTGGTTCTCTTGCTGTTTCTCATTAAGTGACTTCTGTGGTTTGTCATCTGCTTCAGAGAAATCTCGTTGATTCATTGAAGGGCTATGCAGATCCTAATGAAATTAAGGCAAATAAGCAACTAATTTGGATCACAAAGTATAATTTTGCAGTTACAAAAGTATCCTTCCAGAACCCAAGTGCAAGAGCATCAATTACCACATGCATCTTTGTATCCCCGAAAAGATGACCACTATCTGACCTCTGTCAATAGGAAACAACAACCAAAAATAAAATTAAGAACCTAATAATTCGTTCCTAATAGCAAAAAAGTAAATATGTCACATGATATACCTGGATTATCGATCTTGAACGTCCAGAGAGGAATTTATTAGGTGCCATGGAGACAGCCTGCTGACGGAAAACTTTGTTCTCTGATTCTAAATTAGTAAGCTTCTCTTCCAGCCTGGCCAAGATGCAGATTTTAAATTTATCAAGAAATCGATGAATGTCAAAGTCAAAGTCACCAGTTTTTACAAGCTTTGCAAGAATACATATTCGCAGAGAAGCGTTTCTGAGTAAACTTTGTGAGTGACGATTTCTGGGACATCACAATAACAATTAAAATATATTACCTGGTTGAAGATTCCTGGAGTTGTTGAACCCTTTTTTCTGTCTCTTCTAATTTATTTCGTCTTTCCTCACTGGTTTCGGTTGCCTCAGCATATTTCTTTCTCAACTCATCAGAGGTTTCCTTCTCCAACTCTAAGGAGGCCTGCAGACAAGAAAACCTAGCTAATATTAACAGAATGCGTACCACTAGCAGAACTAACCGGAGTGCATATTATATGCTCTCTCTGACTGTACTTTGCCATAACAGAACAAGTAAATTAGTTCAGTTAAATAGCTGAATTAGGTTAAAGCTAGCATAAAGTTGTGACATAATAGTGCACAAAGAAATTTACATGCCAAATGAGCCTCTCTTTCTTAGTATAGATTTTGGTGACACCCTCCATCCTGAGATCAGATTTGGGAACTGGAAGGTGGTGACTGGTGTCCCACATTACCCACGTGAATCTAATTGAGGATGTCATTTTCCCTTCTGTGCAACTTTTGCTGCTAGTTCTGGTATGCACTTCGGCCTTTACCCTAGTCTCTCTGAAGTTGTGTCTCGAGATAGGTTTTTACTAACCACTTCCATTAGAACTATGAATGTTTTCAAACATATAAGCCTACTGATCTTTTTCTTTTACTTTTCCTTTTCGTTGGATGCTTTAATGGTAAAGTGGTTCTTCCTATCTTTGTTGATAATGAGTGAGAAATTACACTGAAATGACTAATGTTGAATCTAACACAATCAGATAACTCCAAAAGGTCAAATTTCTCTGATCTACTGTGCTCAGTACTATACAAATGTCGTCTTTGCCAATTAGGCTTCAGCAAATTCATGACCAATAGAAAATTAAGATTCCTCTTCATTAGCAATTCACTCATCCAGAGAGGTAGTTTCAGCTTATGATGAAGTCACCAAATTACTTCGTGTCATTATTTTGGTTTCTAACAAAGTTCCCTTTCCTGTCAGCAAGACAGGGAATAATATTAGATGAAGCATGTGTTGGAATATTGACAAGAAATGAGATCCTCCAATTTGCATATCAGATGACTCTAAGATCCAGAAATTAAAGATAGATATAGGATAAGTTTAGATATTTAGCAGTATTACCTTCAACCTGTTGACTTCTTCTGTTAAAGATTCAACTTTTTTGGTATCTTCAACATAAACTGGAGTTTCCTTGATAACAGGAGGTGCTTCTTCAATTGCCTTCTTTGCTGCCTCTTTTTCTTTGACTACTAAGGCATTTGCTTCATCAACTTTGACTTGCATAGCTTCCAATGCAGATTGCAACTTTGCTATCTCTTGAGCTTTAGCTTCCTCCAAGTCAGTCTGTGTCATAGTTCCGACAATGGTTGACCAACATAACTTCAGTTCAACTTATTAAGTTGGATAAAAAAACTATGTGACTCAAAGATTCTATAAATCAGAGAGTTCTCAGCAAGGTCATATCAGTGACGGTGCATCATAGCAGCAATGTCGTTCTAATTTGCTGTATATTGGTAAACCAATTTGGTTACTGATGGAAAATGACAGGAAAGCTTCAACTGAAATGACACGTGTCTTCAGAAATTTTAAATGGAAGAAACACAAGGACTTCTTATATATTCCAAATAAATTATCCTATCAGCAGAACAAGACATTACCCTCAGACGTTTTTCAAGTTGCAAGCGCCAAGTCAATTCCTCCAACTGTTTTTCCAACTTATTTTTTGCCTCTCTTAGTGCACCTGTTTCCCTTGCTTCCTGCAAAGTTTAGCAGTCACTGTTATATGAAGTTCTATAGCAGTAATTTGAAGACAAGCAGTGCAGACACAAGTAAACTGCAAGGAGAAACACATGAAGCTTATATGCTATTTATTATTAAGGAAAGCAAAATCTCCAATAGTTGCCATCCCAAGCAGTCAGTATTATGCTTCTGCTGGCTATGAAAATGTCATAAAGTTGACACAAAGCCACACTTTTTACACATAATGTTAATGTGAGGTCCATAACCAGACCACTTCCGACACCTTTCATCCAGTAGCTACCAAATGCTCTTTTAGACCATCAGACTAGAAATATGATAGCATTTATGCTGTCTTATGCCAATTAAAAATAAATGCAGGATAAAAGTTATATGATTGAGTTAATGAAGAATAGATTAGCACTTCAGTAGTACTTATCAGACCAAGAAGTTGGTAGTCAGTGGTAAAACAGTTATGGTTGCTAACCATTTTCAGCCTTCGTAGCTCTTTCTTGGCAATTCTCCCTCTCCATCTGCATTGCGCAAGTAATGTTCCTCTCTTAAGCTTCTTATAGTGAGATGAAGCTCTGTGACAGCGCCATTGTGCCTGAATATAGAAAGAATCAACACTAGCGCTGTGGGATATTAATCCAAGCCCAAACTTTTGTTGGGAATTCTAACCTGAATTACTGTTGCAGCTTTATTTTGCTTCCTAAATCGGGCTTTCCTACGAGCATCCATAGCACGCAACCCAGTCTGCAGGGTAAGCACTGCCTGACGGAGTTTGCTATATGCCTTCCTGGCTTGATGTGTACGTATGTTCCTTTGAATTTTAACTGCAGCTGCCTCCCTCTTCATGCTCTCAAAGTGCTTGCAAGCCACTCTACCTAAACAAGAAATGCATTTTATTATTGCAAGCAGGAAAAGGAAAGCAATGCAAGTCTGGTGCTCTGTAGACAATAAGCATGGATGTCTGTAGAAACAGAAGTATTTCTCGTTGGCTCACCTCTACAGAAAGCTTGCACATAAACAGCAGCCGTTCTCAATGCTAAAAACCGCTTGCGAGCACTATGAGTTCGTGCCCGCCGTTGTATAGTATTTGCTGCACTATTAAGGACTTCTGCTCTTCGGGCATCTAACTCGGCCATCTGGCCAGCTCTTAGGAATACCTTTGTTTTTCCTAACTGCAATTCACAAAGTTTCAAAAATGAATCTTCATAGACAAAAAAGCAAAACTTGTCTCTGGAATGTGTCTATTAGCCACCTAATTCTTTCCACTAAGAACATCTATTTTAGCATATACTGCACGCTGAAGCCCTGGAACTGTCCATATTGAGAACAAATGAAAAATGTTTATGACATTTGATACTTGAAAGACACAAGTAAATGTTTCAGCAATGAACTGGAGATTATCTCAAGTTTCTAAAGAATTATTAGTTTCACCTGGAACCCTTTAAGCCCTTTCTTCTCCAGAATCTTCCTGCATGCAACCTTTTCATCGTAGCTGGATATGAAGAAGAATTTAGATTCAGGTTTCATCCAAATAAATAAAGAAGTAATCCAACAACATAAGTTGGCCGTACACCAGGAAAGCAGACAGCCTATTGACTTCTTGCATAAGGACATGGACACTTACCTTCCTTCCAGAGCCTCTGGTGCAAGAAGCCCAAATCTGTTTATGAATTCAAAGAAAGGACGGCGAGTAGGAAATCCTGCACAGCTGATTCTGATTGCCTCTAAAACACCCTAAAATTGGGGTTGGGGGGGGGGGAGTAAGAGAAATGAAAAAGTACATGTAATCGGCGACAAGAAGTAAAATTAATTGAACTTTCTCAGAAAATGTTTACTATAAAGTATAGGATCTTTCAGATCAGAGTACTTACGCCACATCGCAATTGTTGCATGATGTTTGCATTCTCAAATATGGAGGGTTTGAGAAGATTGTTAGGCTTTACGCATCTGATGTAGTGTGGTTGTGTGGCATTCAGTGTGTCCATCAATTGTTGAAGTTGTAGCTGCGAGAAAATTTTTTAAAGTTGTGAGATTCCTTTAACAGTATATTACCTGAAATATCATAGTTTACAACAGACTTATAATGGTGGACTACTGTCACAAAGTGTTGACAGTGTGGCTAGATGCTTGTGAAAATTGTTGATAAAAAAAGAAATAAGTACAATTGGCAAAACAGAAGTACCTTAAAACGTGAGCCTATTGAAGAGAACTTGGAAGATTTTGTAGATTCTTCCGGTACCGGAGGGAAAAGTCCTACCACAAAAGGACATTTGGAAGCACTTAACAAGTCTTGGTGTTCAGGAACCACATAATCCTTATTTTTGTCCAAAAACTGGTCTGATTGGTATTGAACCTGAAAATCAATTAGATGAGAAAGAAACATAGTTGTAGAAGAAACCCACAGCATGCACAAAAGAAACCCCCAGCATGCACAAAGTTCCTTGGTAGACAGAAATACCTCTCCAGCGTAATGTGAAATAATGAAATCCGTGCGCGACAATTTGGGCTTGATAAAGCGCTTATGATTCTTAAATGTCTGATAAAGCTTGTTTGAAAATGTTTCATGGGTTGACTTTGGGAACATGCTGAAAATATTTAGGTCATCGTATAAGAACAATATACAAAAAAATCTCTCCAAGTTCAACCAGAACAGAAAGTTGCAATCAGGTGATACACAAGAAAAACCAGAATTTATAGTAATCCTACCAAATGAACAAATATGGTGCAATAACTAAAAGCTCAGACTTCTAACACTGATGAAACATTAAAACCTTTCAAGGATAGAAAAACTCCAGAGGTAGAGTAAAAGGACGAAGTGATACCATGCTTCATCGAGAAGAGCAACTATTCCACCCGGTTTCTGTTGAAAAACAAAATGAAAGAAATAGAAGAAGAGAACACCATAAGTTACAGATTCATGAAACAATAACAAATAATTCAACTTTAGGCAAAAATAGTAACTGATATGCACCTTCAACTATTTCATGCTCAACCTGCAAACTTAAATAATAATATTTGATGATTGAATGGTGCATGGGAAACAATTTTTGAAAAGAATCCCCAGATAAGAGTGGTTACTTTAAACAATGTGTAACTAAGAATATGCAATATTGATATCTATCTATGGAGATTTAAAAATTGAAAAATAATGGTGATGCTACTTTGGAAAGTATGAGCTTGTTATGGATTCACAATCAGCATGCAGAAGTAATATATTGATAGGAAAACCAAAACAAGTTACCTTTTCAATAAGATCTAAAACATCTTGGTTGTCTACAAACTCAATGTAGCTCCAATCAATTGCCTCTTTCGTGTATTCTTCTTGTTCCATCTTGAAAACGTGCTGAAATTTACGGTTAAGGATGTAAGTATCTAGGAAAATCAAGTTTAGGTTAATGCTAGTACAGTACTACAACCCATAGTTATTTAAAGTCACCTGGTTAAAATGTTGCTGCAGCTTTTCATTTGTGAAATTTATACAAAATTGTTCAAAACTGCCATAGAAAAATAAAGTTAATAACATCAAAGACATAAGAGTAGAAACAGACTAGTTCAAAATAAGAAAGAGCTACCAAAGTTTTGCAGAAATAGACACAGCTTTTTACCTATTATGCTTAAAGCTTTCAAAACCATAGATGTCCAGTACCCCAATGATACATTTTGAATTAGGATCCTGCCCAATTGAAACATTTATCTTATCCACCAACCTGTGAATAATTTTCGGGACAGAAAGAAAATGTGGTATCTTTGTTAGTCTATTTTTTAAGTCCTGAAGTCAGAATAAGCTTCGAGTACTAAAAACATTAGAACTGAGTAGATTGTTGGAGGAAGTTGCCAGCAACTTACCAATCAAATAATCTAGAGTAGATAGTCTTTGCCAAACCATCCCTGCTGACTGCTGCACTATGAGGATCGAGACTTCGCTTTATAACTTCTTCAGGGGTGATCATCACACGTTTACACAATGCATCCTCCAAAGCTATAGGATCACACCTTAAACGAGCGAAGAAATGTTATCTCCCACTATCTCCAAATAGACAAGTTCAATAAAATTTTGCAAGTTAACATAGAGAATCTTCCTTACTTAAGAAGCTCTGCAGCTGTCTTGAGGTGGAACTTGGCTTTGTCATCTTTTGGGACTGATGAATCAACTTCCTTCCCTTTCGTAAATTCTATGTTCCCAAGATGTAAAATTGCAGCAATAACCCTGAAAATTGCTTCCTAAGAGCAAGAAAAATTGTTAGGTTACAAATAATATGAATGTAGAGAGAAGCAACTTTAGAGAGTTCTCCCACCTGGTGCTCTTTGCTAATTCCAACAATATCCATTGCTCTCCTAGTTGCAAGATAGTCATGGGCATCACTTACACCAACCAGTTCAAAGCATTTTGACTGGTTAAGGTAGTGAAATGTTTTAGGATGTCCCAATTTATACTTCTCAATTTCCTGGTAGCACAAAGGATGCGCAGACAAGTTGTATTAGAATGTAAATCTACTGAATACAATAAAAAGTAGAGATAACTTCAAGGTATGACTATATTGAATCAAGGTCGTACTTCCTGTGGAGCTGCACAAAGAAGGTAAAAGCAGTGGTAGTTGCGCTCAGGATCAGAAATTTGGCAAACACGAGATCTTTCCAGGAGGTAAGTTCTGATGGCCGCTCCAGATATTCTCCCATGCTTGTCAAATTGAATCTCAACAAACTTACCAAAACGACTGCAGCAGTATGAATTATGATATCATCAATGTTGAACCACCTGATGAACTAGTGCTTAATGAATTGTTTCTTATGCCTTCTAGTGACCATTTAAGTCTTACAGGTTCATGCGGATAAAAGAAAATGCTTCCTAAACCAATATTTGAAATATTATGGCATAGACAAGTAATTTACTAGTGCCGCGTTACATATAGTACGGATATAGATGCAGCTTGTAGAACATGTGAATGCATAAGCAGTCTACTCAATATCATGATGCAAAGAGAAATAGATATAACAATCTTTATTTCACAAGAATTTCACCTGGAATTGTTATTTCTAACAGTTTTGGCATTCCCGAAGGCTTCAAGAACAGGATTGGACTGCACTCATATCGATTGGTGCAAGAAATCAGCAAGAGAATAAATGATGATATACACAACAGGACAAAGGCTATGTAGTATGTCATACTTCTAGAACTTGTTGTTCAACTGTGCGTCCTTCAGTTGCTGCACGGCCACCCAAAAAGGCAAGGTATCGCATGAGCATTTTCGTTGTCTCAGTTTTACCTGCTCCACTTTCTCCACTGACGAGGATGGAATTGCTTTTTCCTTCATTAACCATTGCCCTGTTTCCATCGAAATGTCAAAATACATCATCTGATCCATACATAATTTCGCCATCAGAAAAAAGCTGAACTAACCTGTAAGCAACATCAGCAATAGCAAACACGTGAGGACTTAATTCGCCAAATGCTGCCCCCTTGTATTGTTCCATCATGTGGGCATCATATAAATGAGCCAATTTTTGGAATGGATTAATTGCAATCAGTATATTCCCAGTGTAAGTCTGTCATTGTATCAAGTGTAAGAGCGCACATTCTTGAAGAGAGCATAGTGGAGAAAACCAAGACAAGCTCCTAAAATCGTAAATCAAGAGATTTTGACTGTACATAGATTTCATTAAGCTCGTATCTGATTCTCAGATTTTGCAATACGCCTGGCTCATGCAAATACGATAACTTTGTCATGTCGTCCACACCTCCAGCAGGCGCTTCCATATCCTTCGGATAAAGTTTAGATAACTTTGTGACAACCTGAAACAAAGCCAAAAGAGTAATTCCAAGCATGCCATATTACAAATGAGAACAACTATCTTCTGTCATAATCGATTCAAGATCCTTGTAAACATGCCAAGTTGGCTATCTCATCAACCTGAACTCAGATATGTGGAATGAGAAATAGAGCTGAAACCCAGGTAGCCAGGTGTTTCTTACCGACTATTAAATAATTAGAAGTAGAATTGCAAGGCCTAACTATGATATGCAACACAAGAACAAAAGAATACTTCAAGGAAATTCATGTCTCTATTATTAGTTCATTAAGTTCGGAAGAACAGAATTACTAACATCTTCTCTCAGAGCAGGCAGGACATTATGTAGGACAGTAGTGCAAAAAACTACCGAGAAGATTAACTTCTATGTGCGCTTTGAAAAAAACCTTAAATGGTTCATATTATGAAAATGCCAAAATTTAGATACTGAAAATCTCACAAGTTCTTTCAATTTTTCATGGTAGACCTATGACTTCACTGAATCAAAAAGTGGGCTAGTTAATTGAACCACACTGACATGATCAAACAACAATAGGAGCACCTCTGGATCAAGTAATAGGGAAATTTGCATGAACTTTTGGAGTATCATGAGATGAAAAATCAATTTACGACGTTATGCATTTGAATTTTGACACAGAAGAAGCAGTCAACTTCTCTCTTATCTGTTGAAAGAATCTGATTGAAGTTCTGAAGAAATTGCGTTGGTTGGTCATACGCATAAAACATACCTTCTTTCCATTGCTCGCATTGACCTCAGCTTCTTGCCGGTTAATTTTGAGCACCTGTCCATCAATCCAAGCCTGATCTGGATCCTCAATCCAGACATGAGAGCCTACAATTATATTAACGACAGTTCCCTGTAATAATGAAAAGTAAATATAGGTATCAAGATATTATGCCCATAGCTCATAGGTGGCAGATGCAGTTGAAACATCACGTATGCTTGTGAAGTTTGATCAGTCCAGCTGCTCGCTGACAATTAGCTAGTAGGGGATGCTACTAATTCAGGAAGATTTGCAACAAAAATCTCCCAGCGAGTTCAATTATTGACAATTAGCTAATGTTATATGCTAGAAGATGGCAGTTCTATCTCCAGATGTTCTTGCCTACATGCCTTGTGAAGTTTGATCGGTCCAGCTGCTCACTGACAATTAGCTAGTATGGCATGCTATTAATTCAGGAAGATTTGCAACAAAAAATCTCCCAGCGAGTTCAATTATTGACAATTAGCTAACGTTATATGCTAGAAGATGGTAGTTCTATCTCCAGATGTTCTCGTCTACTTGCCTCTCCATTAGCAAAGAGGAGAGCATAGTAAGGGAAGTTTTAATTTATCCCATCTCTGCTTTCGGGCCTCCCTAGAAAGAGCCTAGATGTTCCACATTCATAACCAATTGATCTTTTCGGTTAGAAATTTAAGGCTTTCAATGAAATTTGAACAGAAACGATATAGATATAAGTACTCCACATAAGTCTTTTCACATTCTTGATCAAGAATTTGTGTGAAAGTTATTAATCAGGCATATGAACTAGCTGGTATTATGTGAACAAAATTGCTTTTCAGAAACCAGACTTTCACATGGCAAATCTTCCTGTTACAGTTTCTCATTGAAGTTTTAAGTAGATAAGAAAAATTATGCTGGCATCATGGGAAAAGTTAGTTACTAATGATTAATTCATCTAATTTTTTTTCCTACCACCATATAATTCTTCACAATTCATCTAATTTATTTTCCTTCCACTGGACAGCATGACAAAAAGACGATGCAGCCTCAAAAGCTCAACAAAAGCCAATGTAAGTAGCTTAAATAATCTAATCTACTATTATCTGAAAATAACAAAGTTACTGACTGGAGACAACCAAGGGCAAAAAAGAAAAAGAAAAAAGAAACCCTCAAGTGCGAAATTATTAAAACTCAAACAAGAAATATATACACACACTAAAATCTTTTCAAAGAGAAAGCAAAGATAAAATTACAGCGGAAGTTTTACGTACCATTTTCGAGGGCTAATTCAAGAACCAGCTCATCAAGCAATTTCTATTTGCTCCTCATCACGCTAAGCTTTCCAATAAATAAACATCTCTCGTACAGATTACAACATGCATGTCACCGTTGAATCATTTCATGCATAAATATATTTAGATTGAAGCAATGGAAAACCATGAAAACTGAACTGCCATGCATGTCACAGTGATCGATCGGAGAAAATAATAATTGTTCTCCAGTGGTTCATGATCCTCTGTAAACTTGGAAAGGGAAACAAATCCTTTTTGTATTTTTTTGTGTAGAAAATTAAATATTTTGTTTTGTTTGTAGTTCTTAGGTGGGGTGGGGGTAGAATAGTTGTGTTCCTTACAGTTCGTGTATTGTTTGGGGGTTGTGAGAGTGACATTGTTCGACTTCCCTGTAACTTCGGATCTTCTCTCTCCTTTTTGTCGGAAGCTTTGTGGCTATGGTTTTTGTCTCTCTTTTGTGTGTGTGTGTGTGTGTGTGCGCGTATGACACTCATTTTTTGCGGAAAAAAGGAGAAGTCTTTCAACTGCATCGATTCATTGAACTACACACTTTCTGGATTGTCCTGGTTCCAATATATCACCAGTTTTTCTTTCTTCTTTTTAAACTATAATTATATATATATATATATATATAATTCATTTAGTCTTTTATGTTTGACTATTTAAATAATTAAGTTCATTATCTTTAAGACATGATAAATTATTTACTTATTTTTTATAATTTGTGACCCTATTAATTTTTATGTGAAAATTTGTTAAAATAAATTAATAATTTGGACAACAGACGTGTGTGGATTAATTGGGAATACACGCACGTGGATTAGTTGGGGACGTATGGCCAAGTTGACTAGGCTTAAAATAGGAAGAATTATATGTGCTGAAATTTTTTTAATGTGTCCAAACTGTTTATTTTTGGATAATTTTTGGCGAGTGAACTATTGGCATTGCAAAGTACAAATTTAAGAGACCGATTTATTATGTCTTAAAGATAAAAGATTTAATTATCAAAAAGGTGAAAGGTAAGAGACTGAAGTACTATTTGTTATTAATTTACCATAAGCTGCTTAAAGGCATCCTCCTATGGCGAATTCTTTTTCCTCTAAGAAGTTATTTCCCTCATTTCATGTCAAATTCTTTTTGATAATGATCAATTTTATGTATCTCTTGCAATGAACAATTTTATCTCCAAGAGGACATCAACATTTTATCCCTCCTATCATTCCAACTTTATCAGATGTCTTCCATGGATGACATCGTAAATTATACCATACACCCAAATTATGGTACATCCAAAGGTGTATGGTGTACTGCCCAATAGATTTCACAATTTGGCCGTTGGATTAATATGAAATGTACACTTTCTGATCGTCAATTGGGCATTAGTGACACCTTTGACTGTAAGGTCTGAATTGTTCACAAATTATGAACAAATTGTTTACACATTATGAACATATCATTCACAGATAGTGAATATATCTTAAAGAGTTGTAAATAGCTAATTTATCATTGTAAACATATAATATAAAGCTTTTGAATATACAATATAAGTAATGGATAAGTAAATTATGACCAATAAAAGTTCTGAACATAAAATATCAAAATTGAAAACATATAACATGCGATTTATAAATAAATAAATGTGTAAGCCTATAGTATAAAGATTGTGAACTTATAGTAATAAAGTTGTGAACGTACTACTGTTAAGTGCATAGCACTAGGTGGATATACAATGTTTAGGATGAGCATTATGTAGTCCTCGGACAATATGATGTTCTGATGCAATCAATTTTTCATAGGGTATTGAACATCTATGTCTATATATTATAAAAAATAGATTGTATGCGATATTTAATAATGAATCTTGGTTCTAATATTTTTTTCTATTTGTCCAAAAATTATTTCCCTTATTTCATGTCATATGGTAATTGAGAATTATATTTATGATCAAGTAATTAATATTAATTCACAGTACTTGTGCAAAATCATTTTCAAATTTAAATTGAACATTATTTTTGTCATATAAAAACCATTTTCTAACTTATTTTTTTGTCATACTTGGGCATTATCTTTAGTTAATAAAAATTATTTCCTAAAGTAATATTCTTGTCGTAATTGATAGTGACCTCCGGTGATCCCGTGCAAAATATTTTTCTATCTAATTTGAGTATTATTTGTGGTTAAATAAAAATTATTTTCTAATTTGAATTTGCCATTATCTTTTTATATATATACATGCTTGCACAAACACTTACATACATATAATGATAAAGTAGTTATAATTTAATTATAATCATTCGGTTATTTAGTTAATGTTGAATCACCCTAGTTATAGAAAACAAAATGGATCTAATGTGCTTACATATTATAAGACATAGTTGGGTTATGTTAGATATTCTAAAATTGTATAATAATATTTGGTTTTTTCAGTTTTACCCTAAATTAGAAAACAAAAAATCAATAAAACTATACTCACGGCACACATTTCACACTCAATCCTATCTTGTCTTATTTTAATTTAAGATAAAATACTTTTCAGATTTTAAATATCAGATAAAATTATTACAAACACAGCATAAATAGGACATTACCCCATTATATAACATTATTCGTTAATTAGTATCATATATACTCCCACTTTGTATTACTTAACTTTTCTTTAAAAAATTACAAAAATATTTCATTTGTTTACATTTTCGTGATAGGGTTATTTACCTTTCTATTGCGAAAATTCTCTCGATAAGAAAAACTATCAATTCATCCGTAAAGTGGACAATTTTTTAAAAAAGAAAAAAGAAAAAGAACAATTAGAGAAGTTGATGTTAGATAAATTGACATGGAGCCAGCTCATGAGTCGTGACCACGCTCCCACTGGATGTGTGCATGGATCGCAAGCATCGAACTCATCATACACTACAAATTTGACTGTTGATTCAATAAAAAGATAAAAAGAAAAATAGTATTAAACTAACTTTGAACATTAAATTAAGCAATGTTCAAAGCTCCAGTAGTTAATTACTTCTTTCTTACTTTTATATATATTTATTAGAAATATATGCCATAGACTTGGTCAATCAATTATACTCGTAAACACTCATGAGATTCGAATAGAACAAATTTTTTTTTCCCTAACCCCATCCTACTTACCCAATCCATTTCTCTCATGAGATTCGAATAGATGTTATGATTTCTGAACAATTTCAACCATTTGACAAATTCTTTAATCTCTTAAAAGAAAGAAACTAACTTCTTTTGGTGCAAGTGAAAAAATCGACCATTACATATTGTTCTATGTAAAATTTGGGTCTGTATATATTTAATTAACGCGAGAGTTATTTTCCAAGGTTTACTTTAATTTAGAATGCTTAAGATAAAAGTATGAAATGAAATATAAATAAGACGGTGCTTTGGAAATTTTATGCTGAAGACTGTTGCCTGTGTAACATTGCTGTCCACTGACCATCAATAGTATATTTCACGTATTTGCAAACTAAATGAGATAATTCTTTAGTGTACTTTTTGACCTTTGGAGCTTCCCGACATCCCTAGACTACATCAAAGATTTTGTGGTAGTTGTTGAACTGTGAAATAATACTATTTACTAAATTGACAGACCAGGCTGGCTTCATTTGTTCTTCAATAACTAATGGCACACAGGAGTCGTTTTCTTTTAACTGGAGATATATCCATAAATGGACATGTCTTTAAATTCTGTCCTTTTTTAACATTTCATTTCTTTTCTTTTCTTTAATTTGTCACAAGACAAATATGGAGGTCAAATATGAGATAATGTAAAGATTCAATACCTGCTCTAGAAGACTAGAACTCATGTCTATCGGTGGGGTAAAACACATATTACTTTTTGTAATTTGTATAATTAGTCAATTATTCTTTAGTTTAACATCCGGTTTGAATTGAGGGAGGAGAATTTAATAAAGGAAAGGAGAGGGGATAGGTAATCCATGTTTGAATTAGGGTATTTTTTTTTAGGGAAGGAAACATAAATGTTATCTTGTTTTTGGACTAGGAAAAAATTGGAAGGAAGAAATAAATTTTGTATGTAAAAAATTGAAACAGGGGACCATATGTATCTTTTTTAGCATCTATTAGTGTTGAAACTTGTAATGCATTATATGTTTTTACAAAAGTAAAAGTGCCTTTACTTTTAGCTAATAATAGAAAAAGAGGCAATTATTCCATCTTTTGAAAAGTACATAGAATAATAAAGTAAGTCTTAAAGACACACGAAAATAATCAGCGAATTATACAAGCCACAAGGTCTGATTAGTTAACTAAACAAAATTACAAGAGTAATAAGTTGCCTTTTACAAAATATGAGGAATAAACAACAAATTAAATAACCTATAGAGAGGTAGCGAGCATTTTAGCCTCTGTAATTGTCCATCCCTCTTTGCTCATTGTCTCACACAATCTTAATACAATTGAACTAGTGTTTATATGCATAAGAGAGCACCTTAACCGAACCTATCTAATCAACGCTATTTTTTTTTCCTAATATTCGTCAATGGTTGCTACAAACAACTGTTTTTGTTGAAAAAAAATACAGAGGAAGCTTCCACTGCTGGACAAAATTGTTATTCATCAAGGAAACAACAAAGCTGCCCTCTCCCGGAAGAGTATGCATATCAAAACTTGGTCCCCGCCTATTAACACTGATGTGTGGTTCTTCTTCCATGGTCTCCGCAGCAGGCGTTACTAATTTTCTCCTCAAACTCAAGTTCTTCGAAATTTCTTCCACGACTAAAATCAGCTGTTGCATGTATAAATACCTCCGAAAAGCTTGTAATACTAACCAAGAATATGATCATCAATTTAATCCCACATCTTTACTAGTTTTGATTTTCGAAATTACTTGACTAGTACTGATAAAATAGTCTAGATCGGCCCCGGTAACAGACATGGGAACGAGTTGCCCGAAGGGCAAGTTGGAGAATGATAGGGGGAAAAAGCTCTTAGACATTAGAAAAGAACCATTCAAAGTGAAGTACATTTCAAGCCCTGTAGTATTCAATGCCAAATCTGCAACGGAGTTTAGAGCTATCGTTCAGGAGCTTACAGGCAAAACCCGTAGTCCAAAGAGCCTTGGGAATGGTGATAGAAAACCACCCCTTCATGGCCTTCATGGTGTCACAGATCATACAAAGCCGAGCAATGAGGTTAATGACACAGTGCATTGCCCAACAGGCTTCTCAACTCCTGCTGATGATCTTCTTGATGAAGATTTCTGGTTGGATGAACTTTCGAAATGCTCCTCATCTGAATTCAGATTTTCTTGAGTGTTTCTATGCTCGATACGATCACCCTTTATGCGTACTACTTGGGTTTTTGAAATATGATTATGCAGATCGTAAGCATATGATCACTAATTTCGATCACTAAAATCTCAGTTTCTACTAATGTAAGCTCATGCATGGTTGGTTCTCATAACTCAAAGTGAGCTGAAATATTTATGTTTCTTATCCATCATAAACTTGCTTTTTGGTGTTTTGTTGACTTGCCTACTCTTAAGATTCCTAATGACCGCACGCCTTGAACACAAGAACAGAGTCTTTTGTTTAAGACGTTGCGCTATATATCAATCAGGTTGTCTTAAATACGAATTAGCATGCACTCACTCATCTTTTAGATTCCACAAAAAGTGCAGTGGAGTTACCGGCAGATCTTGAGTTATATGTTTGTGAAAATATAACACACAAATACTTTGGACCTATTTGGATTGACTTTTTTTTAAAAGCGTTTTTTAACAATTTTTGAAAAATAACTTTTTTTGAGAAGTTGAAAATTCTTGCCTTTTAAAAAAAACTGTATTTAAATTTTTTTCAAAGTTTTAACTATTTTGAAAATCAAATCACATAGTTATTGCAAATTTAATGTAACCTTACTAAGGAAAAAAGTGTTTTTTCTTGAGAGAAAAAAGTGTTTTTTCTTGAGAGAAAAAAAAAAAACCAATTCAAACAAGCCCTTTTTCAATGAGGAAAAAATAGAAAGGGAGGGTAAAAGCATCAAACTAGGAAGCCATCAACAGAGTTCCCCTTGACCAGCTTTGAATTGCAGTTTGTCAAATATTTTGTCACATGAAACTGGATAGGTTAGTACCAGTGGGACCTGTAACTTATTAGACTTAAATGCTAAGAAAAAACAACAAAACACTGTGCAGAAACTCTCAACATGTTCAATAGGCAAAAGGCAAGTTCCAACGCCTTGCAGGTGTACATTTAAATGATTCAAATCCTTTCAGAACAATAAGAGATCAATTAATGAGAATAGAGCAATAATTTGGACTTATCTTTCGACATATGGTCAGAGACTCAAACACGTTCAGTAGGCAGCATTAATAACGAATAACTAGAAGCTCTTGGTTCTCAAAGATAGATAGGTGCCTGCCAAAAATTGTACATTTGGATCTGGAAATGAGCTAAAACAAAGCTGTACTTGGGCTGCTGCAGATTTTAATGAACGAACGGGAAGAAGCTCTCCATCATACATTGTAATTACTGAGGCTAGGAACCGTATTATCATACATTGTAAAACTGCCAACATTTTGTGATGAAACAAGTCATGTTTTTCGGGGGACAAAAAGGGGAGATCTGGAGCAAAAAACTGAGAGCTTGGGCCGATCCAATATCAATGCACGTGGGATAGGAGTAGAGACCCTCACATTCTACGGTGTGCAGCAGGGAAGGGGGGGGGGGGGCCGACTGGGTTTGACATTCAAAGAAAGCATTCAAGATCATAACCATTGAAAGGAACCTAGAAATTTACATAGCATGCTACCGTACAATACAGTTGTCTTGTCATTAAGACACTAATCCCAAGTTCCAAAGTTATAACCCATGCTTCTTACTCGATTACAAGTCCACATAGTACCACAATTTTCACTTTCTGGACTAACCCTTTCCTAGCTTAACTGTCTAAACTCCAGACAACAGAACTGATTCCAACATCATTACCTTAGTTTCCATCATCAGCGGCTTTCAAGTAAAGAGTCTCACCACCGTCACCACCATGGGTTCCCGAGCTCCCTGCTCGCCCTTCAACGGACATAGCACCCCCGATATCTTGTTTACTTCCACCAGCCATCCCCCTCCCAGCAGCCTGCAGGGCCTCTCCAGCTGTGCCATGACCAAAGTCAGGAAAGGCACCAACTCCAAGGGCTGCACTGCCTCCACCACTATGACCTTCACTTTGCAGCATGTGAAGGCTGCTGGTTCCAGCTGAGCTCATTCCAAGTTGGCTGTGCAAGGCTTGCTGTTGCTGCAGAGCAGGATATTGCTGTTGGCCATACAGCATGGAGGAGCGTGCTGCCATAAGCGAATGTGGTGTCAATTGTGCTTGTTGGTGCTGCAGGTACTGTGTTCCAGGTTGCATCATCCCACCAGGTGCAAACTGCAGAACATGAAAAGACAGAACAGCCTTAGCTGCTACACAACGGGCTAAAGCTCAAGGATCAACTTGTGCTCTTGTGAGCAGAAAAGATATGGAAAGAATGGTAAGCAAATATGCAAACGAAGTGGTCACAAACTAGTCATAGAATTGAAGTAACAGTCAGAACTTCTCATCAGTATGAGAGAATTCCCTACCGATCACCACAGCATTTTATATACAATTATAAATAAGATTTACATGCTAGATGGCAGAGGTTGAAAATTATACTGGAAGCATCAGAAATAGTACATAAATTGAAACCATCAATTGCTAGGCATTTATAAATGATATTCAACTATACTCGAAAGTTCATTGCCAAGAGGAACCTGAGAATGCATGCTAGGCGGCTGAGGTTGAAAATCAGCGATAGCAGCAAGGTACATAAGATTGCGCTGAAGCCTGGCTTGGTTCCTGCATCAGAAACGGTTTTCAAATAAAGCCCCGTAAAGTGGGAAAAAGCATTTTTTGCATCTTGGTCCAGTATTATTGACCCCAGAAATTTTATGAGAGTACAATAGATAAGTTCATCTTCATGAGAAATTCATGAGCCCATCCATTTTTCACTTTCCATCCATAGATGTAACAAAATGTAGTATATCAACTTTTAGTGAGAATCAACATTTATTTTCTGATAAGCAAGAATCAGCTAGGATACTGCAATAGTTGGATTCTGACACTTCCTGAAAGCAAACTGATCTTTCAAATGGACAGCCAGCCATGATGGCAAAAACAATGAGAAGTCTACTTCGTTCAATTCACAAACTCAAGACCATTAATGTCAGCAAAAATTTAGGCAGCTGTCCCCAAAAAAAAAAAAAATACACAGTGTTGACACTTGTAAGACATAAAACACAGGTTTACTTTAGTAAAGAAACAAGAGCATATCAAGTTCAACAGCAAAAGTTTATGGGCCACTATGAAAATATCACAACTTACTCTGCACATTCACTCAGTTTCCCTGAGTTCTGGCTCTCAACAATCTTCAGGATCAGTGATTTGTTCTCATCCAGAAACTGCATGGAACATAAAACACAACTAGCAGTTAGGGAAAAAAATGATTGTGTATTCTCTAACTGTAGCCTCATTTAAGCTTAACAAGATTGTTCCCATAAAAGAGAACCAAAATATAAGTACAGCTTTTAGCATCAAAATAATTCCAAAATGTGGACCGAGTATCTTTAGTGAACAATGCAAAAGTTATTACCTAAGAACACTGGCAGGGAAAGCAAATTGCTGCAACACTTGTCGGTGCTTTCCGCATAAAGAATTTTTTGGAACAATGAAAGGATTAATGCTATTACCAAACCTAAATTTGCCATTCTTGACTAACAATTTTCACCAAACAAAGTCTAGGTACTATTTTCCTTGAACTTGTTTGCAAAATAAACAAGGGTGCAGAAAAACCAGACTTAACAAAAACTTAACTGATAGCTAGTAGAGAATTAAGTATTGTTCAAACCATAATAGGTCATCAAAGATTCAAAAAGTCATCAGAAAGCTTATGCATTCTATTAGTTCTCGTTAACAACAATTGTGCATTTTTATAGGCCACTATTTCGTCCTAAACTGTTTAAGCAAGGTATAAATTAAAAAGCCACGATCAGCAGTTTCCTCAAGCCTGACACCCATGAACATGTAATAATGAAAAATAAAATAAAAAGGAAGATGCTAAAAGACATTAACAGGATAAAAAGAGCTCTATATGTCCAAATAAGAACTTAGATTTGTGGAAAATAGGTATACAACAAACTTGCCTGTGACTCAAGGAGATATAGGCGTCTAGCAAATCTACAAAGAGGCAGGGAGGGAATTCTTTAGGAGTAGAATCTATATAACTTAGGTGCACTCAGCATGTCTACCAAGAAGTGCCTGTTAAAGGTTATCTAAGACTAAATGGTCCCCGGAAAATGCATTTGTGTTCTACCATTCGAACTAACCACAAATTGGTTTATACGAGTATAATGAGTAATCAACACCTAACTACCACAATCAAATTTAAAGTAAACTTCTAGGTTCCAAGAAAATAACTTCATCAGATTTCAACAAACTCTTTCACCATCAAATGAGAGATAAGGTCGATGATTCTTTATGTTTGGATTCCCTCGTAACAATTACAAGGGAGATCAATGGCAGTAAAGTGACAGATAGATTTGTTTGAATGAGGGTGAAGTGATAATAAACACGTGATCTCCACCCCAAATGGCCCAAACCATACCATCATTAACTGTATCATCACTTAACCACCATCAATACATCATCGTGAAGTGATCCAAAACCAGAACAAAAAGGGTTTCCGTAAAGAGGGATGTCCAGAACTGAACACAGATCTCAGTCGTCCTTCATTTTAGCAACAATATTACTTTGTAGACACCAGAGAAAATAAAAAGAAAAAGGAAAAAAGCAGATCATAAAGTAATAGTTGTGAAGTGTACTAAAAGGAACTGCTAACACATATCACAAAGGGACTGTTTTGCTACTGCAGAAAGTTAAAGCCAGTTTGGTTCTTGAGATTCTAAAACACCCTCCAAGGAGAAATAAGCAGTTGATATGTTGGGGACTGGAGAAGTTTCCTATCAAAATCTTCCATGACATATGTAGGTCAAGATGTCAGTAACAAAAGTTTTAAGAGAGAGATAACTCCTTTTTCAATTAAGAAGATAAGTTGGCTGACAAAAAATGGCTGCGCCAAGACTAGCCAAAAACAAAAAAACACAAAGAAAAAGTGAGAGATCATTAAATAGTAGATGGACATAAAATACTATCTTTCTGTTGTACTTTCAAATGTTTGCAGCTACTACAAGATATTATCCCAGCGCACAAGTCAAGAGCAAAGAAAAGTGATCAAGAAAAGGTCACCATATGAACTAGCTTTCACATTTGCCATTCTTAAAACTAGTCAAAAAGCACCATCTTTTGAGCTAAAGGAGAGATTAGAAAATACAGTTGGTCCTTTTCATAGCATTGGCCCTCAAAAGTCAAGATAAAAGTTAATATACATGAGATCAGAAAATGAAAGCAAAAAGGAACCATCTTTCGACTAGCATAACAAAGAAATAACATAATAATTACCAAAAAATGATGGCTGAAGTGCTGAACGATGATATATCATATAACAATACCACTAAACAAGAAAAGAAGGAAGAGAAGCTAAAAGCTAGAGACCAGGCCACCATGCTGAGCTCTATCAAGTTAGAGGCAGCACAGTTTCAAGAACGAGAAGCAAAACCCAACAAGAACCCAAAAGCACACATACCCTTATAAGGCAAAAGCTCATAAGTCATAAATATATGCTCATGAGCTACAAGCAAACAAAAAGATAAATACAAATCCAACAAGAATACATATAACATAGATATAAAGAGTACAGAAGCTTAAAGAGAAGTGGCAAACGAATTGAATAGTTGAGTACAATGGGCAGTAGAACAAGAAGTGATAGAGAAAGAGCAGCAGCAGCAGAAAGAGTGAACAGAAAGACACCAGTAAGATAAGCAGAAAAGAAAAAAAGCAGCAGTGGGGTGTGAAGAGAGGAAGAAGAAGGGACCTGCTGAATGTGATCAGTGGTGACGTTGTTGGGGTAGTAGGCTGCCATCATGGGCTGCATCTGCATCAGGTGCTGCTGCATTCACCCTCCCTTTTATACTCAACCCGCAACCACACACACAAAAAAAAAAAAACACTGTTATAGCCCCCCCTCCCCCCTCTCTCTTTCTCTCTCTGAAAGTATCTCTTTCTCTCTCTATATGTATCTGGTTATTATAATGATGGATGGGTGTAGCAATCACACACACTGTAGAATATAAGTGAAAGCAGAGAGGGAGAGAGAAAGGTGGGACTGCTGCTGCGACTGCAAAAATGCAAAGTGGGGAGGGCAACGAAAAAGGACCCCCTCCTTTTGGGTTTATCTGTTCACAAATCAACTTCACACTTGGAGTTGCACAGTGCCACTCAGCACACATACATAGACAAAAATAGGACGGTACTCGTACTAATTTCTATAAAGACTACCAAAAGCACACACACAACACCTCTCACCGCGTGTTTGTGTTTGCTTCTCAAGACTTTGATCCCATGTGCCTAAGTGCATGGTCATATGGTGCACACATGCTACTGAACCAATCTTATGTAGGGTAGGGTAAGCGTCAGCTTGGTTAGTCCTCGGAGGGATTCCCAACGGTAAGGACTAGGTTAGGTTCGGGCATGATTGAGAAATTAAGTTTCATCTCTGTCTCACACTTTTTTTTACTTAGATCGAGAGTCTTGACTTATTTAGTTATTAAATTATGAGCCCGATCCTTTCATTAGAAATTTATCAAGTGGTGATTAAGTTTCACTAGATGTCTGGTGGTCGAACACAGTCAATTGGGTTTCTTTTGTATTTAAAAAAAAAAACTTCTGTTTAGTTAGGTTATTTTTTTTGAATTTTTTGAATTTCAATTTTTTATTTTTAAGTGTTATAATATGATTACTAATTAAAGAATTGTAGCAACTTTTTTAATTTCTCCAACTTTAATAACTTATTTGTCATGAACATAAATTTCTAGCTAGTCGTTGAGAATCAATTATAAGCGTATCTAAAAATAACAAGTTGAGAGATCATGATGGGATACATAATTGAAGTCACTTATGAGTTCACACACCAAAAGTGATCACATTTAACACTATTACATGGATTTTGCGTGGTAATGAAAGTGACTTGCCAACACCCCATATGTTGCATAATCCAAAATTCAAACTATACAAATGAGTATTTTTTCCGTGCCACGCACGGATACACAAGTCATAACTAGTACAAATGACATTAGTGTATGTCTAGTTTCACTAACTTAAAATGATTCATTAATTAAACAATCATTTTAAATTTTGCAACTTCTAAAACTCACGTAAGATCTCATACAACTTATATCATCAACAAGAAAATACTCATAAATTTTTTTGTTTCTTATTTACAAAATTAACATTTGTTATTAAGCATCATGATATAAAGAACCTAGTCATTCATAGCATATCTATGATAACTAATGCAGCCATGTATTAGCTTGTGTATCGTTCATGTATGTGGATCTTTTTTCAAGTGATTTATGAAAATAATCTTACTATGTGAAATGTGTGGAGAGATGAAAGAAGCAAGGGAGAATAGGGTTTTTACACACCGGGGGGGGGGGTTTGGTTTGGTGTGCTCTTTGTTTTTGATATGGTGAAAAGTTGGTCACGTGATGGATGATGATAAAAAAGTTAAAATCAATATTGACAATTCCTTTTATATATACATACATGTACCTATATGTATATAACATATATATGTATATATTATATTTAATTTATATTTGTTGTAATGTTGTTCACATATAACAATGCATTGTTCGAGCGAAGACAATAATAAGACCGGGGCTTTGCCTGCTGGTCTTTCGGGACGCGAGCGCTTGGTCCAAAATAACGATTGGTCATTCACTTAGGTGATGACGTTATCGTCTTTGAGATACTCGAGGACACCTTTTCGAAATTATCCCCACGCGCTTCGTGTTCCACGCTCCAGCCATGTTCTGGTTAAGGCAGCGCCTGTTTCGGGTTTGTCTGTACGCGCTCTGTTTTCGTCTTGGGATTTCAAGCTTATTCTTTTTTGCGGTATCCAAAGCAATATTCCTTTTTAATGATAATAAAAAAAAGTTTGATACTTCTTTTTTATTAGAAAAAAAATAATTGTTCCTCGAGAAAAGCATAACAAAAGGGCAGCAAATGAAAAATAAATACCAAAATGTTGGGATTAACGAATACACTGCTGGCATAATGAACCTATTAACGTAATGTTTTGCTCGTTGAGGAATATGTTTTGGATTTTTTAACATTATAAAATTTGACAAGTTCGACGAGATTTTGAGAATTTCGGGAAGCCACACATGTTCTCTATCGCGCGCAAAACCGCCCTTCTTTTTTTTTTTTTTTTTCCTTCTCCTTCTCCTTCCTCTCTCTTTTTCTTTTTTATTTAATCACGCCAAGTAATTCTTTACTTATCGTTTGACTACCCAATCACAGAGCCAATTAACAAAACAATTTTTTTACGGTAAAGATTTGTTGTGGTGAAAACTTTCTATTCAAATATATATTCTTCTATTATGAAATAAATAATTTATTATACTTGAAACGATAGATAAACATGCGATGTAACATCGAGGCTTGAGTGCCATTAAAATTTATTTGTCTTGCACTGGTGCTAACGGTTGCTGATAAATAATCTCCAAGGATACAATGATTTTGTCTCGTAATAAGAGCACTCCAAATCCTAAAATACGACGAATCAAGATAATGCCGAACTCCTCTTTTTTCAAAACTAATCTTAAGGGTATTCAATATGAGCATGAATTTTAGGGAGAATTCAGATTTTTTTGTTAAGTGTATGTGTTGAATTTTCAACTAAAAATGCCCTTTTGTAAAAGTTTGATTATTGTTTTCAATAGTTTTCTTGAGTAGCCACATCTACAAATCATTTCAACTTAAGCAGACACAAGCATTCCAACAAGCAGACAACTTGTTGATCCAAACGCGCACATTCTAGGGTAATCGGTAAGTTGTATTGATCAGTTAGGAGCTCGACTAGTTGACGTAGTAACTAACACTAAACTTGCCAAATTGCTCAACCAATCGATCGGTAGGTCCAACTTATCAAGTCACTGTCTCATTATCTACATTACTGGGTCTCATAAAATTCATAGCTTGTTGATTGATCAAATTAGTGTTTCATTCTCAGCCTTACTGGATCAACCAATCTCAAAAAATTTGTAACCCATGGGCCAATAAAATAAATTAAAGAATGAGTTTTTTAGACAACTTTGTATAAAATAATAATCCATCTAGTCTGTGCCTATGTTGTGCCCACCGAACGAGCGCATGGTAACTAATTTTGAACCTATAATTAGGCAGGTCCCTTCCCTTGTACGCACATGTGCGTTTCCCTTAGGCCTTAGCCTAAACCCAAATCCCAAAAATAGGATTTATATATAAGTAACATAAGATTACTTTAGTTTTTTAATGTGGTAATTTTTAACTTCACCAAGTTGAAATATTTCATAAACCTTCAACTTTAAATTCAATTTTTTTATTCCTCTCTCATTTGTTTTAAACAAATGAATATACTGCAATCATTTACCAAAAAAGACGAATCCAAATATACATTTTCTTTCTCGTTCGCGATATAAGGCCTGTATTAAAAGTGGCTCAAAGTTTAATATTCACTCATGTTTAAAACTAAATCACAACAGTGCTAATATCATTTATTAATTTATGTAACTCGTTTAATTTAGTTGTCAAATTTAACCTTTGGAGACATCATTCGACATTGATTTTATACATTTCCAAAATTAATACGTGAATATTAGAACCTGGTATGTATTACAATTTTGAGACTACCTATAATCATAATAAATATAAACTGTGTTATATGAAAGGGTCAACCTTATCAGGAAAGGGCACACTGTATTTTTAAAACAAAAAGGGACCTAGGGGTACTTAGAATACATGGACAGAAGTATTTAGGCATAAATAAGGTTCAATTTAAATTAAAGAAATTTCTTTATTAATTTTAAACACTTTAAATAAAACATAAATTGATTCAACTTGAGGTGAATGAAGTATCTATTTGTAATTATTTAGGACTATATATATCTTCTCTCAAAATGGAAACTGCGCCTATCTCATTACATAATGGCATCTTGTTCCAAATCTAATTACGAGACGAAGAGATAAGATGGTTTTACATTTGAGGAACGAAATTTAGCCAGTCTTGGCTAAAAAGTATGTTGTCCAGTGACAAAAGGAGGTTATTCGATGGGAGTAAGAGCCTGTTTGGCTAAGCTTATCTTTAAACGCTTATAAGCAGCTTGTGCTTTAAATAAAAAGTTATTTATAAGTTAATAATAAATAAGTAGAGATATGTTTAGATAATATGTGCTTATAAATTACTGATATATTTGATAAATAAATACTTATAAGTAACAATGGTAGTTAAAATAACTAAAAGGAACATCTCATTAATTAATATGATAGAAACTATTTAAAAATTTAAGAGTAGTATTGTCTTTTTATATATTTGACCAAAGTGCTTATAAACTCCTAAAAAATAAGTTGGTCCTTGGATTTTTTTTTTCCCAACTTATAAACTAGTAAAAAGTGCTTATGAACTTGTTAGCCAAACATGTTGAAAAGCTTTTTTAATCTGTAAACTGGTTTGACCAGCTTATAAGCTTAGCCAACACACCCTCTTTGAGGCAATAAATTTCTGACCGTTGAACCACAACACAGCCAAAAAAAAAAAAAAAATCAAGAAACCTTTCAAAACGATGAGACATGGATTTTGCTGATAGATTATCACGTGCTCCTCTAGGTTGATTTCTCCAAGACACATTCTTTTAGCATGTTTAAAGGACAAATTTACCCCAAAAAAAAATGTCTGAAGACGAAAAACAAAATTAATTTATCCAATTGAAGATAAAATTTTATATGAATTTGTTGATCTTAATGCAAGGTTGCGAGAGAGGAGGATGCAGAATCGTTATTGTGGAGTTTGCAATTTTTACTGATTGATGATTTATATAAATATTTTAAATACTTTTAAATTATCTTGATATTTATGTTTAAAAAGCAACTAATCTGACTAATAAAATATTTTTAACCCATTATTGACTCTCACCCGCTATCTCATTCTATATGTTACAATTCATTCTATTGATAACTATATAAATCTTTACGCCAGTTTGGCATTACTATATCGAGAGAAAGATTACTTAGAGTTAATTTGGCTTTCAATTTAAAAATACCGTTTTATGAAAAGTCATTTTAAAAATAGATTTTTGGTAAAACAGAAATATATTTGTTTGCTTTTATATGAAACGGATTTTTATTAAATGAGATGATGTTTAATTTTACATTTAAAAATAATGGATGGTGGTTTAAATTACTAAAAGAAGCTTTTTGACACTTTGAATAATAAACTATTATTTGCTCTATATAATATACTTTTTTATTTTGATTATATTTTAACTTGATTGAACAATTTTTAAAGAAATTATAGTTAACTAATAATTATTTTTTAGTAATTAATAAATAAAATATATTTTTTTTAATTATACTTATTATTAGCATTACTAATTATTTATTATTAATTTGATTTAATTATTTATTATACATTTTATTAATTTTTATTATTTTATTTTTATGAAGTTTAAACTTTTAAGTTTATTTTCTATTTTTAATTATTATATTATATTTATTTTTAATTATATTTGTAACTCAGAAAAATATTAATAATTAGAATAATGAGGACATTTTGAAAACTCCTTTCTGCAAACTGGGATGGGAGAAAAAAAATTTTAACTTTTCTGTTGAAGACAAAACTACGTTGACTTTTTGTTCAAATCAACTTTTAAAATAAACAACTAAACACTCTCATTTTTTCAGAACTGATTTTTAAGTTTTAAAAGTCAATTTAGCTCTCTAAAACATAAAATCAAACTGGCTCTTAATTGATATAAAACGCACCTCTAACTAAAGACGGATTTAGTTGAAGGTTCATCAATTGTGAAAGGGTTAACCTCTAGCTAAAGACGGATTTAGTTGAAGGTTCATCAATTGTGAAAGGGTTAAAATACAATGGTTCTTGATAATGAAATTTTTTTTTTTCCCCTGTAAGTACTTTTATCTAAAAAGTTGGTTTACAGCAAACAAACAAAGTCTGAGGAAAAAATAAATTCGTTTCTAAAGGCTACGTTTGTTTGTAAGAAAATAACTTGGAAGGGAAAATGCTGTCTTGATTTTAGAAATATTTTCTAATACCAAGTGTGGCATTTAGTTGTCACACACTTGGGAATTATTTTTAAGCAAGAAATTTTTATAAAAAATAAATTTATATTAGAAACAAATTTTAAATTAAAATAAACTAAAATTTTAAATTTTAAATTTTAAAATTAAAACTAATAAATTTTAAAAATAAAAAAAATCAAAGATTAAATTTAAAAACAGAAAATTAATTTAACTTTCTAATGCATGAAATTTTAAATTTAATTCTTATTATTATTTTAATTTTTATAATTCATTTTTTAATTATTCAGGGGGTGGGGTTCAAGCGCAGGAGAAAGAATTACTGTGCAAAAAAGTTCAATTTTTTATTCCACTTAAAAATACTTTCTTTCATTTATAATTAAAGTTTATCATTGACCCAAAAAAATATTTTTTTTGATTAACTTATGTTGCAGTGATGCCGCATAAGAAAATCAGAAAAACATATTCCAGCAAACAAAGGGAGTCTAGAAGCCCAATTGTATGTTACATAATTCGTGCAGGGGGTAAAGGGAGAAAATATCTAAGATGTCGGGCCCTGGAAGGTGAAAGACTGCCTGGAATTGTTCGTTATATATAAGTCGACAGTCAAAAGAAATTCTCAAACACAATGCAGCAGTCAGTCCCAGTTGATGCTTGTCCGTCTTATTGGCAAATATTATCCTAAAAGCCAAAAAAAAAAAAAAAAAAAAAGGTAGCTATGGCGCCCTTAGCAAATAGCAATGTATGAGAGAAGAGAGATATCAGAGGGGCAATAAAAGGGGGGCAGTACGTACGATTCTGAAGTGATCTTGAAAGTTGTCCTCGATTCGTCGCTATCAGAAGAAAAAAAGAGAGAGAAAAAAAAAAAAACACGAAAGAAAACCGCATAAATATTGCGCGGTCATCTCATGAGCCAGCAAGCAGCAGAAAAAGAAAGGAACTGATGATGAGGGGCCATGGATGGATGAGTTTGTGTTGATGAGGTCAGTTGGTCAAATTGCCCCCAGTCTTAACAGCAACAACTTGCCTTTGCTAGGAGGTTGGGTGGTATGGGTGTTTTTGCGCTTTTGTAAAGCAACCTTTGTTTGGATTCTACAGAGAGAGACCCAGTTTGGGTGGGGTGGGTCAATATTCGAATCAAATCATCAAAAGTTTGGTGATGCTCCCAGCTATCCATACACGAAGAGTGGTCGGGGTGTTGGGGCCCCCGCGGGGGGGGGGTGGGGGGTTGGTACATGACTTTTATTAGTCTCTCTATGAATTACTCTTTGATTTTTTTTTTTTTTGTATGTGTACTCGCTCTTATTCTTTCTTGTGTCTTTTCGTGGTGGTGAGGTGATGGTGCCTGGTGCCGTATTGCATCCACCTTTAAAAGGTCAGGATATTGTGCGCAGCAGTGACTTTTGTCCTCACAAATTTGGAGTACACCTCCTGACACTCAATAAGGGAGCCATTAATTGAATGATGAGCATTACAAATTATTAGTAATAATTTCAGTAAGAAAGAAAAAAAAAATGATAATGTAACGTTACTTGATCTCTCCGAAATAATAACTTTTTTTTCTAACTTCATACCTTACTAACTTCGTCACGTGTAATTCAGAATAGTTTCCTTTTACATAAGTAGCGTGGTAAAGTTATATAAGTAACAAACCAAGTGCTATTTACTCTTTAAACTTTTAGATCAAATACTCGCTTATTGTAAATTATCAACTTGATGGACATAATTAATAAGCTCTAGATCACAAGGGATATGATGGATGATTTTCTGAAGGGACCAAATGAAATATTAGCTAAATTTGGGTGGCTTGCGCGAACGGATACCATAATGGAAAAGGGTCCGAAAAATCGAAATCGGTGAAACAACCAAGGTAACTTCAAAAAAGAAAAAAGGAGATAAAAAGGAATTAATAACTAGCAAACAGAAAAGGAAAATTTAATGTGAATCTTTGAGGTATCCTTTCTATAGTCTTTGGCCCTATTCGGCAAATTTAGTTGTTAAAATAACTGATAGATGTTGTATTTTAGTTGTTTAACTATTTAATTGAACAAAATGTATTCGATAAAATTAGCTGTTAGATTAGCTGATGAATGTTAAATGATGTAAAAAGACATTGATATAATGTTATTATTATTATTATTGTTATTATGATAATTGTAATTACTATTACTATTATAGAAATTAGATAATATATTTCATAATAAGATATTTATTTTTATAATCATATTTTAATATTAAAGTATAACTAATTTTTTGATAAAACATTTATATCAATATTAAAAAAATTAATTTTAATAGATTTAAAATTATTTTGTTATAAAAAAATGTACTAATAAATCTTATGCTTTTAGTAATATTGATTATATAGAAATTGAAATTCATTTTTATATTATTTCTTATTCATATTTGTGAAAGAAAAGGTAAAAATATAGAAAGAGATTAGAAAGAGAATAGAAAAATCAAAAAATGCAAAAAGGGTAGAATTGTAAAAAAAAACATGAAAAGCTAAAAGTTACCTGAAACACTAAAGTTTTTAACTTTTGAGAAATGCTAAAAGCTATCTAAAAAACTACTTGAAATTTTAGTTTACCGAACAGCAATAATTTAGCAAAATAGCATTTTGACTAGTTAAAACTCTAAAAGCTACTTGAAAAGTTGTTGCTGAACAAGCACTTTGGAGCTTCCTTATCCCCATGATCTTGTGTTCATCCTACATCTATATATGGTCAACGTCTTTCTCAAAGATCTTATTGTGCCAGATGAACTAGAGACAGAGGACAATGGTCCTAACTTTATTAGCATCGGAGGTGTACTAATCAATAAATCTTTGAAACTTACTTTCTTCCTCAAAAAATCAACTCTATCCTTGGGTCCTAATTCTATTAATTATTTAATCTTTCTCGTATTACTAATCAAATCTTTCACGGATATTGATTTGTAACATTCCCTGATTTATCAATGCATTAACTCCATTATATGTAGAACTATCAATGTATTAACACCATTATATATATATATATATATATATATATATATATATATATATAGAACTACAGTTGTAAAGATTCATCATACTACTATAAGACATAAATATTCTCAATCCAAAATAAGATTTCGTGAGGGGTAGGGCCCAAACCATCATCCGAATTGGACCTCATTGAAATTGGTGCTAATTCAAAGAAACCAATTAAAAGGGCACTTACTCATCAACTTGGTGATCAGGTATTTGCATTTGTGCATGTTGGGAAAAACGTGGTGTAAAAGGAGACGAAATAAACGAGAAATCCAACATACACAATTACATGGTTCGGAACTCTACAGGCAAAAGAAGAATTTGATTAAGACAAAATCGATAGTAATCACAAGATGGACTCTCGCTCTAGCTCTAACCGCTCTCTACTAACTGCCTTACGTCTCTCTTTTCTCCCTTACACCTACTGCAATAGACTAAATATCTATTTATAGGATACAGAGACAACACAATATGGCAGTTACAATTAATATTAGAAATACAAATAAGACAAATAGAAAAAAAGGCAAGACAAGAAATAAGGCAGATCTTCCCATATTCCCTAGGTACCTTTAGAATATGGGTTAGATTTTACAAATATCCATCTTAGATTGTATTCACTCTCTGTCGACCAACTAAAATTCTTCTCTCCTTTGTCAACTGGCCCTATCTAGGCTTACCACTTCACATTGCCTATATAGGCAATGCTTCACAATCGTCTGAGCGACCTTTTCACTGCCTTCTAGCGTTCTGGTAATGTTGCATCCCCACTACCTACGTTGCTCACAAGTAAAACACTTTGAGTGACTTTCACAACATCCTTAGCCTTAATGCTAACTCCACTCGACTCAGGAACATCGCATATATGCTCCATCTCGTCCTCAGAACCACAAAGAGACTCTATCTCTTCACTCACAATGCTTCTCAATTGAGCCACCCTTGGACCATCAACCTCCCTATGGAAACTTTTATCAAGCACACTCACCGCTGCGATTTTCAAAGCATAAGCCTCCTTAAATGTTCCATCTCCAAGGGATTCTTTATCATGTCCACACTGCTCAATAACAACATTGTATTACTCACTTCGAGATACACAATCACCTTGTATCCCTTCTGGGTTGAACCTCCACTACCATCCTTCAGAGCCCAAAGAGTATCACCACACAACTCCACCTACTTGACGACACCGTTCTGTCCATCTTTTGCCCCGACACCCTTGATGGTATAACCATCAAGAACATAGAGAGTATTTGTCAAACACCCTCTTAAGAGCAACCAGGAACTCTTATGCATTTTAAAGACTCTATTCTTACAAAGAAACCTGTATCTGTGAGAATCCCACCGCTTAAGAGAAATCAAGTTCTTCTTCAGCTTAGAGACAAGCCAACACTCAAAAGGTCTAATAGTGCCATCAAACATCTTGATATTCACAATACAGGTTCCAGCCACCTTTGATATGAGTTCATTCCCAAGATAGAGTTTTCCACTCTTTTCGGAATAAGTAGAAAACCAATCTCTTCTAGAACACATGTGAAAGGAAGCACGAAAATTAAGAATTCACTGGTCTTGCCATTGTCCTACAGTAACAGATAAGAAACCTCCAGTACCATCAGAACTCTTATCTTCTGCATTGTACATTACGTTTTTTTATTCCTGCTTGTCACTTTTCTGGCAAAGATGCCTCAAGTGACCTCATTCCCCATACTCAAAACATGTCACATCTTTTGCTCTAGATTTTGACTTCTTCCAAGATCTCATTTTCTTGTGTTTCACTGCTTTATTCACTAATCTCTCTCCCTGAACTCCTACTCTGTTTCTTGGGAAGTGTTTCTTCAAATCCGTGGACTTCAATACTGAACAAATCATCCAAGCTGATCTTGTCATGTCCAGACAACAGTGTCTACGAAGTTCTCATACGAGGATGGAAGAGAACACACCAAAAACAAGGGCAACATCTTGCGAATCAATTGTCACTCATATGTTCTTCAACTCTATCACAATGGATTAAACTCGTCAAGGTGTTATTTCACAGGCGTAGTCTCATTCATTTTAAGGGTATACAATCTTTTCTTGAGATAGAGGCGATTCACCAATGACTTAAATGCATGGAGATCCATTAGAGCCTTCCAAGCCTCGATCGCTGTCTCCTTGTTAGTTATCTCCATTAATACATCGTTAGAAATGCTCATGTGTATTGCATGTATAGCCCTCTCTTATAATTCCACCTTTTTCTTTGATTTCAGTTCCTTCTTGATCTTTCGTTTCAAGTACTTTCCAAAGTCCTTGTATGACCTTGAAAGCCTTGAACTTGATCTTCTACACACTAAAACTGCCCTTACCATCAAATTTCTCAATCTCGAACTTCGTTTAAGACAAACTCATCTTCGTCTTTTCCAAAACACATACTTCGAAACAAAAATTGGTCAAATCGATTGCAAAATCAAACTCAGTATGCCAAAAACCCTTGGATACCCCTATGGGTAACTCTAGTCAACCTGGTCAAAAGTCAAATCTACTGTCAAAGTTGCCGATATCCTAAAATGCATGCCTTGGAGCAGAATTTTACAAAGCAGAGCACAAAAACGGACTCAGCATGTCAGAAAACATTAGAGTGGGTTCGGTCAAACCTTGTCAACAGTCAATGGTCAAAGTCAAAGTTTGGTCAACCACGGTCAAAAGTGGTCAAACTTGTCACAACAGCTTCCACATGCGCTTTACACCAGATTTGCCTTCTTCATTCATGTTTTTTGTACTTTCACACGTCCAAAATTTTGCCACAACTTCATGCACCAAATACAACAAATTTTCCATGTGTTTTTCATGCACACCCACGACGACGCCCAACCCAAAACCTAGCTCTGATACCAATTTTTTGGGAAAAATGTGGTGTAATACTAGACGAAATAAATGAGAAATTCAAGGCATACAATTATGTGGTTCGGCTTACGCCTACTCCATAGGCAAAATGAGAATTTATTAAGACAGCGTCAATAATTAATATAAGATGATCTCTCGCTCTAGCTCTAACCGCTATCTGCTAATTGACTTACGTCTCTCTTTTCTCCTTCACACTTATTACAATAGGCTAAGCACCTATTTATAGGGTATATACAAAAACAACACAATATGGCAGATACAATTAATGACAAAAATACAAATAAAGCAAAACTAGGAAAAAAAAAAAGAAAGACAAGAAATAAGACATGTCTTCCCATATTTGTTATGTACCATAGATATGAACCAGACCTTACAGTGCATTTGACAGCTAATGGCATTGACGCGAATTTAGGACCAAGTACAGTTTTTTTTTTTTTTTAATTATATGTGAATCATGACAAAACTCACACATTGTCCTAGCTCTTGATCTGTTGTGTCACCACCCAACTTTCCTTTTTCATGTATAATGCCTATGGCATTTTGCAGTTTGCCTTCTTCACTGCAATTATATGCGTGTTTTTTTGGGTTTTAGCTTGCTCTGCACTTGCCATGTGATGACTGAGGAAAAAAATGGGGAACTTTAATTGAAAGGAAAATACAGTTTTTGTACGTTTGACACCTGTATGATTCCTACATTTCATATCCAATTGTGTTGTACGAAACTCTGATATCCAATTGTATTATACGAAACTCTCGTTATCGCGTCATGTGATATGATCTAATATTTTATCCTTTCCTTCTGAGTCTTGATGACATCTTAGCTGATGAAGATATGTTTCTTTTCGTTTTTCAATACGTGACGGAATATACTAGATTTGTAAATCTATTGTTCAAGTGAATCTGTGCTTATTTTTAATACAAAGCTTTGGTGATATGCGAAGATATTACCATTTTGTGGGTAAACATAAGGAATTTATCCATCATCATCAGATGTCATATTTAATTGTTTTGTGAAAAGCAATCAGATTCTCGGGCACACGTATGACTTAAGCAGCTTTCTGAAATACAAAAGTAACGATTTTGACGCAAGAAACTCTTGTTCAAAGTTCGGAAAAATATTGGACTCACGAAAATTCTTTCATATCATTATTCATAGTGTTACCGTCTCAATTAAAAGTTTAAATTTATATAGAGGATATTAATTTTTTTTAATTTATTGTATTAACATGCCCCCTTTAAAAGTTTAAACTTGTAAAGAAGATATTGGTTTATTTATTTACTGTATTAACATGATATTGGTTTCTTTATTTATTGTATTAACATGATATTGGTTTCTTTATTTATTGTATTAACATATCCCTTCACGTGCAGTGTAATTTGTTTAGAATTTGCACGTGGACACGTGCAACGTAATTTATTTAGAGTTTGCACGTGGACAATTTAATTAAATATTTGTTTAGAGTTGCACGTAAATAATTTAATTAAATAGGTGGCGGTAAGGATCGAACCTGTGCCGTTTGGCTTCAGAACTTTGTTTAGATTGCACATGAATAATTTAATTAAATAGGTGGCGGAAAGGATCGAACCTGTGCCGTTTGGCTTCTAGGTTCTGACTTGGACAATTTAATTAAATGGGTGGCGGTAAGGATCAAGCCTGTGCCATTTGGCTTTTAGGCTCTGATACCATCTTAGAGTTACCACCTCATTTAAACGTTAAACTTGTAGAGAAGATATTTGTTTATTTATTTATTGTATTGACAATTATTGAAGCAGTAAATGAGAGTTGGGAGTGCTGTTATCACCTATTACGTAGTTGCCCCGCATCATGATATACCGAAATGAAATAATCACTAGTGACCTCAAAGTCTACCGGCTTATTTGCATTTTGTATTAGCATATCTTATAATGGAAACGATGAATATACTCAAAGTCTACCGGCTTATTTGCATTTTGTATTAGCATATCTTATAATGGAAACGATGAATATACTCAACGAATTGACATTTTTTTTGGGTTAAAGCAACATAGTTGACATAAACAGAAAGATAAAGGGCTCCTTCGGATTTATCTTTTATGAACTTTTCTGAAAAAATTCTATTTCAATTTTAAAATTTTTAATTCAATTTCAATTTTTTTTTTCAATTTTAGGAACTTATTAGATAGCTTAAAAAATTCTATTTCAATTTTTTACACAAGTTAAAATTTTTAATTAATTAAAATAATACTTTTCTTAGAGTTATAAAAAAATATTTTTTTTTAAGAGCCAACCTAAACGAGTCGAAACCTAGTGTAAAATGTGAAGCCCGAGCATGGCTGACCAAAAGATCGAAAATTAATCTACTTTGACTAATTCAGCACACAACGAAAGGTAACTTTTATCATGGACTCTTCTGGGATCATGATGTCACATATACAAGATCGAAAGAATAGCTCAATGGACTAAAAGGGCACAGTAATAAGAAAGAAGAAATAACATAACAAAATACAGCTTTTTTTCAGTCACCAAAAAGAAACATATTAAATAATAAAAGAATTGTGATTTTGTACACAACAATAATTATGAAGTAATTCTATGAGGTATAGTAATTTTCACCATCAAACACATCTTCAATGGCTGAAAAAGAAAGAAGAAAAGAAAAGAAGAAAAAATAATTTAGAAGTTACAGTTAAAGATATACATTTTCAATTTTATCCAAAAATAAATTATAATGATTTTGTGTTAAAGTTCACTTTCATCCAACCATAGGGAGGACGGTTCGCCGTTCACCGTTCGCCGTCCTCCCTGTTAGGTCTTCAAGAAGTTGAATCCTTCTTGTGAACATCGTTGAACGTTGAAGCTGCGGCAGGATGTTTATGACGATGTGGATCACTAGCAGCATAATGAACGGCTAAGTTGGCCTCATTCTCAGCTAACGTGCAACGGCCACGACGAGGGCCTCCAGGTATATACGTGCATGGGCTGGCACTCGAGGGCGGCACCGGACCCCTCGGAAGCGACTCCATTAGATGGTTTTTCTTCAACCATTGCTCGCCTTCTAGGGTTCTCGCAGCCCATACTAGTTTCTTTTCATGGAGAACTGACACACAGAATAAAAACAAAACTAATAAAATCTTCATGATATTGCTTTTGTGAACAGCCGCTAATGGAAAAAAGCGAAAGGAAAGTATTTATTTACGTGTGACTTTGTGATATTCTTCTGTGATGTTTGTCTTTAGAATGGTGCGTGCATGGTGGTGATTGTGTGTGTATATATACACACACACTATGTGCATGGACATGCGAGACATGAAGCTTTGCGTAATATATGAATATGATATGTGCGTATAGTTTGACTTTGAAGCCGCGCTTTTGAAGTTTGACAATCAATTGGTCTACCTATCTTAAACACGGTAAGCTCGAAAAAACAAACTGCATGCTGCGATTGAGATGATTATTTATTTATTTATTATTGTATGTGATTAGAATGAGTCTTCATGTTGTGTTGCGAAATCGTGCCTTTCGACATTTTCAAACTACTTTCATCATCTGTCGTCCGATCTCTCGCTGTTGTTAGGTTGTGGGTTGGCATCGTCATTGAAAATCTACCACATTATAACCAAAATGTATTTTTAATTACTCGATTATAACTGCATAAACAATTCATCGTTGTTTATGAAATTCCAAGTCTGGGGGCTCGACTAGTGGGGAGTTCTAGCTAGTGGCCCTAAGTTGACCTGTCAAAATGGCCCAGAGAATATGACTCTCTATAGATATAGTCGAAAAATTCGGTTGGACTAGGACTACGTTGGAATGTCTTGGGCAGCTATCCAATATATCTGGTTCAGATAGAAACAGGACAGAAAAACATATAGAAGAATGATTTCTATGCCGAAATGATCTAAACTAACGAATTGGTCTGAGAAAAGGATCGGAGAAAAACGTATTTTATCCAATGGCGTTCTAAGTTACTCACACACGAAGGTATGTATTAGTGGTTTAAAATATACGTTCTATTTTTGTGCAACTCTTTGACCCAAAAAAAAAAAAATTTGTATGACTCACGTACCGTAGACTACATCAAAGACTTTGTCAATATAATTGCTCTATAGCTAAGGTATTTAATGCAGCTGATGATACATTGGCTTCACTGTTGGAATCTTGGCCATCTTTTTCTTATTTTCTATGTTACAGGATGAAAAAGGAAAATAATAGTGGATTCCACAGTGGTTTGCATTATTTTATCAAAATTGTATTATTAAATTTTTACCAATTAATCTCGCATTTAATCCTCCAACTTTTAAAATAACTATTTTAGTCCATAAACTTTCATAATTGGGATACCGTTGATTTTTCGAGCCAATTCTATCAGTTTTTTCCAACATAAATCACATGAAAGGCACAAGGCACCTAAAACACCTCAAAATTCAATCGCAAAAACAGTAGAGCAACTCTAAGACCAATGTCTCTTGTGTGGTTTTAACGTTACAATACCAATGGAATTGGCTTGACTTATCAGGTGTTGTGATAAGTACAGAATCATGAGAACTAGCTAGATGTGGTAGGTTTGGGTCAGCTCGACTTTAAACAAGATTGTAAACTGTTTGGTGTCGTGTTGCTCAAGGACAAAAGGGAAGAACAGGAGGCAGTAATAAACTAAAGGCTGAACAAGTCAAGGCGCGCTTTAAGCAGAAAGCACATGAATCCGTCAAAGGTAGACTGAGACTAGTGTGATCTACACTACTAAGACCATGATTCTCCCCTTATCTTTCTAACCAAAATTGCGGACAACACACAGGAAACAAACAAGAGAAATGAGACAAGACCCAACTATAAGCCGCTGATAATAGGACCGGGAATCAGATTGGATAATTAGGTATTCGGATAATCGGATAATGAATTCGAAAATCTAGTATCTGATTGGATAGTTAAAAACTACCTATATATCAAATTTTCGAATAGCGGATATTTTCAAATACAGATCTTCGAATTTTTGAAATTTTAAAATAAAATAAAATAATTAAATTTCTTATTAAAGATTTTACCATAAACAAAATAATGTTACAACCATATAATATATCACAACAAAATACAATCATACTAAATCACATCGACTACGGACGATGGCTGGACCTGCTAGTAGACATGGTCCATTGTTTCTCATCATTTCATTTTTTTTTTCTACAAGAATCTTCTAAGAAAAGATGGTATCTAAGACACTCATTTGAAATTCGAACCATTTCTATGCAGCATTCAACTCTATTGAAGCTGCTCTCATCCTACTTTCACAAACTTAGCATATTAGATGACGAGTAAGAAAATATCTAAAAGCTTTAAAAAGATTTGATTTTTATGAGAAACCAGAATTCTTGAAGCTTAGATTTTACCTTTCAGTGGCTACAAGGGACAGATCCAACTTGGTCTTCTTTCAACAGATGATTTATATATATGTATATATGTATAAATATTAATTTGTGTGTGTGTGTGTGTGTATATATATATATATATATATATATATATATATATGCTGCCGATGGTGGCCGTTGGCTAGTGTGGCAGTGTCCTGTGGAAGGGGGCTGACGGGCTGTAGGGGGCGGGCAGTGAGCGGCCGTGTGTTGTCTGAAGAGAGTTTATTTTGAAATGTTATAGCAAAGTTGGGGCTTGTGGGGTTCAGGCCTGTATAATATTTGATAAATGTTTTAATTAAAAAAAGAATCAGATACCCGATATCCAATCGGGTAGGGACAATGCTATCCAAAATCTGAAAAAAATTTCGAATTTCAGATTGGATAATTCGAAATTCGACAATATGCTATTTTTTCTATCCACTCAGATGCGGATGCAGATTCAGGTTTAGATATGGATTGAATATTCCCACGCCTAGCTGATAAGCCTGAGTTGTTTACTGCAATCTGATAAATCAAAAGAACACCAACAAAAGTAGATTCCAAGCCATATGTTTATGATACAACATATATGGGTCCGTTTGTAATGACTTTTTTTAAAAGTGTTTTTTTTATCAACTTTTGAAAAATAATTTTTTTTAGAAGATGAAAATTCTAACTTTGAATTTTTTTTAGAATTTCAACTTTTTTAAAAGTCAAATCAAATAATTATTACTAATTTAATATAGCTTGCTCAAAAAAAAAAAAGAAAAACTTTTTCATTAAAAAAAGCCAATCTAAAAAAACCCATGTAATCTCATACGCCATTTTCCACCTGCTTGAGCAAAAACAGCACAAATTTTCCCGATTATAAGCGTAAGACATACAGCAGATGAGTAAACCTCCTCACCAAGGGTGCTCCTTTACTCCTTACCAAGTCAAACAACCAGACACTAAGGAAAACAACTCTGTAGTTGGTGTGGGGAAAAAATTAAACAGGCGCCTTGTTTAATAAGAATTGGTTACAACAAGTGTATGTGGTAGACATGCTTACTTTTACTGAATTACCGCCAAGAATGGAAAAGAAGAATGCGGGTCAATTACAGTGCAAGCAATCCGCAGATAGGATCAGGTAGTTTCTTTTTCTTGAGTGTCCAGTTGTTCCGAGTGGCTTGGCCGAAACGATAAAAGTACAATGACTTTTGTTTCCCAGCAGGGAATAAACTTGTGTTGAGAGTAGCCGATTGTTATTGCTCTCCTCAATCGGAAGTTGTCACTCTGACAATAAAGTAACAGATTTTGTTATAAAGTTTCTTTGATGCCTGAGTATTTAGTTCCTTGTGTAGTGTATTGCGCCTAAGGAAACAGTTGACAGTTGAACACCCTTAAGAAGAAGTCAAGTAGTCCTCCCAACCACCTTTCTCTAGTTTCTCTCCCTTTACCAAGACTTCATCTCTCCTGTCTTCCAAGTATTGTGCCATTCTGCACGATGAAGCATACAAGTAAATACAACAGGAATATCTTTTCTCTTTTGGTATCAGTGGAAGTAATTTGCAAAGAGGAATAACCTTTCTTGCAGAACAACATCACCAACCCCTAACAATCTTACTGCCAGCAAACCTGCATTTGTGGCATTGTTTATTGCAACAGTTGCGACTGGAACTCCTCTTGGCATCTAAACGAGAACAAAAAACAGACTTTATCAGCTCTGAGCAACATATCGAGGCAAACTACCACCGAAGCTACAAGAATCGAGGAATATCTTGGATAAAGGGAATTTCAACTCTTCACTATTCTCTGTGACACTTCACAAAAGCAAACCTAAGAAAAACAGGATTTGCTTCTCTAAGATGCTAGCATAGCATGTAGAACCATCATACACAGGGTCCATCATAGTTTATATGTCTAAGTTTTAGTCTTAAAATACCTGAACAATTGACAAGAGGGAGTCTAGATAGTTTGTCTTAACATACCTGAACAATTGACAAGAGGGAGTCCAGTCCATCTAATGTCGAAGCATGTACAGGAACACCGATGACGGGTAAGGGGGTTAATGCAGCCACCATACCTGTTAAGAAACATATTAGGGGAAGAAAAGGTCTATGATAGAGAAAGAAAGCCTCACTCATCATACATTTTAACCTACAGAAAATCATGTACTGTATGGTTCATAGCTTAATATTACAACATCATTGACCTGGTAAGTGGGCTGCGCCACCAGCACCAGCAATAATAACCTGGATGCCACGCTCCCGTGCAGATGAAGCATAAGAAAACATCAGATCAGGCGTCCGGTGAGCAGAAACTATCCTTACCTACATAACATGGTTCTCAGATGTTCAACAAATCAACATACGGCCAAAATAAAGTCAGAGACCTAGGTCCTAATACGGAATCCAACCTCAGCAGGCACATCAAATTCTCTTAAGATTTTGGCAGCATCCTTCATAACAGGAAGATCTGAATCAGAGCCCATTATAATTCCAACACGTGGTGTGGCTGCATAAGGAGTCAATGCCAATAGTAAATAAGCAGAAGATGGAAACGAGTACTTCAAATAATCTTGAAGGCAAAATAAAAGGCCATGTTTCGCTAATGCTCATATCAATTTGCCTGCTGACATTCAGTAATTAAGCAAGTCATTTGAAAACTATCTCAATTTTCATCTCAGATCCTTAATTAGAGCACTGTCAGACAAACTCAGGTACAGATGTAATCCTGGCTCCCTATCTCCCAATAAAAATGGCTCTATTTCCTTCCCACCCCACCACCATAGAAACAGAACTCCATGCCCTAGAAACACCACCACGAGAAGGGAAAATAAAGCCAATCAACACAAAATCTATGCAAAAAATAAACGGGCAAAAAATGTAAATTCACTTGTTCTTTGGATCTTCTTTAGCAAGGAGCCATCAACAAGAACCAATTTTCTAGCTCGAAAATGGGGTAACTTTTTTTAACTTACAATTTTTTTCCTTGATTTTTTTTGTATGGATTCCTTGTTGGGTTGTGAAGAAAAGTTGGTTCTGATTAATTTTTTTTTCCCTTGATTTTTTGGTTCAGCTATGCACAGAGCCTCAACTTTATGTCAAGTCTTTTTCCATGCCTGATAACTCAGGACATAAATCAAACAGTAGATCCCAAAATGCCACAAACCAGCAATCAAGTTAGATTCTGTCGCCTTCTAATAGGAAAATATTAGTGTTACCACCTCATCTAAAAGCTTAAGCTTGTAGAGAGGATATTGGTTTATTAATTTATTGTGTTAACACGCCCCCTCACGCGCAGCGTAATTTGTCTAGAGCTTACACGTGGACAATTTAATTAAATGGGTGGCGGGGATCGAACCTGTGCCGTTTGACTTCCAGGCTCTGATACCATGTTACCACCTCATCTAAAAGCTTAAGCTTATAGAGAGGATATTGGTTTATTAATTTATCGTGTTAACAGAAAATATTAGTGGTGTTGGAGAGAGAAGAAAATAAACAACAGAGAAGTTGAAAGACTTTGAGCTCCTTTAGTTGCTGATTACAACATTCAACAAATATTGCAATTTCCAAACAAGGTTTTTATGGAAGACTTAGTTATCTAGCATCCTTAAAATCATTCTTATCCTTCAATCAGATATTGTCATTAATATTTGGTAACCAATTCTTCATTTAGTAAAAATGTCTTTCCATGTTTCTGCTGCCATCACACAAATAGGATGTTACACTTTTGGCTACATAACATATTATACCCTCTTCAGATTTACATCCTTTTCAACATTTTGATTCTTAAAAATAACATTCTTAATATGGCAGTCATTCAGCTCAATTGGGTATCACTTCTATAAATCGAATGGATCTAAAAACTCAAATTGACAGTTCCTGGAATGTGAACTCACATAATGTCAATTAGAAAGGTAAATTCTGGGTTATATAGTAGCTTATTATAAGAATTAGCGTCAGGAGCATAAGAAGCTAAAACATGAGTGATAATGTATGGAAAATAAAGATAATTTTGCAAAACCAGTGGAAAACAATGAATAAGAGCGAAGATAGAAGAGAAAGAGAAGAAAAGGTAGTGCAGAAAAGAAAATTATGAAGAAAAAGAAATGGCAAGATAATGGAAGACATACATGATAGAAATCTAGAGAAAAGACTTTCACAACAGTTACTCATCCATGTATTAATATAGTTAACCTTTTCCTTTTGTGATAAGGATGCTAGGTCATCTTCAGAACAATAATTAGACTATGCAGATAAAGTAGGAACAGTGAAAAAGAAAACCTAATCTAAGAGACAACTACCATTATAAATAAAAAGTTCTAATTATCCAATCATAGCCAACCCCTACTCCTTTAGTTCCTTATTGAACCAGTACGCTATAATTGGTTCAAAGAGACCACATTGACAAACATGAACTTAAATTCATCACAGACCTGAATTGTTAATATCCCCATCTTCCGTCAACATTGATTTGAGCCGCGCCTCCACAACACCCATAGAGGGGCCGACAATTGTGATATGACCCATCTTTCTTTGCTTACGCATTTCTGCAAGGTAATGATTGAAGCTGATACTAATAAAAAAACTACACAATATGTAGAAAGCAAGGATCGCAAAGCAAATAGAAATATGAGGCCAAAAACCAACTAACCTGGCTTGTCATACCAATGGACGGATGCCCCTGGAATTCCCAACGCCCTTCCAATAAGTTGATGAGCCAGAAAGAAACCTGGCTCCCCCTTGAAGCACAAACAACAGGTGTTTCACCACATGTCCCAAGTCACAGTATCCTAATAACTACTTAAGGTACAGCGAATTGGTTACCAGAGGCTTCTAAGAGACAGGTAATACATACAAAGATAATACACAAAAACCAAGTTAATTATCTTAAGCCACGAATAGAAGGCAAAGATGAAATTATAAGGGGCAGTCAATCATGAAAGGTCACAATAACCCTGACACCCTAATAGAAGCTTTTCAAATGAGTTTATGAGTAATGACGCATAGTGGTCCATCAGACTCAGTATCACGTCAAGTCCCAAAGGTGAAATCATATCTCGTCATTCTAATGTCTGCCATTTTTGCTACAAGTGAAATGCTGAGCAATAAAATATTGTCCACCAGAAAAGATAGTATGCTTTCAAGTGTCCTTCCGGTTCCATTATGTTCTATTTGGCACATAAATGAAAGAAGCAGCAGACATGCATCACACACAAAGCCACAATCTTTTGTAACTAGGTATCAAGTGAAGCTGTGAAACACTATTCATACATCTCTTTGAGAAGGATGCAGGACTAGCTCAAAGCACAGGTACATGCACAAGAATCATGCATCAAGGAGAGGAATTATGAAGATTAGTCAAAAATAATTACAAAGTGATGAACTTAAGGATTGTTTACATATAGACGCTTCCCAGACATGTCAGCTTCACTACACTCTATTGCTCTATACACATGCAGGCTTCCCCATGCAGACAGTCATCAGACATATTTAACCAATTAAGTATCCACCAAAAATTCTAGTATCATAAAGCTAAATATATAATAATCCAGTAAGAAAAGCCTAGTCCACTAGTTTGCAGTGACAACCACAATGGTGAAACACAATGAAAGAAACGAAATTAACCTCTGCTTCTCCAAGTAAATTATACATGATGGCTGCAGGTGATTTCATTGATGGATCACCCAGTGGAAGACCAACAACAGCACGCAAGTGTTGCTCAAATTGTGAAGTATAGCAAGCCTCGATTGTGTGATGCCCACTATTGTGAGGCCTGGGAGCTACTTCATTTAGTAAAATCTGAACCCAAAAAAGAACGATATCTAGTTCAAGCTTTATAATAAGGAAACATCTCCCTAATTGATAAGCCTAAAGAATTTTATTCTCATACAACCTGACCATCTGCTGTCAGAAACAACTCCACTGCAAAAACACCAGCACCATCTAATGAGCTAATGGCCCTGTATGCAACATCAGTTGAGAGTTTCATAGTCTTCCAAGGCACATTTGCAGGTGACTTAACAATGTGACAAATGTTTTCCCTGTATAAACAATGACAGCCCACAGAAATGTGCATAGTTAATATACATAGTGGAGAAAGCAGTACAAAGTACATGACGAAAAGTAAACTATTTTATGAAGCTAAGCCATGCCTGTGAATGGTCTCAACAACCGGATAGCACAGGATAGAATTGTCTCTTCCTCTTGCCACAATGACAGAAAGCTCCTAAATCAAATAAAAGGAAACTTTCTAAAATATAATCCTTCTCAAATAAACTCTTTCAGATGAGAAGATAACTTATTATTATCTCAATAGCAGGTGAAACAACATGATTCTTGGCATGACACTGTACTTGTTTGATAAAGTATTGACCAAAAGGTAACATGTAAGGGAAGTTCAGCATTGGAAGTAAGGCTCTTCCACCCTTGTGAGGCATTTGTCGGTGAAGACAAGGAGATAAACTTCAACAAATCACATAACTTGTCAATGTAGGGTTTCACGACTTGTATGTGCTCGCTGTCGTGCACCAATCAAAAGAAAGTAAATGCAGTCTCGGAAACTTGCCACAAAACTGCCTAAATTAAATGTCTATATTCCTTATGCTCAAATAATTCTTCAAATCTTTTAATTATTACTTTAATTTAGGCTTATGTGTAAGAATCCATTAAGGACGAGGCTTCCGCAACTCCTATATATTGTAGCCCTTATGAGTATTTTCCATAAATTTTGAAAAACTCTTATTCCAGTCCTTTTACAAGACAAACTATAATAATCACCCTCATAGTGATTATTTCAAGGCTAAGTATAATATTATTGGAGGCAATTCCCAGAAGGAGATCAAGTTACCCTTTTCTCTTTTCCCTTCTCAATTATAAACCCTAATATTATATTTCTATCACATATCTTTAGTTCAAAAACCTTAACCCTATTTCCTAAATTGAAAACCCTAGGTTGTTATAAAAAATGTCAGTGTTATTAGGGACACTAACCTTAATAAATGGTGCCCATTTCTCGACATATAAACCACGACCATATCCTCCGAGAGCTGAAATTACAATGAAATTTAGAAGTTAATATTAACCAGTAAACTCAGTTAAATCATATTAAGGAAAACCAGACAAATAAAAGGAGCATTCACACAATGGAACTCACAACCAACTTTATCCTGACTCATTTTACTTCTAATAGAAACCTAAAAGATATTGTAACACCTTTAATATTGTGTTACCATATTTCTACTCAAAAATAAAACAAATTCTTTCAAAACAAGCATGCACAGGATCTGATTGCTAATAAAATGAGCACCATTATATCTTATATGATGTGCACACTAGGCACTACAACTAATTTCATTCCAAATAAGCATATGCACTAAAGTGAAAGTTTCAGCAGAACTGAATCCACAGTGCAATCAGAAGATGCAACTTGACATCTATACAGCTTGACCGTTTCAGATATGAAAACATATTACCGTTTACAGCAGAAGAAAGCTCCTCTTCACTTTTAGCAACAGCATTTCCCCGTCCATCATAAGCCAGCCTTCTGCTTTTCACCATTAACGGATAACCAAACGAATCGCCTGCTCTTTTAGCACTTTCAAGATCATCTATCTGTCTCAGCCGTACGTTATAGTTAAAAGGCCTATTATATTTATCTTTTCCTTTTTCTGAATAAGTATGTTAACAATTGTTACTATAGGGAAGTTAGAATCAACAAAAATAAGCTAACCTGCATAAATTTAGGAAGTGGAATTGCATGCCGAGAAAAATGCACTTTCTGAAGGTATTTATCCTGTTGGAAAAAATAATTAAATTATAAAATTATATAAGCAAGAACAACAACTGAGAACTTCCGGATACCTAAAGATTGGAAGTACACCATCATATATCATCATTTCCTATTCACGATGACAATTCAGAGAGACTTAAGTAAAACAAATCATTAGCAATCAATTGAATTAATTCCAAAATTTGACAATGGTAAATGATAATGTTATAACTAAAGTTAAAAAAACATACAGTTTAGACAGGCCACTATGTGATTCCAATCTAGTGCTCAAGGTCACTACTCACTTGGTTGTTCAGACTCCATTAACAGAAAGCAGCAAATTTCACACTGAAACACACAACTCTTAGTTAACCTTAACTGACTTCATCATCTGCTATTTCTACATAAAGAAAAATTTCCCTTTATTTTATCCAGCTAAGCAACCAGGCTACTGTTCATTGTTATATCCAACTAGAGAACTAACAATATCCACTTGTATATTACTTCTAAGTAGAAGGAGAGTGTCTCCAATATCTTTACACCATATAGGTTTTCTGTTGGTTGTATAACTTGTATTTAACCTTTTTCTCACTGCCACACAAGGACACAATTCACTTTGAATTTTTATTAGTCAACTATCCAATAGTCAAAGAAATAAAAATTAGAGCATACATTTTCAAAGAAAATAAGAATTATATCCAAACACATACAGCACCAATCGAGTAACAGCAGAAACATTGAGTACCAATGACACAAATAATTTATGCCCAGGAATCAAGTAAAGGTCCAGAGACCATTGACCTCAGATACTTTACTCAGCTAAAATTTATAAAGCTATGAAGGTTTCACTGGAACTTAATATTCTGTATATAGTTAGATGATCAAACATCCTTTTCTCCTGTCCAACGGACAATACCTAGAAGGTGGTATAGGCAAAGTTGCAACCAAATTCATAAGAAAACATGTTGTACACAATGACAAAGCCAAACTCATAGGAGAAGAAAATAAACCTGGATAATCCGGATTGTAGAGGCTTTAGGTTGACAATCCACCCCTTGTTGTTCAAGTTTTTCGAGTGTGGCAGCATTAACATGCTCAATTTCAATGGTTAATACTCCACACCTAACTACCCAAATTCAAGACATCTTGTAAAATGTCATCACAAGGGAGGAAAATTGTTTTCTCATATTCACAAGAACATTTTTTTATAAAAAAGGGTTAGACAGCATAGATGCTACTCAAGTAATCACCTTTTCGCAAATTCTTCAACTGTGGCACTATCATCATAGCTTCCTACCATATGACTATGTGCAATTGCACTTGCTGGACAATTCTCCATTGGATCCAAAACAACCACTTTCATTGCCATCTGAGATGCTGCTTCACAAAGCATACGCCCCAACTGGCCTCCTCCTAGTACACCCACAACAGTCTCCGAAAGTCCATGGATTGATTTACTACTGCTCCAAAACAAACAATTTGTATCAAAAGATCCTAAGCGCCTCAATTTTAGTAAAAAGACAATGTGACAGAAATTCAGCATTGCAATATGAGAACATCAACCTATTTAACAACCTATGATTCGAACTACAATATCTATTAACTGTTGCAAATTGCCTAAAGAAAGGTTATTGTAAGTCGTTACCATTAAATTCATTTTTGTCTTGGTGAACACATGGGGCAAAGATGATGAAGAAATACACTGCCTTTCAAATAAATTAACATATGAAAGCTTAAACGATAACTAAAACTGATGTCGAAGCAAATTAAAAAAAAAAAAAAAATCCTTCCTTTCAGAGGATAGGGCATAAGCCTAGAAGCATAAGCAATCAAATAGGAACCAAAAGATCCCCCCTTCAAAAAGGCATAAATTTCCAACCGTTGAAGTTCTTCAAACCACTAAAAGTTACAGACCCATCGTTACAATGTCAAAAAAGGAGTATAATAAACTTCAACCTCTAAATAATCTCATCTTAAAGAGCAAAAAGACAAAGCCATAATTATAATATGAAAAGTTGGAGGGAAAGAAAGACAAAAAGAAAAGATAGTACCTTTCTGGAACATCCATGGAAGCTTTGTAGCATAAAATAAGAGGAAAGTGTTGTTTTTGTTGTTGCTGCTGCTTCAGTGATGAAATAGAAGAAGAAGCAGAGAAGGTTTGGATAATGGGGGTAGCAAATAGATAGTGTTGCTTCTGAGGGTTGAAAACAAAAGCAAAGGATTTTGGCTGAGGAAAATTTTTAAGGTTCGTCGCTGTTGCTGGAGACCGCAACATTCTTTCTCTCCTCGTTTGTTTGTTTGTCTGCAAAATTCAAACCATGAACTGTTGAATCAAATTATTAAGTCATAACCTGTTGAATCAAATGTTGATTGTCTGTATTTACAGGCTTCGTGCTATCTGGGGAGTATAAAAAAGAAGTATGGGTTTCACTTTCTTTTTTCAATTTAATATCAGAACGAGTTTTTTTCCCTTCTAATCGTTTAGATTTTGGGTGTCCAATTTTTGGACACTTACAAGTGCTTTATATTAGTTTAGAAAATAAAGCTGCCCTGTTTGGAAAATTGCTTTTACATAAAAAAAAAAAGTATATTTAACAAAATGAAAAAAAAAAATACGAAAGGAAGATCAAGAATTCAAGATGACTACGTCTACTCATCTACAAGTTAATTTTATTTTCAAATTATAAAAAAAAAAAATAGATACAAAACAGTCTTTTTTAAAAAAAAAAAAAAGACTCACTAGCCGCAAACGTGTCTCCTACATAAACTGAGTCCTCAGTCGCGTGTCTGACTCATGAAGAGCTGACGACGATGGTCGTGAGGCTATTAGGCCGGCGCCGAGCAGCGACGGTTGAGGGGCAAGTGCTTTGAGCGACACGGGTAGGGGGCCGAGGGGCAAGGGGTCTTTCTGCAGTATGAACCCTGATGACTTGGAGTCTTTTGGTTAAAGAAAAAAAAATTTTTTTTAATCAGAACTTTTGGTTAATGGATTAAAGTAATAAAATAAAACTATAAATTTACCTAATGAGTGCTAAACGACGTACTTTAAATGTTTCGGGTAATTCGGTTATTTATCAATATTTTAAGATAATAATCGAAATAAAATTAAAAATCAAAATAAAAAAAATAAAAACAAATCGAATTATCAAATTTACTGAATCGGATTATTGTTTTAGTTCAATTTTCAATTATGATGAATTATGCTTCGCACTCAAAGGCAAACAACGTATAATTATTAGAAGACACAAGACGATTATACAGAGTTAAAATCGTCAAAGAGCATGGTTAAAATCGTCTAAGAGGATCAAAAGTTTTCATGACTCATGTTTAAATGTATCTATAATAGTATTCTTCCATACAGAATAAATGAATTATTTACTGTTAATTTTTATAATTATAAAATATAAATATTTTTATTTTAAGTTTAATTTTTAAAACTTTTCAATACCAATTATAATTTTTATATTTTACTAAAATTAACTAAATTTGAAAATTAAAAAATTAAAAACAAAGTAAATGGATATATTTCACCATTGCATGTTTTGAAATAATTTTTACATTGGTAGAAAGAACACTAAAATTTCTCTCTCTCACTAAAAAAAATGATCCTTTTCAATCAAAACAATTAAAAAATAAAAAAATATGATGACACCTATTATTGATAGAAAAACATAAATACTACTTTGTAATGTATATAAATTTAGGATTAAATAAATATAAAGAGCTTGATGAAACGTATCAAATGGTAAAGGATTTGCTACCTTGACTTTTTTTTTTTATATTTTTAATCTAAGATGAGTTATAAGTAATAAATTATTAATTTTGATCTATGTGAATATCAACCATCTGCTTTAAAATTTATCTTGGCACTTCGACAAAAAGAAAAGAATAAGGCTCTATTTGTTTGCAGGAAAATATTTTTTCTGATTTTCTGGTATTTGACAGCATCAAAATTAAGTTAACTAAGAAATATTTTTCAATCAATAAAAAACTTTAATTATAAGAAGAAAAAAAAAATTTTTTTGAAGAACAAAAAGTAAAAAACACTTTTCAAATAGTAACTCTCTCTCTTCCTCTTCTACTGGGCCTACACTCCCCCCAAGCCCTTCCCACACCACTTTATCCTTGTGCACTTCATTATCATGTTTTAAAAATTAAAAATTTTAAGAAAAGAGAGGAATAAGATTCTAACCAAACGGAGACACGTGCCACGTTATCTTTATGCACTTCATTACCATATATATTTTTTTTTATTTAATTTTGGCAAATTAAGGGCTCATCTCGATTGTTTTCTTTAAAAGTACTTTTTTCTCAAACTTTTGGAGAAAATTATATTTTAAACAGTTAATTTTTTTATTCAAATACTTTTTGTAAAGAATTTACTTTTTTTTTTAAATTATTTTTTATGAAAAAAAAATCCACATAAGACCTAACATGACTGTGTTTCCAAGAAGACTGAGGCAACTCCATTATAAAGGTCAGAGCCATTTTAGCTGTCCGTGACGGAATACTTTCAAGCCCATGGGTTGGACTGAGGTCTTGGCGAATGTGTAGTTCGAGCGTCCGGGCCTTTTACAAGTACAAAGGTTGGGAGCTTCACCCAATGCATTGAGTCCGTTTTGGATGGGTAACGACTCCGACTTTGTTCATAAATTATGAGGGGCTTTTTTTTTTTTTTTTTTCCCTCTTTATAACTTTTGAGACATCGGGTACTCTTCAATTTACAAAGTTACGGAAAGATTCGAGAAAAACAAGATCAAATGGCTTCACAATTATCTTCCGTAGTGATGGCTTAGCCAATGAAACGTTCCCTTTTGCAACTTATTAAATTAGTTTGCTGTCTAATTGATTTTTAAATTTTAATTTATGTTGGTCAAGAGGCATGATTTTACCTTAAATCCAAAAGAAAAAAAAAAAAAAAAAAGAAAGAAAGAAAGGTACATTTTCTTCTTCCGATATTCTGGCACTGTTTATTTTCTTTATATTTTCTTCTTCCATCTTACAAGTGCAGGAAAAAAAATGATTTATATCTAGTTATATTATTGGCACTCTCTATATAAAGTTTTAAGATGAAGCAACATTTGTTACATATAATTTAATGCGTAATTGAATATAAAGTTTAGGAGACTTACGTGTTTCTCCTTGAATATAAAAACAAGATTTAATTCTGAACAAATCACGACTGGAATTACTAATCCGTAGATATCTTCACGTTATATTGGATAAATCTCTTTGTCTTCACAATCTAAATCCCCTCTTTGCTATTGCAGAATTTTTGGATGAATCTTCTTGTCATAGTCTAAATCCCCTTTTGCTATTGCAGAATTCTTATAGCCTTTTTCTTAGAGTCCTATATATATGATATGTAAGGGATTATATATAGTTATTAACACCTCCTTAATGTGCCTTAATCTTAATATAATTAGGATTACATTGTAATTAGCAAAGTAAACTAAAATACCTTTTGAACACCCTTTACAGGTGGACCCTACTAAATCTAACACCAATAATAAAATTAATAGTATTGTACATGGCAGATGCAAAATTTCTTCCAACAAAATAAATTTTTGAATCCATTTTTATTGAGTTATTGATATATTTAAAAGATGAATGGAGTGAGTGCCTTGACATCCCTATGGAAGTCTTCAAACTTAAGTGGCCATTGGTATAAATAAATGAATTTGATAGGAGTGGAGTGGGTTAAGGAGTGGAATGAGTTTAGAAATAGAATGGTTTTGAAAAAGAGTATACCATGCTCAGTGTACTACAAGAATGATGATAGGAATATATGTATAGATCCATTTTTGAAATGCCTTATATTTTATTTTAAAATTATTATTAATTTATTTCTATGTTTAATTTTTATTTTTTCTTTTCCTATTTTTGTTTTTATTTTTATTTTTATTTTCTATAATTTGATTTGTATTTTGTATTTTGTATTTTCTACTTTGTTTTTGTTCTAATTTTTATTTTCTATTTTTATTTTTCATTTTTATTTTTTCTATTATTTAATTTTAATTTTAATTTTAATTTTTGAATTTTATTTTCTAATTCTATTTTTATTTTTATTTTAAATTTTCAAGTTTTTATTTTCTATTTTAACTTTAATTTTATTTTTAATTTTAAATTTAATTTCATTCTATTTTTCTAATTTTTTATTTTTATTGTTGATATAAGACACTAAATGTTAATTTTTAAAACAATTTTTTAATCGTTTAACTAAAAATCTCATTTCCACGAACATAAGAATAGCTCATTCCCATGTGTTTACTCAGGAATGGCTATTCCCATGTTCGTGGGAATGAGATTTCCTCAAGAATAACATTACCTGATTCATTATCTCATACCAATTATAAAATGTAGAAAAGATCAAGGAATATCATTCAATTCTCAACCCACTCTACATACCGTTCACCACCTTAGAGATGTACCAATTTCTAGTGGCATAACTCGTTCCCATCAGGTAGAAAATGGTCCAAAGTGTGGGAAAATTCATATATTGTTTGAGAAATGCGGGAAATTCCTACAAAATCAAGAATCTCAAAAGGATAGTCTGGACATATGACCAAGTTGAATAGACCACCTTTAGGAATTTATCTACTCTTTCTCACCCTTACTCCTTAAATTGGAAAAGAGGTAATGGTGGTAAAAATTGCCACCAGTTCTAACAAGAAATGTTACTATTCTAGGATACATTAAATTAATTGAAGGTTCTAAAAGACCTTGCGTTAAATATCAAGCATAAATCATAGTTGTTATTCCTGAAAAGTAAGCTAAAGAGATACTAATTGTAACTTCAACATTGATTGAGCCACTGTATTTGTGCATAAACAACGCCAAAGATAGAAAATAGTATTCATTAAACATTAATTTGAAAGTGAAAAACTAAACAATACTAGAGGAGATGTTAAGACCAGGGGCGGAGGCACATACATTTGAGGGGTACATATCCTGAACTTTAAAAAATAAAATAAAAAAAATTTACTTGTTATTTCAGTCAACCTCTCCCTCAAAACTTGAACCAACACCCTCCCCCCCCCCTCCCCCCTCCTCGGAATTTCCGCTCAGCCCCATACCCCATACACAACTCTTATCAGGTGGAGTTAGCATATCAAAATTTTTGGCGCTGAAGACTCTCTCCCTCTCTCTCTCTCTTAAATAATACTTTTTTTTTTTAACTCTCAAATATTATACTTCCATTTGCATTTAATTTCTTCTCTTTCTCAAACTTTAACGCTGTGTTTGGATTGAGGGGAATGGGGGGAAGGGAATGGATTAGGAAGGATTTATGAATCCTTTCCCTTGTTTGGGTAGAAAGGATTTGGGGAGGTGGGGTTAAGAGGGGATTGGACCAATCCCCTCATTTCCTTTAATATTGATCCTCCCAAATTGGGAGGAAATGGAAGGGGAGGATTCTTTTTTATTATAGTGACTTTTTTATCCTTTACTTTATATTTAAATATAAAAATAATAGAGGGTATAAATGTCTATTTAAATATAAAATTTATTCCTTCCTCCCATTTTTTTTTTATCCAAACAAGGAAAAACTACAATCCTTTATAAATATTTCTTTGACAAATTTTTTTCAATCCAAACAAAAATTAATCATTTCCTCTCCTTTCTTTTATAATCTCATCCTTTCCTTTCCTTTATTTAATTCTCCCCCTTGAATCCAAACACAGGGTAAGTCTTCAGCACCACTCAAAAGCTTTTGAAGATTTCTCCCACTTGCACAGATACTTTTTTTTTTCGGTTATGTTAGTTAAATAATTTATTAAAAATCCATTTTTACTTTATTTATTTTTAGATGATAAATAATAATTAAAGAGAAAAATAGACATGTAAACTATAGCCAAGTCATCAAACAAAGAATGTATTTGGGAAAAATGTATATTTTGTTTATTGGAACATCTAAATGCTATGATGGTCATGGAGGCATGTTGTCATAAAGAATTTATTTATTTATATTTTGTCTTTGTCGCATTTTGCTTAGTACATTCCAAATGTTTGGTTTCTCTAATGTTAACCTTGGCTTTCTATTTTATGGTTTCGTTTAAGTAAACAAATGTTAATGATATAGAGTGAATGTAAATATAGTTATTTATTTATGTGTCTTTTATATATTAAAAATGTCATTATATTGCATTGGTGTTGTGTGATTGTATATTTTTCAATGATAAATTTTATGTAAAAATGTGCACCCCTGAGCTCCAAATCCTGGCTCCAGCACTAGTTAAGACACTTTCATAAGACATATATGAAGGGATGACAAAGAGGCGGGGTAGAGGTGGGGTATACTTATCCCTACTTCATACCTGTTGATAAAACTCCCACCTCTACCCCTATCATATACTTATATCAACGTAAACTCCTATACTACCGTTCCCATCCCTGTTGCATGGAAAAACCCCATCGGAGTACCATCAATAAGGTTAATGACATTAGGATTTTTTTAAAAATACTAATACATAAGAACGTATTAAAAATATGTTAACTTTTATAACTAAACCAAACAAAGTTTTAATGATATAAAATTTAATTAAAATATATTAGAAATATATGCAAAATAATATAATGTTTATATTAAAAACATATAAGATATAATATATATATACAACGGGGCAGTATGGAGCAAGGTGGATAAAACCCTACCCCTACTTGCCCCTGTACCAGGGTAAAGGAAGAAAACTCTGCTCCTCTCTTGTTAAAGGTTTTTGCCAAAAGCCCTACCCCTACTCTTGCGACACTTATATGGAGTGGACCTCCCCTATTAGAGGTTTTTGCCAAAAAGTCCTGCCCCCACTCTTGGCGGCACTTATAAAGTGAAGTGGGGTGAGATACCATTACCATTCCTAGTTATATGATTATTGACAAGAGAAAGAAGCATAATTGGAATGAAGTATTACCTCAAGGACCCTCCTCGGTGAACGAATAGATAGAGCCGCAATGAGTAGAAAAAAAGTAAGTTTGTCATTTAGCAAGAGGGTAAAAGAAGCCAAGCAGTAAGAAATGCATGAGTGGACAAAACAAGCATGCTGTTTTCACTAGAGATTTTGGCTTTGTTTTCAAATTTCTGGAACATCCATGGAAGCTTTGCAGTGTAAAATAAGAGCATGGTGTTGTTTTAGTTGGTGGTGCTTCAGCAACAAAAAGATGAAGAAAAGAAGGTTTGGGTAATGGGTATAACTAATAGATGGTGTTGTTTCTAAGCATTGAAAGCAAAAGCAAAGGTTTTTGGTTGGGGAAAATTTTTAAGGTTGGTTGTCGTCGTTGATAGAGAACATTTTTTCTCCCCTCCTTATTTGTTTATAAATGACAGCTTTTTCTCCAGAGCATCGTTGAGCATAGTTGAAGGGTCTTTGTATGTATTTATTAATGGATAATTCTAACCCAAGGCATATAACTAGTTATAATCGCATGCAGCAAAGTTTTTTCTTGTCTTTGGTTTAATTTATTATTTTGATGCATTGATAAGTAGGGAAAAGGTTGGGCTTTCATTTGAGAATAATTAATTGACCTACAGGGACAAGGATTAATATTTAGACCCTGTGTGGATTGGGTTTTATTCTTTATGGAATTTCTTTTTTGGAATTATATATATATATATATATATATATATATATATATATTGTGCAACTAGAGTATATCCCGTGTAATACACGAGTAAATACATGTTATTAATGTATTTATTTATTATTTATGACAAATTTTGCATATGGTGTTCAAAGTTTATTAAACATGTGAATTTTAATTTCACTCACTCTCTCTCTCTCTCTCCATATATATATATAATATACATATATATATATGTATGTATGTATATATCTACTATATTAAAAAGATTCACTTTCTCATGTTACTATTTATTCATGTATCTTCTCTATGGCAATATTGTACTAACTTTCGAAATGAGGCATAATTGTTAATAGTGATTTATAAAATATTTATTGTGGAAAAGTTATGATTTCATTTTTAGCGTGGAAAATATATAATTTTACATTTACTTTTTTTTCATTTTGCCTTTGCTAGCAAAATAATTTGTCTTTCAATTGTAAGAATTGGTTCGAGTTTTTAATATTTTGAGTTTTGACAATGAAAAAACCTATTCAATCAGGTATTAAGATTTATAAAACCCAATCAGATTAAAGGAATTGATTTAAATTTTCATGTTCAAGTTTTTAAATTTCTAGAACCAAAAAAATTATTCAAGTGGATAATTCTACATTTACTCAATTTTTTTCCCATGTCCTTCCAAATCTAAATTATACGCTCTCTCTCTCCTTCTCTTCTCTATTAATCATACCTTTTTTGCTTTTGGTATTTTAAAAATTTATATTTGGGGTAAAAAAAAACTATCCGATTAGGTTAAGGATGGAATTTGTTTAAATTTTTAAGTTCAAAATTTTGAACTTCTAGGTTAAAAAAGTATCAAATTGAACATTTGAAATCATAAAAGCTAATCGACTTACTATATTAAGCTTGTGGGTTTTCTCGCGTTCAATTTTTTTTTTTGTTATCTATTAAATATATTGTGCTAATTTACACTAAATTTGAAAATAGGAAGATTTTTTAAATCGTAATGTACTAATTTATACTAAATGTGAAAATAGATATGAAAAGTTGAAAATTAATAAATATAAAAAATTAAATTTACCAGTATTACAATTATCTAAATTCAAATAACTATCAAATTGTTCCAAATTACATAAAAATACTTATAGACATCAAAAAAATTAAAATTTTGGGACGGATCAAATCATTAATTTTTTTCCTACTAACAAAAACCATATGCTATCTTCTATTTTTTTTTTTTCGCTTCTCTGCTCGTCATGTCTATCAACTTTTTGTCAAGAGTGGATATTGATTTGAATTTCTCAAATTTAAAGTTAAAATTTTTAAACTTTGAGAGCAAAAAATTATTCAATTGGGTATTAAAATTATGAAACTGATCATAATTTAGATAGTGAATTTGGGACTTTTGAGTTCGCATTTTGTTCTTTTATCATTTTGTTATTTGTTGAATTATATTGTGCTAGTTGAAATCAAATTTAACTATAGAAATGAAAGATTGAACAAAAATAAATTCATAAGGTTTAAATTTATCTAAATTATAATTTTCTAAGTTTAAATAATTTTGAGATTATCTCAAATTACATGAATATGCTTAGAAAATAAAAAAAAATAACTTTTCAATTAGGTTAATGTATAAGTTTTATGCTTAAAATTCAAATTAGATAAGGTAAAATACATAAGAAAATTTAGATATTTCCACCCTATATTCTCCCAACTCTATTGTTTCAATAAATTCATTTTCACTCTATAATCAATCTCATCAAATTTGTCAAGATAGCAAAGACATTAACACATTTTTAGGTTTCAATTTTTACAAAGATAAACGTAAGCATAAATAGAATTTCTTTAACTCCTTGCAAGATTACTACATTTTTAATAAATATTTATCACATATTATAAATTTTATATTATAATAATATTGGATAATATAGCCGTGCCTTGTGTGACTTTATTTTACTAGTATTTTTTTAAAATTTTTTTATTTGTTAGTTTTTATTATTAATCATGTATTGAAGGATATAATTATATATAGGGATTATAAAACAAAAAAGAGTGATAGGATTAATCTAAATGTATTACTTTTAAAGATTGCAGTCAAAAGTAATATAATGTATATTTTGAAATATTCTAGTATATATATATATAGAAAGTTTTATATTTTGCTGCTAAAAGTAAGTTTATTGCTAACCTCTAAAATATAGACATACAAGTGAACTGCAAACGCAAAATTTATCACTCTTCTTATCATGAAGAAAAATTAAAATATCAATATCTAATTTTGAATAGAGACCATATTTTTTCAATAATAAAAATAAATAAAAAATTTTAAATAAAAATTATCTAATAATTGATAAATTATTAGTAATTTAAATATCCATTAAAATGTCACAAAAAATTTAGGAATTCAAGTAATATATACTTTTAGCTAAATGAAAAAAGATATGATATGTAACAAAAAGTATGATATATTACGGTCATGCAATACACGAATCATACTAGTATTTTTTATGTCTTTATTTATTATTATAGTTAATTCTTATATTTTTGAAAAATTAGATAATCTTGGAAAAAATTATTGGAAGTATACAGAAAATGGAGCATATATATTTGGTTCGGAAGTTTTTTTTAATGAATATGAGATAAATTTATTTTTTTTGAGGGAAAAATGTATGACATGATGACAATGTGACATAAACAAGGTAAAAATATTATTTCACAATATACATAGATACTAATTTAGTTGACCAAAAATATAATATTAAATTATGAAATTATTTATAATTAAAAATAATGTTCATTTTAGATTAAGGAATAAAAACATTGCATGGAAATGACTTTAATATGTATAAATTATTTGGTTTTGAAAAGATTGCTCAATTAAGATATGACATAAGTTAATAGAAATAAATTTTAGAGAGAAAAAAAAAAATTACATGAGAAGAGAAAATGTGATATTTTTAAGTATGACACATACCTTACTTTATATAACATATAGATATAGATAAGTATTTGGATTAGATTTTAAAAAAGCTAAAACTTCAAAAAAGCTTGATTTCAGTTTTTTTCAGAAGCTAACATTTTTAACTTCTAAAAGAAAAAATTTCAAAAGTTTATAGGAAAAACTTTTTTGAGGAAAGTCAATCTAAACGAACCCTTAATGCTATTTGTTTGACAATTAACATCATTTGTTAATGTATCCATCGAACAAATTAATTAACTTGCTTGAGAGTTTACTACTACACCGATGTCCATGCGTTCTTGTTACAACTACTGTGTTAAATATAGTTGTTATATAAGCTAGGACCAAGTATAAAAGTGTAATTAAGTGATTTAAAAATTAAGATTAGTGAAATTGAGGGTCAATAATTATTTAGAGTATTAGGATTTTTGAAAGTATATATTTTGAAAATATTCCAAATGCAGTCACAACCACATTTTTGCTTTTTAAAATTTAATTTTTGGCAGATTAAGATGACTGTGTAGCTTCCAAGAAGCTTGAGGCAAATTCACCCAAGGTTAGAGCCATTTTAGGAGTCCAAAATGGAGCTTTCCAGGGCCAAAAGTAACCAACGATGGGTTGGCCCAAGATCTTTGTGAATGAGAGTAGCCCAAGCATCTGGGCCTATTAAGTGCAAAGGTTTCCAACTTCACCGAATGCATTGAGTCCGTTTTGGATGGGGAAAGGATTCGTTCATAATGTTATGATTATGATCTAAATTCAAGTTTATAAATTATTAATTAATTCTGTTTCCCTGAACAATGCGAGAATTAATGTTTATAAATTAGAGATGCAATAGATTGAAATTTCCACTGGGGATCACTTTTCAGTTTGAATAGACGCCCAATTGTAAAAGGAAGGAGTGAGCTCTGCATATTGATGTCCCGTTATCCAACTAGAGGTTCTTTTGGTCCTTTTTGTAACTTCTGAGGCACCAAGTATTAAGAATGATAAGTAAGTATTTCAAAAAAAAAAAAAATTATTTTTACATTTAATAAATATTTGACTTGAAAGAATTTCTTCTTAATTTTCAAAGTCAAGAAAGATTTGAGAAAAACAAGGTCAAATTAAACTGTTTCAAAATTATCTTCAATTGTGATGGCTTAGCCAAGAAAACGTTCCCTTTTGTACCTTATTAAATTAGTTTGCTGTTTAATCTGTTTTTCAATTTTAATTTGTTTTGGTCAAGAGGCATGATTTTACCTTAAGCCAAAGGGGGAAAAAATAGAAAAGAAAAGAAAAGAAAAAAGAGTAAACAGAAAGCGAGATATTTGTGGCACTCTTCATTTTCTTTATATTTTCTTCTTTCATCTTACGGGTGGGTGTAGAAAAATGATTGATATCTATTGCAGACATTTCAGTTGTATTTTTAGCACTCTCAATATAAAGGTAAAGCCTCAAGACAAAAGAACATATAATACATACCAGTGATAACATATGGTAGGACTAGACCTCACTAAATTCTGCACAACCTTGTTTAGCTCCGACTCTAAAGCAGCGGAATTTCATAATATCATTCGATATAATGACACGTTAAGGATATGAAATTTGTCCCCTATTCAAATAAAATTTTGAATTCATATTTATCGATGATGACTAATCAACCTACGCCTCGTTTTTGGCTTCAAACGTATACCATCTAAAAGATGTATGGAACGCGTGCCTTGATGTCCTTGGGGAAGTCTTCAAACTTGGAGATGTACCAATTTCTGGTGGCATAATTCCTTCCCATCAGGTAGGAAATGGTTCCCAAAGTGAAGGTGAATGCATAAGTTGTTTGAGAAATGCAGGAAATTTCTATGAAACCAAGAATCTCAAAAAGATAGCGTGGGCATATGAATAAGCCGAATAGACCACCTTTGGGAATTTTGTACTGTCTCTCCCCCTAACTCCTTAAACTGGAAAGAAGGTAATGGTGGTAAAAATTACCACCAATCCCAATTAGGAATATCACTATTCCGGGATACATTAAATTGATCAAGATTTTGGAAAACCTTGTGTTAGATGTTGAGCGTAAATCATAATAAGTTGTTCTTGAGTAGTAAGTTAGAGAGATACTAATTATAATTTCAACATCGATTAAGCCACTGTATTTGTGCACAAACAACACCTGAAAATTGAAGATAGAAAAATTATTCATCAAACATTAATTTGAAAGCAAAAAACTAAACAAGATAGAGGAGATGGTAAGACACTTTCATAACACCGTTTATGATTATTGACAAGTGATAAAAATGACTAAAAAAATCATTATTATTATTGAATCTTGTTCATACCATTATAACACTATAAGGTAATCTAAATCCGATCAAAACATGGTTATGGAGAGAGAAAGAAGCAGAATTGGAATGAAGTTGTACGTACCTCAAGGACCTTCTTCAAGAAATGAATAGATAGAGCTGCTGTGAGCAAAGGAAACCTGAGTTCCTCATTTGGGAACAGGCCAAAAGAAGCCAAGCCAGCAAGAAATGCAGGAGTGTACAATACAAGCATGCCATTTTTACTAGAGATTTGGCCTTATTTTGAGATTTCTCTCCACCAATTTTCGCGAATTTAGAATAATGCACGTTCTTTCCCTTAATTTCCTTAAACCCACCGGCGATTGACAACGCAACTCCGATCACAGACATGGCTTTGGCGAACAAAGATGGCGGTGGTGGATATAGCAACTTCAGCAACGTTGGTATCACCATTTCCACTACTCTTTGCTCTCTCTTCTCTGCATGCGCGTGTTTATGAGGAGAGTTGGGGCTCGTTTGAATTTGTTTTTCTTCAAAAATTATATAAAAAGATTAATTTTAAGAAAAACTAATTTAAATTAATATTATTTAGTTGCATGGTCAACACCATGATATGGACTTGGTTGCTTGGACGTCTGCATGCATATATGGACGGAAACTAGAGGTGAGATGTTCATATCTCCTTTTCGAATATTCTCAAAATGCAACGATGAATCTTATGTAACATATGATGCCAACATATGCGCTTTTATATTTTTCCATCCACTAATAATAAATATGGTTTTCCAACCAGAAAAAAGAAAGGCAAAGAAAAAAGAAAAACAATCTGGAGTGTCCATATGCAAGGATAATGATTTTATGTTCAGTTTGTGGATCAAATAATATTCCATTGGGCTGCATTTCTACACGTTATTGAATTTTTCCCCATTTTTCAGGAGAGGACAACATTTACTGAATTTTTACCCAATTTTCAAGATAGGATATTGTTAGAGTATTTCCTTCTACATAAAAAAATCATAAAGTCTAAGATCACTTAATAACATCCTGGGCTACTCCTTCCATCGACCAATTAGTTTTTAGGATGGAACCCTAAGATTCTTCACATGGTATCGGAGCCCAGGTTATGGACCAATTATATTTGTCCATGTGTGACCCTTCTTCATTCACGTGTGACGTTCGAATTTGTCCACGTATGACTCTTCTTCAATTATCAAATTGTGTGTGTTCGAATTTGTCCACGTATGACTCTTCTTCAATTATCAAATTAGGTCACACGTGAAGGGGAGTGTTAGAGTATTTTCTCCTGCATAGAAAAATCATAAAGCCTTAATAACATCCTGGCTATTCCTCTCATCGACCAATTGGTTCCCAAGATTCTTCTTCAATTATCAAATTAGGTCACACGTGAAGGGGAGTGTTAGAGTATTTTCTCCTGCATAGAAAAATCATAAAGCCTTAATAGCATCCTGGGCTATTCCTCTCATCGACTCATTGGTTCCCAAGATTCTTCACAGATATATTTTGGGTCATCAAATTTGTGGCGTTCTTCATTTTCTTTATATTTTCTTCTTTCATCTTAAAAGTGTAGAAAAAAATGATTGGGTAATTACTATGGATCTTCTTATAGTACTTTAAAAATTATTAAACCCCTATCGCACAAAAGCCTCCTCATAATCTTCCCCTATGGTTACTAAAAATAAGCATATGTCCTCCTCTATCTAAAAAATCATCATTTGATGCATCATTAACTGAAAATAAATACACACCCACTGTGATCCTTTAAGAGTTAACCGGACCCCTTATAGTTCTCAAAAAGTACATTGAACCCTTTATGATACAAATATCAATTTGTTATTTTACTGCATAATCTATTAAAAATGATGATTTTTTGAACAAAGATGAGGGAACTTGTGCTTATTTTTTCTGACTATAAAAAAATTATGAAGGGAAGTTTAGTACCACAAAAGAAGTTCGATGTACTTTTAAAAAACTATATTGGATCCGTAGCAATTTGACTAAAATGATTTTTATCCATTGCAAACTTTTCAGTTGTGTAATACTGGCGTTCTCCGGATAATGGTAAGTCTCAAGACGAAGCAACAAACAACACATACCAATAATATATAGCAGATCCAAGGGGAGGACTAGACCTCACTAAATTTGCCATGCATAACCTCGGTTATCTCCAATTCTTTTTTTTTTTTCTTTTGTTAGAATATCAAACTTTAATTAGATAAGAAAATATTGCAATCACAATACAAAAACAGTTACAAACATCCAAACAAAGACAGCCCTTGAGACCAACCGTAATAAAACAAATAGTATTAACATTGATGAAAACATCACCAGATAAGGTAACTTTCACACAAAAAAATAGCTTGACTCCGTTAGTAAAAAGACAATCATCAATCAACTACCCCACGTAGGTCACCAAGGTAGATTTGAAAGGCACATGTTCTTGAGACATCAAAACCACGAGAGTGACAAGTAACATGGAGAAAAAAATAACACCAAACACAGATGAATTCAACAGGACTTATCCAATAGGACAGAGGCTGGGCCCAAAAAATTTGAAACTTAGATGATCTAAATATCTCATGAAAAAGGACGAAACTTCTAGGTAATAGGCTTAAACTGATAATACAACAGACTACTCTATCACCTCCATTAAATATATTTCACAAAAATAAGCCCCATTTAATATAATTACACATTTAGGATACCAAGTTTCTTCCAATGAAATAAAATTCTGAATCCACATTTATGGAATTATTGATGAATCCACCTTTATGGAATTATTGATGACTAACCAACTTTCATCTTGTTGTTGCCTTTAGATGTATATCATCTAAAAGATGTACGGAATGAGTGCTTTCAAATCCTTAGGAAAGTCTTCAAACTTGGAGAGGTACCAATTTCTGGTTGCATAACTCCTTCCCATCAGGTAGGCAATGACTCCCGAAGTGAAGCAGAATGCATATATTGTTTGAGAAACGCAGGAAATTCCTATGAAACCAAGAATCTCAAACAGATAGTGTGGACATATGACCAAATTGAATAGACCACCTTTTGGGATTTTATACTCTTTCTCTCCCTTACCCCTTAAATTGGAAAGAAGGTAATGGTGGTAAAAGTTACCACCAATTCCAATCAAGAATATCACCAATCCAGGATGCATTAAATTGATTGATGGTTGTGGAAGATCTTGTGTCAAGTGTTGACCGTATATCATAGTCGTTGTTCCTGGGAAGTAAATTAGAGAGATACTAATTGTGGCTTCAATATCCATTGAGCCACTGTATTTGTGCACAAATAACACCTGGGAATTGAAGATAAAAAAAATAGTATTCATCAAACATTTGAAACTAAAATCTAAATGAGTAAATGTCATTTCTCCCATGAGTTTTACTCTAATTTCTGAACTTTCCCATGACCTCTTAGTTATACTCATTTTCCCCCATGATACAAGTTTTGCCAAACAATACTTCATGTTGAAGGATAATTTTATCATTTTATTTTTGAGATATTTAATTATCTTTTATTGTCTTCCATTTCTTTTATTTTATATTTTGAAAATATTAATTCACTGAAATTTTTATATATTGGAAATGTATGTATGTATATATGCATGCATGCATGTATGTATAAAAAAAATATAGAATTTAATTATGTCGGTAATTTTGTGCATAACATGAGTTTTTCACAAATATTAATTTTTCTTCTTAGGTTTGAAAAGTTAGGCTAATTGCAAAAAAAAAATTTTTTAAAAAATTATGTATTGAGTTAGCCAAAAAAGTTTGATTCGATTTGAAATGTATATATTAGGGGAAAGATATTTTGAAGTGAATTTAATATATTTTAAAGTGAATTTAATTTTGTTTCTAATATTTCTGTAACAATGAATTTTGTAAGCTTTTTTTTTTTTTAAATATTTTTCTTCATATTATGAAATTAAACTTTTTGTGATTTTTTATTTGATAGTATCTTCTATTGAATGATTTCAATACAAATTTTTGCGTACTATTATTTTCTATTTTAAAAAGGAAAAAGATAAAAGATGCTTTTAAGGTTCTATTTGACAAAGTTTGAACTCATGGAAAAATATGAGTAAAATTAAAAGTTCGAATTTGGGATTTAAGAGTATAACTCATGGGGGAAAATAACATTTTCTCAAAACTAAACAAGGCTAAGGCATATGTTAGAGACTTTCATAAGACAATATGATTATTGACAAGTGATTAACAAATTAAAAATAATATTATTATCGTATCTTTTTAGTACCATTATAGCATTGAACGGTAATCTAAATCCAACTGAAACATCGTTACGAGGGGCAGAGAAAGAAGTAGAATTGCAAATGAAGCAGTACTACCTCAAGGATCCTCTTCAAGAAATGAATAGATAGAGGCGCGGTGAGCAAATAAAACCTGAGTCCCTCATTTGGGAAGAGGCCGAAAGAAGCCAGGCCAACAAGAAATGGAGGAGTGTATGATAAAAGCATGCCATTTTCACTAGAGATTTTGGCCTTGTTCTCAGATTTTTCTCTCCCAACTTTCGAGACCTTTAAATTCCATAAACCCGGCACTGATCGACAATGCAAATCCGATCACGGACATCGCTTTGACGAAGAAAGAAGGCGGTGGCGGATATAGCAATTTGAGCAATGTTGATAACACCATCTCCATTCTTTTCTGCCTGTGTGTTGTTTGCTAGCTAGGGTAAGTGCGAGTCTTTTAGTGACTCATATCATCCTTCACGAAATTTCGCCAATATATAACTGAGAGCTAGTGAGATCTACACATGCTTTGGAATTGGACGTTAGACAGGTCAGATATCTTCTTTCAAGGTTTAGTCCTTTTAAACTCTTTTTGAAAAACAATGAAAAAGGTGTTCTTAGTTGGGATTTCATTTTCAAAAAACTTGCATTTGCATTTAAGAAAACGAAAAGGGAACTCAGCACAACTTTTCCATTTGTTCACATCATGAGTCACTAGAAAAACTTGTCCAGTCGTTGCCCACTTCCTCGTCAAGTGTAGGTGAGTTACCTTAGTAATTCACTTACCGTTTTGATAATTCGGTCACTAAATTTGCCTTAATTTCGCAATATATTTAAAATTTAAATATAAGAATTTGAAAAATCTCAAAAACAGTAACTCATTTACTGTTTTGTTAATTCAAACATCGAAAAGGGTAGATTTAAAAATGAATTTAAAACAAAGGTATTTTTTAAAAGGAATTTACAAAATCAGGGCATAAATAAAAAGAATCCGATTAGTGGGAGGAGGGACTTTACGTTGAGGCTCGTTTACAGAGAAGTTAACAGCTGCATCAATTGACTTGCTAGTTATGATCTTCGCAGATTTATGATTTTTTGATGATTACGAGATTCCAGGATAATTCCATAGATTATTGGACAAAGATGAAAAAGAGAGAGAACCTTGTTAAATGGCCAAAAAAGGTGTAGTAAAAAATGACCAAAATGCATTTACAAGGAGATGTAAAGGACTTTTTTACCCATTACAAATAACTATCCCTAAATTCTCTCTCTTCATTATATTTTTTCCCCTCTATTTCTTAAATTCTCTCTTTTCATTATACCTTTTTCTTTTCTCCCCTAAATTCTCTCTCCTTCTCCCCCGCAACGTCCAACACTAGAATCCCCCTTCTCTCTTCATTCTTTTCTCATTTCTCTCTAAACGCTCAAAATCATCATTATCGCAATCCATATATTCTCTTTTTTATTTGTCAATAGTATTTTCAATTTTTTTTCTATTTTCTAAAAAATCATTTGCCCTTTTTTTAAAAAAAACTTTGACTCCATAATTTAATGTAAATTGTTTTAAAAAAATTACTTATAAAATAAAACAATCTGACAGAATCATCCATAATGAATCACAACGCTCAAGATTTATGCTATAAACCTATATGCTACAATATTAAATCATAATTTAAATTAATAATATGTTAATATAATTTATAGAAAATAATTGAATATATAATTGTTATAATATTTATATTTTTATGAGAAAATTTTATATTTTAGTTTCAAATGTGCCATTAGGATGAATATTTCCCATTGCTGAAAGCCACGTCGTGAAAAACCACTTGAAAGTATCTATATCTTCATGTGACATTAGAGCACAACTGAAAAGAATAGATTGTTCGTGGTGATTGACACCCACCATTATTGCAAAAGCATTTTGTACCGATTCACAAAGTAAGTTGTGTCAAACACATAACATCATGAAATTCTTCATACACCGCTTTACTACGGAAATGAATCTATGTCACATTTCTAAGCCTACCTTCATTATCAACATCAAACGAGTGAAAAAATTCTCTATCTTTTTCTTGCATCCTGCAAAACATATTATGGATGACCTCAGCATCATCATCACCGAGTCTTGGCTTTCTTGCACTTTCAATGAAGTTTCTACAATCAGGTGGCAAACAATTCATATTCTCTGGCCCACCAGCTTGTGTTTTTAGTAGTCTAATACTCTTATAAGGTCTTAATCATGTATATCATTACCCTCTAATGTTCTCTTCACATTAATGGACAAATTCCTATGACCAGCCATCAACTTGGATATAGACGGATCCAATTCGTGGTTGTGATTGGTCACTACTTTGCTAACATGCCATACACTATCATTTTTGAGAATGGTGTTTAATCTTGTTGGACAATTTATTTGTTTGCTTTCCCTCTCAAGAGCAGATGGTTTTTTTGACCTATCACAACTGATTGACAAATATTTTGGATCTCCTTCATGATCTTTGGACATAGATCTTTTCGCAACAAAAAATCCTTTTAATTTCCCTTGTTTCTTGTAAGCTTCAAACAAATTATCAATACTTGGAAAGCACATTCCTGCTTGTGGTCCTTTGTCAACATTAAAATCATTCGTTGTTGCTTCTTCATATCCAAAAGAATCTCCACGGTCGATACCTTGAGAATGTTCTTGATCATTTGTTGAGTCTTCAAATAAACTATCATCTTCTATGTTGCCAAATATTTCAACCATTTGCCTCCTTCTTTCATTCGCATCGTCTATTTTCAAACTTGTATTGTTAACTCTATAAGAGCTATAATGTATTAAAAAAATGATCAAAATCAATTGAAGAGTCCAAAAGTTACTTCAAATAGTATTTTGATGATGAAAAGCAACTGAAGAGAGCCAAAATTCACATATATAAGCACTTTTTTATGATCTAGCCGAAGTTTAAAATCAATCAAGCAAGACTTAATATCCATATAAGACTCAATCAAGCAAATGTAGCTCTTAAGCCTCTGGATCTATATTCTCGCGAAGTAGAGACTGGTCCAGTGTAGCAACACTAATGAAACTGCATACACAAATGTTAAGCTCTCAAAATTTAAATATTTATTTCGATTAATCAAGTTTAATGTGTTTATAAACTCATTAGATAGTGGTTTTATGTAATGCTAGACTTGAGAATGTGATGATATGTCCCACATAGCTGGTTCCTATAATGACTAAAATTTGGCTTCAACGTTAGTGTATAGTCCCATTTTTGTGGCTAATGAATTGGCTTTGGCTTTGACTCCAGTACGAGTTACACCTGTATATATGCTTGTATGATACAATAGATAAGCTTTTCATGAGTCCTAGCCTTATACAACCAAGTCAAGATATACACTTGAGATAAGATACAATAAAGTCAAGAATATAACAAAGGTTTTTTGCATTATCACCACCCTTAAGTGAAGTTGTGGAAGAGATAACAAGCTTGGGATGTAACCTTTTGAACCTTGTAATGGATAAACCTTTGGTAATCACATCTATCAATTGATCAATCAAGGAGATCTAGCATATATGTAATCACCATTCACAACCTTGTCACGAAGAAAGTGGAGATCTATTTCAATATGTTTTGTTCTTGAGTGGAACACTGGATTGATCGACAAGTAGGTAGATCCAATATTATCACACCATAATGTCAGCGGAGTCTTTGATAGAGCATAAAGTTTAGAAGTAATGACTTCAACTAGTATAGCTGTGTTGTAGCGAAGGCCAGTGCTCTATATTCAGTTTCAGTGCTAGATCTCGCAATGGTAGTCTGTTTCTTTGCTAACCAAGAGACAAGATTAGGCCCAATATAAATACAATATCAATGAGTACTTTTTCTATCATCTGGACAACCAGCCCAATCAGAGTCAGAATATACACGTAAGGCAGTATTTGTAGATTATTTATTATGTGAACCATATGTGACAGTACCTTTGAGATACCATAAGATTCTCTTTTTGCTACTGACCAATGAGCCTTAATGGGTGCATGCATAAATTGACAGGCTTTGTTGACCGCATAACAAATATCTAGTCAAGTACTTGTGAGATAATGTAAGGCCCTAACAATGCTATGATACAATGTGGGATCAGAAAAAGGGCCTCTGGTAGAAATAGACCATTATTGAATAGCGGCAATAGGACTCGAAATTGGCTTTGCACTGATAAGTTGGCACATTGTAAGAGATCATGTATATATTTTGATTAAGTAAGGATCATGCCATCAGAGACATTAGTAACCTGAATACCAAAACAGTAAGCAAAAGCCCCTAAATCTTTAAGACTGAATTTCCAATGGAAAATTGAGATGAATGAATCAATGAGATGGGAATTAGTAGTTGTAATCAATATATCATCCACATACACAAGTATAAAGATCGGAGATGGCCCAGTATGCTTAATAATAAGAGAAGTATCAGATTTTGAAGCTTGAAATCCTATACTTAGTAGAAAGGTGCTCAAGCGTGAAAACTAGGCACGTGGTGCCTACTTGAGCTCATAAATTGCCTTTTTCAACCTACTAACATGTGTAGGATAAAGGGGATGCACAAAGCCCTACAGTTGAGACTTATAAACTTCTTCATTTAAGAGTCCGTGTAAGAATGCATTGTTAACATCCAGCTACCTAACATGCCAGTTTTGTGAAATTGCAAGAGATAAAATTACTTGAACTGTTGTCGGTTTGACCACTGGGCTAAAAGTCTTAGTGTAATCGATACCCTCTTCTTGATTGCAGCCTTTTGCAACTAAGCAGGCCTTGAACCTTTCTACAATCCCATCAGGTTTTTTCTTGACTTGAAAAACCCATTTTGATCCAACGATATTAGCATTTTATGGTTTTGGAACGAGCTACAATGAAGGCTCTGGTAGAGCTTATGTTCTCCTGATAAACAAAAATGATAGTAAGTGATGCCTTGTATTCAAGTAGATCAAAAAAGAATCTACTCAGTTTTAAAGATATACGAGAATATGATTATCATATTGAAACCATGAAGGAAGACAATAAAGAATATCTCTATATTACATCGCTTGTATTTGGCAAAAAGTATATATAAAAAAAATTGTCAGCATTATATTTTGTATTATATTGTACGTATATAAATCCTGTGGAATTATATATTGTGATAAACCAGAAGATAATTGATTCAAAGAGCTTTATTCTTTGACATGATCGCCTTGGACATATAGACGCAATAATGATAAGATGAATTATTAAAAATTCACATGGACACTCATTAAAAATAAAAATAAAAAAATACTCTTATCAAATGAATTTTTATGTGCTGCTTGTGCCCAAGGGAAATTGATTATAAGGGCATCCCCAACTAAAATTGATGCTGAAAATCTTGCATTTTTAAAACGAATTCAAAGAGACATATGTGGGCCTATTTTTCCAGCATGTGAACCATTTCGATATTTTATGGTATTAATAGATGCATCCACACGTTGGTCACATGTTTCCTTATTATCCACTTGAAATGTGGAATTTGCAAGACTTCTTGCATAAATAATTCGTTTACGTGCACAATTTTCGAATTATACAGTCAAGAAAATTTGTATTGATAATGCAGGATAATTTACATCTCAATTTTTAAATGATTATTGTGCATCAATTGGGATCATAGTTGAGCATCTTATGGCTCATACATATACTTAAAATGGTTTAACAGAATCTTTTATTAAACGCCTACAACTAATCACTAGACCATACTTATGAGAACTAAGTTGCCTAGTTCTGGTTGGGGACATGCTATATTACATGCTAAAGCAGTAGTTCGAATAAGACCAACTGTTTATCATAGATATTCCCCTTTACAATTGGTTTCTGGTCAAGAGCCAAAAAATATCCCATTTAAAAATATTCAATTGTGTAGTATATATTCCAATTGTTCCACTGCAATGCATAAAAATGTGACCGTAAAGAAGACTAGGAATATATGTTGGCATTGAATCTCCATCAATCATTAAATATCTTGAACCCTTAATTAGAGATCTTTTTACAACGTATTTTACTGATTGCCAATTTGACAAAATAGTATTCCTAGCATTAGGGGGAGAAAAGCAAAAACTGAAAAAGCAAGAAATTACATGAAATGCATCATTTATGGCTCATTTTGATCCTCGTACAAATCTATCTGAACAAGAAATTCAAAAAATTATTCATCTACAAAAGATTGTTCACTAGTTGCCAGATGTATTCACTGATACAAAGAGAGTGACTAAGTCACATGTTCCAGCTTGAAATGCTCTCGCTAGAATTGTTTTTCTTAAGAGCAATCTACTAATACTCTAGTAAATGACTCTACGGTACGCCAAAAGAGTAGTAGACCAATTGGTTCCAAAGATAAAAATCCTTAAAAAAGGAGAGAGTCAAATAAGCAAGTTGGCATTTTTGAGGTTCTTAATAATCTTGTAGATGTCGCAGAAATTGTTAGAAGGCAACTCCAGCAGAGAATCATGTACGTGAGCATGAGAAAAATAGAAATAATATTGAAAACGAAGAGCTCTCAATTACTGAAATGAAATTGCTGTAAATGAAAATTTTTCATATGTAGTAGCTATTGAATTGATGACAAAACGAGGATTATGAATCACAGTTCATTCAAGAATGTCGACATAGAAATGATTGACTTTAATGGAAAGATGCAATAGAAGCAGAATTGAATTCTCTTGCAAAGTGTAAAGTTTTTGGACTTATAGTCCAAATACTTGAAAATGTAAAACCTGTAGGCTACAAGTAGGTATTCGTGCGAAAATGAAATGAAAACAGTGAAGTTGTGAGATATAAAGCACGATTTGTTGCACAAGGTTTTTCACAAAGGCCTAGAATTGATTATGAGGAGACAAACTCTCCCGTGGTGGATGTAATTACATTTATATATTTAATCAGCCTAGCAATTTGTGAAAAACTTCATATGCACCTTATGGATGTAGTGACAACATATTTATATGGGTCACTTGATAGTGATATTTATATAAAAGTCCCTGAAGGACTAAACATGCATGAAACATATAGATCAAATCCTCGAGAGATATACTTTATTAAATTGCAAAGATCCTTGAATGGATTAAAACAATCTAAATGAATGTGGTACAATCATTTGAGTACATACCTTCTAAAGAAGGATATATTAATACTCCCATAAGCCCATGTGTTTTTATCAGGAAATTAAGAAAAGGATTTGTTATTGTTGCTGTATATGTTGATGATTTAAACATCATAGGGACTACTGACGAGCTTATGACAACGGTTGCGTAATTCTATAAAAAATTTGAGATGAAAAATCTAGGCAAAACTAAATTTTGACTTGGCCTGCAGATCCAGCATTTATCAAGTGGAATTTAATTCATCAAAAGACTTACACTGAAAAGGTTCTAAAGCGATTCAATATGGACAAAGTTCATCCATTGGGTACCCCAATGGTTGTTCTATCTCTTGATATAAAAAAGGGACCCTTTTCATCCTCGAGAAGATAACGAGAAAATACTTGGCCCTGAAGTGCCGTATCTTAGTACGATTTGTGCTAGAGATGTCAATGGTAGCCTGCCCTGCCCTACAGGGGTACCGGCGGGGTAGGGGTGGGGTTTCTGCGAAAAAACTCATGAGGAGGGATGAGGCGGGGTTTTTTATTTGTGCACCGGTGTATGTGACCCCGCCCCGCCTCGCCCCGGTATATATATATTTAAACTATATATGTGTGTGTATGTGTGTACGTATGTATGTATGCATATATGTTATGTTTAATATTACATTCGTTTGAACAAAATATTCCCATTGCATTTAACATGGACATATAAAAATTGATTACTTCATAAATTGAACGTCTTGATTTGATTAATTGAACTTATTGTTTCTAAGTAATTTTTCCTTTTACTCATTCTGTGGAGATGCATGGTCTACTAATTAATTGCATGTATTGATTTGATCACTACAGCTTATGACTTCTAAGTAAATTTTTTTTATTGATTCTTTGGAATTTATCGTATAAAGAAAGACACTTTTTCATCATAAATCATCTTGATGTCTTATTTTAATCTATAGAAAATTATTTTTTAAAAATAATTTTAATTTTTAAAATTACTTTTGATAGTTTCTTTCTTCAAAATGACTTTTAATTTATCTAATTAACAGGTAAGGGTTTCATTTAACAAGTAGGGGCTTAGTAGGTAGGGTTTTACCTTGATGCTGTTGCCTCTTTGACTTTTGTGGACAGGTGCCCCATATGTAGGGGCATGGTGTAAAAAACACCGGTAGGGGCAGGTATGGTAGTGGGGAGAAAACTCCAATACAAGTATAGGTGCTTGATAGGGGCAAGTGAAAAAATAACAGGTGCGGAATAGGGGTTTGTGAACCTCACCCCTACCCTGCTCCATTAACATCCCTAATTGGTGCATTGATATATTTTGCTAACAATACACGTTCATATATTGCATTTTCTGTAAATCTATTAGCAAGATTTAGTGCTGCACCGACACGAAGACATTGGGTCAGTATCAAATAGATATTTCGTTATTTTTGCGGAACAACTGATATGGCTGCACAATCTGAATTAGTCAAGTATGTAGATGCTGGGTATTTATCTGACATGAAAGGATGATCCTAAACTGGATATCTCTTCACATATGGTGGTACAGCTATTTCCTGGCACTCAACAAACTATTGTTGCCACTTTCTCAAATCATACTGAAATAGTTACACTACATGAGGCAAGCCGAGAATGTATATGATTGATGTCTTTAACTCAACATATTGAAGGAAAATACAACATTGCAACTAGCAAAAGATGACCATCTATATTGTATAAAGATAATACTACTTGCATTACTCAAGTTAAAAGAAGTTATATCAAGAGTGACAGAATTAAACATGTTCACCAAAGTTCTTCTTTACACATGAAATCCAAAAGAAAGGTGAGATTGATGTTTGCCAAATTCGCTCAAGTGAGAATTTAGTAGATTTGTTTACAAAAGCATTACCTGCAACAACAATGGAAAAATTGGTACACAAGATTAACACGGGACGACTTAGAGATTACTCCTGATTGTCTTTATGAGAGGGAGAATTATACTCACTGTACTCTTTTTCCCTTAGCCTGGGGCTTTGTCCCACTAAATTTTCTTAGCAAGGTTTTTAATAAGGTAGCATAAAGCGTATAACAAGAATATTGTATTCTTTTCTTTCACTAGGTTTTTTCCCACTACGTTTTTTCCCACTACGTTTTTCCCAGTAAGGTTTTAATGAAGCATATTCTTGTAATAAATGTCCAAGAGGGAGTATTATGAAGTGATGTGCAATGGACATTCACTACAAAAACAGTAAAATATGGTGGCTTTGGCAGTAAAATCAAAAGCAAGACAAGAAATTAGTGCAAAGGGAAAGAAAGCTATTTGCATGCTAAGAAAGAAAATTATGCATACAATTAATGGAGCAAATCCTTTGTATCCCAATTTCACTTATAAATAGCTGGGAATAGAAAAAGCAAAGGAATAAAAAAAAAAGTAGATTGCAGTAGAAAAATTCCCCAGAAAGAAATTAGAGAGGCATTTATTGTATTCAAGTTATTCTATAACATTTTCTAGTTATTTCATAACAAGGTTCCTTTTTTAGCTAAAAAACTCCCATAATCACGAGATGTCTTTATTGGTGAAGTCAAGTTTTTTTGTTTCTTAGTACATCTCCATTTCCAGTAGCAAATCATGCATATTTCTCTCTTTTTCTTTAAAAAAAATAGTATTTGACTCTTCAATATCCTAACATGTTTTACTTGGATATTGTAATGTAATGATTTCTTTTATTTCTAGAGCACTGTGTCTAACTAAAAAAAAAAAGGGTCCAAATTTTTAAAGGGCAAAAAAGACTTTTGGTTACCATAGATTCTTTTCTGGCCATTTTTGGCCATTTAGCATGGTCCATATTCATTTTTCTTTATTATGGTATATAATTTGTTAATTCCACCGAACATACTCAATTATTGATTTAATTAATGTTTAGAAGTAAAACCCATTATAATTCTCATACCTATTTTGAGCAAAATTCCAGCTTATTTACACGCTTGACAACATTATTTGTGCTGGGTTATTTAAATTTCATTTTTTAACTAATATGTTGAAATATTAATTTGGATTCACTTAAAATTAATATTCTTGAAAACTATTTATACTTTCCACCATGGGAAATGAACTATTATTTCTTCTTTTTTGCCAAACAATTGCAATTACATACACACACACATGTTAGACAATGCATTAAAAATGATAATATACAGGTTATTGGTAGTTAGATAGCTAATAATGATAAAAGAGAACATAAAAAGTTGTCAAGTTATTCAATAAGGGTAGATATGAAAAAGATAGAATAAATTACATATTTGTCCTTATTTTGGCCATTTTTTACCAAGTTTTTTTGCCACAAATATTTTTCCTTTCCATATATATATATATATATATATATATATATATATATATATATATATTCACGCATTTGTTGGTCAGTTTATTGGAAATGATAGTACACTAGGTAGTGGTTGGGTATTTAATGATGGAAGAGAAATAAAAAGTTTAATTCAAATATAAAGTTTCAATTTTTTTTTTCATTAAAGATAAGATATACAATAAGTTTGTCCTAAATTACCATTTTGAACATTTTTGGCCAAGGTTTTTTATTACAAATATTTTTCCAAAGAGGACGACAAATTTTCTTCTTTAAAAGATTATTAGATAACTAACTTAATTAAGTCTCTGTTAAAAAACAAAGAGAAAAAGTGAAAAAGATAAGCATCTTTACGTACGATAGTGACGAGCACCACACCACTACATGCACCTTTGAATTTGTCCATCCACCAATAACAAAGTATGATGTTTCAACCAGAAGAAGTGGAAAAGAAAAAGAATATGGAGGGGGATTTTTTTTACCCTCATTTTAAATTTTTATGACAAAAATACCCTATTTTTTAAATTTTTTTAAAAAATACCCTTTTCGGTAGGTGACTTACTGTTTGGGGATCCCAAAATTTAAAAAAAAATTAAAAAAGGGTAATTTAAAAAAAAATTTAAAAAGGTACATTTTTAACGAAAATAGTAAGTCGCCTACTAAAAACGGTAAATGACCTACTGAAAATGGGTTAATTTGCGTGAATGGTTGAGGTTTGAGGCAAATCAAGCCAACGTTGGCTAAAAGGCGTGGGGGCTTGTAATGCTTAAATGAGTTTGCGGAATTTGTTGGCTGAAAGGCTCGTCTGCATTTAATGCATGTGCCTTTGCTTTTTTTGGCTTCAATGCAGAATCGTTGGCTCGTTGGCTGAATGTGAACCAATTTGCCTTACCCCATTTTGGGTAAGTCACTTACCGATAGGTGACTTACCATTTTTGTTAAAAATACAACCGTTTATTTTTTAAAACTTTTTCAAATTTTGGGTTCAGTGAACATTTCAATAAGTGACTTACAGAAAAAAGTATTTTTGAAACGAATTTAAACAATAGGGTATTTTTACCATAAAAATTTAAAATCAGGGTTTTTTTTTTTTTTACCAATATGGAGTGCTATATGTAAGGATAATTATCATGCTATCCGTGTTCATCGTGTCCATGAAATAATCCATTGGGCTGCATTTGTACACGTTATTGATTAGTGTGTCACATTTTATTTTTAGTTTTCCTCTCTTTATCCAAAGAGACTTGAGAGGTGGAATCGCATTCTCGAGTGCCAATCCATTGGATTAAGGGAACATTTGCACCAATTTTACCACGTGTGTGAAAGAAAGCAACAAGATATTGAGATATTCGGAAATGTAAGAACGAGTTATCTAAATTTAAACAAAGTCTTCTATTAAGATTACAATTTTAGGTAATTTTAAACAAAGTTTTTTAATTGAGGTTATAGTTTTTAGCTAATTTTAAACAACGTCTTCTATTGAAGTTACGTTTGTTAGAAGGACTGCTTAATCCAATTAAAGAATTGTTGAGCAACAATATTAAAGAGTCAGTGGCTTCCCCACTGATAATCACAATCTAATTCGGTTATATCCCACAAAAAGCACAAAAGTAATCCTAATTATTTGCCAATGATGTATGCTTAATAGCCAACGGTGAACAAAAGAAAATAGTGTTGGAATTGGATGAATTGCGAATGGGAAATTGGGAAATAAATATGAATTATCAAACTTATTTTGTGACCTTATAATTGAGTTAATGGTGCAAACGTTTGAATCTCAATTGGTAGGCTTTGAAGTCCAAACATTTAGCATGCTAGTAGAAGACATCACAAGCTTATAGCAAGTGCAAAGAAGTTGCAAGCTTGTTTTTAGGTAACTCACGAGAATTATAACCTTTAGCACATGATGGCTCATGATGATTCTTTATTAACTTGCAGTGATGGCATGCAAAAGAATTGCTAAACGTTGTGAACGTTTCCATTATTTTTTCCGTTCCTTCTCCTGCAATTATGGAATTAATTGGTTAGTTAAAATTGATCAGCTTTGGTTCTCTCTCTATATATAGTTGTGAGTTTATAGCATTTCGGACTTAGAAAAAATAAGAGAAATTTTCTCTGTTCACTAAAGTTTTCTTAAAATTTTGATTTCTTTAGCAATAGCAAGAGATCTCGTAATTTGGTGTGTTCCTATTATGAGATAATGTGATTGTTGTATCTTGAGAGGCTTGCGCGATAAACAATCAGCACTGTAGCAGTGCGTTAAAGCCTTAAGAAAATTGAGTCCAACTCAATCCTCAATCCTGAATTTTATTTTTGTTACTTACTCAATTTCTTTATTATATTTTCCTTGTAATTCATTTAGTTTAAGTAATCTATTCTACTCGTATGTCCAATTAGTTATCTTAATTTTGGTTTAATTCTTAATCTTACCACTTGCTCTATTTTACACAGAAGCTTTTACGTATAATATTTCTAACAAATAGAGATAGAAAACCGTGACGTCTTCTCTTGCTCGTTATATTTGCTATTTTCATCTTACAAGTGTACAACCGCAGAGCTAGAAAAAGAAACCACAATGCTTTATATCTGTAGCAAACTTCTCTATTGTATTCTAAAGCTCTCTGGAAAGCAATACACAAAGATAAATACAATAATCTACTAGAACGGATACAACAAACTTTGTTCTCGCTTAAACAAAATTCTGAATCCATCCTAGATTATACGTAACCAACCAAATTTCATCCAAATCCTCAATTTCACGGTTCATCATCTAAAAGATCTATGGAATGAGAGCCTTGACATTCTTAGGAAAATCTTCAATCTTGGATATGTACCAATTTCTTGTGGCATAACTCCTTCCCATCAGGTAGACAATGGCTCCCAAGTTAAAAGAGAATGCATATGTTGTTTGAGAAATGCAGAAAATTCCTATGAAACACAAGAATCTCAAATAGATAGTGTGGACATATGACCAAATTGAACAGACCACCTTTTGGAATCTTGTACTCTTTCTCCCACTCACTCCTTAACTTGGCAAGGAGGTAATGGTGGTAACTTTTACCACCAATCCCAATAAGGAATGTCACTATTCCGGGATACATTAAATTAACTGAAGGCTCTGGAAGACCTTGTCTCAACCGTTGAGTGTAAGTTATATCCGCTGTATATGAGAAGTAACTCAAAGAGATAGTAATTGTGGCTTCAACATCCATCGAACCACTATACTTGTGAACGAATAGCACCTAAAAAATAAAGTTATTATTTTTGTAAAAGTTTATCCAAAAGAGCACTAAATACGGAGGGGAAAAAGCATAATTGAAATGAAGCAAATACCTCAATGACCCTCTTAAGGAAATGAAGGGATAGAGAGGCGCTAAGCAAAGAAAGCCTGAAACCCTCGTTGGGGAAGAGGCCGAAGGAAGCCATGGCAGCAACAAGTGCAGGAGTGTAGCCCACAAGCATGCCCTTTTACTAGAGATTTTGGGCTTGTTTTCAGATTTCTGTGCACCAACTCTCCAGAATTTAGAATACTGCATGTGCTTTCGTTTAATTTCCATAAAGCATGCATTGATCATCGACGCAGCCCAGATGATGGACAGGGCTTTCACGAACAAGGATGCAGGTGGTGGATATAGAAACGTCAGCAATGTTGAAAACACCATTTTCACACTTGGCTTCTCCTCTCTGCGTGTGTGTTTTTTTATAGGGTGAATTGCACAACACTTTCTATAATTTGACAAATGTGCACAACACCCCTTTATGATTAGAAAATTAACTAAGATATCCCTATAGTTTTAGCGAGGGTGCACGTCCCTCCTTTAGTATCTCCGTCTAAAATGATGATTTTTGAGCTTCACGCGTGCACAATGAGATGCCGCTTGATTATTTTGATTTCAAATATAGCTAATGGACTATTTTACCCTTAATAAGTGTTAAAATAAAATTGAAATAAAAGATATTTATTAAAAACTTAAAAAAAAAAATCATCTTCTTCCTCTTTTCCCCCACCCCTATGCAGCAACCCCTTTCCCACGTAGCACCCCCTATCCCCCTAACCCAGCTGCCCTACCCCCTACCCTTGTCAGCACCCCGTCCCTTTACCCCAGTCAGCCCCATCCCCCTTCCCTCCCCAACCCCCCACCCGCTTCCCCCATTGGCACCCCCCAACTTCCTCCTATCGGCACCTTCCCCCCTACCCCCTCCCCCATCGCAGCCCCCTTCCCCTGTCTCCATCAAAGTGTGTTCGATGTGTGTGTTCGACATGTTCCCATCTGAAAAGATTGCATTATTGGTGGTGGCATCACAGTGGCGATCGTTGCTGTGGTGGTGGTGTGAATTATTAGAGGGGAAACGGTGTATGAGGAAGAATTGATCTTCAGAAGCATTTACTTTGGATCTTTTGCTTGTAGTTGTTGCTATAGTACTTACTCCTGGTAGTGATGAAAGGGATTGGGGTGGTGGCAATGGAGAGGAGGGAGCGGTAGAGGTGATGGGGAGATGTTGATTTTTGGGGAGGAGGGTGGCACTAGCGGCGGGGTGGCGTGGTGGGCTGGTTTGGTTTATTTTTTTTTAATTTTATTTTTAATTTTTTAAATAAAATAAGGGTAAAGTAGACTTTTTATGAAATAAGATAAGGGCAAAATAGACATTCTTTTATAATTCGTAAAAAAACTAACGGTAGTTAGCTTTAGGGGGACGTGTGTACCTTCTCAAAAACCGTAAGGGAGCAATCCACTAATTTTCTAATCATAGAGGGGTGTTGTGCACATTTGTCAAACTATAGGGAAGTGTTGTGCAATTCACCCTTTTTTATAAGGTGATTTATGTATAAAAAGGTTTTTAAGTCCCGTCCCCCGCCGTCCCAGCAGTAAGAAGTAGAGATGGACACAACTCATGATCCGGGTTTGAATTTACTTTCCTGTCCTGAATTAAGTGCTCTCGACTTGACTGGTATATAGTATAGAAGACGTACTATGCACCCGACTTTTGCTAATTGATGGTCGGATTTCGCCAATTGGATTTTTCTTATCGTAAAAAAAATGATTTTAAGCTAATCATATCATTTGTAAATTCAAATTATATTTGAAACACATGTGAGATTGGAATTAATATGTATATTTTACTTAAATAATTTTTTGTTATAATATTATCTGTTATTATATTTTTTATGGAATAAAGAAAATAAAATTAATTTTATGAGAAAACTACTAATTAAAGAAGATTCTTGAACAAGTAATAGTTGAGTTTACAAGAAAATGACAAACAATGAAGGTTGTAGTTTTAAAATAGTAGATGGTATTATATAAATAATTATAGGTAATTTTTTTTCTTTATAAGATATTTTTGTGGGTTTGTCTTTTATGAAATTATAAATTCTACTTCTCGAATTAAAATTTGGATAAAACTTGAGCAGATCTATAATTTGCAAAATTTGAAATTCTAAATAAACTTTATATTTAAAAAAATACTATTAAAGATAAAAAAATTAAATTTACAAATGAATTTCACAAAACTTTATGGAATTCATTTTTCCAAACACACTATAAAGGACATTTGCGTCTCTTTATATCTATGACGAGAGTTGTGTGATATTTCCATGGTCCATGTTATGTAATATGGATGTCTGTAGCCTTGCATTCTGGACTTGTGCTATTGTAATTTTTAATTTCAAAATATGTCATTTTTTCAAAAGAAATATAAACAACTTAAATTTTTTTTCGCTATCCTTTACTTTATTTTAATTTTAAACAATTAACCGTTCTGATTTTCTCACCAAGTAAATTAAACTTTTCAAAAGGTAAAGACATTAATATTTTGACTTTAAGAGCGCGTTTGAAAAGTCACCTTATAATCAGATTTGAATAAAATTGAAAGTAATTACACAATTAGAAATGTTTTCAAGTAATTAATTGATTAAAGGTAAATTTGGTGTAATTAGACCAACTCAATTATACTCTCAAGTTCTCATGGAGAAGTGTAAATTGGTAAAATTAAACAATCTAATCACTCTCCAACAACTTTCTTTTTATTTCATATTCTTCACGCTTCATTATAAGACAAATATAAATAGAAAATAGTAAATAAATAAATAAATTTAAAAAAATTGAATTAAATTAGTACTATAATAGATAAACTAATTAAAAATATATATAAATATATAAAATTTATTTAATTCATTAAAAATTTATGGAGTTTTTGACTATAATTAATTAAATATTATTATATTTTTAGCTAATAATAGTTTCATATATTTATATTTATAATTCATAATATTTAAAATAAATCATATTTATTTTGAAAATTACACGATTGAGGGTACTGCAGAGTCAACAAACGAGGCTAATGATTTTACAAAGAAAACGAGTGGATTGAATGCGCGCAAGGTATTCATATAATTCGTCACGTAACTATTCTGCGATGTAGTAATCGTCATTGGCTACCGCTAAACCAACGAAGTTATATATATATGCCCAAGGCACAAAATTAAGGTAATCCTAATTATTTGCCAATGATGTATACTCAATAGCCAACAGTGAACAAAAGTAAACACACACGAAACTTCGAAGCAAGAAGCGAAACTACAATGATTTAAACCTATAGCATACTTCTCAGCCGTATTTTAAAACCTCTAGAAAGCAATACATAAAGATAAATACAATAATCTCTAAAATTGCTCTCGCTTGAACAAAATTCTGAATCCGTCCTTGATTATTGGTAACCAATCAAATTTCATCCAAGTTCTCAATATTAAAGGTTCATCATCTAAAAGATGTATGGAATGAGTGCCTTGACATCTTTAGGAAAATCTTCAAACTTGGAGATGTACCAATTTCTTGTGGCATAACTCCTCCCCATCAAGTAGATAATGGTTCCGGAAGTAAAAGAGAACGCATATATTGTTTGAGAAATACAAGAAATTCCTACAAAACTCAGAATCTCAAAAAGATAGTGAGGACATATGACTAGATTGAACAAACCACCATTTGGTATTTTGTACTCTTTCTCACCCTCACTCCTTAAATTAGCAAGGAGGTAATGGTGGTAAAAATTACCACCAATCCCAATAAGGAATGTCGTGATTCCTGGATACATTAAATTAATTGAAGGCTCTGGAAGACCTTGTGTGAGATGTTGAGCGTAAATCATAGTTGTCGTGCTCGAAAAATAACTCAGGGAGATAGTAATTGCATCTTCAATGTTCATTAAACCACTATATTTATGAACGAACAACACCTAAAAAAGTAAAATTATTATTTATTTTAAAAAGTCAACCCAAACAAATACTAAAGCGGAATTGAAAAGAAGCAAGTACCTCAAGGACCCTCTTGAGGAAATGAAGGGATAGAGAGGCGCAAAGCAAAGAAAGCCTGAGACCCTCGTTGGGGAAGAGCCCAAAGGAAGCCATGCCAGCAACAAGCGCAGGAGTGTACAACACAAGCATACCCTTTTTGCTGGAGATTTTGGGCTTGTTTTCAGATTTCTGAGCACCAACTTTCCAGAATTTAGAGTACTGCATGTGCTTCCCTTTGATCTCCATAAACCCGGCGTTGATCAGCGCTGCGGCTCCGATCACCGACATGGCTTTCACGAACAAAGAAGGCGGTGGTGGATATAGAAACGTGAGCAGTGTTGACAGCACCATTTTCACACTTTGATTTCTCCTCTATGCGTGTGTGTGTGTTTACGAGGGTGATGAACTGATAATAACTAGTCTTTAATCAGTGTTATCCGCCTTCTGGGATTGGGCTGAGCTGTTCAGATAGCGAAATTTGTTAAAGAGGACATTTGCGACTTTTTATACGTGACGATCGTTGATGATTTTTCCCTTGTCCACAGCGTGTTATTAAATTGTCTCACTTTGGTAACCTAAGGAAAATGTCTAATAAGTTTGACTTGGGGTATTTAAGGAAATTAGACGAGAATAAGGGTGGATGGGATGCGCGCGCGTAATTTGATTACTCATCACACACACACACACCCATATATACCAAAAGGGGCAAACCATTACCACAAATCCTAGAGGCCTCTTTTTGCCGTTCAAACTTTAGTATGACTTGCCAAATAGATTCTTTTTTTTTTTTTTTAAATCAGGAACAGGTTTATTAGACAAAACTTTTGGTGTTTTCATGTTTTTAAATTAACTTCCATTATTTTTAAATGCTCAAATTAATTTGGGATGAAAGAATGGCTCGAACAGTTGATACTACTTTCTTCAATAAATTCAAATCTCGTAGGAGGGATTTGAGTGATGCGGCCCCGGGCACTGGGGGTGATGGTAATGCTCAAATTAACTTTTAATAATTCATAATATAGTTAAGTTAATATCTATTATTTTGTTCTCGTTAAAAAACTAATTCATATTAGAGACTGATTGACTTTATTTATTTGTGGTTTATAAGCACTAAAACAGTAAAAAATAAACACCAAAACAAGCCAAGCCAACAACCTCTTAGTCTCTCCAGGCAAGGCCTACAAGGACATTTTTTCCCTTGATTTAGTTTCATTAACTATTCTTTATATAATCTTATATTATTTTGTGAAATAGTATTCTTGTAAAAGTCTCCAATCAAATAAATAAATAAATCTCGATCATCCATAACAATCAATTTGAATAGTTATAAAACATTGTATAATTTATAAAATATGTCTACTTCGTACAAGATATAACAATTTGATTCACACAAATGAGCTTCATATGAGTCGCTATTGGCTAAATTTCAAGAACCCACAATTCCAAATGCTAATATATATTATGTCGGTTGCGGAGGTTGTATCTCTTGGTAAATGATGGTGAATTCTCGCCAACTCCTTCATGAAGCACACAGTAGTCGGGGTCCTCTAGTTTGCTTACATCTTCTGGCAACTCGGCTTCAACCCATGTAGACCAATCCACATCACTATCTGCATCACTCTCAACATCCCATGACAATTCTTTGGTTCTTTGCATTCCATTAACCTTGTCAATCAATTGAAGCAGCATATGATGATTCAAGACTTCATAATCTCTGCACAAGAAAAAAGGGTTAGACATACTCAACACACAAATACAATACAATTTGCTTATTTGAGGGTTCATGATTTAACCTGTAGGTCACAATGGCATATAGAAGTTGGGCTGCTGCTAGAAGCACTGACAATGATCTAATCACACTGATTATCCACACCGGTTGTTCAATGACATTTGTGGCATACCGGAGTACAACGGATTCGACAAAAAACGTAATACATAATCCTGAGAATGAATAAACAGAAAAGATCATTAAGTCGAATAGCACATTTGTGTATATGGTTATTTAGTGGCTTGAGGAGAAATTTATTTACCTATATAAAGCCTAGGCCTGACATTGTACGTCTGCTTTGTACTTGTGAACATGTAGACTAGAAAGATCGCCAATGAGTAATAGAGAAATGCTTTGATCAATCGTGATTCAAGCAGCAGGGCATTGTGCAAGGCAAAGAGCTTGTCGATGGCAAGAAACATGCTTGCCTGCTTCGATTCAAAAGCTTCCTGTAAAAGTATTAGGATGCAAGAAAAAATCAGAACACCATCGTTGAAAGCTTTCTGTAAAGAATTACTATGATTGCGTAACATATATGTCTAACCTGAGCTGCTAATATCGTCCTTGAATTTTCTACTAGATAATCATGAGCTCGTTGAAGCTGTTCTTGCTTTTGAAGAAGCTCATCTTGTTGCTTACGCCCAAATTCCGCTAGCCGTTGCAGAGTGTTCCTGAAATTATGTTGTAAATTCAGAAAATTGCATTTTCTTTTTCTGCAAATCTGTTTATAAATTTGACTGCAATCTTGATTTCAAACAGAGATTAAATTCTTCTTTCTTTTACCTGCTTTCTTCTAATGCTTGGTATTGAGACTTAGTGAGAGAATTGAGACCCTCAAGAGCAGCTGATTGGCTATCAAGAAGTTCTTTCTGTTTCTCTAAAGAAAGCCCTGCCATATTTCCAATGTCATCAGCTTTCCTCTGCAGGGTTGTCATCTTTGAAGAAATTGCATCCCCAACTTTTCCAACCTCTTTTTCTATCTCAATTGCTTCATTTTTTATGTTATCGATCTCCACGCCCAAATTTTCATAAGAATCTTGAAGCATTCTCATTCCTTCCTCCAACTTCTCCTTCGTCTTTTGTTGGCCTTCTCTCAACTCTGCTTGAGAAGCTGCGATACCCCTGGATTCCTCATAGATTGCTTCTGAATGCTTCAGAACAGCATTTACATAATCTTCAACTTTCTGAGAAGTTTCTGCCACTTTTTGAGTTCGAACATCTATGGAAGCCAAAGAATCATGAATGTCGTTTGCGTTCTTCAACAGCAGCTCTCCTCGCTCTTCCATGTTTCCAAGTTTTTCTTCTGCACGCTCTGCAGACTCTACCAATCCATTCACCAAGGTCTCAGTCCGGTATCTAAAGGCTTCATTTCTGGAACAATTTAATGTCAATCAAAATCCACGTGCTCTTGAAGCGATGAAATTCAAATACAAGAAAATAAAAGGGGAAAGAATTAAGAAAAGAAGAGGGCAAACCACTTACTGTAACTGATGGCAGATGTTATTGGCTTCTAGATAGAAACTGAGATAATTACTATGAGCATGATCATCCAAAAGCTTTACACAATTGGTTATGGAAGATTTTGGATCGCAACGAGGAAAAGGCCTCCCTGACATCTTATGAAAGCACTCACTGAGATGCCAAGCCAGCCTGGACTTCAACTCCTCATCAGCAAGGATCTTTGCGCATGATGCAAAGACCTTTTGATATGCAATCTGCATGCACACATCCGACACAAGCATCTTGATTCTAGCGTCCTCCAATTGCTTCTTTCCCTTTTGGTCGTTGAAAGCTTCCATAGCGAATTCGCCAACCAAACCTTTGGCCATGGCCTTGGCCATGTCCTCTGAAGGTTTCTGGCTTGAATGATGTGTGTCTTTATTGGAAGAAAAGAACCAACCCCATGACAGATGTGTTTGCGCAAGCAAAACTAAAACCAAGACTTGTGACCATGAACGCCTCGGGTGATGATTGCCCATTTGAGTTATTAGTCTATAAGTGAAACCCAAACCCCTGCATTGTTATGATCAAACAATACCAGCAGTTAGAAACAGAGTGAGGACCATGAATGTCTTCTAATATTTTAGAAGTTGTGAATCGTTGCCAAATATTTCATTGGGCTTGTCAAAAAAATTCACAATCGTTAAATAATCTCTTTCGACATGAACAAATTCTTAATTAAGATCAAAATGACTATCATCGACATGTTGGACCAACTATAGCATGGGAATTTTATTGCACAAAACACTGCCTTTGGAGTACTTGCAAACAGAAACAACAATATCTTCAAAAAAGCTAAGGGCTTTATTAGTATTGTTATAAATAGATTGTCATAAAATTTCTCTCTGGCCTCTGCCTCAAAATCTTTCCTGTGTCAACATAAATTTTGTCTCACCTTTGAGTGGGACTTTTACAAATTTTGTCTCACCTTTGAGTGGGACACTTACAAATTCACAAAATTTATTCTAATCATAAGTTACACAATACACACTAACGCAACACGCTTCTCTCAAACTTGAGAAGGACTTTCCGGAAAAACTTACTTGAAACTGCAAACGGCAACGTTAAACGTTGCCTCTAAAGTTTCTGATAATTGCAAAGCCGCCAATTTATGGGGATACTTTATTATTTTTTGGGGCTTAGACTTGGACTGCAGCGTCTGTCGAGTGGCGGGTGCGAAGTGTCTTTTTATATACAAGAGGTGGGTGGTGCTTGGCGGGCAAGTAACGGACGCGAAATGGAAACGATAACAATTAATTAACAATCACCCTGAGAAAGACATGCAACGCTTGGACACTGTTTTTTTATACGAGGAAAGTAGTAAAAAAAATTAGAATATTTTAGATTTTGTAAATGGAAACACTTGGCTACGTTTAGACAACCTAATCATTTTTATTACTACTAATAATGTGGGTGATTCCTGTCTTAATAACGAGGCAGATAAAAGGAAACTATTTTGTAATCTTTGTTGGAAACAAAGGAAAAATCTTTGGCTTGGACGGGTGGCAAAGGAGACAAAAATAAGAAAAAAGAAAACAAATTTAATGGTTTACAGAGTTTAAAGAATTAGAAACTCTTTTTCAAATAGGCTAAAATGATTTTCATGCACTCAAATCGTTGGACATTATTAAAGATTAATTTTACAAATAGTTCTTATCATTTCTCATTTTTTAAAAAATTAGTTCTCATTGCTTATAATGTTCCATAAAAATATTTGAACTAGTCCTCCTTAATATTTCAAAAAAAAAAAAATCAAACTAGCTAGTCTTTATTATTCAAAAATATCCATAATATTTCATAGAAATAGTCAAATAAGTCCCTATTATTTAAAAAAAAAAACATTGATATTTTACTTTTCAACATTTTTTAATTTATTCAAATTATTCTCAATTTTATTTTGCTCATTTTTTCTTAAATAGGGATCAATTTAAATAGGTTTGTAAAATATTGAGGATTACCATGCCGAACTTTTCCTTTTGAATGAACCACAAAAACAATTTGATCATTGACTAAAATTCAGGATTAAATCTGTGTGGTGCCAGACTTCCATTTGATTAGCAAATAATTAATTATTAAAAGCTTATCCAATGCAGGGAACTTAAAATGCGATGATCTCTCAAGGAGCCACATAGCTAAATATCTTTGTTCCACTTATGAAGGGTCTAGTGGTCAAGATCGACTTCTTGAAATTACAGTATTTAACATCATCTCCAATTTAAAATCCTGAAAATGACATGCATTAATTTTTAATATTTGCGTAAGATGTATAAGTCCTCTGAATACATGCTCAATCCAAAACAGGTCCTTCAACTTTTTTAAATTCCTTAGGAGGCCTATCTAATTAACACCGTCAGTAAAACTTAATGGTCAACGTATTAACATTGTTAAAAAACCAAAAGTATCCTTACATTGATTATTAAATTTGCAATGGCAAATAATCTTTATATATGAAATTTTGTGGATACCTTTGACGTACTTATTTCTATATCTTTTTTCAATATTTTCACACTAACTTCTCTCATTATCTGCTTGTATTCAACTTCATACAAATATTATTCATTGCCACATCTAACACAAAAAATCACCAATTGACACTGAAATGAAAATTCTCATTTTAAATAAAAATAAGAAATTTAAGTTAATCATTAATTTTTTAGTTAATATCAAATGATTAAGTTTGAGATTTGATACATATTATTGTTAATAAATCTGTATATTATTTAGACTTTTGCCTCTTTATAGGCTTACATATACTCTTAAGTCCCAATATGATCATTTTATAAATTTGTTCCAAGTCATAAATTAGCCACATAACCATTAACAATACAACCAATTGTATTCTAAAGCGCTCCACAAAGCAACACATAACATAAATACAATAATCTATGATATTGGACACAAGAATTTTGCTCGAATAAAATTCTGAATCCATCCCTGATTGTCAGTAACCAGCCAAATTTCATCCAAATTCTTGATTTCACAGGTTCATCATCTAAAAGACGTATGGGATGAGTGCCTTAACATCCTTAGGGAAATCCTCAAACTTGGAGATGTACCAATTTCTGGTGGCATAACTCCTTCCCATCAGATAGATTATGGTTCCCCAAGTAAAAGCAAACGCATGTATTGTTTGAGAAATGCAAGAAATTCCTATGAAACCAAGAATTTCAAAAAGATAGTGTGGACATATAACCAAATTGAACAAGCCACCTTTTGGAATTTTGTAATCTTTGTCGCCCTTGCTCCTTAAATTTGCAAGGAGGCAATGGTGGTAAAAGTTACCACCAATCCCAATAAGGAACGTCGCAATTCCGGGATACATTAAATTAATTGATGGTTCTGAAAAAATTGGTGTCAGATGTTGTGCGTAAATCATAGTAGCTGTTCCTGAGAAGTAACTCATTGTGATAATAATTGTGGATTGAACACCCATTAAACCACTATACTTGTGAACAAACAACACCTGAAAAATAAAATTACGTTTAATCGTTATATAGAAAGAAAATCTATGTCTATTAACTAGAATTCAGACCTTTTCTATTAATGCCACGTCATTATTTCATGAAATATTTTTACTCCAAAAAGTTCGGCCCTTTTTCTTATCAATGCCCACACTTTTTTATTTTATTTTTTAATTTAAATATTTTACTCAATTATTATAAATATTTTATTAAAAATAATTAATTTTAAAAAGTTTATGAAGAATTAAATCTTAAAAAAATATTTTTATATTCTATCCCATAACAATGAAGAAAAATTTATACATGTGTATTAAACTAGTTTTTTTTTTTCCAAAAAAAAAAAAAAAAAAGAATCGATCCAGACAAGCACTAGATATGGAGGGGAAGAAACAGAATTGAAAAGAAGCAAGTTACCTCAAGGACCCTTTTGAGGAAATGAAGGGATAGAGAGGCGCTGAGCAAAGAAAACCTGAGACCCTCGTTGGGGAAGAGCCCAACGGAAGCCATGGCAGCAACAAGTGCAGGAGTGTACAACACAAGCATACCCTTTTTGCTGGAGATTTTGGCCTCGTTTTCCGATTTGTCTCCACCAACTTTCCAGAATTTAGAGTACTGCAAGTGCGTCCCTTTGATCTCCATAAACCCCACAATCATCAGCGCCGCGGCCCCGATCACCGACATGGCTTTCACGAACAAGGATGCCGGTGGTGGATATAGAAACGTCAGCGATGTTGACAACACCATTTTCACACACTTTGCTTTCTCCTCTCTGCGTGTGTGTGTGTGTCTGTGTGCTCTACAAGGATGATGAGATCCTTTAATGACTGTTATATGTACTGTGGATGTCTGCAGTGGTGTCCTGGAAAGTCAACGAAACTGAGTGGATTTGGATGGCGTGCTCGTTATTTGATTATGTTTGATTAGATTGCAAACCGAACCCTATAACAAATAAATAAAGAAATATAGAATATATACTAAGCAAATAAAATATAAATATAGAATAAATAAAAAATATAAATATAAAGAATTTTTAAAATATAAAATTTATTTAATTTTATAAATGTTTAATAGAGTTGTTGATTATAAATAAATATTATTATTTTTTCGTAAATAATACTTAATGTTAAAAATATTAGTAGTAGATAACATTTAGTTTCATATATTTATATTTTCAATAAGTCATAATAATTTTTATAATAAATAAATATTCTATTTTAAATATTTTTAACAAATAATATTTTTAAATATTTGTTAGTAATTATTTAATTGTGTAATTGCAATCTTACAACCATACATTATATAAAAAATTAACGTGTAATTATACAGCCATACCAAACATGTACTGCGGAAAGAAAGATCTATTTTTCGTGACTTGCACTTGTCGATCTCAACCTAGAGAAGTGATCGACTAGGGCCCTATTGATGAATGAAGGAAAGGGTTTATGAGCCCTAGTCCTGTAAGCTCACACCCGTGGAGAGTAGATCGTTCAACACTTACGACACAAACACATTTTTTGCCTATAGGTCCTAGTATCATAGGCGATCAAATGGCTGCCCCCTAATTATTAAATTGACCTGCTATGATGATTCCATAAAGACCTAGTAAAGGTATGACAAACAAATAAAGTAGCCCTATATTTAGATGTGACAGTACCATACCATAATAAAAAGGTATAACGGTCCTATGGTGTAAATTACTGCATAATTACTATATAATTACTAAATAATAATTATATTACCTAGTAATTACATCGTGGTGTTCAAATAGACCCACACTAATTAAAATGTTTCACAACAATGAACACTGATTTGAGAATGGAGACGTGAAATTATTCACATTATTAACAATGTTAAGTTTATGGGGCTTTTTATTTCATCCAATAAACACATTTCATAAATATAACAAATGTGTACATAAATGGATCAACTGCACATGATCCAACAAATACATACACATAATAATAATGACCATAAAATTTGATTGACAATAAAAGAGAACAATCAACTACTACCAACCATGGTGTCTAGGTCTAAAAGTCCACACATTATCATTGCAATACATGACACACGTTCATAGGACACCGCAAAAACCAAAATTGGCAACCCAAGAAACAAAAACAACTTCAAAGTGAGAAGGGGGTTCACCATCCCGAGCTCTGAAAAGCTTGGAAAAAGATCCTTTAACCTAGCTTCCAATGCTTTCAATAGGGCAATTTGATGAGCAAAACCATCAATGACCATGGTCGAAACACAACCAAAAGAGGAGACGTACAGCCAAACCTACAACAAAGATCATGAGATCCTAAGCCAAGAAATTAAAGTTAAACAACAGCAACATCCCATAAGAAAAGCTAAGAGTCTGGAAGCAAGAATCCTTATTCTAGATCTAGTAATAATAAGTCTCACAGATTAAATCTAAGGCTGAAATAGAGCAACAAAACAAAATGGACCCAATAAAAGAGAACTAAAAACATAAATAAAAAGATCAGAGTAGGGAAAAAAGTAAGACAAAGAAGAAAACAAGCCCAAACCACCAATCAAAGGCTAGAGTTGGGCAAAGCAAAGGCAAAAGTTGAGAAATGCAAAGGAGTCTGGAGGATTCCATAGGAGGGAGGGAGGGAGGGAGGGAGAGAGAGAGAGAGAGAGTTGGTTACTGGTATTATATGTCTATACTTGAGAAATGCGATGGAGATTGAAAGATTTTATGGGACTTGAAAAGAGAAAGAAAAATAAATTTAGGGACTCAATTGTCCTAAACTGAAAAACTAAAGTAGCCAAATGTTTTACTCTTTTTTTCAACATTTGTTCTTTTGTCTTTTTGAAGGAAACACAAAATCAAATTGAACATTAAAAAAAATTCAGGACTAAATCAATGTAGTTCCAAACTTCCAATTAATTAGCAAACAATTAATTGTTAAAAGCTTATTACGTGCATGGAAATTAAAGTGTGATCATCTCTCGAGGAGCTAAAGCTAAATATCCTTGTTCCATTTATGAAGTGTCTAGAGGTCAAGATCGAGTTACTGAAAAAACAATATTTTAACATCATCTCTAATTTAAAATCCTAAAAATGACATGCATTATTTTTAATATTTGCGAATAAATATTCACAGTTTTAATATGAGATTGGAATTGTGATTAGTTTTATTTGTGCCAATGAAATGTTTTTGTTGACCAAAAAGAATTTAAAAAAAAAAGAAGAATTCAAAACACCAAAATTAGAACTGTGGGTCACCTCGGTCGAATTGGGCCTTGGCAGTTTGAAGATGACGAATTTGGGCCAAAGTTGGTTATCAGATATTCAGCTCTAATGGACTGGATCAAATTTCCTTGCTAAAATGGCAGTTTTTAATCTCAAACTCCAGAAGCAGTGCGAATACGGACATGAAGCAACTCTCTTTTTTGGCCAAGTAATATGAAGCAACTCCTAACGGTTGAAATTTGGATTTTTATGCTTTTACAACAGTTGAATTTTATACTAGAGAACCGGAGAGCTCTTCTTGCTGGGTCTTTTTTAAGTGGAAACTTCTTGCTTATGAGGAAGTTTCCATTTCTTGGATTTTCTTCTTCACATCATTATGGAAATTACTCTCTTTTCATTCACTTTCCATTTTTTTCCAATATTGTCGACATGGACAAATGTAGTGTTAGAGGCAAATTTTACCTTGCTCTTTAAGTACTATGCATTCTCTTCTTTCTATATTCTTTGCGAAATAATTGTTCCACACACATACACTTACTCGCAGACGCACACACATACAGGCATCGTCGTCGTGCTTTATTGCTGTTATTGTTTTGTTGAAATTCTTATGGTTGCTGATTTGTTGCTATTTTGTTGTTAAAGCTATACATACAGAATAGATAAAGTGTTCAGTACTTTGTTTAAATCAATCTCGTTTATTCTGATATTAAAGTTTTGTGAACATGCTTTGTATAAAAGTTGTGAATAACTATATACACACATATACACTTACTTTTTTTGCTAATGAAACTACCCACCCCATGGCTTTGAACCTATGATTTCACGTCTGGACGAGATAGTCTCAATCAATTGAGCTATCCCTTAACTCCTATGAATAATAATATGAATATATGACATAAAAGTTGTGAATATATTATAAAATTTGTGAAATAGAAAATTTAAGACTTATAAATATTTGATAGTTAACATATAATGTAAAATTTTTTAATACAATAAGATAGTGAATAACTAAACTTATTAACATATCATATAAAAATTATCAACAACTAAAAGTTTTTTGTAAATAATTAAAAATTATGATTGCATAATATAAAAGTTATAATACATGTATTTTTGAGAAGTATAGTGTTAATAAAGTGCACAGTGCATGTAGTGCATAGTATAAGTTCCAGGCCAATGGTGTTCAATAAAAAAGAAAGCAGGGAAAGGGTTTCTTTATTTGAATTACGGAAAAACAAAAGAAGAAAGGGAAAAAGTCTATCTAGTTATTCGTTTAAATCGGATAAGAAAAATAAGGAAAGGAATGATTATAAATGAAAAGTTAACTAAATATGAAGATAATCACAGTTGTTTGTTTAGTATTTATAAGTTGTTTATGCAGTAAAATTCACAAAAAACATTTATACAAAAAAATGGTCATATATATTTGTTTAGAATAAAAGACTATCTATTTAGTATTCATAAGCTATTTGTTCAATAAAATCTACAGATCATCACAATATCTATTAACAAGTGTAAAATTGACAAATATCTATACATAAAAACAGTCACAGATGTTTGTTCAGAATAAAAAGATTATTTGTTCAATATTCATAAGTTGTTTGTTTAATAAAATTCACAGATCATCTTTATTTAGTATTGATAAGTTGTCTGTTTAGTCCATTTACAGCTACAGGTGCACATTGTACTGTGCACCTGTGAGTGCATGATATAAGTATCCAAAACTTTATGTATTGTGTATGCATATTGAGAACCAGAATTAATATACTCATCAACTCTATTTCTGGTTTTCTCTAAATAATGAATGACGAATATGCCATTAGAAGTTAATGGATCTCTAACCCTTATTAACTTTCAAGTTTCTTATGAAAATGAGAGTAACATGAAAATAAAGCGGTCACTTCATGATATAGCCATACACCAGTGGACAAAAAATGACATTTTCCCCAGCATTAACACTACGTTTGAAATTATATACATGATTGATACGAAAGAAAAGGGAATGAAAGGAAAAGCAAGGCCACGAGGAAATTGCAATGGAATGATCCAAATAGTCTTTGCTTGATTGGCAAAATTGAAAAAAGAAGAAGAGGATTATGAAATTGAAGGATTTAGTTTTTCTCTATTGGAGAACTAAAAGAAATAGAAAGATAATTACTTTTTGAATTTATTAGTATATTCTTATATTTTTTTAATTGGGTGTCGAATTGTGATTTTCTTTTTTAAAAAGATAAATACCCTTTTCAATTGTTAAAAGTTGTAGGATTTGTGTTTGAACACAACAATTAGAGGGTAACTTAATATGGTATTATAACCATGTCATAAATTCGACTTTTACATCACCCTTTCAGAAGAATTGATGTTTTAAACTCTAGTTTTGCCAAGTGTTTGTGAAATCAGAGTCGTATTTCTTTTTCTTTTTTTTTTTTCCAGATATCTCAAGTTTTTAACTTCATAAAAATTAAATTAAAAGAGACACATATAAAAACTTTTGATTGGGTTGTTGGATTGGCAATCTGTCGTATTCCAAGCTAAACTCTTTATCTTCGACCAAGTTTGTAAACTTTCACTTTTTTTTTTTTCTTTAAAGAGGTTGTGTCTATTAGGATTGATTATTATAGGCGAAGAAACTCCTTTAACGTCATCACCAATAGCTCTTTAAGGGCATCTAGAGGATTTCAAGGATGTGTAACCCAAAATGAAATATAATTTCAAAGTTAGCTAACCAAGTTACATACTTTTTGACTCCTCTAAACATATATGAGAGGCAAATTTCTGATTTGTTCAATATTCTTTTATATTCGTCGACAAGAGAAGCTGCAAGTTCAAATTGGTGACTTACGTAATTAATCCTTGACCAAAAGAAGAAAAAAAAAAAGTTATGTAATTAACTTAATAGGGAAGAACTTATAAATCGGCCTCGATCTTAATTGCAGTAACTCGTCTCCTCTCAGTTTCCCGTAAAAACTTTCACTTTTTAAACACAAGAAAAATAAGCCTACCGACGAAGCTCTGACCAAACAAATATTATAGTGACCCACGTTCCTAATTAGCCAGCCATCGACACACATCATTCAATAAAATAAAACACAACCAACAAATGCAAAGCTACAACTCAACAAATTAATAAAATTTACATCTTTCTCTCTTTTTTAAAGCAAACCCCCTTTACTCCCAAGACAAAAACAATGCAGGGGTCGAACCTTCCAACAAAACACACACAACAAACACTCTGACACAAACTAAAACACACACATAAGCTTTTACCTGAAGAAGAAGAAGAAGAAGAAGAAGACTTGCCATTGAGCCTTCTATTCAATGGCCACCAAAATTCTCCTCCTCACCTTCTTCTTTCTACTCTCCATAACGAGTCAACTCGGTGCTGCATTGCCAGCAAATTCAGGCCAAATCAATTCCAACTCCGTCCTCGTGGCACTCTTGGATTCTCAGTACACTGAACTAGCTGAGCTTGTTGAAAAGGCCCTTTTGTTGCAAACTCTTGAAGAAGCTGTCAGCAAACACAACATCACAATCTTTGCTCCCAGGAATGAAGCACTGGAACGCGATCTTGACCCTGAATTCAAACGCTTTTTACTCGAACCAGGCAACATCAAATCCTTACAATACCTTATACTTCATCACATTCTCCCCATTAGGCTTCCCCAACACCAGTGGCCTACTAAACCCACCGACCCAACTCGTCACGCCGCGATCTCCAATGATCATATCGAATTATTCGTTTATCAGAAGAATCGTGCACATAGATACATAGACGCAACACTCGAGAAATTTACAACCAGGTACGTGAATGATGTGAAATTAGTAAACCCCGACTCTGTAGTCCGTCCAGATGGCATCATCCATGGAATCGAAAAAGTGCTTATCCCAAAAGCAGTCGAGGAAGCTTTCAACAACAGACGCAGCCTCAGAGCGATTTCTGCAGTGAAACCCGAAGGCGCACCAGAAATAGACCCCAGAAAAGCAAAAGCCACCAAGCTGACCAAAAACAAGAGAACAGCGGTGGGCTCACCACCATCTCTCCCCATATACGACGCTCTGGCACCGGGGCCATCATTGGCCCCGGCACCAGCACCAGGCCCAGGCGGCCCGCACCACCATTTCGACGGGGAAAGCCAAGTCAAAGACTTCATAAAAACACTCCTCCACTACGGAGGATACAACGAAATGGCCGACATATTAGTAAACCTAACCAGCCTCGCCACCGAGATGGGCAGGCTGGTTAGCGAAGGCTACGTGATAACAGTCCTCGCACCAAACGATGAAGCCATGGCAAAGCTCACGACGGAGCAGTTAAGCGAGCCGGGTGCGCCGGAACAGATAGTGTACTACCACATTGTGCCGGAGTATCAAACGGAGGAGAGTATGTACAATGCGGTGAGGAGGTTTGGAAAGGTTAGGTATGATACGCTGCGCGTGCCGCATAAGATAGTTGCCCAAGAATCTGATGGGTCTGTTAAGTTTGGACATGGTGGAGATGCTGCGTATTTGTTTGATCCGGATATTTATACCGACGGACGCATTTCGGTTCAGGGTATTGATGGTGTGTTGTTCCCGCCTAAGGAGAAGCTGATGAAGAATCAGAAACAGATGAAAATTGTCAATCATAATGTCAAAACTGTGACCAAGCCCAGGAGAGGTATGTTAATGTTATTTACCAAAAATTATATTCTTTGAACTTTGTTTTACTCTTTTTTTTTTTATCTATTTTATTTTGGATATTTTGTGATTGAGGGTCATGGTGGTGTGCCGGAGGGTATTGGTGGGGGCCGCCGGAGAGTGGTGGAATAGCTGACTCTCCCCCCGGGGGGGGGGGGGGAGGGTGGGGGTGTTGGCGTTTTGGTTCTGTCGGTGGGCGAAGGAATGGTCAAGAGGTTAAAATTGTCTTCATATGCTTTTTCATTTTGTTTGGCCCATTTTTGTTCTTTCAACTTTTCCACTAATTGTTAATATTAACTAACCACTTTGTCTAAAATCTAAATTTATATAAAGGAATTCATTGTGTTTACTGAATTGTCTTAAAATGTCTTTTCACTTAATTGGTTTTGAAAACTTTAATTGTTTATCTTTGTCTTTTAATTAAACGATTAACAAGATTTGAACCGACTGTGATAATGTAACAATTTTATTTTGAAACTTAACCCTATAAATTTTTTTTTTACTATATTTATTTATTGCCTTATCAATTAAGACCAAACGGGCATTTACTTTTGTAGTATGAGGTAATACTGTTTACTTGAGTTGTTGGAAAGAGACATTTTGCATATATTTTTTTTTAATTGCAGATGAGAAACCCAATAGTAGCATCAAATTTTGGATCCGAGGTGGATGTTTTACTCGATGTTTGTACATGACAGTTTAACCGTGAGAACAGAGTCAAGATAAGATGAGGTTAGATGTCTTTTGGCATGACATCATTAGCTCAGACCTTTGACAATCAGATAATGTTTACCACTACTATGGAATGATAAATTAAGATAATTTCATAACATTTACTCTATGTATAAAATTTAATTTAAATCAATTATAAAAAATGATGAGATAAGAGAAGTGTAGGCAAAGAATAATCCTTACCCTTGTTTAAGCTATCATGACATCATGGACACTTAGAAATAGTGCAAACTGGCTTTGAATAAAATATCTATACTTGAATGGAGTTCAGCTGCTGTGGCAACTAAAATTATAGATGCTGATAGGCATCTTTGGGTTGTGTGTCTATGACTATGTAAATATACTTGGGTACAAACAGTCAAAATTCCCCGAGAACAATACTACATATTTGATCGGTATAAGTTGCCCTTTGGTGAAAAATATGTGATTGGTGTCCATTTCATGTTTCGAGTAGTTATGGTTAAAAAATCTAATTTTGATTTACCGTCCTATCACAAAAGGATTAGTCTTTGACTAATTCAAAACACATAATGGAGTGTTCTGCTGTATTACGAGATTCGTAAGTTTAATGTGATTATATTGGAATGTAATTATAGAATAGTCAACTAGGTTAAAAGAGTGCAGCGCAATGGACAAAAGAGAGCAGTTAGATAGTCAAGAATCACGCTAATTCTAGTGACTTTGATGGTTTATGTTGTCCCGTGAAAGAATGGTAACCTGAGAAACTGTCGGTGTGTTGGAAAAAATGGAAAGGGTGATATGCCGCCGAGTGGTTGTTGTGTGTTCTATTTTGAATTGCCAAAATAAATGAGTACAAGAGAAACTCTAACAACCATGATAACAATGTGCTGTTTTTTCAGAATCTTGGCCAACCATGCCATTTATGGATTCGCTTTCGTATTAAAAAATGCTGCATTAATAATGCTTGTGCCCTTATAGTGACAAAGTACCATACATGATTCATAATTTGTTTCATTAGATTATTTTATTTGCAACATTTCTATCACATATCTACAATATCAAGTGCTGCATGGCCACAATCAATGCGAACGGATCCCCATAATATTTGATATTACGAGTATGATTTACTAGTTGTAATTGTCATATCCATTTATTATAATTGTATTAACAATTCACAACCATTAAATCTCGCTTGTGAAGCCATAACTTTACGGGAAGAATTGTAATGTCTCACATTAGTTTGTAAGGTGATTTGTTACTCGTTTATAAGTGAGTGGTATAGATATAAATAATAACTTGAATTAACTATGTTAGATCAGTTGATTTAAGAGTCCAGTTATTGGTTATATGTGCAACACCAGTCTCGTTTGCGAGTTAGACAATTTGGATTCGGGAGCATGACAAGAACCGTTCGCAAAATTAGTTGTCCAATAGTAGTTTAGGTACTACCCAGAAGCAATTTATTGTGTTAGATCCAGATATCAAGTTGGAATAACTTGTTTCTTAAACAACTGGGGCACAGTGCTCGAGTAACTGCAATTTATCATCTTCATAATTCTGATTGTCAGAAAATCAACTAATCTCAGACAACAGTTGGGAAGATACAAAGAAGCTTTCCTTGGTTTTTGCCATAATTTTATTAATATTATCACTGGAACATGTCTGAGAATGATTGAGTTTTTGTAATTGCTTATTTTATTAGGTTTTTCAAGTGGTCCTCAGGGGATATTTTTTTTATAATACCTGGAATTAAATAAGGGCCAACTAACTTATATAATTTCGTAACGTTTCACAGGGAGGATGCTTGAAGCAGCCTGCAGGATGCTTGGGGCCTTTGGCCAAGATTCCCGGTTTAATTCTTGCCAGTGAAAAAAGTCCACACCTCTATATTTCTCCAAAGGAAACCCACAAAAAGGTAAAAATTCGTAATTCAACATCGAACAACCAAGTCGAATTTCATTACTGAAGTACGTCTGACTTTTCTATGCACGCGCACATGACAAGAGTTTTGTACACCGGATTGCCCTTTACACATATATCTTTCAAATCATCTTTTCCTCACATATTATCTTTTCAGCTTCGACAATTATAATAAGTTTCTTGCAAGTAGTAATTCTTATTAGATTATTGGTCTGACCTAAATCATCCAAGTTCGTGTAAGGTTAGGACCTTTTTTTTTTTTTCCCCTGTAAGAGAGTCCGTATAGATCTGATCTTAATCATTGCTCCTCTTGGTGATAAACTAGTGACTTTGACTACTTGGAAATAAAAAATAAACTAAAATAAAAGAAAGAAGAAGAAAAAATTGCTGACTCGTAAATAATATATTTATCTTGTAAGTCTTCAACCTTGCTGCAAATTGGGGCATCCAATGTTACAATTTTGAAGCATTGAATATGAGGATTAGGTGGTATAAGTAATAATTCAGCTTGTTTGGTCAACATTATCACTTGGTCAAACCAAAGGTAATGCGTTCTTTATGGTTTTTTTTTTTTTTTTTAAATTCGCTAACTTGGTGCACAGAACTCTTGCTACTGCCTATGTACGATGCTTATACAATAATGTGGTATCTTGACGATTAATACCGTATACTTATTCATTGCAGGGAAATCTACAATGTATAGAGATGTCTTTTGCTGTATTCTTAAGCTAGTCTTTTCTTAATTAAGTCGACCAACAATCGTGCAAGGAGATTGAGGGATCCAAAAGGACCACACTGACCTGGCTGGGTGGGTGCCGCACTCTTGTGTTACCCTACGTCCATTAATTGCTGTATAATATCTTCCCCAAGTGGTGCTAGCAAATGCCATGAGAGATCTGCTGCATCATCAGATTTTTTTTTTTTTTTGGATTTTCTGTGTGTAATTAATAATGCTGGTAACAGTGAGCTGTCGATTGTCGAGAAGATATGATATGGTCTTAGGAGGAGGATTCAAATTTGTGTGTGTTTTTAGATGGACAGCGAGGACATGGGTGGGGGCTGTGTGCCTAAATCGAAACTTAGAGAATATGGTGGGAATAGTCTCGTTCTCACGTAATGAAATAAGACTTGATTGGATTTAATTTACGGAACAATGAAATAAAGAAGTGCATGCTTTGCTACACGGATCGGATTGCTTTTTTCGATTTGTTCTTTGCATGAACCAGAAGCAATCACGTAGATATTTGCTTTACTCAACCAGAAGATAGATTGTGGAGAGGAAATGTTTCTTTAGAGGGGAAAATTTTATAAATAGTCTCCATTGCTTTTTTATTTTTCAAATTGATTCCTAATATTTTAAAATATTTTGATTAGTCTTTAATATTTTATAAAAATATTCAAATTAGTCTTTGTTATTTCAAAATATAGTTAAATTAGTCTCTATTGTTTACGGACAATCATATTGTTCTTCAATGTTTCATAATATTATAAAATTGGTCCCTGTTGTTTGAAAGGGAAAAAAAAAAAAACATATTAGTATTCAATGTTTTATAACTCACTCAAATTATTTTTAATCTTTTCTATTCCTTTTTTTTCTTGACATGGGGACTAATTTGATTAAATTTGCAAAACATTAAGGAAAAATATGAATTTTTTTAAATAATGGATATATATCATAAATATTGAAGACTAATATAAATATTTCTAAATAATAGAAATTAATTTGATTATAGATGTAAAACATAGATAACTAATTTAAATATTTTAAAATAATAGAGATCAATCTAAAGATAATGACAATAATAGAGAATTATTGTGAAAATGACAATAATAGAGAGTGAAATTAACCCACTTCTTTAAATTATCAACTGAATTTTCAACACTCAGATCAACTCTAAAAAAACATTAGCTTCTTGTATATTGTATGATTGAGTATAAGTTTGTATAAGATCCGATCTACTAGAAGACTATTTTCTTTTTTGTTAAGTAGGCAAGTGATTTCATTAATGATGAGATATACAAACAAAAGAGTCAAAATGAATCAATTCAGAAATTCAAAGCTAATATCCCAAGCTTTGCAAATAAATCTATTCAGCCTAGTGTTAGAAAATTTTCTACCAGTTGCAATCGTGTGTCTAACATCAAAGCAAATATTCACAACCCATCAGTCTTTTGTTCTTTTTTCTCCGTATGTGATATACAACTGCTTCACAAAATAATTTTGTGACTTGAACTTGAAGAAACTGTTTGATTCAATCTACAATTTAACACAGTGCAGACTCCATCCCATGAGTAAATCCAGTGTGGTCCCTTAACCATCTTCATTCCACCACACCAAATTCTCTTAACCTGGGGAAATTCAAAGTATAAGTGCTCATGGCATTTAGAAACTCTTTTGCGCCAAAAAAAAAAAAAAAACGAAGTGGATCCATCGAAATACCCCCAACTAAGGAGGCGAAGTTTGGTCGGATTCTTGTTGAGCATAGTTAACCATGTGCAGAAGGCATGAAGAGAGGGTTGTGACCTTCAGACCAAACAAGTTTGCTCCAGTTAACATACTCAAATAGACATCTGCATGCCTCCCAAGTCCCAAGAAGTAGAGCAGATAATGATATCTTTTCGATTGATATCAGGGGTGATGTTTCCCATGTGGAGATCATCAATGGGGTTGGAATTAGAAGTTCATTTGAAGGCCAAGACCAGTCACCCTGGGAAATATAACCAGAGACCCTGTCATATGCAGATCCACCATGCCACAAAATTCTACCCAAAAGTTTCTTAATGGACTGATTGATTTATGAATTCAATAATAACATGTAGTATGTTAATGGGTTCTAGGAGTAATTTAAATGATTGGTACTACTCATATGAAGGGTGATATATAGTTTAAGTTCTTAGTGTGGAAAGCGAAGAAAAATGTGTAGTGTGTTAAATCGTAAAAGGGAAGGCATTGTCACGACCCAATATAAAAGTAGTCTAGTCTGTTAAAACACCATACTATATCGTTTGTATATATTATGCAACGAGCCCGGTATAACAACTGAAACAGAGGCCAACTAAATTCAAGTAAGTTTCAATTTTTGACAACTTTTTTTGTTTTTGGGTGCAAAATATACAAACACCATGGCCTGGCCCATTCTAATGATAACAGGCTCTAACACAGTAAAGGTCGAATAGGTGACGCTTCTCAATTGGGCCTAAGCCGAAAACCGTAACTCTTTATCTCACAAAATATTTCCAAATCCGCTGCGTTTTAAGTTCACTAAACTATTTTGGTTTGTCAATTAATTTTATTTTTTGATACAACCCCCTACTTAGCCTCCACGAATAAAATAATGTAGGTCTGCCATTGTTTTGCGGTTGTTTTTTTCCTTTTGTAAAAGCTAAGGAACTTATACTATGTATTTGCAAGTAAACAGTATAAGGTGTACTACTGAATAAATAGTTATAGGGTGCTGGACAATCAATTGTGGAATATTGGACAAACAGTCACTGAACAAACAGTTGTGGATTACTGAACAAACAGACAGGATATAATTTGCCAAAAGAAAATGAGTAATCTTATAGTTATATTTTTACCATGTTATGAACTAACCACTCTTCTATTTATTATGCTACTCTTTTTGGCCAATAAGTTCATTATGTCACTCGTTTAGTTAATCGTGAAGCGAAATTGTATAATGTCACTCATCGTGTATACCAAGAATTATGTTAAAAGCCTAACTAAACATTAGCCGTCGAATTAATCTCAGTTTTAAAACTAAGTCTTTCCAAACAAACTAAAAGCACAAAGCCGTCTTACCAAAAATTTTAAACAATTCAAAGATGAACCTAGTGTTGAACATACATGTAGGGGATACAATGTGTGCTCCAAGTTCAAACACTTACTATTAGTGGTTTTTAGGTTATTCTTTTTTCACCAAAAGAATACGTTACTAATGCTAATAAAAGAGTACACTAAGTCGCATATCGGTTTTATTAGTTGAAACCATATGTCATAATTTTTTTGTGTCCTGTCATGACAGTGTTAGGCCTGGATGAATATCCCACTCCACCATCAATGGACCATTGTTGTGGAGAGGGTGAGCCCCTCTTTGTAAGATGCCCCTTATCCTTTGACTATCTTTACATGTGCAACAAAGTGGCTTTTCAACATCAGCCTCTCTTACTCAAGGTGAAGATTGTATCCTATATTTTGGCCCAATGGAGGGCAAAGTGATCAAGGGATTACTTCTTCACGACGTGCCCTAACTTTAAAACTTCCAAATCCAACAACAAAATGAGTATCATTTATCAACTTTGCCTCCACCTAGGGGTGCTCGTTGGGAAATTTTCGCCCTAATTGGACATTTTCTTTTTTATTGAATAATTTTAGGGAAGGGATTTTAATCCTTGCCCAACCTAATTCATCATTGGGAATATATATTGAGAAAATGGAGAATGGAGAAAAATCACTGGCAATTGGAGAATCCCAAAATTTTTTTTTAAAAAAAATCTCATGACCGATTTTAACATACCCGTATTGAATAATTGCATATCCAAAATGTAAACAAAAAAATATATAATCTAAACTTCAAAACATAAAAATATGCAACTAATTCGAAACATAATACAATTCAAACTCTAAAATATAAATAAAGTATATAAAGTCCAAACTCATACATAAACAATCTTAACATTTAATTCCTCTACAGCAAATATCGGTCTCCATGTTTCTTTTTCTCCTCCGACATGTTACTCACATGGCTGCTGACACCGTTGATGTTTAATTTTTAAGATATTTAAATTAAATTGTATACACACTCTTAAGCGTCATTTCAATCTGATCATTTAGTTTCAAGTGTTCGACAATTTGCACTGTCATCGAAGTGACTGATCCCTGACAAAATTCATTTTCTGATCAGGACTTGGCCTAAGTTTTTGTGCTTTTTGTAAGCCTTGTTTAGTGACAAATATAATCAATCGGGAGCCCACATCTAGGTCCTTGTTTAGTTGTTGTAGTTCACCTTCAATGGCAAGCATCAGCTAAGATGCAACACGTTGATCTCGACTTGTAGAATACTAGAATGTTAAGACACTTCACGTTTCTAGCTAATTGGGAAACCTTTGTAACTTCACTTTCTCTTTTTGAGTCGAGGGATACGTTTAAAAACTATTTTTATGTTTCTCTCGATCAAATTCATATATACGAGTCGTTAGACTGAGGTATAAGTTAAAAAGAATAGAGTGAATTATATAACCCTTTCCTGTAATTTGATTATTATGCACAACACCTTCTTGTGTTTATAAAATTAGCAAAGACATTCCCTATAATTTTAACGAGAGTGCACATCGATCCTTTCTATTAATATTTCCATCCAAGATGACCATTTGTTTAGCTTCACCAGCGAGTAATAAAATGCTGCTTGTTTATTTTGGTTTCAAATATAATATAAAAGACTATTTGCCCCTAATAAATGTTAAAATATATTATCAAAAAAACTTTTGAAAAAATTCATCTTCTTCCCCCCTTCCCACCCCGAACGCGGCACCCCAGCACCTTACCCCTCCCATACGCAGCACACCCACCCTGCTCGGTAGTTGCTGCAAGAAGAAAGATAGAAAGAAATAAGTTAGCACATTTAGCTCAGTTCGTTGAGCTCCACAATCTGGTCATATGCAATCACCCCAGTAACATTCCAATTGTACCTGATGGACATCTAGAACTTGGCGTCATAGGGCGACAAGATTGACAAGTGGAACTCGAAGGGGCCATAAGATGGGTCGACGAAGAAGTCGGAGACACTCTTGGCGATTAATCTAATGGGCAGGCTGTGCACTTCGAGGATGTGTAGATTGACGACGCTGCTCTCGTCCTTGTCCTCGTCGTCGGTGTTGTTGATGATGATGGTGATAACGAATTTGTGTTGATCGTCATGGTTCGAAAAATCAAGATCCCTTGCTTTACACAAATTCACGTGGTGGGTCATGACTTGACTCTAGAGGTCATCCATAGGAGTCCGTACCCTTTAAGCATCCAAGCACTTTTGAAACTCTAGCTATGGATCCGGTCAAAAAGGTTGAAATCATGCAAGATCTTTTGGATTTGGCTAATGGAGAACCTTTTCGATCAAGATTGCTGTGAAAGAATTGTTAGTGAAGTTCAGATCAAGAATAGGCGAAATAAAAACAAGATGTGAAAGAATCGCTGGAGACGTTGAAGATGAAGGCAGAGAAAAATGGTGAAAAAGAAGAGAGGATTTGGTAGAAGATGAAGGGCAAGGGAAAGAGAAGTTTGGAAAGTCCAAAAGACGGTGAATTCATTAGACAAAGCGTGGGGTGGCGGCTAAGATGGGGAAGAGGTGGGCAGGGGCAAGAAGAAGGGGTTTTTCTTTTAATTTTAGTTTTACAAATTCTTTTTTAAGGGATTACGGCTAAATTAGAGAGGGTAAAAAGGCCCCCCCCCCCTCCTCCCCCTCCCCGGTGTTTTATCGAAAGGGTATTAAATCCTTTTGTATTTTTAAAACTCTTTCGTAACTCCTTATGATTTTTAAAACAAAGAGGCACACTCCCTTCCTTTAACGCTGAGTGTGTTATTTTCACTAAATTACAACTTGACTTCTTCTTTTGGAAGGACAACTTGCTTTTTGCTAAAAACACCCCTCTCTTTTTATTTTTATTTTTCTATTAAAAGATGAGATAATTTTATTCAACATAAACAGTTCAAGTTACAACAAAATTTCTTCATCCTTATCAATTAAAAACATCATATCATGTGAAACAAACTCTACAACAAAATTCAAATTTCGCCGAGCAACTACATGACTAAACCCATCTCAACAGGCATATTCCAAACTTGCAATCTTAGTCAACACATCACAAGAAGCATCAATTATTATCTTCAAACTCCCTTGTTCTGGCTGACACCAATGCTCATTATCACAAATCACAAGCTGAGAATTTTGATTTTGTAGAAGTCGATTAAGTTGGATGCATTCTAACCAACTAAACTACAAATAAGTTTGCATTTTATTTTGTTATGGGATGTATTTGTAACAGAAAAAATTAAAAAATCAACCTCCACTGCTACCACCCATCACAACCACCAATTCTACCGCTACCCCTCTTGTCAGAGCTACCATCTTTGCCACCATTAGATTAGAACACTCACCACTTTCTATCTCTGCCACCATTAAACCAAAACACTTATCATCTTTGCCACTATTACACCACACACACTCACCATCTCTGCTACTATTAAACTCATTTATACACACCACACACACCCCCTGCCCTCACATGCACAATTAAGACAGACCACATCAACAAAAATCTTTAGAGAGAAAAAGCTTTAAATATCAAAGAAATGAAGCACACACCCTCGAACACGCCACTCACGCACACTGCAACTAATGTGTTGGGTTTGCTGGGTTGGGGGTGGGGACTTAGATGGGTCAACGGGTAGAGAAGGAGGGTTTTGGTTTGGGGTTAGTTTGTAGAGAAAGGGGATAGTGTTGCCCTCGATGGGGATGGAATTTTGGGATTTTGGTTTGGGTGGGAAGAGGGGAGGGAGGGTGGGGGCTGGGGGAGGACGAAGCAATAATGGTTTAGAAAAGAGTAAAAAGAAATGCTTAAAAAAGCAAGGGGTATATTAGTCTTTTAATATTTTTGTTAATGTTTTTGACAGAAAGTTAGGATTGGGACATGTTAGATTAGTTTCAGAAACCATAAGAGAATTATCAAAGAGTTTTAAAGACACAAGAGTATTAAATACACTTTTGATAAAACATAGGAGGTCTGGAGCTTTTTACCCAAATTAGATATTCCACACACTAATGGTTAAAAAATCAACGTTTGTTAATTTTAGAGGGCATGTGCACTATTTCAAAAATCATAAGGGGTGTCTTTGCTAATTTTCTAAACGTGGGAAGATGTTGTGTACGTTAGTCAAACCACAGGGAAAGTTGTGCAATTCACCCAAAAGAATATTTAAAAGTAAAAGATTTTTGAAAAGAATATTTAAAATAAAAGCTTCCGTATGCAATTTATTATCCTTTTCAATTTCAAAATTATAATACAGATAATTGAAATTATCTTTTTAAATATAATTTCTAATGTTTCGAATTTAGTTCTGCTAGTGTTTTAGAAAATGTCGATTTTCATTGGGGGAAGAAAAGATAAAATCAAACTAGAAGAGATTTACTGGACGAAGGGAGTAAATCAAATTAGGTTATGTTTGGTATGTAAGAACGGCCTGGAATGGAATCACCATTCCAACTTCTTATTCCTTTTCTTTTGTTTGATGGAACTAATTGAAGTTGGAAAACCAATTTTCATAAAATGGCCTTTCCAAGAAAAAGTAGGAAAACCCATTCGTTTGTCAAACCCAAGGAATGAGTATTCCAACTTAAGTTAGAATCATAAAAAATAAAATAAAATAAAATAAATAATTTATTATTTCTTGTTTAAATCTTCAATTGTTATTAAACAAATAAAAAATTAAAAAGTAAAAAAGTAAAAAGTAAAAAATTTAAAATACACATGTTTTTTTTTTCATTTTTAACTCTTTTCATCCAAAAATAGGTGTAGTTTTATTAGATGATTAACTTTTCTCTCAATTATGTTAGAAAAGTAAAAAAATTGAAATATGGTGATAAAAATAAAAAGTTATTGAACAAATAATGCTATGTTTTATCATTGATCAAAAGATAGAGTATTTTAATTTATGTTAATATTGTATAAAAATAATTGTCAGGTGTAAATCTAAATTTATGTCAAATTAAAAAATAAGAGTATTTGGTTAATTGAATTGATTTTTTTCTATTCTAATTTTGTTTTAAAAATAATTTTAACAAATATATCAAATAAGATAGTCATTCCATTCTAGCTTTTTTTTGTAGTTTTAACCAAACATAAGAAAAAAAAAAGTATTCTGTGGCCATTTTATCTTGAATTTTTTTCTGTCTTAAATGACTATTCCCTTTTAAACTATTCCATCACACCAAATGGACCTTAAGAGTTTTCTTCTTCTTTTTTCTTTTAATGACTACATTATGTAGAAAAAGTAAAACAATGAGCATCTCTGTGGATTTTGTCTTTTTCCCCCCTTCAAGTTGAAATATTTTAGCTCGCTAAAAATAACAGAAAAACGGCCTGATCACAAGCCCAACCCCAAAAGCCGCAGGCCTCACCTAACAATCATCCTTTGCCTCCAATGTCCAGACCATGATATTACCATTTTTAAGAATATTTAGCGCTTGATATCTTATCATTTTTGAACAGCTGAAAAATGCAAAGTTTCATTTAGTACTTCGACCTATTTTGTCGTCAACTAGAAATTCATTTATACTTATGTTAGTCAAGTGTTTTTTAACCAAAAGCTCTCTTTAGGTACGACTTAAATATCAAGGCTATAAATTTTTTAAATACATGGTTCAAGTAAATTAAGAATCAAGCAGCATATGTAATTAGAAACTCAAGGTAATATATTCCGTGATGCAATGATATGTTTCAAAACATTCTTTAAGTTAGTTAAGGGTCAAACAATATTTGTGATTAGAAACTCAAAGACTATAGATTTTGTGATACAATATGTTTAATAACGTGTTTAAGTCAATAATAAAGACCAAATAATATTTGTGATTAGAGAATATAAATTGAACTTGGAATATTTAACTAATGAAACCTAACCCTTAAAGGTAGTTAATCAAGCCATAGAATAATTAAAGTAATAATTATTTCTTTTTGGGTAATTCAGCGCTGGATTTTTCCAACTTTAATCATGCTAATCTTTTCCTTTGCGGTGAACGACTAGAAATTCGTAAATCAAACTTAACTTTTTCAAACTCTACCAAAAATCCCATCATTTTGTTTCAAAAGCAAAAGAATTCCTTGGTATATATACATCTGTACCTGGGCAGAAGTACATATGAATGAATATAATTAGTTATGATGATGCATCCATGAAATTAAGCAAAAGTGGTGAGGCGCTGCTATAATTATTATTAATTATTATGCTTCGAAGGCCTTCAATATGGAAATCCAAACGTTGACTAACTATTCCGATTTCTGTTGACAAAATTACATTTAAAAAAATTCATGATGAATCGGTCAAGTGATACGTGTGTGTACTTAAATATTAATAATATTAGACTGAACACAACGAGATGGTGAGACAAAATCCAAGAATTAGATCACCAACTGTGCATTATTTATTCTCATGTCAAGCAAACATTGAAACAAAGTGACCAGTTTTTACAATAATCACTGGCATGAATAATTTTATGTTATCGAGAAACTCAAAAACTTGGATTCCTATACTCTTCGATTCTTAAACCTCTTTTTTTATTTTTCTGCTTTTGGCTTCTTCTTGCCATGTTATTTTTTTCTTTTTCCTTTCTTTCTTTCTTCTTTTTTTAAATAAATTCTCATCTCAACTCATTGTCCCTCATAATGAGATTCTTGTCCAATAATTAATTTTTTTAAGAAACCCTACCACCCGTCGTGCGTTTAAACTTAAGTTTTCACTCTTGAGCTATTTCTAACTTTAATCATATAAAGGAACTTCTAGCCCCTCATAAAATTTGTGAAAGTTGTATTTCTATTGGCCAATCGCATGTAATTGCTTAATTAGATCAATACTTTTATATAAAGCAGTGTTTATTCCTTTATTATCAATGTCTTTTTTTTTGTCAAACTTTTATTATCAATGTCACATGTCATGACTTCTTCTCACTCCAAAAGAACTTTAAGTCCACTCCTTCTATCAGTGTAAAACTATTTTCTAATTTGCTTATCTAAGAATACTCATTAAATAATGAAATGTATCCATCTACTTAAATCAGGATTTCCTTTTAAAATTTGATCTTACAAAAATATAAAAATTGTGACTAGTGTCAGAAACATGCTGCATATTAAATTTGAGAAAAATATATTTGTATTTTATCCTTATAAGAATTGTAAAAATCAGCCATTAATAATAAATAAAAATACACTACAAAAAATAGGTAATAGGTGGCGATATAGGGGTCGGCTATTTTAAAATTGTCGCCTGTATGGATGTTCTTTTTCTAAAATACCGCCTATAAATAATTCTAGAAAAACCACACCATGTATGATCCAGGTTCAAACGTTGAACATTGCTTAACTAACACTCTATAATCATATTATTCACCAACCAAGCTAAAAATATATTTATTAATAACATTCTATAATCATATTATCCACCAATCAAGTTAAAAATATATTCATTAATTATCTTGCATAACTATGTATCTATATATTACGAAACCTTTGTTTGTATCACAAAATCACTGCCTATTCCTCATTATTTTATAGTGAAATTGTCGCCTATTTTTTATTTTTATTTTTGTAGTGATATAAAATTATCTAATTCTTTTGTATATCGTACGAATACTATACCAGTTACTTAAACTTCTTCACATGACAAAATGTTTGCATAAAATTATTTAATTTTTATAATACAAATGTTTTGTTATTTATAAAATGAATGAGTCGTACGATTTTCGACTATTTGCGTTGTGTAATAAATGTTAGACAAATAAGGGGATATGTCGATGTGACAACATATTTTGTCCGCATGTCTCCCTATCAAAACAGCGAGAATATTGGCAATGTGTTCTCTCTGCTCCTTTATGCTATGCTTTTTAATCTTGCTCTCTTTTTTTTTATCGTGTGGTGTTGGTACTTGCATGAGATGTTTATTTATTACCCACTTATCATTTCATTATCATTGTCCCCTATTGTACATGTTTCTTAATTCTTTATGTAAAGCTTTCATGTGAGAAGATTTGATGGTTATGTAATGAAGGAAGCTTGGTAGATGCTACTAATTAGCTTTTTTAAATTCCTCTACATATCTAGTGTATTTTCCTCTCACTTGAGTAATTATTCAATAATGAAGTAGTAGTGAGGTCCATAACTATATGGTAAGCTTCCATCGGCCTTCCTTGCCCAAGAAAAATTTCACCACAAGTTCAAAAGATGTCCCACCAGGTATGAGGCAACACCCTTGGCCCTGACAGTACATTAGTTGCCTCATATTAGGGTTTGTGTAAATTGACTTTTCATGGTGAGAAGGCATGAGGCAACACCCTCAGCCCTGATAGTAAAGCGGTGACTTTGTATTTCGACTCGTTTAAATTGACATTTTAAAAGATATTTGAAAAAATATTTTTTTTTTGAAAATTTCAAGATTTTGATTTTAAGAAAAGGATCAAATTAATATTTTTTTTTTGAGAGTTTCACCACTTTTTTTTGAATGTCAATTAATGATGACTTTTTCATGAAGAAATATATATATTTGTGGAAATAACCAATTCAAATGGGTCTTGTATGTGAGTATGTGGGTCTCCCGTTGTTGTGGTAGTGAGTTAAATAATTGAAAGGCCTAAGGAGAGTCTTCCACCTTACAAGCTAAATAACAACATCTTAACATGACAGTATTTGTAGCCAATCCATGGATATTGTTCTTTAACAAATCAAAAATATTACCAAATTTATAATTTTTGGCATCAAAGTAAAGTTATGCTTGATAATTGTCAAAGTTACACGTCAAAGTTACCACACTTGTTAATAATCAATTATTAGGTTTACTGATTAATGCTTATCCCTTGTTTTCGGTCGACTGACTTGCCTTTAGTTTATAGGAAAATGTGTGCAATCTTTCTTTGTAATTTGCAGAGTTTGAAAAAACGGTTTTGAAAGATCACTATCAAACAACTTTTAAAAGTTGGTTAGTGCAATTTGTCAAAAGTGCTCAAAAGCTAGCTTATTATTTTAATATTGCAGAATGTTTAACAATTATATAATTGATCATTTAATTAGATCTTAATATTGCTGATCAATCCTAAATTGATCACCCAAGAGAACAGAAAGAGACATGAGAGGATGCCATATCTAGAAAAGGAGTAGAGAGAATCCTACAAGATCTTTCAGAATGGAATATTAGCAGCCTAAGTCTATTGATCTACTTGTGTAATCACTTGTTGATGACAGGGTTTTCTTATCAACTTTACTAGTTTTGGGATGGAGAACATTGTTGGGAGCTTCATCGTTTTAATATGATATTAAAGACACCAATTGCCTCTTCTTCCACGCAATAACATATAGCCTACTGCTTTAGGTTTAGGTTCCAATACATGGCTAACCTTTGTAACCAAGTCTCTACTCGATGTGTATATCTTTTTCTCAAAATTTTGGCTAAGCCTACTTGATTTGTACGATAAATCTTCTATTGAGAACATATATTTCGAGAAAATATGACACTAGTAAATTTAAATGATTAGGGTGGTCCTAGGAGGACCCAACTCCAACCCCAACTCCAACTCGGCCTCTCCTGACCTGTTGATGCTATTAAAACATTACATGAAGGTATATTTGGCACAATTTTCAATATAAGTTATTTTATTTTGTACAAAACATTAAATACAAGATTCCCTTCCTCCAAAATAGTTATAAATAACATTTAACTTGATCATCAAAGAGGCTACCACGGGACTCCGACCCCCCTAGCATATAGTCTTCTTTTGTAGGTTTGCTTGGTGCGCGTTCTTTAATACCACGTCTCTCCAAGCTTTTGGTGTAACTAGCCCACAACTATTGATGTATTTAATACAAATCACTCGGCTTGGACCCTATCTCCAACCCCTATTGCGTAGTTTGTACACCTACCAATGCTAGCTCAGCTCCATGCCTCCACAGTGTAGCTTTGTCTAGTGATTATTCATGTGAGTTAATAGTAAAAAAGTACCCTTTAATCTTTGAGAGAGTCCTATTTTGGAATTGACCACGCAGAAAGAAACAAAAGCATCTTAAATGTAGGTGTTGGCCACCCTTTATGAAGAAAAATATCAGTTGCTTTCAATTTAGTATTGCTGTTCAAGTTGATCACACCTTTTGGCTGCATTTTCCCGAGACAATTGTTTGAGACTAAAACTATCATGGGTCCCTCCTTTTGCTATCAATTTGTGTTTGGTGTTTTGATTTTTTCCCAGCTTGTTCTTCACATGGGACCCCAAATATATACCATCAAAACATTATGTGTGCGCGATGGACCCTGACTAGTCCAACTTTAGTACCACCTTTTGCTTACAGTCTTAATGATATAATAGGTCATGCATGCATTTTACGTATGGCTAAGTAGATTTTTGTTATTACGTATGGACTTTCAGATAGATAATGTATTGGCCCAAACACAGAGTTCTACATACGTAATAAATAAAAACTAGTATTGTAAATTTAAAAAATTATTATTTAAATATCTAATCTACACATATAATATCATTGAAGAAAATTATCACTTAAAATTTAAATAATCACTTATATAAACCGATCATATATTACATTCCCTACCAATTTAGAATATTGTAAATAGACTTCTATTCAATTGATATAATATCAAGAAGAAATTTTCTTTTATGCAAGAGCCAACATATATAAAATTAGGGTTTCTGCAACATAGAATATTATGGCTTAAATCATATTTCAAAAACATGAATTCATATTAATATGTATAGCGAGTTGGGAATCATATTCAGCAAATATTTTGGATAAATCGTATAAAAACTATACTCTAGCTACCTGGCACAAAAAAAAAAAAAGCAAGAAGAAGAAGAAGAAAAACAAAGACAAAAAAGAAGAAGAATAAAAATATACTCTAGCTAATGGACTAAACTCGTTTAATTTTCTTGTCATGTACTATTGTAAAAGCTCATGTATTGAGTTGTTTCATGCTAGCTGATTATCAAATAAACAATTGCTATGGCCTATATATTTTCCTGAGCTTATATACGTACAAATTAAATAATCTCTTGATGTCAAAAAAGGAAAAAAAAGATAAGTCCATCCTCCGAACAAATACATTATGTTGACTATGTTACAAAGGTACAACAAATTCACCTAAAAGAGACAAACAGTTTGCTTTTGATGGATAAGACAATTTATATATTTAAAGTGTATACAGACACGCAATATAATCCATGTACAACCCAAAATACTTAATCAATCTCTTCATGTTGAAGGCGTGATAATATGTAACTAATGTCATCTTTATATCTTGAAATAAAGTAATAAGGTGTTTAATTTTTATGATCTCACAGTCCTAGTCAACAAAAAAAGTCATTGATAGGAGTGAACTTTGACAAAGACTTGAATTCTCTAGTAAAATTATTACATGAGAAATTTAATTGTAATAAAATAGTCATACAATCACGGTAAAAATAATTTGAATAATTTATTTTAGTTAAATTTCTTTCATAATATTTTAAAAAGTTATGTCAACATATAAAACTCAATATTAAAAAATAATCATGTGACGACAGGTGTTGACTACGAAATACAAAATTTAAACTTATTTTCAGTAATTTAAATTTTTAAACGAAATAAGTAATATTTACATTGTTGTACCTATAAGCATTTAGACGGCTTTTGATTAGAGCGTTTAATGTGAAATTGGCTTTACTTAGGAAAAAAAAACCAAAATGTCAAATTGTAAATTGACTTTTTCCTCTTATAGTCAAGCATTGGATACGGTTCACACTTTGAGAACAAAAACTTCACTACAAATACAAATACGAGTCAATGGTTTTCGAGGACATTTTTGTCATTTCAAAACCACAAAGAGTTACTCCCAAACTCCAAAGCCCAACCCACGCGTACTGTGCATTTCCCCGTCTCATCTTTTTTTTAACCAGACAAGCAACACCCTTCCCATTCGCCACGTGCCAATTGGCACAGCCCCTCTGTTATTCTCGCACTTGCCACGCTTAGTCCGACGTCAGCACTCTCATCATTGCACGTGTCATACCATACACTCACGTGTCAAACCTCTTCACCTTTGATAGAATATTAGAGAAAACAACAGTACTGTGTACTTTCACTATCATCATTTAACCCCAGATTAAAAAGCTGTGAAAACCCATAAATAAAAAGCTGTAAAAAAAAAAAAGTTCTTCTTTAAAAAAAAAAAACCATAAATTAAAAGTGTAGAAGATAAATAATTACTCAGCATACGTAGAACAAGTTCAGCTTAAATACCCCTCTCAACCACCAAATTTTTCTAACCTCTCTCTGCATCTACCTTCAGACCATTAAAAGACTTTTGCTTAGCGGCACCGCCCCACCCTACTCCCCCACCCCCTCGCCAACAAAACCATCAAATTCTCTCTTCTTCTCTGTAGCAGTACGGAACCCTAATTTTCTGGTCCACAAAAAAGCCAGCTGCTCACTGCTGCTAATGCATTTGCAGCTGCAAATCTCCTTATAGCTTTTAAGTCTTTTGTTTCTTTCTCTTCTTCTCTCTCTCTCTCTCTCTCTCTTGAATGTGAAAGCATTGACTTGGTACTTTTGAATGCAATCCCTTCCATTTTGATTCCTATTATCTTCTCACTGTTCACTCTTTCCATTTGCAACATTTTTTCATCACCCAATTCTTCGCATCCGATTCCAAACACTCGAAACCCAACAATACCCCAAAAAAATAAAATAAAACCAGGAAAACCCATTTCTTTTTTATTGAAATTTTGTCTGATTTATAATTTTTTTTTTCCCGACCATTCAGTGCATGCATCAACCGTGGATAAGGCTTGGTTTGATTCGGTTCGATTCATGTGGCGGGTCGTAAAATGTTAGAGTATTTCCAGGACACAGACGAGGTAACATCAGAAGCAACGTTGGACTCAACAAAAAGCTCAATGAGTAGCGACAGCCAGAGCCACTGCACAAGTTTCAGCCGCTTATCATTCGAGCTGCCATGTTTATCACCTGATTATGAGCACACCCCAACAACCCTGAAGCCCCACCGCTCATCAGACTCCTCTTTCCAAGCTTTTTCACTCCAGAACCGCCGCGGTGGCAACATGGCCGGTGCGGGGCTGAGCTTCCGGGACTTCAGCCTCGTACGGCAGATCGGCAGCGGAGACATCGGCAGAGTTTATCTCTGCCGGCTCCGCGGCAGCGCTGAAGACGACAAACTCTACGCCATGAAAGTGGTGGATAAGGAGGTGTTGGCTGTGAAGAAAAAGGTCCAAAGAGCTGAAACTGAGAGAAAAATCATGAGGATGCTTGACCATCCATTTTTGCCTACCCTGTTTGCTGAATTTGAAGCCTCCCATTTCTCTTGCGTTGTTATGGAGTATTGTGCTGGTGGTGATTTGCATTCTCTTAGACATAAACAACCCCACAAGCGCTTCCCTATCACCTCCGCCAGGTAAATTTCTTTTCCTTTTTCCCTCTCGTACTATATATTATATATTACGTGATATTTAATACAACGAATTCTTATCATGTACGACGGCCCGATATCTTATTATATAATCACCGCAAGGACAACATATGTATAAGAAGGTAGCAATGAAAAGAATGCTAACTGAGATTTGTTGTGATTTAAGAAAGCAATTTTCATTCTTTTATGATGATTCTCTTTCTGCATGCGCTTTGTTTGTTTGTTTGTTTGTTTGTTTGTTTGTGATAACAAGGACTTCTCGTATCATATCATACTGCTTGGCAACAAAAAGAGACCATTCTTTTCTTCTATGTTCGTTGCTTATTCTCAGTAATTTTTTCCATATTGAAATATCAGTCCAATTTTTTTAGCCGCAAATTTCCACTAATGAACGTTTTCTATTTTTGGGTTTTTCTTCATTTGGTCGATCTTGATGTCTTCAATGACATTTTTCCAAATCAGGGTATTTTCTTTTTCTATCTTCTTATACAAGCAATCAAAACATTGTTGTCTCTATTCTTAATGCTGAATTAATTTTTGTATCCATTAATATAAATTGATATTTTTTTTAAAGAATTTGTAAGAAATGGAACTAATTTGTTCTTAATTTTATGAATTTCCAGGTTTTATGCAGCTGAAGTTTTGGTGGCACTAGAGTATCTGCACATGCTAGGAATAATTTACAGGGACCTCAAGCCTGAAAATGTGTTGGTGAGATCGGATGGTCACATTATGCTGACAGACTTTGATCTATCACTATGCTCAGACTCAATCGCGGCCGTTGAATCGCCAGACTTTGTTTCTGACCCGTCGTCTTCACCCAATGTGACACGCTCCCCGCGTGTGCCCACCCCATTCTCTTGCATTTCCAACCGGCTCTTCCGGTCAAAGAAGGTCCAAACCCTCTCCGGCAACCGGTTGTTCGTGGCCGAGCCGGTCACCGCCCGATCATGCTCCTTCGTTGGGACCCACGAGTACGTGGCAGCTGAGGTGGCATCTGGCATGTCCCACGGCAGCGCGGTGGACTGGTGGGCCCTGGGGATATTTATCTACGAAATGATCTATGGGCGGACTCCTTTTGCTGGTGCAACCAACGAAGCTACGCTGCGAAATATCGTAAAAAAGCCCTTGACGTTTCCAACTCACACTCCGGTTAGCAGCAGTGAAGCGCACGCGCGGGACTTGATTTCCGGGTTGTTGAACAAGGACCCGAATAGGAGACTCGGGTCGAGGCGCGGGGCTGCTGAAATCAAGACCCACCCGTTTTTTAAGGACTTGAATTTTGCGCTGATACGGACGGTGACGCCACCTGGGGTCCCCGGAATCAAGAGGCAGAAAACGACGCCGTTAAACCAGCAGCATCAGCAGAAGAAGCCGCTGCGTACGGCGTCGTTTGATTTCTTCTGATAGGTTTGATTTGACGTATTATTCTTAGCCACGGCGGGATGTTGGCCACGTGGCAGGCCCTGTCCCGCCAGATTTTGGCCGACGTGTATACTGTTAGGAAAAATTAGGACATGGAAGTGTATTACACATGTTACTGGCTTTAGAACCCAAAAAAAAAAAAGGAAAAGAAGAAAAGGGAAAAAGAAAGAAGAGTTGGATGTATATATAACATGACGTGATTTGTCGCGGTGATATATAAGGTTTTGGACATTGTTGACAACTTTGGCCGGCCCCTTCTTATAATTGAGCTTTATATATATATATAATTTTATGCGACCCTATTGAGATGTGGTACACATAATTCAACTCCATTGTCCAAAGGTGAAGTTGATATGAAAGGGAGAATCTCTTTGTTCATGCCCGTGAATTTTTGTTGCGAAGCTGGGTTCATGGTAAGAGTGTTAAATTTTGAGAGATGTACAATTCCGAATAATAAAGATGTGTTATGTACGGGTTAATTAAGTAATGATTTTAAGAAAAATACAAGTTTGAATCTTGGAAGTGTACTTGTTGGAGGACTTTTTTTTTACTATTTTCGGTCTGATAAAGATTAGTTTCAAGTTTAATATGATTTTAGAATATTTTAGTTCAAAATTGGGGAAAAAAAAAAAAGAGAGAAACAATTACAATTTTTTTAATTAATCCACTATGCGACATATTAGGGTTAATCTTTAATTAATTAGGATCATAAATCAGCTGTTCTAGAAGATAATGCATGTATGGTCATAAACTATAGAAAGGCTAATGCATTCGCCGCGTATGATGTTGTTGAAATAATTGAAGAATCATTTCTGGTGCCCCAAACTTTCTTATAAGAAAAATGGCAATAATTGGGATAACGTCAAAAAAAGGCGTTACATTTGTTTTTATTTTTCACTTGTGAAATACAGATAGGGGTGGAAATTCGGATCGGGTAACTGAACCCGAACCCGAACCCGAACCCGATTTGGTGGAAAAAATGCAAAATTTTCAGATTCGGATAATATCCGAATCCGATATCCGAAAGATATCTGATATCGGTAGTTTTTTCCTAACTGAACCCGATCCGAAAAACCCGAAAAAAATACACACACCATTATATAGTAAATTATTCATCATAATATTCTAATATAACACATATATAAACACACATTTTATATAATGCATTAATATTAAAATGTACAATTAAAAAAAGAGAAAAAAAAGTATTCTACAAAAGTAATGAGAAGTTAAATAACATAATTAAGCTATTTGTAAATAAACAATTGAATTGAGTAATATAATTAGAATTAACAAAATGTAACATTAATTTAGCATAAATATTTGTTATGTTTAAGTTAGATAAATGTGGAAATATATTTGTATAGTTAATATTTATTAATTTTTCCTTTTTGTTTGGTTCGTAGTTATGATGGAAATATCTTTATATTTTAAAAAGAGTTGATTTGTCTATCGTCATTTTGAACAATCTCTTTTCTTTTATTGGAGCCGATGTTTAGTTTTGAGCATCGTGCTATTTATGTACATGTATGTAATTAGTTTGACTATCAATGAATATATTTGCTAACTTACCGCAAATATATATATATATATATATATAGTAAACAATTTTGTATTTTTTAGCTTCATAGAAATGTCGGGTATCCGAACATCCAAATCCGAAAAACTCGGTATCCGAAAAATCCGATATTCGGCCGGATAGTTACTATTTAACTACCCGATCGGGTATTTTTTCCCACCTAAAACCCGAAAAATCCAAACCTGAAAAAACTTATTATCCGAGAATCCGATCTGATTTCCACCCCTAAATACAGAAAAGCAAAAGAGAAATGTGCCTGGACAGATATCAGTTGTCAAACTTAATGTACGCATGCACATGCATGTTGACGGGGCTACGCTCTTGCTTCGATGCGTACGTATGAAGTCGAGTTCAAATAAAGCATCTTAATTCATGCTCACATTAATAAAGATATATGCCAATGGAATTAATTTCATGAATAAAGTGCAAGGATGCGTATGATATCTAAAGTTTGCTACATAAAAACCCTAAAGGGTTGGTCTAGTGGTGCGGACTTGGGAATAAGCTTAGCAAGGTCCCGGGTTCGATTCTCGCTGCTAGCCATTCCTTGGGGTCATCCATCTGGCTTTGCCAGTCTTACTTGGTGCATGGGTCTTGTGGGGTGGTTCATGTACCCGAAGGTTTTCCAACTAGTGGTCGGGCTCCGACGGTTTCTGGTGGCCGGGTTCCGCTCAGTTGGCTTCCTCCGTCATAAAAAAAAAAAAAAAAGTTTGCCACATAAAACATCTTAATTCATTCTCACATGCATATACATATTACTTATTAACTAGCCATTACATCATAATATTCATTCTCTTTTTTTTTCCTGTGTCACTATAAAAAAATATTGAATTTGAAACGAAAAATTTTTGTCTCAACTTTAGAAAATTCCATCTCAAGATAAATTTAACCCTCATTTCAAATTTTGAGATGAAAACTCCGTCTCCAATTGAAACGAAAAATTTTCTGCCTCAAATTTTCATATCAAATTTCGTCTTGAATTTGTGTTAACTTATTAGAAAAATTAGTCCTAAATTTTCATTTCAAATCTGTCTCAATTTGAGATGAAAATTTCTGTCTCAAATTCACTGATTTCTAGTAGTGTGTGCAAGTAAATTGATTTCATTTCACTAGAAAAACAAAATACATACATGAGCCAATCAAGCAACTAAAAAAATTCAAGGATGATGTAATGTTGTTTGTGTTTCTGTAAACGGGCATCTACTTATTTAAAGAAAATTGTCGCAATGTCATTTGTTACCGAAAATTAAGTGAATAATAAGTGATATTATGTAAGACGTGATACATAAGCTTGTCTAGTTTTTAATATTAGCAAGAAGGTTAGTAGTTTTGTGATCAACAACAGAGAGAGAGAGAGAGAGAGAGAGAGATTAGCTATAGCAACAAGAAAAACATTGTATCCGACAAAAAAAAAAAAGAAAAACATTGTACAATACTAAAATTAAAGCAAGCAGATCTCAAGCATCTCAGACAAATCATTCTAGGTAGATTGTGTAACAGCTAGTCTCTCTCTAGAGTGTAAATCTTCACAAATCTTCCCAAAATCAAGCAGCTTTTTTAGGCTAGAGGGCAGATGTTTGCTGGTGTCATCCTTCCATCGAGCAGCCACTAAATGCAACGTTTCGCTAAAAAGGCATATTCGACGACTATAATCTTGCAAAAGTTGTTAACAAATCTTCCCTATTTTATGTTCGCTTTTAACCCACATATATAAATAGCTAGTTTGGTTTTTGGTCAATTGTCTCGTTTCTGATCATCGTTCTAGAACCTAAGACAAACTACCCACGAGATTATCTTTAATAATTCTTTCAAACTGTTGGGTTATTGCTACCATGATTATATTAGATTCTTTCATAATTTTTTAGTTTATCTACTGAAACCCCGAAAGCTTAAAAAAAGACGAAGCCAATATGCATGAAAAAAACCTTGGTTTATATTAGCGCCTTCCGAGTCATCTAAGAATTAATTAATATATAAACTTTCAATAGCTATCTTCTCTAGCTATTAACGTACCCTAATTAGATATCTAGTAAATTACTAATAGGGATGACAATAGTATCTCACTCTGTTCCATTCTGCAAGAGTAGCGGCGAAATTTTGGCAAAAAACCCTGCTAGGGGTGGGGCAGTGTTTTTTTCCCCTACCTCGATGCAAAGGTGAGCTGGGATAGGGGTTTGTGCACCTTGTCCCGCCTCCCCGCCCCCATATAAGTATATTTGTCGTTTTTAATATAAATGTTATATTATTATAAATCTCTTTGGTTTAGTGGTAAAATTTAACTTATTTTTAATATATTCTTATGTATTAATAATCTTTTTTTAAAAAAATTAATCCTACTGACTTTGTTGATCGATACTCCATAGAGGTAGGGTGGAATTTTTTTTTTTTATTTTATAATTCAATAGGGGCGGGGATAGTAGTAGGAGTTTACTTTAGATACATAGTGGGGGTAGGGGCAAGAGTTTTATTAGCAGGTGTGAAGTAAAGGTAAGCACACCCCGTTCAATTGCTATCCCCATTTGCTGATATTTTTTTTTGTTTAAGTATGAGAAATTTCGAAATTGATTCTTGTTAAAATAAATATTATATTCTCAAACTTTTATTATAATACATAAAAAAGAAAAAAAGAAAATACTCATTTTTAGTTTTTGAAGGGTTGAAATTAATTTACATCATAATATTTGTTCACATTTTTAAATTTAATTGACTCAAGAATCCAAAGTTTGAGTATGCAAAGTTCAATAGAGTATTAAGAGGAGAGGAGGTATGGGTTTGAGTTCCATGAGAGTTGAGACAACACATGGGTTGTCCATGTGACCACCTGCCAACCAGGCAGCCTAACCAGCTCACTTTAAAGCACTGTCCCCTTTCTGTCCCCAACCCGCTACCCCACATAAAAAGCAACCAATAGCTGGCCCACCTCCTACCAATCATGTTCATCCACGTCATCTCCAAGCAACTGACCAACGTGTCCTTTTCTCTTCTCTAAAATTTAAGAAATTATTTGCTTATCATTTAAGGTAGTTGCTGATGTATTATTGAAGCCAAAAAGCTAAGAAAATCATGGGAAGAATAAGGAGAATGATGAGATGAAAAGCGGTTTTTTTTATGATCATTGAAGACATCAAAAAAAAAAAAACAGATGAAGAAGAGAGAACAAAATGAGTTTGAGATTTGGGTATGGAGATAAGAGTAGATTGGATAATATCTCTAAATCATATGGGCGTTATTAAATGAATGTTCAATTAATAAGGGACAAGTCAATCTTTTTCTTCTTACTTGTCAGAAAGTATAGAGTAGAAAATTAGTGTTTGGCTATTGAAGTTGTCTTCCGACAGATGACTTCTATGCCGTTTAGTAGTCTTGTTAAGGTGTCTTAATAAGTTAATCAATGATGCTTCCTCTTCCTTTGTTTGACTCATTGCTATATTCCTAGTATCTAGTGCCTGTACTTCAATCTTCAACTTCTAAAGGTTTAGTCTAGAGCCGCATATTTAGAAAATGTACCAATGTTAGCCCAAAGGGAGTTTGTCCCAAAAAATTAATGGGAAAAATTCATTCTAAAAATTAAATCTAGTAGGTAAAATAATCTCTTCTATTTAAGAATCACTCATAATTAAAATTTTTAATGTGAGAAATCATTATATTTTAACCTCCTTAAAGGGCCGAGGACACCCACATTAGGCTAAGTTATTGATATTAACCAGTAATAGCTCTTTCCCCCTTAGTCATTGCAATCACCTATCAGTATATTAGATGTTTTAAAATATCACATCTTAATCCAACATATGATTATATGTATTAATTCAATCTATAATTTTCCCTCCATAGAACCCACTCTCAACAAAAAGATCAATATAACAACTTAAGTCGAAAAGAAAAACCTCTTGAAAGACTAACTTATTAGGTGGGAGAACTCTCTTGAAGTTAAAAACCACTCACAAAAAGTGAAATTTTTAATGTAGGAAATTATTGCAGAACATTAATAGAAAATTTCGGATTTGAATTAGTTATGGTGTGCTATAGCTCTTTTCAGACTTCGATTCGTTCGATTCTAAAGTTTGTGAGCAAAGTACATACGAACGTGAAAGTATTTTCAAGAAGACTTTCTCACTACCCAAGTTTTATTATTGTTGAGCTATCATTAGTTCCCAGATTAGGAATCTAGATGTATACTTCTTCTAGATAATAAACGTTCAAAGTGTGGGAAAGGGGAGATTTGGTGATGATGCTCACAACGTTGGGCAACACTCTCAACGATGATGACAGCCAGATGAATATTCCTCGTTAACTGGTTTGATTTTTGCTTCAAAAAAATTATTAGTATTTTAACTAGTAATATATAAGAGTGAGAGGAAATTAATAACATGCATGATCTGAACAAGGGACACAAACAATTAATTTCAATGAACAATTAAATGGTAGGTGGGTAAATAAAACGGGAGAAAAGAGTGGTTGATACGTAACAGTAACCATTTCCAATTTGACATAAAATTACGTTATCATTTTGGTTTACAGATTCTTTGAAGTTGATGCCGAGAAAGATAAGAGGAGAGCGCGTTAGAAAAAGCTGTCGCTTGCTTGTTTGGAATACGTATACAAACTGGTTCATAAATGTACTTGTAAAAATTAGGAATAATTTCTTATAAATAGAATTTTTAAGCCTGTAGTTAATGGTCATACAACGAAATGGGGAAGGGGGATGCTTTTTCTTTTCAGTTAAAGTTGTTTTGATACTGAAGTGAAAAGTTACATAGGTTAATCTTTTAGGATAAATTGCACATAATTCTCTTGTATTTTATTATAAGTGTGATTTAAAAATTAACTACTTATTCCTCATATTTGTCAAAAGTGAAGCACATACGTCATTTTTTTAACTCTGTTAGTTTTGACTAATGAATATGCAAAAAGACTAATTTGTCTTTCAAACCCAAGGGCTAATGGTGCACTTATGGCAACCACGAGGAGATATGACGTACTTATGACAAACCATAAGGGGTACGGTGCTATTTGTCCTTTTTATTCAATTGGAGACGTGAAGTAATTAATAATTAATTAATAATTAAAATTAATTAAACAACTAAATTTAATTAATGAGACAGTTGGTTGTGCGATCATGATGACAGTAGAGGTTAATTTCTTTTTTATTTTTTATTTTTCGATGACAAAAAATATTTACTTGTAATAACAAAATAAAATGCAAATATATTTGTAGTATAATTAATTGGTTAAAATTTACATATTTTAAATTAAGGTCAAGGGTTCAAATATTTTCTTTTTGCAAATGTTTTTTGAAAACAAAAAGCAAGGGCATTTTTTTTTTTTTTACCAAAACCAAGTTGAACAGCTAAAAAACTAAAGCCAATCACAAGCTCGGTGTGTGTGCCACATGCCCAGTCAAATCTGGAAAAAAAAAGTGACAGAAAGAGCTAATGTGCTTCACTTTTGGAAAATATAGAGATAACTAGCTAACTTTTAAATCACACGAGATAAACATACACTTATGACAAGCCATAAAGGAGTTCTGTGCAATTTACCGTTTGCTTATATTGTAAACTTTATATTTAAAATAAGAGTAAATGACCAATTTAGTCCCTTATTTTTTGACTTTTTTGACAATTAAATCTTTTATCTTTAAAACATGATAATGTAGTCCTCTTTATCTTTGCAATTTGTGATACTTTTAGTCCTAAGTTCAAAAAACTAACATGTTTCAGTTAGTTATTTTGCAATTTGTAACTATATCAGTCCCTTGTTTTCATAATTTTTGAAATTGTTAGTCCCTTATCTTCATAATTTATGACAAAATTAGTCCTCCAACTTCATTAACTTTTTGACTTTTTTGAATTTAGGACTAACGGCATCACAAGTTGCAAAGATAAGTGATTAAATTATTACATTTTAAAGATAAGAGACTTAATTGTTAAAAAAGTAAAAAATAAGAGACCCAATGAGTCATTTACCCTTAAAGTAACAAAATTAAATGCATGTTGGTAACAAAATCAAAGCATCCAAAATGTGTGTATTATCTATTATGAAAATGATATGTTTTGCTCGCTCTAATTTTAGAATTGATGGATATTTCCTTTACTAATTCCAAAATTGGTGCATATTCTCCCATGTAATCAACCCTCAATTACTCAACCCTCAACTACACTTAAGTTGTATCTCTTGCACATGCAATTAAAATCCAAGGCCATCTCTAACAGCTTACTTAATTTTCCCCACATTAAGGGGTTTTGATTCATTTTTTTTATATCTAGAGAGCTTATATTTTAATTTCACTCTAACAGCTCTCTTATTTTTAGTCAAACCCTCATTTTATGGGCTGCCTATTTTAGTTTTCCTTCAACAATTTTATGTTATTAAATTTAAAGGGTTGAAAAGAAATTGGGTTTGTGACCCTTTATACATGGAGGAGAGCAAAAAATCAAATGGGTTCCCTAAAATTTAAGCGGTGGGATAGGGGTGTTATTGGAACTCATGTTCCCTTTCCCAACCCTTAAATGTCATTTATGGTCCCCGATGGAAATGGTCTAATAGATAAGTAATGATAGGAGTCAATGTAAGACATTTTTGAAATCACAAGAATATTAACTAATTTTAAAATTAAAAATAATTTTATTTACCTTCCAAAATATAAGAGATAAAATATATCTTACTCTATCCCTATATGTGTAGGCGCAAACACGAGGAGACATGAGAAACAAAGATTGACACTTGTTGAAATTTGAATGAGTACTTTGTAGTAAATTTCAAATAAATATTTTGTGACAATATTATGTTAATCTTTTTATTTTAACTTTGGAAAAGTAGACGAAATTTTAAATCTAAAACTTCAGATGGGAAAAACCAAAAAAACTCAAAAAAAAAAATATATATATTGGGAAAAATTTTCCATCTAATGATGTAGGCCTGCATATTGCCTCGGCTGGAATTGATGGTAGGCGTCAGTTCTCAAAAAGCTTGCAAAGTACTTATCTCCTGGCAAACGCGCCATCGTACGCTCTCTAAGTTGAGTGGTGCTGTGCGGTTTTTTTTTTTTTAACTCGACTCAACAAAAACTTACATTGATTTGGTTAAATATTCGAGTATCGAGGTGAAAATTTCTCACACTGTAGAATTTTTTTTAACAGTTAGGAGGCTGTTGTCACGTGAGCTGTGGGTGCATAGTAACTTGTGCCTGCTGAGCCCCTACATACTCATAGTCTTACGTGGTCTACGCCTTTTGTGTCTCAAAAAGAAGTCAAATAAGTTAATTGTTTGTGATTTTAATTACTATTACTGATTACTGATGCTTTTTTTAGGTTGCATCAGCCTAGCCTACCTTGTAGATGTATTACATATATAGGGTGTTGTAGCATGTGTTGATTTGAGTACGTAGTCACATGAGTCTTTACTGTTTCGTTTTCACGTCAAGGTCATAATAAAAAAATTCAAATGGTACAAATACCTTTGTTTGACGTCAAAAACTGAGAATTTGTTCGAAATATTTATTGTGTTATATTTTATGAATGATGTTAATTATTATTAAATTATTGTAAATAATCTTAACACTATGATTAAAATCATTCGGTTCTGATTGCAATTTAATAACGTTATAAGAGAATTATCCTCTACTCTGGAGATCATCTTCTTTTTATATTGATTATCACTTTCTCTATATCTCTAAAAAAAAAATTTTATTTTGCCCCATGGTGATAAAAATGCTTATCACCTTTTATACTCACTACTTTTTTTTTTTTTTTCGGTTGCTAGGATATAAGTATTGCTCTTTCAATATGAAAATGAAAAAAAAAAAACAAATTAAATAATTGAAAGGTTGTCTCTTATTCAAATTAAATCAAACTTTGTTTGGGTTATCACATGTATTTTTCTTCAATTCTATTTGAATTTCTTAATAGAATAGAAATGCTATAAGGTGAATTATTACCTCCTTAATTCTTATTCATTGTTTAGATAAAAATTTTCAAAAGGCCATTGTTATAGCTTGAAAGTGAAAGTAGAACTACTTAAAAATGCATTAGAGAAAATTGTGAGGCCCTGGAGCGGACACCAACGGCTATGCCCTTCCATTCCTTGGATAGATGGAGGAGAAAGGCAAAGCTTTTTGGTTCTTTCATTTTGATAAAGAGTTTTTCTCTTTTTTTTTTAATAAATATTTTGATAATGACTTGAGCAATTTTTTTTTTTCGTATAGTACCACATGAGTGGTCTAATATGACCCATCGCGTGATTTTCCTAACCATCTAAGAAAAAGAAAATCAAGTACAGGACAAGAATATGATAAAGGAGTAAATTTTGCCCGAGCACTTTACAACGAGTGTAGGTATCTTTTGTGATAAGAACGAAAAATATTATATATCATTCTATTTTTGTTTTTGAAATATTATACGTTATTTGTATGTACTAAGTTTACCAATTTAAAAAAATCTTTTTGTTTTTTTTTTCTTTCAATATACCAACTAAACATTCGTTATATTTAAGTGATAAAAATAATAAAATATCTGACACTATTTTTTAAAACAGAGGATATAAGCGAACACATAAAACATCATGCGCTTTTTATTATTATGAAAGAAATTTAAGAATAATAAAATACCTATAGTATTAATCCATTACTATTAATCTTCATGTAAAATTAACGTCAATGTTATGAGAGAATTTAAGTTGGATTAAATGGTAAGGCAATAGTATCTTAACCACCTCTGAGTTTATAGATAATGCTTGAGATGCCATAAGTATTGTGGATAATTCTTTGACATTATTATGATATTATTATAATGGGAGATCCAATGGTCTAATTGTCTAAATTGTTCATATTGTTGCGATTATTGATTTAAATTATTTACCATTATTGGATATTTTTCATAACAACATTATTTGTAATTAGAAGATCAAATTCTGCAGCAATACAGATCTCAAGGTGGTTTCATATGGAACTCAAAACTAAGGATTGAAGCAATAGAAAACGATGCAACAGGGCCACAAGATTCAAGAATGACCTTAAAAATGAAACAAAGCTAGAAAAGGGCTCTCTTCTAATATTTATTTTTGCCCCGTTTTTCTCTGTTGGGAGTGTTTTGTGGACTAGTCAAGGGCTAATGGACGTGTCGTGGCCCATGAAAAATTTTAACAATTCTCCCATCAATATTAGGCTGTCTTAAATTCTTCTACCAAATGTGCACGGGCATTAATTTCGTTGTATATATTATCTAGTTATAAAAGTCTTCTTTAAATTTAAAAAAAAAAATTAACATTCAAATTAGCCGCTATTTTTTCCCGCACAACAACTTTAAGTGAAAAAATTCACTATTACTCGTGCACACATCTAACTCGGACATCGTAATTTGACATTAGTTCTTAAGATGACTTCAGGGTCTTTGGAATAGGCTAAAACTGTTTTAACACATTAAAGAATAATTTAGGTAATTCAATTTTTAGGATTTGAATAGTATTAATTATTGGACTTGAGATTGGCTTGTTAAAAGCTCGTCAAGATCGTTAAAATAAATTAACTTTTGACAAAATAGATATCTGTAAAAACATGTTTGAGTCTTTAATTTGGAGCTGCAGGTAAACTTGGATAATGAAGGAGAGATCAAGGCTTAATTACCAGCCTTCTCCTGTAGCATGAGATGATAGTATTATGATAGAGATTTAACGATTGTAAACTAAATATACAATTATAATAAAAGAAACAAATAGTTCATTATTGTTAAATCTTTTTCACAATGTCACATATAAAGGGGGATCCAAATCTTCTGAACACAGAACTGGACGCACTGATTTTGTTTCTGCTTGAATTATCCTATCAAGATGGGTTAGTATGGGTCAGTTTTTCTTTTCTACATATTCAAAATAAATAGGTAATCCATTCTAAGGTATCAAATAGGTATGGTTATTGATTTTACACATTGTTACTTATGTGCCAACTGGGAAGCGGTAGAAAGGTGATGAAATAGTTCAAGTGATTAAAACTACTTTTCTCGCAAGTGACGACTTGGGTTCAAATACATGAGTGCAGAGGATTAACAAAATTGCTATTCTTGAGCTCAAATTAACCTCATGCAAACTTTAGGTCGTCTAAGCTATCATGCAGTGATGATTAAAAGTAGTTATTTAATTCCAAAAGATGAACTAATTGGCCAAGCAAGTGTTATGAATATATCAGCAAGCTTATACCTACTTAAATTTAAATTCTAGTACGGGTTCGAAAGACCTCTTAGAGTGTTCTCGATGTAAAAAAGAAGCCTTGTGCATATGTTGTTGATCTCTGCGTGCTTAAGGGCGCGACACAATGCAGCATAAAAAGCATTCGGATTAACAGAAATCTACATCCTATGCCATACTTAACTTGCCGGGCTCTAAAGGTGTTTTGCTTCCTCATCTCACGGTTCACAACAATAGTGGGAACGTAGTAGTTTGTGAGAAATTCTTAGATGAAATTCTTCTGCTATAAATACTCTGTTTCTGTCATGACTAATTTGTGTGCCTATTCATTCACACTTTACAAAATTGTAGTTGAGGATATACTATAATTAGCCAACAATGGCATTCAAATTGAACATGATCAATCCGATTCTAGCCATTCTCATAGTCTTTCAACTGTTTGCTTTTCAAGCCGAGTGCCTTACCCAGGATGAAGCATCCATGTCTAAGAGACATAAAGAATGGATGGATTGTTATGGACGCGTGTATAATGATTGTAGAGAGGAAAAGATACGGTTTGGAATATTTCAGGAGAATGCAGAATTCATCGATGCTTTCAACAAAGCCGCGACGCGGCCTTACAAGCTAGCAATCAATGCATTTGCAGATATGACAAATGAGGAGTTTCGCGCTCGTCATAATGGATATAAGATGTCCCTTCATTCAAATTCGTCCAAAACACCATTTAGGTACGAAAATGTTACTGATGTTCCCCCGAGCATGGACTGGAGAAAGAAAGGAGCTGTTACTGGCGTCAAGGATCAGGGCCAATGTGGTGAGGCATAAACTGAAATTCATCTATAGCATCATTTCTGCAAGGCTTTTTTTGTTTTTTTCTACCCTTACAAACTTCTTTTTTCGACACAAAATTTTCAGGGTGCTGCTGGGCGTTTTCAGCTGTTGCTGCCACGGAAGGACTTAATCGGCTTAAAAATAGAGAATTGATTTCATTGTCCGAACAAGAACTAGTGGATTGTGACACTGTTGAAAATATGGGTTGTGAGGGTGGTCTAATGGATAATGCATTTAAATATATCATTGTACAAAAAGGCCTTGCAAATGAATCTAACTACCCTTACAAGGGGGTGGATGATGCCTGCAACTATCAGAAAGCTGGCCAAAGTGCAGCAATGATCACAGGTTATGAAGATGTGCCCGCAAACAGCGAGTTTGAACTGTTGAAGGCTGCAGCCAATCAACCCGTTTCTGTCGCGATTGATGCTGGTGGATCCGCTTTCCAGTTCTACTCAAGTGGTGTTTTTACAGGAGATTGTGGAGCTAACTTAGATCATGGCGTTACTATTGTTGGATACGGAACAACTGAGGAGGATTCAAGAAACTATTGGCTCGTTAAGAATTCATGGGCCACTGGCTGGGGTGAGGAGGGATACATCAGAATGGAAAGAGATGTTGATGCTAAGGAGGGCCTTTGTGGCATAGCTATGCAAGCTTCTTATCCTACTATCTAAATCATTAGGTTCTGCAATCTTATTGCTCCACAGATTGTTACTGATCTCAGGACTTTTTTTATTCATACATCAAATAGTGCGAGTTTGCAGCATTTGACATGACATATTGAACAGATTGGGATCTTGATCAAATTTTCTAGTGTGTTGTCTGAATTATATTATGGTCGGATAGAAAACTTGCTACGATTTCTTTTCCTCAAGGAATTTACATCTGTCCCAATTTGCAGATGACAAAACAGTCCTATTTTCGGTATCTTTTTCATATTTCACTACTCTCTTCCTAAAGCCTGGTATCCATAACTCCATTTTTAAACGGGCCAGTTAACTCTGCTTATAACTACATTTTATTACCGAAATACCACGTTAAATATATTGATAGCATAATAAGCAAACAACTCTTATGATATACAAAAATGTGGCTTGATGTCCAGGTATTATAACAACTGTAGTTTCTCTGCCTCATTCTTGTAATCGTTGTGAAAATGAGATTGTTACAATGCCATGATACACGATTTCATCAAATATACGAGTAGCTTGTTTGGAATAATCTTTTCTAAAATCTGAATCTGATAAGCATTTTATCTCATAAGTGTCTTATAAGAAATAAATATCTGATACAATAAAACTGTTTGGTTTGTTAGCTGAAATGTTGTTAGTTACTTTGATAATAATGTTATCAATTTTGACTCATGGTATTTTAATTTTATAATTAAATAATAAATTATAAAATCTAAATATTAATTAATTTTTATTTTTGTTTTAAAAATTTTAAAATTTTAAATTTTTATTTTTTAATATTTAATTTTTAACATTTTTTATTTTTTAATTTTTTGGTTTTAAATTTTTTTATTTTTTATTTTTTTAATTTCAATATTTAATATTTTATTTTTTTAATTTTTATTTTAATTTAAAAAATTTAATTAATTTTAAAATTTTAAAATATTATTTTTAATTATTTTCCATCTGATAAAATATAAGATAAAATGTAACTACCCTAAACCTAACTTATTTTTTGTAACTACAAATAAGACATCTTATAAAATTATCTTATAAGTGTCTTATAATAAGCTGATAACAAATAATCTTTTTTATATAAGTTGTCAAATAAAATAAGTGTCTTATGATAAGCTCCAAACAAACACAGCAGAGGTCTTTTTTTTCCTTTTTTTTTCTTTTGCATTTAATCCATTAAAATAATCACATTCTATTCATTTCTCTTTTTATCTCATCATCATAACAGAACTAGAAATTCCACTACAGCTCGTTGAGAAGATCAAACGAAACAAAGGTCTGATAAGTGGAAATGTGATTATTAAACCAATGCCAGCTAAGTACAAGAAGGTTCAATTTAGAACTCTTAACAGAAAAAAGAACAAAATAAAGTTCGCAGTAGAGCAACGTCTATGGAAATATTGAAGCTTGTCCCTGTTATACATAACTTGCCGGGCTCAAGGCAGTCTAAAATCTAGGAAAATGGAAATCCATGGTGTATATATACCTTGTTTGCGGAGGACTGATGTGTGTGCCTTCTAGTTCACATTTTACAGTAGCCACCCAAGAGTATCACATTGTAACATTGCTGCAATGGCTTTGAAGTTAGATACCAAATGGATTCTTGCAGCACTATTAATATTAGGGTTGTATGCTTGTGTATCTACCTCGCGGTCTTTGAATGGACTATCCATGGCAGAGAGACATCAGCAATGGATGGCTCGTTACGGACGTGTATATAAAGATGATGCTGAGAAGGCCAAGCGACTTAAGATATTCCAAGAGAACGCAGAGTTCATTGAGTCTTTCAACCAAGCAGGGACTAAGCCTTACAAGCTAGCCATCAATGCATTTGCTGATCTCACAAATGAGGAGTTCCGCGCTTCTCGTAATGGATACAGGGCATCCCGCTGTGAGAAGTCATCTACCACACCATTCCGATATGAAGATGCGACGGCGATTCCTGCAAGCATGGACTGGAGAAAGAAAGGAGCTGTTACTGGCGTCAAGGATCAAGGCCAATGTGGTAAGTTAAAATTCATTCCTGAAATAGATATATCTGCCCCTGATATAATGTTAAAACTTCTTGAGCTTGTTATGTTGTAGGATGTTGTTGGGCATTTTCAGCTGTTGAAGCCATGGAAGGAATCACTCAGCTTACAACTGGAAAGTTGATTTCGCTATCCGAACAGGAGCTTGTGGATTGTGACACAAGTGGGGTAGATCAGGGATGTGAAGGTGGTCTTATGGATGATGCATTGAAGTTCATCATCCACAACAAAGGCCTCACCACCGAATCTAGTTACCCTTACAAGGGAGCTGATGGCAGTTGCAATAACAAGGAAGCAGCTTCATCTGCAGCCAAGATCACCGGTTACGAAGATGTGCCGGCGAATAGCGAGTCAGCACTGCAAAAGGCTGCAGCTCATCAACCTGTCTCGGTTGCCATTGACGCCAGCGGATCTGGTTTCCAATTCTACTCAAGTGGTGTCTTCACTGGAGACTGCGGGACTGAACTCGACCATGGTGTTACAGTTGTGGGATACGGGAAGAGCGAGGAAGGAACTAAATATTGGTTGGTTAAAAATTCATGGGGTAGCAGCTGGGGAGAAGGAGGATACATCAGAATGAAAAGAGATATTGATGCTGAAGAAGGTCTTTGTGGCATTGCCATGAAAGCTTCTTATCCCACTGCTTAAACCCATCTTTGATGGCTATTTGATTGGTTTTCCAAGAGAATTCAGCGCTTCATGTTTATAATATTTCTTCTGTGTGTTGCCATTGTACACAATGTAACGGTGTCTTGTTTTTATGTACATTACTATTGCAGCCAGCGTATAAATTACATGTAAAGTGCATAATGTAAAGGCCACGATTATGCAATTGAATATTTGTAATTATAGATTACGTACGAAAGGAGGAACAGAAAGTCCCCGGACCTTCAAGTTAGGCTTATAATATAGACTTCGAAATAATTAGTTGAGCCCCAGTTGCACTGGTAAACACTGGTCAATCACATTACATAACGCACTAGTCTATTCCCTAACTAGTACTTAGCAGTTTAAGAGCTACGCAACTATGTGGTATATTCCTTTGAAACTTTCAAGTGATCTGGGATTGGTTCATATAACACTCCTTAATCCCATATATAATATATATTGGCCAATAAGGGCCAAAACACTTAAATATGCTTGGATTGCGTCTTTCACTATTTGGCCAAATATATTTATGTCAATATCTTTAGATGGACTTCAATTCATAATTCTTGCCTTTTATCATAATAGTAGTTATTGCATATGCAAATATTTGATCTTGATCAATTTTACTTCGTAGTTCCTATTCTTTTCAAAAGTAATATAATTGAGTGAGATCTCTTTATCAATAATTTCAATCATATTCAGGTACCTGATACTCTTTTGGAGTATAAGAATATTTCTTAGTTATATGTCATTAATATCTTCAGGATATCAAACGTTTCAAAATGCCAACTGACTTATTTTTGCTCATTCATCTTTGAAACCAATAATCTACCATGCTTCTAGCATCGAATAGATTCATAGTTTAATTCATTTGTCTATTGAGACATCAATTCGCATAGGAGCATTCATAACTAGTATATGTGGCTGTAGTAACTGTCTTCTATGCATTGACTCCGAAAGAAAGGTGAAATATAAGTTTTTCAAGTTCGCACAAGAAAGAATTTAGCAAGATCATTTGAAAAGATATCATCTTTATTAATACTTGAGAAACTACAATATGTATATCAACTCAATGATTTTCCTTGATATGCTAATATGAGAGGGAGATAAATACGCGCTGTGCTCTTATTTCCTTAGCCAAGGTTTTGTCTCATTGGGTTTTCCTACCAAGGTTTTTAATGAGGCAGCATGAAGCGTGTTAACAAAAATAATGTACTCTTTTTCCTTCATTAGGATTTTTGTCCCATTGGGTTTTTTTTTTCCTAGTAAGGTTTTAATGAGTTATATTTTTGTAATGAATGTCCAAGAGGGAGTGTTGTGAAAGTATGACATTCATCAAAGAAAGTCAACAATTGCAACATGGCTTAAGAGATAGCACACAATTGTTGAAAAATGAAAGCAATATCCTTTGCTTTGGATATCTACAAGAGCATGCAAGAGTTGAAAAATAAAGTGAGCTATATGCATGCTAAGAAGACAAATTGTACATGGCATTTAATGATAAAGAAAATTAAGCCGAAGCATTTAATGGCTTGCCTTGGTTCTCTGCCTATAAAAATTGAGAACGAGATGAAGCAAAAGATGTAGAAAAACATATTTGAGAGAGTGAAATAGAGTTTAGTTCTTTTTATATTTTCTCTCTACATATTTCTCTCTTTCATAATTATTTTACAACACTAGGACCATCAATATATATGTCTCTCTAACATTTAGTAGACTCATTAAGATCTGCTTGAAACTAATTATCACTTGTCAATAGGTTGATGAGGAAATAGAATATGGGTTTTTTTCAAAAATCTAAATTTATTTAAATAATAAGGTATAATAAGTATGCTCACAATTTAAGAAAGTTAAATAAAATACAAGTATTCCTATAACTTGATAATAAAAACCATTGATGTGATTAGTAAAATAAATATTTTCAAAATATTTTAACAAGTGCAAAGGTATGTTATTACTGCATATATATTTCATATTTTTAATTCAATAAACATTAACATGTGCAACATTTAGGTGGTGACATGATTCTTTTTCATAAAATTAATAATAAATCATGTAGTAATAAATCTCAAAAAAATTATCATTTAATTGCTAAAGTGATATAAATAACTACACAGTTATATTAAAAAAAAGTCATAATAAAATTTAATTGCCACATGCATATATCATACATAAATATAAATCTAAGATAATTATAACATTTGCATATATGAGACAATAAAGAGTGATGATTTTTCCTCTTTATTCCAACAAAATTAATGGCATCTCTATGCACAACAAGTAATACATGTCTAATATTCTTTCAAGACATATTAATTGTAATCATAAGGAATTCTTTTCTAATTCTTTTTCACGCACACACACACACACACATATATATGTATGTATGTATGTATGTTTAACACCTTCAGATTTGACGACCATCATAATATGAATAGCAATAATCACATTCATAATAATAAATTATATATCATTCACTTCAAGGAATGATTTTGAGCGAATTAATAATATTGTATCAGATAATGCTTCACTTACTGGATGTGTATTGTACTCAAAATATTATTTTCAATTTAAGCTCTCAATTTTGCTAATATAAGAGCGTACTCAAGGCACAAAATTGATTTGATTATATCATATATCTTCCCAAAATATTTTGTCTGCAAAATTTCAGAATATCTTCTAGATACTGCGAAAAGGTACTCGCTTATAAATTCAAGATCATGCAATCGCATTTAATATATTCATAGCGAGTTATTGGAAGATTTCTTGACGTGAGGTGGTCATAAATTTCTTTGTAATATTTTAGAAAGGATATATTTTTTTCTTTCTTTCTTTTTACAATATATCTAGGCTTTAAGCCTTTGTAGAGACAATTATATGGATTTTTTTTGATAAATCCTTTGTCTTTATATTTTTCTTGATTTTCTCAAATCAAGTTATCCATGACTATCATAATACCCATAATTATTATTTCTATGACCACCTTCATAGTAATAAGATAATATATCATTCTCCAAACAATGGTTTTGGGCTTTACCAATAAATATTCCTACTTCCAGCTTAAAAGCCTACATGGAGATAATGAAAGAATATCATTAATTTATCACAATCCTTTAGGAATGCATAATTTCCTTCTATAAATTATTTCTCCAAGATTCTTAGAATTCATTTGTATCATGACATTAGGAACCATAACTATTGCAAGGAATATAAGATCACAAACTGAAATTTCTTGAGATTTGACATTATAAATGTAACATATGTCAAAATAAATTAGTAAGTAAAATAAAACATGTTTACTTGACATGACTTGTTGTTGACCAACATACGCAAATAAGTGAGAAGAAATAATATTGCATATTAAATATGTGGACTATACATGAGAGCTTCCCAATAATAAAATAAAATGTTAGTATAATTGTTACAAATAATTGTTATATAATTAGAGATGTATTAGCATATATATGTTCAAAAGTTATGGTTATTCACGTTCTTGTAAGTCCTAGTAACTACATCCTCAAAAGTCATAGTAATCATATCATCAAAAGTCACGATAATCACGTCCTCAAAAGTCAAGGTATCCATCATTACTATTGTTATTATTTTAAAAGAACTATTCACGAGTACTGTTTACTGATACTAATATTATTCACTGTTAAATGATACTAGTATTGTTCATGCATAATGTACACAGGCATTATTCATTTATACTTATATAGTACTGTTCATAGGAACTATTTAAAAATACATTTACATGTACTGTTCAAAAATATAGTTCCTATTCACTATGTACTATTTGTGCATTATTGTTCATATATCTATCTTTTTATAAAAAGTATTGCAATAATATATTATCACAAAAATTCTAATTTTGACAAAAATTTTATCTTCAAAATAAATGCAAAGTAAAATAAATAGAATATGTTGTTTAAGAATTTTATGCTATAAATTTAATATAACACCAAAAATAAAATAAAATAAGAATAGTTACCCATTTTTTGTAGAATCATATGTCTTCCAGTAATTGGTAGACCTTCGCATTGGTAGAGACTAGTGCTAATAACGTGTTATAAAATAATTATGAAAGAAAGAAGTATGTAGGAAGAAAGGATAGGTAAAAATTGAATTCTCTTAGAATCATTCTCTACATCTTCTGCTTCATCTCATTCTCGATTTTTATAGGCAAAGAGATTAAATGCCATGTACAATTTGTCTTCTTAGAATGCATATAGCTCACTTTATTTTCCAACTCTTCATGCTCTTGCAGATTTTCAAAGCAAAGGATATTGCTTTCATTTTTCACCAATTATGTGCTATCTCTTAAGCCATGTTGCAATTGTTGACTTGCTTTGGTTAATGTCCATATTTCATAGCAGTTTTGTATTAATCAGAAACTTTTCGAGTATGTATCATTAGTTTCTGCTATTATGTTGGAGCTTCGAATTCACCTCTCCATGCTTGTCTTTTGTTTATGTAGTTTCTTCTTATGCATCACGCTTTGGAAGCAAAATAATATTGTACAACTATTTTAAAATACTTAAACCTGTAATGATGGTTTGTTTATTTAGTTTCTTTTTATGCTTCACACTTTGGAAGTAATATAATATTGTGCAAATATTGTAATGATTCAGGCCTAATCAGTGGAACGCAACAATATTAAGCCTAATTAATTGATCCAAAATATTTAAACCATGATGACAATAGTAGTAAACCTAAACTATTATAAAATAACTACAAATCTCATACAAAATCAATGTGAAGGGGTTTCCAGACTCTTTTCTAAATACGTAATGTTCTTGTTTCACCAAACACAAATAGAATAAACTCGCAGTCCAAGAACCCCAAGCGACATGGGATGCACCCAAGACTTGCTCTGTTGCCACTTGTAAGCACCTTAACCCAACAATTGGTCTGCCACCATATTGAACCTAATTAACTAAATCAAAATGATTAAGCCCATGATGATAGTAACAGTGAAACCAAGCCTTTATAAAGTGATCATAAATCTCATAGTCCAATGTCAAAGGACGTTACAAGTATTTTGGGTTTACAACATATATTTCCTTAGGCCTTCTCCAACAAAGCCCCTAAATGGCCCCTGCCTTGAATTTAGGGGTGAGAAATGGAAAATATGCTCTAGCGGGACCCTTATCTCACCCCCCAAATTTTAGGGACCTCTCATTTATTTTTTGTTTCCCCTCATATATGGGGTTTAAAACCCAACCCCTTTTCAACCTCCCATATGTAATAATGTTAAAAAAAAAAATTCATAATCAATAATAATATAATTAATAAAAAATATCTAAATATATAATAAAACAAAATTAATAATATAAAAATTAAAAAATGTATTTAACTAAAATAAGAAAATATATAAATGTATGAGTATTTTGAAATAAGAAAGCTGTTGGAGTAAAACTGAAATGGGAAGTCCTTAAAATAAGAGTTTGGTTGAAAGTAGGAGGGAACTTATATCGTGCACAGTGCAACATGCACCTGCAGCTGTAAATGTATTAAATAAATAGCTTATCAATACTGAACAAATATGATCTGTGAATTTTATTGAACAAATAGCTTATAAATAATGAGCAAATAGTCTTTTTATTATGAACAAATATCTGTGATTCTTTTTCATATATCGATACTTGTTAATTTTACATTTTTCAACAGATATTGTGATGATCCGTAGATTTTACTGGACAAACAATTTATGACTACTGAACAAATAGTATTTTTATTCTGAACAAATATTTGTAACTGTTTTTTATGTATAGATGCTTGTCAATTTTATTCTTGTCAACAGAAATTGTGATGATTTGTGAATTTTACTGGACAAACAGTATATAAATATTGAACAAATAGTCTTTTTATTGTGAACAAATATTTGTGACTGTTGTTATGTATATATGTTTCTGTATATTTTACTAGACAAATAGATTATGAATACTGAACAAATATATGTAATTGTTTTCATGTATAGATATTTTTGTAGATTTTACTAGACAAACAACTTATAAATACTGAACAAATGGTCTGGTATACCATATTCTGTATTCCTGTAGGTGCATGATATAATTTGCGAAAGTAGGGGAGCTGTTAGAACAAAACTAAAATAGGAGATCCCTAAGTATAAAAAAAAGAACCAAAACCCCTCAAAAATAAGAAAAGTATAGGTAAGCTATTAGAGAAGGCGTTAGGCATATACATACATGTCGATTTGTCAAACTAGGAACAAGCTTGTTAGTGTAATATCCCACGTTGCTGTACAATATGATTACCTGATGATTTACAGGTGATTCTTGTAAGCTGAAGTAAGTTACTTGGATTTATCATTTGGATCAGATAATTATAGATATACGTATTAATTTTTTATTTTATAACACTAATTCACTTTGAGGATCGAAACTTTTGTGACACTTGATTAAACTATTTGAGTCAATAATCTATTTTTATAACAAAAAAAAGAAGAGTCAATAATCTATTTGGTCTTGTCTTATGTATGGGTTTTAATATATTATTAATTATAAATTACATATCTGGTTACGTTATACTTCATTTTTAAATAATACTAGGAAGTACTTAATTAAATTATTATGAGAAATTAACAATAAAGACTATTAACATTATTGAGTAACTAAAATTTTATTTGTTATTTACAAATAAAGAAAAAACGATGAATTCAAGAACTGTATTTCCAAACAAATGATTTTACTCAAAACTATGATTTGAATATGCCAATATCTGATAACCAGTTCAAGGTCTATTGCCATTCATATAAAAAGTAAGAGTCTATTGTAGTTCTTATATAGGTGTTTTTTCCACACCATTTAAATGATAATATTCATTTGTGATATAACATACACAGTATTTCTCATTAAATTAAATTCTGTACAATAATATATAATATTTGACATTAATGCATTTGACAAAATATATTATGCTATTTAATTAAAATTAGTATGATATGTATATTGAATCCAAAATCAATCCCATACACTGTATAACATTAATAATATTTAGTAAAATTTAATATATTTTTTAAGTGACGTATCAAACTCTCATCTACCTAAATTCTAAAAAGCTAATGACCCAAGCACCTTGTGTAATTCCTCTGACTTTAATATATATATAGATATAGATAAGAAAGATGGATAAATTACTGATATTCAAGTGCATAATTGTGGTCTTTGCATTGAGCACTATATATGCAATTTACACACCGGCCGCAATATGTAACGTACATACAGACAAGACACCGTTAATACATCATGTACAATGACAACACAGAAGAAATATTATAAACATGAAGCGCTGAATTCTCTTGGAGAACATATCAAATAGCCATCAAAGATGGGTCTAAGCAGTGGGATAAGAAGCTTTCATGGCAATGCCACAGAGACCTTCCTCAGCATCAACGTCTCTTTTCATTCTGATGTATCCTTCTTCTCCCCAGCTGCTACCCCATGAATTTTTAACCAACCAATATTTAGTTCCATCCTCGCTCTTCCCGTATCCCACAACTGTAACACCATGGTCGAGTTCAGTCCCGCAGTCTCCAGTGAAGACACCACTTGAGTAGAATTGGAAAGCAGATCCGCTGGCGTCAATGGCAACCGAGACAGGTTGATGAGCTGCAGCCTTTTGCAGTGCTGACTCGCTATTCGCCGGCACATCTTCGTAACCGGTGATCTTGGCTGCAGATGAAGCTGCTTCCTTGTTATTGCAACTACCATCAGCTCCCTTGTAAGGGTAACTAGATTCGGTGGTGAGGCCTTTGTTGTGGATGATGAACTCAAATGCATCATCCATAAGACCACCTTCACATCCCTGATCCACACCACTTGTGTCACAATCCACAAGCTCTTGTTCGGATAGCGAAATCAACTTTCCAGTTGTAAGCTGAGTGATTCCTTCATGGCTGCAACAGCTTAAAATGCCCAACAACATCCTACAGCATTTTTTTTTGGACAAAGAAAAGAAAAATCAGAAGTCTGTATTTTCATATCAGGGATATTAATATCAATTTAGGAACGAATTTTAACTTACCACATTGGCCTTGATCCTTGACGCCAGTAACAGCTCCTTTCTTTCTCCAGTCTATGCTTGTAGGAATCGCCGTCGCATCTTCATATCGAAATGGTGTGGTAGATGACTTCTCACAGCGGGATGCCCTGTATCCATTCCGAGAAGTGCGGAACTCCTCGTTTGTGAGATCGGCAAATGCATTGATGGCTAGCTTGTAAGGCTTAGTCCCAGCTTGGTTGAAAGACTTAATGAACTCTGTGTTCTCCTGGAATATCTTAAATCGCTTTGCCTTCTCAGCATCATCTTTATATACACGTCCGTAACGAGCCATCCATTGCTCATGTCTCTCTGCCATGGATAGTTCATTCAAAGACCGCGAAGCTGCCAGACAAGCATACAACCCAAATATTAATAGTGCTACAAGAATCAACTGGCTATCTAACTTCAAAGCCATTGTAGCTAGCAATGTCACAATGTTGTAGCACACAGTTAATACTCTTGGGTGGCTACTGTAAAAATGTGAACTAGAAGGTACACAATTCAGTCCTCAGCGAACATGGTATATATACACGATGGAATGCATTATTCAAGATTTTCTGTCAAATCATATTCACATTATGATGTGAATTTTGTGACTGAGGGATCAAAACTGCTTTGAGAACCCGGCAAGTTACGTATAACAGAGACAATTTTCGTAAGGGTTGCATTCACGTTGCTCTACTGTGACCTTAGGCTTGTCTGGTTATTCAAGTAAATATTAATAGTTATAATTAATTTTTGAACGTAATAGTATCATATTCATAAGATAATTTAAAAAGAACTAAAAAGCCACAAGAATTAATTCTTATATTTATTTAGAAATAGTAAAAATCGTAGAAAAACCTAAAAACACGCAAAAAATCACATCTATAAATATTTCAAAAACTAAAAAAATATATAGAAAATCTAAATAAACCCGTACAATGCATAGGATATGAAATGATATATACATACATATATATATATATATATATATATTTAAGTTATACGGAATCAAAAAAAATGTTACATCAACTTCTATTGAGAAAGTATAAGTTAATTTTATACTCTCGCAAGCAGTGATATGTAAGGTTAAAAAGATCATTAACTTCAAAAGCATAAATAATGTAATAAGTCCCTAACATTATTATTTTTCTCTAACTAAGCTCTTATTATTTTAAAATATTCATGTTAATTCATAATATTTTACCACATAGCCAAATTAGTCTCTAAACAATCACATTAGTTTTTATTATTTAAAAATTTTTATATTGGTACTTTATATTTAACAAAGTTATTCAAATTAGCACAAATATAAGTAAAATAATGAAGATTTTTAAACTATTTAAATTAGTCTATAATATTTTAATGACATAGTCAAATTAGCTCTTAAACATAGTCAAAGTTTTCATTATTTCAATATATTTATATTATTCCTTAATATTTCACAATTTATTTAAATTAGTCCCATTATATAACATAAGATTATAGGATATAGATTTTAGAGATGTAGTACATTAGCAAATGAGGAAATTATGTTATAAGTAACAATTTTTTTTTTCTTAAGTTAGTCCCTATTTTTTTTAAATATTCAAATAAAAATAATGGTACAAAAATTAGATTAAAAAATAAAATAATATTTACTAATTCTTTTATATATTAATTTGAGAGGCTTTAGGAGATGCCATATAATCTTTTAATTAATTTTTTTAGTTTATTTCTGTTAAATAGTCTTTAATACTAATAAATCTATATAATCACTACAAGTCCTAATGGTTGAGGCATGTCATTGAATTATTTAAGTGAATTTTAAAAGTTATAATTGATTTTTGAATGTAATAGTATCATATTAATAGGATATTTAAGAAAAACTAAAAAAGCGCAAGAATTAATTCTTATAGATATTTAGAAATAATTATTATCACAGAAAAACCTAAAAACATACAACACAACACATCTATAAATATTTAGAAAACTAAAAAAATATACAAAAAATCTAAATAAGTTCGTGCAGGAGATGAAATGACTAGTTTAATTTTGGATTCATACGTATATGTGTAGTACCTAACATTGTACTCATGGTCTGTAAAAATCAAGAGAAATTACATTTATGAGTTATTATCCAAAAAATATCTCAAAAAATTAATTAAAATAATTGCTTCATTAATATATTCATGTTTATGCATGAAGCTCTCATTTATTCAGATGTCAATTTCTAAAGACACCTTTGGTTTTAGTATGTTTATAGATAGATAGATAGATAGATAGACATATAGATACCAAGGCCGGAGAAGTGGAATTAGAGCTTGGCACGTCAATTCTTCAAAAAAATGAGAGTTTGACAAGTCAGTTTATAAATTTATTAATTTTAATAACATTTATTAATATTTCTAATGTGATACAATGCATTGGAGTCAAATCAAATACAATATACACATTAATATTTTAATTGAAGAGGAGGCTTCGTTTAATTAATGGCTTGTTTAGATTGACTTTTTTAGGAAAAATACTTTTTTCTTGGAAAAAGTATTTTGTTTTTAATGGGCAACTTAAGGGTTATTTCAAGGGTAGGAAAGGCCTCAGTCAGGGGGACCCTTTATCACCCTACCTCTTTGTGATTGTGATGGAGGTCCTTTCAGGTTTGCTGAAAATTGGGAGCCAGAAAAGGGAATCTAGCTACCATCCAAAGTGTAAGAAGATCGAACTCAACCATTTACCTTTGTTGACAATTTGTTTATATTCTCAAAAGCGGACTTGAGCTCCATTAAAGTGACTAGAACTGCATTACCATTTTTAGCAGATTGCCCGGGTTGCAGATTAGCAGAGCCAAAAGCGAAATTTATTTCGCCAAATGCTATGGTAGGCTTCAGGAGGAGATTTGCAAAATTCTCAACATAAAAGAGGGGGATCTCCCTGTTCGCTACTTAGGGATCCCCTTGATCATGGTGACGTTAAATAGGGGGGAATGTCACATCCTTGTTGAAAAGATTACGAACAGGATTGAGCATTGGACAATAAGGAGGCTAACTTATGCAGGTAGGGTCCAACTTATCAAAAGTGTTCTCGTTAGCTTGACATATTATTGGAGCAATGTTTTCCTTTTTCCTAAGACTGTTATTTGAGAAGTGGAGAGTAAATTGGCAAAATTCCTCTAGAAAAGGAATTGTGAAATAGAAGGTAGTGCAGGAGTGGCCTGGGAGGATATGTGTCGGCCTGTTGTAAAGGGGGGCTTATGTATCAAAATCACTCAAGACATCAATCAAGTTGCGATCCTTAAACAATTTTGGCATACGTATGTTGACAGGGACTCGCTGTGGGTATTGGGCCCATCAAGTTATACTAAAGTGGGGGAGTATTTGGGAAATCAAGCCACTTTCTAATGTTTCTTGGACTTGGTAGAAACTCCTAGGGTGCAAAGAAAAAGCAAAGGATTCCATTAAACATGTTGTTAGGGATGGGTGCTTTACTTTTTTGGTGTGGGATAATTGACTTGTGCTTGGCCCTTTGTGGAAGTTTGCTGCTAATAACCAGATTATCATCCCAAATTAATGGAAGTATAGTAGGGTTAGTGATTTTCTTAGGGAAGGCCAGTGGCATTGGCCTGCTAAATTATATTTTTTAAATGAATTTCCTCCAGCCTACTCCGAAGGTGATGATGTTATCAAGTGGGGTTCGAGCTTTAATGGAGCTTTTAGTTGAAAATGGACCTAGAATGAAATCAAAGATAAAATAATGGAAGTCTCTTGGCATGAATTGGTTTAGTAGAGAACGATTATTCCCAAGAATGGTGTTATTCTTTGGATGGCTTTCTTGGACAGACTACCCACACGATATAAGCTTCAAACTTGGGGAGTTATATCAGATGCCTCTTGTGTCTTCTATCGTAATGTTGTGGAAACTAGGGAACATTGTTTTTTGGATGTCCCTTTACCACAAGGATCTGGAAAGAATGCTGCAGGAAATTGAGGATCAAGACTCATACCAAAAGATGGGAAGAGCTGACTGAGGATATTAGAAGAAGTTGCACAAAAGATGAGCTAAAGGACCTGTTGCTATTGTGCTTTGGTGCCACGATTTAACAAATATGAAAGGAGAGGAATACCTAGATTTTTGTCGCTGGCTGGTCAATGGAGAAACAAGTCCTTCAAGCCATTTTTGTGAATATTAGGGATAGAATGTGCATTCAAGGTAAATATAGGGATAGTTTTAAAATTTGCCTTTTGTATTTTGATTGGAGGCTAAATTTGATGTAAACTGCAAGCGATCTGTTTGATACTTGTTTTGTAATGTTTTTAAGTGAAATGAAATACTTACTTGCCCAACAGAAAGTATTTTGTTTTTGCATTACTATTTGGCTTACCTTTCAAAAAAACTAAAACTCCTAAAAAAATTCAAATATAAGTTTTTTTTAGAAGTCATAATTTTTAGCTTCTTGAAAAAATAGTTTCTGTTAAAAGTTGTTTAAAATAACTCTTTTTAAAAGTACAAATAAGTATAACAAGATTAAAATCATTAACAAAAAACACTTAAGAGCCCGTACATAGCACGGGTTTAATTATATTGCTAGTAATTTATTATGTATGCATGTTAGTTTTGCCCAATTAATTCAACGAATAAGTATCGTATTCTAACTTTTTTAATATTATAACCAAATATAAGAGAAAAAATATGTATTTTCAGAAAGCAAACTTGTTAGGAGGACTCTTACTTCACCACTTTTGGGCCCATAATAATTAATCTCAAGTCTAATGTGATATGAAGATATCCTAATTCAAAGCAAAGGGAAAAAAGAAAATAGGTATTCCAAAAGTATTTCAGGATAAATTCTGTTCTGCATTAATAAATATTTTCTAGCATATCAAACAGGCCGTCAAGGAAATAGCAAATGCAAATAGAATATAAATTTATTTCAATATAAACCCTTATAAATGAATTATTATATTGCTTATAAGAACCCATATCATTAAAAATCCATGTAATTGAATTATTGAGACCAGTTTTCAACTGTTGATCTTATTCGAATATATTCGCGAACACGCATAATAAAGTTAATCAAATAATACATAATGAATTATATTATAATTTCTATTTCTCAGTGTACTTATCTTACCCTTTCTAATCGAGACGATGCAATGCCTACTAATACTATGTTTATTATATGCTAATCTGAAATTTTAAATATGAAAAGCATATAAGTTTATATATTTTTAAAACTTAAGATTTTAGATAAGCATATAACAAACACAACATAAAATTTAAGTACAATCATGAATATCCATTAATATGTGCATAATACTTGCCAAAAAATAAAATTAAAAACTCTAATTTTACTGCTCTGGAACTAAAATGTTAGCAATGTTTTCAATTCTCTTCACTTCATCAACATAACTGAACTAATGATTTTCTGTAAAGGCATTAAAAGAGAAGAAATGATGTCTGATTATTGATAACTGGATAAATTTAAGGTCACAGTAGAGCAGCGTGTATGCAACCCATTAATGATCAAGATTGTCTCTGTTATACATAACTTGCCGGGTTCTCAAAGCAGTTTTGATCCCTCAGTCACAAAATTCACATCATAATGTGAATATGATTTGATAGAAGATCTTGAATAATGCATTGCATAGTGTATATAAACCCTGGTTCGCTGAGGACTGAATTGTGTGCCTTCTAGGTCATATTTTTACAGTAGCCACCCAAGAGTATTAACCGTGTGCTACAGCATTGCGACATTGCTAGCTACAATGGCTTTGAATTTAGATAGCAAGTTGATTCTTGCAGCACTATTTATATTAGGGTTGTATGCTTGTCTGGCCGCTTCGCGGTCTTTGAATGAACTATCCATGGCAGAGAGACATGAGCAATGGATGGCTCGTTACGGACGTGTATATAAAGACGATGCTGAGAAGGCCAAGCGATTTAACATATTCCAGGAGAACGCAGAGTTCATTGAGTCTTTCAACCAAGCTGGGGCTAAGCCTTACAAGCTTGCCATCAATGCATTTGCTGATCTCACAAATGAGGAGTTCCGCGCTTCTCGTAATGGATACAGGGCATCCCGCTGTGAAAAGTCATCTACCACACCCTTTCGATATGAAGATGCGACTGCGATTCCTGCAAGCATGGACTGGAGAAAGAAAGGAGCTGTTACTGGCGTCAAGGATCAAGGCCAATGTGGTAAGTTAAAATTCATTCCTGAAATAGATATCTCTGCCCCTGATATAATGTTAAAACTTCTTGAGTTTGTTGTGTTGTAGGATGCTGTTGGGCATTTTCAGCTGTTGCAGCCATGGAAGGAATCACTCAGCTTACAACTGGAAAGTTGATTTCGCTATCCGAACAAGAGCTTGTGGATTGTGACACAAGTGGTGTGGATCAGGGATGTGAAGGTGGTCTTATGGATGATGCATTTGAGTTCATCATCCACAACAAAGGCCTCACCACCGAATCCAGTTACCCTTACAAGGGAGCTGATGGTAGTTGCAATAACAAGGAAGCAGCTTCATCTGCAGCCAAGATCACCGGTTACGAAGATGTGCCGGCGAATAGCGAGTCAGCACTGCAAAAGGCTGCAGCTCATCAACCTGTCTCGGTTGCCATTGACGCCAGCGGCTCTGCTTTCCAATTCTACTCAAGTGGTGTCTTCACTGGAGACTGCGGAACTGAACTCGACCATGGTGTTACAGTTGTGGGATACGGGAAGAGCGAGGATGGAACTAAATATTGGTTGGTTAAAAATTCATGGGGTAGCAGCTGGGGAGAAGAAGGATACATCAGAATGAAAAGAGATGTTGATGCTGAGGAAGGTCTCTGTGGCATTGCCATGAAAGCTTCTTATCCCATTGCTTAGACCCATCTTTGATTGCTATTTGATATGTTCTCCAAGGGAATTCAGCGCTCCATGTTTATATATTTCCTCTGTGTGCTGCCATTGAACGTAATGTAATGGTGTCTGGTCTGTACGTACATTACATATTGCAGCCAGTGTATAAATTGCATGTATAGGGCATAATGTAAAGGCCACGATTATGCAATTGAATATTTGTAATTATAAATTATATACGAAAGGAGGAACAGAAAGGCCCCAGACCTTCATGTTAGGCTTATAATATAGAGAAATAATTAGTTGAGCCTCAATTGCACTGGTAAACACTGGTCAATCACATTCCCTGGTAAAACCCTATATATATATATATATATATATATGTATATAATAATAGAATAGAAGATTTGTTAGAGTAATTTAATACTAACAACTCTCCTAAATATGGGGGTTTCTGTATTTTAGGAGATCTATTGGAGTCAGCCTTAGATCTATTGGCTCAAAATAATTAACCAAGTGCTGCAAAAGCCTTAACTCTTGAGCTAGAGAGTGAATTATTGTTATAAAATCAAAGAATAACTACGTATATATCTAATAAGTTGATCCAAATGATTAATCTAAGTTAATTCATTTAATTAAACAAGGTTCACCGGCTGGCAGCAGGTGAATCATTTACTCAAGGGCGGAGCCAGGGGCCCTGGAACCCCCAAGCTCCAAAAAATTATTTTTATATGTATATATATTGTATTTAATTAAAGAGAAAAAATTCCTATTTTGGGCCCCCCCCCCAAATTTTTTCTTAGTGGGTAAATATTTTTAAACATGACACTAATAACAACAGTAATTTTTAATAAATATTTATTATAGTCTTTTTCCTTTAGTTTTTGGTTTTAAAACTTTGAATTTTATTATGGTATTTTAGTGAGTTCTTTAGTTATTTAAAATGATATTTAAATGGTCAAGTTTTATAAGGGATAGGTAATTAATTTTAATGGATAAAATTCTACTAACGATTAATCTATTTATCTTTTAGTTAGGCATTTTAAATTTTTTATATAAAATAATTTACTTTGAGTATACAAATTATTAACTAATGTTGGTTTTTTGATATAAAAATGTATTTTGTAAATTAAAAACAATTTTTTAATAAGTTTCAAGAGTAGCTTTTAAAAAGATAAAGCTCTAAAAAAATAGACTCTTTTCCAGTGTTATAAAGAGTGTGATTTTTTTATAAGCCAATCAGAAGGGACCTTTTGAACTTTTAACAAAATTTTCAAGGGGTAAGCATGATATTATATGTGTGCCTAATCGCCTTAACTTTTCAAAAGATAGCTTGATTTTCTACATGGAAAAAAATTATTATTGTGTTCATGTAAATACGACAATGAACTTTTTTTTTTTTATGGAGTCCAACTTTCTTTTCCATTACGTTACCTTTTTTTTTTTTTCTCTTTTTTGGTAAACAATAATTTACTTTATTATAATTAAAATATTTAATATTATTAATATTCTTAATTAAGTCTCGGCTTCCTAACTTTAAATTTTTAGCTTTGTCCCTGCATTTACTAATCATATTGCACACCAAGGTAAGACACAAATAAGGTTGTTTCTAGTCTAACAAACCAACATGTATATATGTTTACAGAAATATATGTTGTAAACCCAAACTACTTGTGCACTGTGACATTGCTTGCCAAACGTGATGCGTAAGGGGAGAAAAAAAAAAAAAGCAGACAAGACAAACTTGGAGAGGTGAAGTCGAAGCTCCAATTTGCAGAAACAAAGAAGTCGAAGCTCCAAAAGTAGTGTTAGTTTGATTTTTGTATATTGTAAATTTAGGTATCAAATAACTTGGTCTATGTATATTTTAGCAAATTTAGGATATGTGAGTACTAGAGTTCACAATATAGTATTTATTATTATTTTTTTTATAGCCACCGTTAATAGTGGCTCTAATTTAATATACATGTATTTTTCTCCCCTTATACTTGCTCTCTATTCTATTTTCTTCCTCTTATTTCAACATGGTATCAGAACCACCATCCTAGTGGCCTGTTTCATGGCTATCTCATTGTTCCCATCACTATTGCGCTATATTTAGACCATTCTGGTATCAGTTCTTGGTTAGTTAACTTTTTTGTTTTAGCTTGTATAGGCTTTTGATTTTCGTTTCTTGGCAATTCTTGGTTTTATGAGATTTTTACTTTAGCTTGTTTAAACTCAATCAGGTTTTTGGTTCTTAGCAATTTTGACTATTCTTAGTTCTTTGGCTTGTTTGAGTATTTATTCTTAGTTCTTGGCTCGTATGATCACTGTTCTTGACTGTTCTGGGTTATTTGGTTCGTTTAAGCACCCTCTTTGGCTCGTTTGTGCACTTGTTCTTGGTTCTTGCTTGTATGAGCACTATTCCTAGTTGTTCTTGGTTCTTTGACTCATTTGAGCAACTATTCTTGGTTTTTGGCTTTTTTGAGCATCTGTTTTTTATTCTTGGCATTCTTATGGCTTTTGTAGGATTCTTGCTTTGGCTTTAATTGAGCTTAATCTCATTATTAGCATTCTTGGTTCTTATTCTTGGCAGCTACCATTGTTATTCCTTCAAGTTTAGTTCTCACTAAATTTAGTTCTTACTTGATTCGATTCTCGATTCTCGATTCTCAGATCTTGGTCAGCTTTTAGATCTCATGTCCAAACTCAAGCTGGAGTCCCTTACTCCATCTTGAGTTTGAGGGGAGATATTAGTTTAGTTTTTGTGTATTGTAAACTTAGGCACCAAGTAAGCAAACTTAGGCTCCAAGCAACTTGGTCTATATATATCTTAGTAAACTTAGGATATAGAAATATCTAAAATTTATAATGTAGTATTTATCAGTCTTTATTTTCTAGACCCACCGTTAATGATGACTCCAATTCAATATACATGTATTTTGTCCCCTCATGCTTGCTCTCTTTTTTATTTTCTTCTTGTTATTTCAACAAGTAGAAACTATTGATATATACTAAGAAAAGTTTCAAACCAAGACAAATCTGCTATGCATCCAACAAAAGAATAACCCACTAGAACAAAGACTACCTTCAACTGTTTACCTATTTTTTCTTTATATTTAGGAGGTTTTGCTTCGATGTTTTTATATTCAGGGACTTCCTATTTTGTTAACTTCCTTACTTTCAATCAAATTCTTATTTTAGAGATTTCTTGTTTTAGTTTCACTCCAATAGGTTTTCTATTTCAAAAACCCCTATTTTTATATCTTTTCTTATTTTACTTAAACACTGTTTTAAATTTTTATGGTATCTATTTTGTTTTATTACATATGTAGATATTTTTAATTAACTAATTATATCTAATTATTCATTATTATTTTTTTTATGTCATTAGATTTAGGGAGTTAAAAAGGGGGTGGGTTTGAAATCCTTATATGTGTGAAAAGAACAAAAAAAATTAAAAGAGGCCCTTAAAATTGAAGAGGTGGGGCGCATGATGGCTATTGCTCATTTTCCCTTTAGCGCGGCCTAAATTTGGCATATAGGGCCATCTAGGGGCTCTGGAGAGTCTCTTATGTCTCTCTATTAATACTTCATCACTAGGAAATTGAAAAGAGAATAAATAAATGATTATTGCTGCTTTTCTTTTCCCTTCTTTAATTTGGTACAACAAGTTAAAGTTAAAAAATTCATTCACAAGAAAGGTCTTTTCAAAATATACTATGATTTCATTAAATTGCATAAAAAAATGGATTATTATACATAAAGTTAAATTTATATTAAATCAAAAAATAAGGGTATTTTCCTCTAATGGACCTGCTTTCATTCCATTCCAACATTCTTTTTTTTTTTTTATTAAGTTGCATAAAAAAATGGATTATTATACATAAAGTTAAATTTATATTAAATCAAAAAATAAGGGTATTTTCCTCTAATGGACTTGCTTTCATTCCATTCCAACTTAAAAAAAAAAAAAAAAAACCTCCACTCCTATAGGATTTGAACCTAGGACTCACTCTTGGCTCCTGGTCCCATCTTAGGGCCTATTTGAATTGGCTTTTCTTTTTAAGAAAAATATTTTTTTTCCCTAAAAAAATTGTATTAAATTTGTAAGAATTATTTGATTTGGTTTTTAAAAAAGCTTAAATTTAAAAAAAAACTCAAATATAACTTTTTTTTTAGAAGTCAAAATTTTCAGCTTCTCAAATAAAATTATTTTTTAAAAAATTGTTAAAATAAATACTTTTAAAAAAAGTCAATTCAAATGGACCCTTGCTCCATTCCAGCTTGTCAAGATAGTTTTCCCAAACTAATTAAAGGAATAAGTTTTCTATTTGACCTTTTTGAAGTTTTCTGTGTGGATACATCTATTTTGTCCTAGGTGGCATGGTCTCCTTGGTGAGGGACAGTTTTGCTCCCTCTGATGGCTTTGTACGTGTCTTTGATCAATGAAGCTCACTGCTTACTTAGCAAATTAAAAAAAAAAAAAAAGACAAAAAGAAGAGGTATTATTCCATAAATATTTCAAGATAAATTTTATTCTGCCTCAATGACAATTTTCCAGCAAACCAAATAGACAATTAAGGAAATGGCAAAAGCAAATATAATTGAAATTTATTTCAATTTGAGCCCATATCAGTGAGCGGTTAGAATATGCATAATAAAGTAAAACAAATAATACATAATAAATCATAGTTTCATTTATATTTCTTAGCCCATGTATATACACACAAGCATTCCAACGCCTAGTAAAATTCAGGTGCAATCATGAATATCCGTTTTCAAAATAGAACTCTAATTTTACTGCTTTGGGAATAAAATTTTAGCAATGTTTTCAATGCTCTTTACCTCATCATCGAAACCGAATAATTCCTGTAAATGCATTAAGAAGAGAGGAAATAATGTTTAATAACTGGACAAATTAAAGGTCACGGAAGAGCAGCGTGTATGCGACCCATTAATTGTCAAGATTGTCTCTGCTTACATAACTTGCCGGGTTCTCAAAGCAGTTTTGATCCCTCAGTCACAAAATTCACATCATAATGTGAATATGATTTGATAGAAAATCTTGAATAATGCATTCCATGGTGTATATATACCTTGTTTGCTGAGGACTGAATTGTGTGCCTTCTAGTTCTCATTTTACAGTAGCCACCCAAGAGTATCATTGTGTGCTACAGCATTGCGACATTGCTAGCTACAATGGCTTTGAAGTTAGATAGCAAGTTGATTCTTGCAGCACTATTAATATTTGGGTTGTATGCTTGTCTGGCCGCTTCGCGGTCTTTGAATGAACTATCCATGGCAGAGAGACATGAGCAATGGATGGCTCGTTACGGACGTGTATATAAAGACGATGCTGAGAAGGCCAAGCGATTTAACATATTCCAGGAGAACGCAGAGTTCATTGAGTCTTTCAACCAAGCTGGGGCTAAGCCTTACAAGCTAGCCATCAATGCATTTGCTGATCTCACAAATGAGGAGTTCCGCGCTTCTCGTAATGGATACAGGGCATCCCGCTGTGAAAAGTCATCTACCACACCCTTTCGATATGAAGAAGCGACTGCGATTCCTGCAAGCATGGACTGGAGAAAGAAAGGAGCTGTTACTGGCGTCAAGGATCAAGGCCAATGTGGTAAGTTAAAATTCATTCCTGAAATAGATATATCTGCCCCTGACATAAAGTCAAAACTTCTTGAGTTTGTTATGTTGTAGGATGTTGTTGGGCATTTTCAGCTGTTGCAGCCATGGAAGGAATCACTCAGCTTACAACTGGAAAGTTGATTTCGCTATCCGAACAAGAGCTTGTGGATTGTGACACAAGTGGTGTGGATCAGGGATGTGAAGGTGGTCTTATGGATGATGCATTTGAGTTCGTCATCCACAACAAAGGCCTCGCCACCGAATCTAGTTACCCTTACAAGGGAGCTGATGGTAGTTGCAATAACAAGGAAGCAGCTTCATCTGCAGCCAAGATCACCGGTTACGAAGATGTGCCGGCGAATAGCGAGTCAGCACTGCAAAAGGCTGCAGCTCATCAACCTGTCTCGGTTGCCATTGACGCCAGCGGATCTGCTTTCCAATTCTACTCAAGTGGTGTCTTCACTGGAGACTGCGGGACTGAACTCGACCATGGTGTTACAGTTGTGGGATACGGGAAGAGCGAGGATGGAACTAAATATTGGTTGGTTAAAAATTCATGGGGTAGCAGCTGGGGAGAAGAAGGATACATCAGAATGAAAAGAGACGTTGATGCTGAGGAAGGTCTCTGTGGCATTGCCATGAAAGCTTCTTATCCCACTGCTTAGACCCATCTTTGATGGCTATTTGATATGTTCTCCAATAGAATTCAGCGCTTCATGTTTATAATATTTCTTCTGTGTTTTGTCATTGTACATAATGTATTAATGGTGTCTTGTTTGTATGTACGTTACATATTGCAGCTGGTGTGTAAATTGCATATATAGTGCATAATGTAATGAGCTCAATTATGCAATTGAATATTTGCAATTTGTAGATTTTATTTGGAAAGAGTAATACTACTCAGGTCTGGGCCTCTGGTATACAAGTGACACTTTAGCTTTCGGAGTAATAAGTTGTGCCTCAATTGCACCGGTAAATTCTGGTTAATCGATTATGGAATATATTAGATCTATATATTGACTCTAAATAATTAATCAAATGCTACAAAAGTCTTGAGTCTGAAAGTGAACTACTTATAAAATCAAAAAATAACTACTTACGTCCCAAACAAACTTATGCAAATGACTAATCCAAATAGTTTGTTTAATTTTACAAAAATCATCTGTAACTCATTCACTAATTATATTACACACCAACGTGAGATATTAGACACACAAACAAGCTTGTGTCTTGTCTGACAAACCAACATGTAAATATATGTTTACAAAAATATATGTTGTAAACCCCAACTAGTTGTGCACTATTCCGTTGCTTACAAAGCGTGATGTAGCTTTTCATTTTATTATTATTATTATTTGGGTTTTGTAAGACAAGGTAAAGTTGCAACATTTGTTCATGATAAAGGTCTTCTCAGAATATACATACCCTAATTTTATTAAGTTGTATAAAAGAAAAAAAATTTAATTGTCATGCAGATAATTAAGTTTATGTTGAACCAGAGAATAGAAGTATTTTGTTCTAACGGACTGCTTTTCATTCCATTCCAAATAGTTTTACCAAACTAATTAAACGAATAATAATAAGTATTCTATTGACTTTTTTTTTTTTTAATGAGCACAACCAAATATAAGAAAAGAATAACTATTTTAAATATTTCAGGATGAATTCTATTGTTTCTTGATGACATTTTGCACGTACCAAACATATCATTAAGGAAATAGCAAATGCAAATATAATTGAAATTTATTTCTAAATCAGCCTATATCAATGAATGGTTAGAACATGCATACATAATAAATTACTAGCAATATAATTAAATCCGTGCTATGCACGGGTTTTTATGTGTTTTTTATTAGTGATTTTAATCTTGCTATACTTATTTGTACTTTTAAAAAACATTATTTTTAAATAACTTTGAACAAAAAATATTTTTTGAAGAAGCTAAAAATTATGACTTCTAAAAGAAAACTTATATTTGAATTGTTTTAGGAGTTTTAGTTTTTTCGAAAGTCAAGTCAAATAGTAATGTAGAAACAAAATACTTTTTGCTGGGCAAGTAAGCATTTCATTCCACTTAAAAACATTACAAAACAAGCATCAAACAGATCACTTGCATTTTGCATCAAATTCAGCCTTCAATCAAAACACGAGAGGCAATTTTCAAAATTATCCTTATATTTACCTTGAATGACATTCTATCCTTAACATTCACAAAAATGGCTTGAAGAATTTGTTCCTCCGTTGAGCATCTAGTGGCAAAAATCTTAGTATTCCTCTCCTTCCATGTTTGATAAACCATGGCACCAAAGCATAGCAGTAGCAAATCCTTCTTTAACCCATCTTTTGTGCAACTCCTGCTAATATCCTCAATCAACTCTTCCCATCTTCTGGTACGAGTCTTGATCCTCAACTTCCTGTAGCATTCTTTCCAGATCTTTACAATAAAGGGACAGCCAAAAAAACAAATGTTCCCTACTTTCCACAACATTACGACATAAGACACAAGAGGCATGTGATATAGTTCCCCAAGTTAGAAGCTTATATCGTGTGGGTAGTCTGTCCAAGAAAGGCATCCAGAGAATAACACCATTCTTGGGAATAATCGTTCTATGCCAAACCAGTTCATGCCAAGAGACTTCTACTCTTTTATCTCTGATTTCATTCCAGGTCCATTTTGAGCTAAAAGCTCTATTAGAGCTCAAACCCCACTTGATAACATCATTACCTTCGAAGTAGGCTGGATCAAATTCATTTAAAAAATGCAATTCAACAGGTCAACGCCACTAGTCTTCCCTAAAAAAATCACTAACCCTGCTACACCTCCATTGATTTGGGATGATAATCTGGTTACCACCAGCAAACTTCCACAAAGGGCCAATCACAAGCCAATTATCCCACACAAAAAAAGTAAGTGCCCATAATTAACAACATGTTTAATGAAATCCCCTGCTTTTTCTCTGCACCCCAAGAGTTTCTGCCATGTCCAAGAAACATTAGAAAGTGGCTTGATTTCCCAAATACTCCCCTACTTTAGCATAACTTGATGGGCCCAAGTACCCTATAGCGAGTCCCTGTCAATATACGTATGCCAGAATTGTTTAAGAATTGCAATTTGATTGATGTCTTGAACCTTTTTGATGCTGAAGCCCCCCTCTTTAATAGGCCAACACATATCCTCCCCGATCACTCTCACACCACCTTTTGTTTCACAATTCCCTTTCCAAAAGAATCTTGTCAATTTGCTCTCGACTTCTCTAATAATAGCCTTAGGGAAAAGGAAAACATTGCTCCAATAATATGTCAAGCTAAGGAGAACACTTTTGATAACTTACACTCTACCTGCATAAGTTAGCCACCTTGTTGTCTAGTGCTCAATCCTGTTCGTAATCTTTTCAACAAGGACTTGACATTTACTCCTATATAACCTCATAGTGATCAAAGGGATTCGTAAGTAGTGAACAAGAAGATGCCCGTCTTTTATGTTGAGAATTTTGCAAATCTCCTCCTGAAGCCTACCACAGCATCTAGCGAAATAAATTTTGCTCTTGGCTCTGCCCATCTGCAACCCCAGAAGATGGTCAACGCAATTCTAATCACTTTAATGGAGCTCAAGTTCGCTTCCGAGAATGTAAACAAATCGACAGCAAAGGTTAAATGATTGAGTTTGATCTTTTTACACTTTGAATGATAGCTAAATTCCCTTTTTTGGCCCCCAATTTTCAACAAACCTGAAAGGACCTCCATTGCAATCACAAAAAGGTAGGTTGATAAAGGGTCCCCCCCTGTCTGAGACCTTTCCTACCCTTGAAATGACCCTCAAGTTGCCCATTAAAAACAAAATACTTTTTCAGAAAAAAAGTATTTTTTCCTAAACAACCAATCTAAACAAGCCTTTAATTAAATGAATCCTCTTCAATTAAAATATCAAAGTATATATTGTATCTGATTTGAGTCCAATACACTATATCACATTAGAAATATTAATAAATTTTAGTAAAATTAATAAATTTATAAACTGAGATGTCAAACTCTTTTTTTTTGAAGAGTTGACGTGTCAAGCTCTAATTCCAGTTCTCCGACCTTGGTATATATATGTGTATATCTATCTGTCTATCTATCTATCTATCTATCTATCTATCTATAAACATACTAAAACCAAAGGTGTCTTTAGAAATTGACATCTGAATACATGAGAGCTTTACACATAAACATTAATATATTAATGAAGTAATTTTTTAAATTAATTTTTTATATATTTTTTGGATAGTAACTCATAAATGTAATTTCTATTGATTTTTGCAGACCATGAGTACAATATTAGGTACTACACATATACATATGAATCCAAAATTAAACTAGTCATTTCCTATCCCATGCTTTACACGGACTTATTTAGATTTTCTATTTTTTTTAGTTTTCTAAATATTTACATATGTGATTTTTTGTGTGTTTTTAGGTTTTTCTGTGACAATAATTATTCTAAATATCTATCAGAATTAATTCTTGCACTTTTTTAGTTTTTCTTAAATATCCTATAAATATGATACGATTACATTCAAAAATTAGTTATAGCATTTAATATTTACTTAAATAATTCAATGACATGCCTCAACCATTAAGACTTGTAGTGATTATATAGATTTATTAGTATTAAAGACTATTTAATAGAAATAAACCAAAAAATTAATTAAAAGATTATATGGCATCTCTTAAAGCCTCTTAAATTAATGTATAGAAGAATTACTAAATATCATTTCATTTTTTACAGTAATTTTTGTACCATTATTCTTATTTGAATATCTAAAAATAATAGGCACTAACTTAAGGGGAAAAAATTGTTACTTACAACATAATTTCCTCATTTGTAAATGTACTATATCTCTAAAATCATTATCCTATTATATTATATTATATAATGGGACTAATTCAAATAAATTGTGACATATTAAGGACTAATATAAATATATTGAAATAATGAAAACTTTGACTATGTTTAAGAGCTAATTTGACTATGTCCTTAAAATATTATAGACTAATTTAAATAGTTTAAAAATCTTCATTATTTTACTTATATTTGTACTAATTTGAATAACTTTGTTAAATATAAAGTATCAATATAAAATTTTTTAAATAATAAAAAATAATGTGATTGTTTAGAAACTAATTTGGCTATGTCGTAAAATATTATGAATTAACATGAATATTTAAAACAACAAGAGCTTAGTTAGAGAAAAATAATAATGTTAGGGACTTATCACATAATTTATGGCTTTGAAGTTAATGATCTTTTTAACCTTACACATCACCACATATGAGAGTATAAAATTAGCTTATACTTTCTCAATAGAAGCTGATGTAGCATGTCATTTTAAGCTCTATTATGTATAACTTATATATATATATATATATATATATATCCAATGCAATATCAAATACTACGTAGTTATTGCCTTTAATTCGATAGCTAAATACATTTAGTCATGTGGATTATAATCAGGGATAGCTCCACATTAATCTTAGTGGTGTCAAGTGACACCACTCAAGTTTAAAAATAAAAATTTGTTTATATATATTATATATATTTGACACTATAAAATAAATAAAAAAAGATGAACCCATATACAACAATGATTCTTTAGTTGTTTTCATTGGAAAAATGATGTATATGATAATGTTAAAAATGAATATATTATAAAAAAAATTTTAAATAGGAAAATGATGTTTTTTAGGGTTTTAAATTAGTGTACTATAAAATTAAGAACCTCAACTTCAAAACTTTTTATGACATTTTTTTTTGTGTAAACATCAAATAAAAATAAAAACTAAATACCTCAAATTGAACAATATCATCATAAATTTTAAATATTTTTAGCTTACAAATTAAAAGCACACACATATATGTATAGTGTTTAAAACAATGTTACCTAATAGGTAGAATACGAAAAAATGCCGCGTAAGAGTTAAAAGAGAGAAAAAAAATATTATGTATGATGTGAAAGAAAAAAAATACATAAATAATACTATTAGCTTAAATATGTGTAAGACACCTATCTTTCGTAAGTTTGAGCCATTCGATTGCAAAATTTTGAAATTTATGTTTTTCTATGTCATATATGCAAATTGCTTGTACATTGACCCTACTAAAATAATTTTTTGGCTCCATCCTTGATTATAATAGATACTTTGTATCTGTTATTAAACTTCTATATATATATATATATATATATATCTATAAAACATTATGAAATATGATTAAATTCAAATTAGAGTGTTGAGGGTGTAAGTTATCTAGAAAATCAGTTTGAAAATACTATTTTGTATCATTAGGTAAGTCAGTCATTTTTTATTTATCATTTGTTAATAAAATTTAGTTAATAAATATTGTCGATGATTCCTTAGTGATAAATATAAAAAAAATCTATAAAATAAAATTTTTATGTCACTTACAAAATAAGTATAACAAAATCTGAAATCAATAAGTAAAAACAAATTGAAACCCATGCATAACACGCGCATAAGTTCTCAATGTTAGCAATATTGTTTTCAATTCTCTTTACCTCATCATTGTAACAAGGCATTAGGAAGAGGGGAAATAATGGCTGATTCTGAGAAGCAGACAAACTTAAAGTCACAGTAGAGCAGCGTGAATGCAACCCGTTAACGAAAATTGTCTCTGTTTTACATAACTTGCCGGGTTATCAATGCAGTTTTGATCTCGTCAAAAAATTCACATCATAATGTGAATATGATTTGATAGAAAATCTCGAATAATGCATTCCATGGTGTATATATACCTTGTTTGCTGGGAACTGAATTGTGTGCCTTCTAGTTCTCATTTTACAGTAGCCACCCAAGAGTATATCTGTGTGCTAAAACATTGTGACATTGCTAGCCACAATGGCTTTGAAGTTAGATAGCCAGTTGATTCTTGCAGCATTGTTAATATTTGGGTTGTATGCTTGTCTGGCCACTTCGCGGTCTTTGAATGAACTATCCATTGCTGACAGACATGAGCAATGGATGGCTCGTTACGGACGTGTATATAAAGATGATGCTGAGAAGGCAAAGCGATTTAAGATATTCCAGGAGAACACAGAGTTCATTAAGTCTTTCAACCAAGCTGGGACTAAGCCTTACAAGCTAGCCATCAATGCATTTGCCGATCTCACAAACGAGGAGTTCCGCACTTCTCGGAATGGATACAGGGCATCCCGCTGTGAGAAGTCATCTACCACACCATTTCGATATGAAGATGCGACGGCGATTCCTACAAGCATAGACTGGAGAAAGAAAGGAGCTGTTACTGGCGTCAAGGATCAAGGCCAATGTGGTAAGTTAAAATTCGTTCCTAAATTGATATTAATATCCCTGATATGAAAATACAGACTTCTGATTTTTCTTTTCTTTGTCCAAAAAAAAATGCTGTAGGATGTTGTTGGGCATTTTAAGCTGTTGCAGCCATGAAGGAATCACTCAGCTTACAACTGGAAAGTTGATTTCGCTATCCGAACAAGAGCTTGTGGATTGTGACACAAGTGGTGTGGATCAGGGATGTGAAGGTGGTCTTATGGATGATGCATTTGAGTTCATCATCCACAACAAAGGCCTCACCACCGAATCTAGTTACCCTTACAAGGGAGCTGATGGTAGTTGCAATAACAAGGAAGCAGCTTCATCTGCAGCCAAGATCACCGGTTACGAAGATGTGCCGGCGAATAGCGAGTCAGCACTGCAAAAGGCTGCAGCTCATCAACCTGTCTCGGTTGCCATTGACGCCAGCGGATCTGCTTTCCAATTCTACTCAAGTGGTGTCTTCACTGGAGACTGCGGGACTGAACTCGACCATGGTGTTACAGTTGTGGGATACGGGAAGAGCGAGGATGGAACTAAATATTGGTTGGTTAAAAATTCATGGGGTAGCAGCTGGGGAGAAGAAGGATACATCAGAATGAAAAGAGATGTTGATGCTGAGGAAGGTCTCTGTGGCATTGCCATGAAAGCTTCTTATCCCACTGCTTAAACCCATCTTTGATGGCTATTTGATAGGTTCTCCAAGAGAATTCAGTGCTTCATGTTTATAATATTTCTTCTGTGTGTTGCCATTGTACGCAACGTAATGGTGTCTTGTTTTTATGTACATTACATATTGCAGCCAGTGTATAAATTGCATGTATAGTGCATAATGTAAAGGCCACGATTATGCAATTGAATATTTGTAATTATAGATTATATACGAAAGGAGGAACAGAAAGGCCCCGGACCTTCAAGTTATGCTTATAATATAGACTTCGAAATAATTAGTTGAGCCTCAATTGCACTGGTAAACAGTGGTCAATCACATTACATAATGCACTAGTCCATTTTCTTAACTAGTACTTAGCAGTTTAAATGCTACGTAACTACGTGGTATATTCCTTTGAAACTTTCAAGCGATCTGGGATTGGTTCATATAACACTCCTTCTTAATCCCACACACAATATATGTTGGCTAATAAGGGCCAAAACACTTAAATATGCCTGGATTGTGTCTTTCTCTATTTGACCAAATATATTTATGTCAATATCTTTAGATGAACTTCAATTAATGATCCTTGCCTTTTATCATAATAGTAGCTATTGCATATGCAAATATTTGATCTTGATCAATTTTACTTTGTAGTTCTTATTCTTTTCAAGAGTAATATAACTGAGCGAGATCTCTTTATCAATAATTTCAATCATATTCAGGTACCTGATACTCTTTCGGAGTATAAGAATATTTCTTAGTTATATGTCATTATTATTTTCAGGATATCAAACGTTTCAAAATGCCAACTGACTTATTTTTGCTCCTTCATCTTTGAAATCAATAATCTACCACGCCTCTAGTGTCCAATAGATTCATAGTTTAATTCATTTGTCTATTGAGACATCAATTCGCATAGGAGCATTTATAACTAGTATATGTGACTGTAGTAACTTTCTTCCATGCATCGACTCCCAAAGAAAGGTGAAATATAAGTTCTTCAAGTTCGCACAAGAAAGAATTTAGCAAGTTCATTTGAAAAGATATCATCTTTAATAATTCTTGAGAAACTACAGTATGTATATCAACGCAATGATTTTCCTTGATATGCTAATATGAGAGGGAGATAAATACACACTATGCTCTTATTTCCTTAGCCAAGGTTTTGTCCCATTGGGTTTTCCTACAAAGGTTTTTAATGAGGCAGCATGAAGTGTATAACAAAAATATTATACTCTTTTTCCTTCATTAGGATTTTTGTCCCACTGGGTTTTTTTTCTAGTAAGGTTTTAATGAGTTATATTCTTGTAATGAATGTTCAAGAGGGAGTGTTGTGAAACTATGGACATTTATCAAAGGAAGTCAACAATTGTAATATGGCTTAAAAGATAGCACACAATTATTGAAAAATGAAAGTAATATCCTTTGCTTTGGAAATCTGCAAAGCATGCAAGAGTTGAAAAATAAAGTAAGCCATATGCATGCTAAGAAAACAAATTGTACATGGCATTTAATGATGAAGAAAATTAAGCCGAAGCATTTAATGGCTTGCCTTGGTTCTTTGCCTATAAAAATCGAGAACGGGATGAAGCAGAAGATGTAGAAAAACATATTTGAGAGAGTGAAATAGAGTTTAGTTCTCTTTATTTTTTCTCTCTACATATTTCTCTCTTTCATAATTATTTTACAACACTAGGACCATCAATATATATATCTCTTTCTAATATTTAGTAGACTTATTAAGATCTGCTTGAAAATAATTATCACTTATCAATAGGTTCATGAGGAAATAGAATACGGGTTCTTTAAAAAATCTAAATTTATTTAAATAATAAGGTATAATAAGTATACTCACAATTTAAGAAAGTTAAATAAAATACAAGTATCCCTATAACTTGATAATAAAAACCATTGATGTAATTAGTAAAATAAATATTTTCAAAATACTTTGACAAATGCAAAGGTATGTTATTACTACATATAGATTTCATATTGCGAGTTATGACTATCATTTTTTAATTCAATAAACATTAACATGTGCAACATTCAGGTGGTGACATGATTCTTTTTCATAAAATTAATAATATAACATGTAGTAATAAATCTCAAAAAAGTCATCATTTAACTGCTAAAGCGATATAAATAAATACACAATTATATTAAAAAAAAGTCATAATAAAATTTAATTTCCGCATGCATATTTCACACATAAATATAAATCCAAGATAAATATAACATTTGCATATATAAGATAATAAAGAGTGATTATTTTTCCTCTTTATTCCAACAAAGTTAATGGCATCTCTATGCATAACAAGTAATACATGTCTAATATTTTTTCAAGACATATTAATTGTAATCATAAGGAATTCTTTTCTAATTCTTTTTCATATATATATATATATATATATATATATATATATATATATATGTTTAACACCTTCAGATTTGACGACCATCATAATATGAATAGCAATAATCACATTCATAATGATAAATTATATATCATTCACTTCAAGGAATGATTTTGAGCGAATTGATATAATTAATAATGTTGCATCAGATAATGCTTCACTCACTGGATGCGTATTGTACTTAAAATATTTTTTTCAATTTAAGCTCTCAATTTTGCTAATATAAGAGCGTACTCAAGGCACAAAATCGATTTGATTATATCATATATCTTCCCAAAATATTTTGTCTGCATAATTTTAGAATATCTTCTAGATACTGCGAACGGTACTCACTCATAAATTCAAGATCATGCAATTGCATTTAATATATTCATAGTGAGTTATTGGAAGATTTCTTGCCTCGAGGTGGTTATAAATTTCTTTGTAATATTTTAGAAAGGATATATTCCTTTCTTCCTTTCTTTTTACAATATTTCTTTCTTCCTTTCTTTTTACAATATATCTAGGCTTTAAGCCTTTGTAGAGACAATTATACAGATTTTTTTTTATAAATCCTTTGTCTTTATATTTTTCTTGATTTTCTCAAATCAAGTTATCCATAATTATCATAATACCCATAATTATTATTTCTATGATCACTTTCATAGTAATAAGATAATATATCATTCTCCAAGGAATGGTTTTGGGCTTTACTAATAAATATTCGTGTTTCCGGCTTAAAAGCCTACATGGGGATAATGAAAGAATATCATTAATTTATCACAACCCTTTAGGAATGCATAATTTCCTTCTATAAATTATTTCTCCAAGATCCTTGTTATTCATTTGTATCATGACATTAGGAGCCATAACTATTGCAAGGAATATAAGATCACAAACTGAAATTTCTTGAGATTTGACATTATAAATGTAGCATATGTCAAAATAAATTAGTAAGTAAAATAAAACATGTTTACTTGACATGACTTGTTGTTGACCAACATACGCAAATAAGTGAGAAGAAATAATATTACATATTAAATATGCGCACTATACATGAGAGCTTCCCAATAATAAAATAAAATATTAGTATAATTGTTACAAATAATTGTTATATAATCATAGATGTATTAGCATATATATGTTCAAAAGTTATGGTTATTCACGTTCTTGTGTGTCCCAGTAACTACATCCTCAAAAGTCATAGTAATTATGTCATTAAAAGTCACGGTAATCACGTCCTCAAAAGTCAAGGTATCCATCATTACTATTGTTATTATTTTAAGAGTACTATTCACGAGTATTGTTTGCTGATACTAATATTATTCACTGTTAAATGATACTAGTATTGTTCATGCATAATGTACAGAGGCATTATTCATTTATACTTATGTAGTATTGTTCATAGGTACTATTTAAAAATACGTTTACATGTACTGTTCAAAAATAAAATTACTATTCAGTAAGTACTATTCGTGCATTATTGTTCATATATCTATTTTTTAAAAAAAAGTATTGCAATAATATATTATAACAAAAATTCTAATTTTGACAAAAATTTTATCTTCAAAATAAATGCAAAGTAAAATAAATAGAATATATTGTTTAAGAATTTTATGTTATAAATTTAATATAATACCAAAAATAAAATAAAATGAGAATAGTTATCGAATTTTTGTAGAATCATATGTCTTCTAGTAATTGGTAGACCTTCGCGCTGGTAGAAACTCGTGCTAATAACGTGTTATAAAATAACTATAAAAGAAAGAAGTATGTAGAAAGAAAGGATAGGTAAAACTCAAATTCTACTAAATTCTCTTTGAATCATTCTCTACATCTTCTGCTTCATCTCATCTTGATTTTTAAAGGCAAAGAGATTAAATGCCATGTACAATTTGTCTTCTTAGCATGCATATAGCTCACTTTATTTTCCAACTCTTCGTGCTCTTGCAGATTTCCAAGGCAAAGGATATTGCTTTCATTTTTCAACAATTGCGTACTATCTTTTAAGCCATGTTGCAATTGTTGACTTCCTTTGATTAATGTCCGTATTTTCACAATAGTTTTGTATTAATCAGAAACTTTTCTAATATGTATCATTTGTTTCTACTATTATGTAGGAGCTTCGAATTCACCTCTCTATGCTTGTCTTTCGTTTATGTAGTTTCTTCTTATGCATCACGCTTTGGAAGCAAAATAATATTGTCCAACTATTTTAAAATACTTAAACCTGTAATGATGGTTTGTTTATTTTGTTTCTTTTTATGCTTCACGCTTTGGAAGCAATATAATATTGTGCAAATATTGTAATGATTCAGGTCTAGTTAGTGGAATGCAACTATATTACGCCTAATTAATTGGTCCAAAATATTTAAACCATGATGACAATAATAGTGAACCTAAACCATTATAAAATAACTACAAATCTCATACAAAATCAATGTGAAGGGGGTCACAAACTCTTTTTTAAATACATAATCTTCTTGTCTCGCCAAACACAAATAGAATAAACTCGCAGTCCAAAAACCCCAAGCGACATGGAATGCACCCAAAACTTGCTCTGTTGCCACTTGTAAGCACCTTAACCTAACAATTGGTCTATCACCCTATTGAACCTAATTAACTAAACCGAAATGATTAAGCCCATAATGATAGTAACAGTGAAACCAAGTTATTATAAAGTGATCATAAATCTCAAAATCCAATATCAAAGGACGTTACAAGTTTTTGGGTTTACAACATATATTTTCTTAGGCTTTCCCCAACAAAGCCCCTAAATGGCCTCTACCTTGAATTTAGGGGGTGAGAAATGGAAAATATGCTCTAGCAGCACCCCTATCTCACCCTCCCAAATTTTAAGGACCCCTTGTTTATTTTTTGTTTCCTCTTATATAGGGGTTTAAAACCCAACCCAAACTCCCATATGTAATAAAGTAAAAAAATAAATAAGTCATAATCAATAATAACATAATTAATAAAAAAAATATCTAAATATATAATAAAACAAAATAAATAATATAAAAATTAAAAAATGTATTTAACTAAAATAAGAAAATATATAATATATGAGTATTTTGAAATAAGAAAGTTGTTGGAGTAAAGCTAAAATGAGAAGTCCCTAAAATAAGAGTTTGGTTGAAAGTAAGAAGGAACTTATATCGTGCACCTACAAGTGCACAATGTAGCATGCACCTGCGGTTGTAAATATATTAAATAGATAGCTTATCAATACTGAACAAAGATGATCTATGAATTTTATTGAACAAATAGCTTATAAATAATCAACAAATAATTTTTTTATTCTGAACAAACATCTGTGACTCTTTTTTACATATAGATATTTGTTAATTTTACATGTTTCAATATATATTGTGATGATTTGTGGATTTTACTAGATAAACAGCTTATGAATATTGAACAAATAGTCTTTTTATTCTGAACAAATATTTATAACTATTTTCATGTATAGATACTTGTCAATTTTATACTTGTCAACAGAAATTGTGATCACTTGTGGATTTTACTGGACAAACAGCTTATAAATACTGAAAAATAATCTTTTTATTCTGAACAAATATTTGTGGCTGTTTTCATGTATAGATGTTTCTGTGAATTTTACTAGACAAATAGCTTATAAATACTGAACAAATATCTGTAACTGTTTTTATATATAGATATTTATATAGATTTTACTAGACAAATAATTTATAAATACTGAACAAATGGTCTAGTACACCATATTTTGTATTCCTGTAGGTGCATAATATAATTTGTGAAAGTAAGGTAGTTGTTAGAATAAAATTAAAATAGGAGATTCCTAAATATAAAAAAAGAACCAAAACCCCTAAAAAATAAGAAAAATATAGATAAGCTATTGGAGAAGGCGTTAGGCATATACATGTCGATTTGTCAAACTAGGAACAAGCTTATTAGTGTAATATCCCACGTTGCTGTATAATATGATTGCCTGATGATTTACAGGTGATTCTTGTAAGCTAAAGTAAGTTACTTGGATTTATCATTTGGATCTGATTATTATAGATATACGTATTAATTTTTTACTTTATAACACTAATTCACTTTGAGGCTCGAACCTTTTGTGACACTTGATTAAACTATTTGAGTCAATAATCTATTTTTATTACAAAAAAGAAGAGTCAATAATCTATTTAGTCTTGTCTTATGTACAGGTTTTAATATATTATTAATTATAAATTACATATCTGGTTATACTTCATTTTTAAATAATAGTAGGAAGTACTTAATTAAATTATTATGAGAAATTAACAATAAAGACTATTAACATTATTGAGTAAGTAAAATTTTATTTGTTATTTACAAATAAAGAAAAAGCGATAAAATTCAAGAACTGTATTTCCAAACAAATGATTTTACTCAGAACTATGATTTGAATATGCCAATATCTGATAACCACTTCAAGGTCTATTGCCATTCATATAAAAAGTAAGAGTTTATTGTAGTTCTTATATAGGTGTTTTTCCCACACTATTTCAATGATAATATTCATTTGTGATATAACATACACACTATTTTTCATTAAATTGAATTCTGTACAATATATATAATATTTGACATTAATACATTTGACTAAATATATTATGTTATTTAATTAAAATTAGTATGATATGTATATTGAATCTAAAAACAATCCTATACATTGTATAATATTAATAATATTTAGTAAAATTTAAACAATCCTATACATTGTATAATATTAATAATATTTAGTAAAATTTAATATATTTTTGAAGTGACATATCAAACTCTCATCTACCTAAATTCTAAAAAGCTAATGACTCAAACCCTTGTGTAATTCCTCTGACTTTATTATATATAGATATAGATAAGAAAGATAGACAAATTACTGATATTTATTACTAATATTCAAGTGAATAATCGTGGTCTTAGCATTAAGCACTATATGTGCAATTTACACACCGGCCGCAATATGTAACGTACACACAAACAAGACACCATTAATACATCATGTACAATGACAACACACCAAAGAAATATTTTAAACATGAAGCGCTGAATTCTCTTGGAGAACATATAAAATAGCCACCAAAGATGGGTCTAAGAAGTGGGATAAGAAGCTTTCATGGCAATGCCACAGAGACCTTCCTCAGCATCAACATCTCTTTTCATTCTGATGTATCCTTCTTCTCCCCAGCTGCTACCCCATGAATTTTTAACCAACCAATATTTAGTTCCATCCTCGCTCTTCCCGTATCCCACAACTGTAACACCATGGTCGAGTTCAGTCCCGCAGTCTCCAGTGAAGACACCACTTGAGTAGAATTGGAAAGCAGAGCCGCTGGCGTCAATGGCAACCGAGACAGGTTGATGAGCTGCAGCCTTTGCAGTGCTGACTCGCTATTCGCCGGCACATCTTCGTAACCGGTGATCTTGGCTGCAGATGAAGCTGCTTCCTTGTTATTGCAACTACCATCAGCTCCCTTGTAAGGGTAACTAGATTCGGTGGTGAGGCCTTTGTTGTGGATGATGAACTCAAATGCATCATCCATAAGCCCACCTTCACATCCCTGATCCACACCACTTGTGTCACAATCCACAAGCTCTTGTTCGGATAGCGAAATCAACTTTCCAGTTGTAAGCTGAGTGATTCCTTCCATGGCTGCAACAGCTGAAAATGCCCAACAGCATCCTACAACACAACAAACTCAAGAAGTTTTAACATTATATCAGGGGCAGAGATATCTATTTCAGGAATGAATTTTAACTTACCACATTGGCCTTGATCCTTGACGCCAGTAACAGCTCCTTTCTTTCTCCAGTCCATGCTTGCAGGAATTGCAGTCGCATCTTCATATCGGAATCGTGTGGTTGATGACTTTTCACAGCGGGATGCCCTGTATCCATTACGAGAAGCGCGGAACTCCTCATTTGTGAGATCAGCAAATGCGTTGATGGCTAGCTTGTAAGGCTTAGTCCCAGCTTGGTTGAAAGACTCAATGAACTCTGCGTTCTCCTGGAATATCTTAAATCGCTTGGCCTTCTCAGCATCATCTTTATATACACGTCCGTAACGAGCCATCCATTGCTCATGTCTCTCTGCCATGGATAGTTCATTCAAAGACCGCGAAGCTGCCAGACAAGCATACAACCCAAATATTAATAGTGCTGCAAGAATCAACTTGCTATCTAACTTCAAAGCCATTGTAGCTAGCAATGTCACAATGTTGTAGCACACGGTTAATACTTTTGGGTGGCTACTGTAAAGTGAGAACTAGAAGGCACACAATTCAGTCCTCAGCAAACCATGGTATATATACACCATGGAATGCATTATTCAATATCTTCTATCAAATCATATTCACATTATGATGTGAATTCTGTGACGAGGTATCAAAATTGTTATGAGAGCCCGGCAAGTTATGTATAGCAGAGACAATCTTGATCATTATTGGGTTGCATACACGCTGCTCTACTGTGACCTTAAATTTGTCCAGTTGTCAATAATCTGACATCATTTCTTCTCTTTTAATGCCTTTACAGAAAATCATTAGTTCAGTTATGATGGTGAAGTAAAGAGAATTGAAAGCATTGCTAACATTTTAGTTCCAGAGCAGTAAAATTAGAGCTTTTAATTTTATTTTTTGGCAAGTATTATGCACATATTAATGGATATTCATGATTGTACTGAAATTTTATGTTGTGTTTGTTACATGCTTATGTAAAATCTTAAATTTTAAAAATATATAAACTTATATGCTTTTCATACTTAAAATTTCAGATTAGCATATAACAAACACAGTATTATTAGGCATTGCATTGTCTCAATTAGAAAGGGTAAGATAAGTACACTAAGAAATAGAAATTATAATATAATTCATTATGTATTATTTGATTAACTTTATTATGCATGTTCGCGAATATATTCGAATAAGATCAGCAGTTGAAAACTGGTCTCAATAATTCAATTGCATGGATTTTTAATGATATGGGTTCTTATAAGCAAGATAATAATTCATTTATATGGATTGATATTGAAATAAATTTATATTCTATTCGCATTTGCTATTTCCTTGACGGCCTGTTTGATATGCTAGAAAATATTTATTAAAACAGAATTTATCCTGAAATACTTTTGGAATACCTATATTCTTTTTTCCCTTGCTTTGAATTAGGACATCTTCATATCACATTAGACTTGAGATTAATTACTACGGGCCCAAAAGTGGTGAAAGAAGAGTCCTCCTAACAAGTTTGCTTTCTGAAAATACTTTTTTTTTTCTTATTCTTATATTTGGTTATAATATTAAAAAAGTTAGAATATGATACTTATTCGTTGATTTAATTTGGCAAAACTAACATGCATACATAATAAATTACTAGCAATATAATTAAACCCGTGCTATGTACGGGCTCTTATGTGTTTTTTATTAATAATTTTAAGTTTTTTATACTTATTTGTACTTTTAAAAAGTGTTATTTTAAATAACTTTGAACAAAAAAATATTTTTTCAAGAAGCTAAAAATTATGACTTCTAAAAAGAACTTATATTTGAATTTTTTTAGGAGTTTTAGTTTTTTTTTAAAGGTAAGCCAAATACTAATACAAAAACAAAATACTTTTTGTTGGGCAAGTAAGCATTTCATTCAACTTAAAAACATTACAAAACAAGCATCAAACAGATCGCTTGTAGTTTATATCATATTCAGCCTCCAATCAAAATACAAGAGGTAATTTTTAAAATTATCCCTATATTTACCTTGAATGCATATTCTATCCCTAATATTCACAAAAATGGCTTGAGCCAGTGGTAAAAATCTAGGTATCCCTCTCCTTCCATATTTGTTAAATCGTGGCACCAAAGTGTAGTAGCGACCAGTCCTTCTTTAACTCATCTTTTGTGCAGCTCATTCTAATATTCTTAGTCAGCTATTCCCATCTTATGGTACGAGTCTTGATCGTCAACTTCCTACAGCATTCTTTCCAGAACCTTGCAGTAAAGGGATAGCCAAAAAACAATGTTCCCTAGTTTCCACAGCATTACGATAGAAGACACAAGAGGCATCTGATATCACTCCCCAAGTTAGAAGCTTATATCATGTGGGTAGTCTGTCCAAGAAAGCCATCTAGAGAATAACACCATTCTTAGGAATAATTGTTCTCTGCCAAACCAATTCATGCCAAGTGACTTTCGCTCTTTTTATCTTTGATTTCATTCCAAGTCAATTTTTAATTAAAAGCTCCACTACAGCTCGAACCCCACTTGATAACAAATCACCTTTGGAGTAGGCTGGAGCAAATTCATTTAGAAAATACAATTCAATAGGCCAACGCCACTAGCCTTCCTTAAGAAAATCACTAACCCTGCAATACTTCCATTAATTTGGGATGATAATTTGGTTATCAGTAGCAAACTTCTACAAAAGGCCAATCACAAGCCAATTATCCCACACAAAAAAAGTAAAGCACCCATCCCTAACAACATGTTTAATGAAATCCGCTGCTTTTTCTTCGCACCCCAGGAGTTTCTGCCAGGTCCAAGAAACATTAGAAAGTGGCTTGATTTCCCAAATACTCCCCCGCTTTAGTATAACTTGATGGGTCCAAATACCCCACAGCGAGTCCCTATCAATATACGTATGCCAGAATTGTTTAAGGATCGCAACTTGATTGATGTCTTGAACACTTTTGATGCTTAAGCCCCTCTTTTTAATAGGCCGACACACATTCCTCCTAGGCTACTCTCACATTACCTTTTGTTTCATAATTCCCTTTCCAGTGGAATCTTGCCAATTTACTCTCCACTTCTCTAATAATAGCCTTAGGAAAAAGGAAAACATTGCTCCAATAATATGTCAAGCTAAGGAGAACACTTTTGATAAGTTGGACTCTACTTGCATAAGTTAGCCACCTGTTGTCTAGTGCTCAATCCTGTGCATAATCATTTCAACAAGGATTTGACATTCCCTCCTATTTAACCTCACAATGATCAAGGGGATCCCTAAGTAGCGAATAGGGAGACACCTCTCTTTTATGTTGAGAATTTTGCAAATGTCCTCCTAAAGCCTACCATAGCATCTAGCGAAATAAATTTTGCTTTTGGCTATGCTAATCTACAACCCCGGCAATCTGCTAAAGATGGTCAACGTAGTTCTAGTCACTTTAATGGAGCTCAAGTCCGCTTTCGAGAATATAAACAAATTGTCAGCAAAGGTTAAATGGTTGAGTTCGATCTTCTTACACTTTGGATGGTAGCTAAATTCCCTTTTCTGCCCCCAATTTTCAACAAACCTAAAGGGACCTCCATTGCAATCACAAAGAGGTAGGGTGATAAAGGATCCCCCTGGTTGAGACCTTTCCTGCCCTTGAAATAACCCTCAAGTTGCGCATTAAAGAAAAATACTTTTTCCAAGAAAAAAAGTATTTTTTCTTGAAAAAACCCATCTAAACAAGCCTTTAATTGAACGAATCATCCTCTTCAATTAAAATATTAATGTATATGTTGTATTTGGTTTGACTCCAATGCATTATATCACTTTAGAAATATTAATAAATTTTATTAAAATTAATAAATTTGTAAACTAACTTGTCAAACTCTCATTTTTTGAAGAGGTGACGTGTCAAGCTCTAATTCCACTTCTCCGACCCTAGTGTATATGTGTATATCTATCTATATATCTGTCTTTCTATAAACATACTAGAACCAAAGATGTCTTTAGAAATTGACATATGAGCAGATGAGAGCTTCACACATAAACATGATATATTAATGAAGTAATTTTTTTTAGATATTTTTCAGATAATAACACATAATTGTAATTTTTATTGATTTTTGTAAACCATGAATATTATGTTAGGTACTACACATATATGTATGAATCCAAAATTAAACTAGTGATTTCATATCCCATGCTTTGCACGGGTTTATTTGGATTTTCTATATATTTTTTTCGTTTTCGAAATATTTATAGATGTTATTTTTGTGTGTTTTTAGGTTTTTCTATGATTTTTATTATTTCTAAATATCTATAAGAATTAATTCTTGTGGCTTTTTTGTTTTTTTAAAAATATTTTATGAATATGATACCATTACATTCAAAAATCAATTATAACTATTAATATTTACTCGAACTATTAATATTTACTTGAATAAGCAGACAAATTTAAGGTCACAGTAGAGCAGCGTGAATGCAACCCTTACGAAAATTCTCTGTTATACATAACTTGCCGGGTTCTCAAAGCAGTTTTGATCCCTCAGTCACAAAATTCACATCATAATGTGAATATGATTTGATAGAAGATCTTGAATAATGCATTGCATAGTGTATATAAACCCTGGTTCGCTGAGGACTGAATTGTGTGCCTTCTAGGTCATATTTTTACAGTAGCCACCCAAGAGTATTAACCGTGTGCTACAGCATTGCGACATTGCTAGCTACAATGGCTTTGAATTTAGATAGCAAGTTGATTCTTGCAGCACTATTTATATTAGGGTTGTATGCTTGTCTGGCCGCTTCGCGGTCTTTGAATGAACTATCCATGGCAGAGAGACATGAGCAATGGATGGCTCGTTACGGACGTGTATATAAAGACGATGCTGAGAAGGCCAAGCGATTTAACATATTCCAGGAGAACGCAGAGTTCATTGAGTCTTTCAACCAAGCTGGGGCTAAGCCTTACAAGCTTGCCATCAATGCATTTGCTGATCTCACAAATGAGGAGTTCCGCGCTTCTCGTAATGGATACAGGGCATCCCGCTGTGAAAAGTCATCTACCACACCCTTTCGATATGAAGATGCGACTGCGATTCCTGCAAGCATGGACTGGAGAAAGAAAGGAGCTGTTACTGGCGTCAAGGATCAAGGCCAATGTGGTAAGTTAAAATTCATTCCTGAAATAGATATATCTGCCCCTGACATAAAGTCAAAACTTCTTGAGTTTGTTATGTTGTAGGATGTTGTTGGGCATTTTCAGCTGTTGCAGCCATGGAAGGAATCACTCAGCTTACAACTGGAAAGTTGATTTCGCTATCCGAACAAGAGCTTGTGGATTGTGACACAAGTGGTGTGGATCAGGGATGTGAAGGTGGTCTTATGGATGATGCATTTGAGTTCATCATCCACAACAAAGGCCTCACCACCGAATCTAGTTACCCTTACAAGGGAGCTGATGGTAGTTGCAATAACAAGGAAGCAGCTTCATCTGCAGCCAAGATCACCGGTTACGAAGATGTGCCGGCGAATAGCGAGTCAGCACTGCAAAAGGCTGCAGCTCATCAACCTGTCTCGGTTGCCATTGACGCCAGCGGCTCTGCTTTCCAATTCTACTCAAGTGGTGTCTTCACTGGAGACTGCGGGACTGAACTCGACCATGGTGTTACAGTTGTGGGATACGGGAAGAGCGAGGATGGAACTAAATATTGGTTGGTTAAAAATTCATGGGGTAGCAGCTGGGGAGAAGAAGGATACATCAGAATGAAAAGAGATGTTGATGCTGAGGAAGGTCTCTGTGGCATTGCCATGAAAGCTTCTTATCCCACTGCTTAAATCCATTCCCCATGACTATTTGATCTGACAATTCAGCATTTTCAACCTTTCATGTTTACTTATGTGTTGTGTGTCTTGTCACGGTAGATAAAGGAGTAGTCTCTATATATACGTACATAACATATTGAAAACCAGTGTGTGAATTGCATATATAGTAGATAATTGTAAACGCCATGATTATGTAATTGAATATTTGTAAATATAGAATACATATATTGAAAGAGCAATATTACTGCAACCAGCATCATGTTATGTGCTTTAGTATCCCATCTCAAGTCGCCTTAACATACAATGTCAGTATCTCAACACATTCAACTACTATATACCAGCAGGACAAGTGTTATAAGCTTAAACAAAGGGTCATATTATATATTTTAGAATAATTTCGACCTTTTGCCTCCCTTCAACCAAAAAAAAAGGAAAAAATTAATAATTATTTGAACTTCAAATCCACCAGGAAATAATGGTTAATCAAAACAGGAAGCCTAAAGGTGAACTAGTTATATAGACTTTAAACTGATCCAAATGAATAATCGGAATAATTTATACAATCTTAGGAGACGCGCTAGTCACTAATCATATCGCACACTAATGTGGGAGGATATTACACTAACAACCTTGTCTTTAGTCTGACAAACCAACATCTATATATTTCTCCAGATACATACATGTGGTAAACCTAAACTACTTGTGAATTGTTGCTTCCATGAAAAACTAAATAAACAAAAGACAAGCTTGGAGAGGTGAAGTTAAAAGCTTCAACAGCAGGAACTAATGGTACTAGAAAAGTTTCTGATTTAAGACAAATCTGCTATATGTATCGAACAAAAGAATAACCCACTACAACATCTTACATTTGCTCTTGGTTAATAATTCATCAGCAAGAAATTGAAAAGAGGGTGAAAAAAAAAAACGAAACGAAGATAGCATCTATTAATCATACAGGTTTAATCTACCAGATGTGTGCATATTAGTTGTGGTTGCGGCCCCAAGAATGGTAGCGTTGACAAAATAAATTAACAATCTAAGAAATTTTGTACAACATTCAAGAGCCCTTCATATCCACTGCATAACTCTTGACTCAGAGGAGTTGCCAGTCTTCTTCTTGCGTACAATCATCAGACTCGCCCGGTTGTACCTCGTTAAGGGAGATATCATTCCGAGCCTTAGCATTATCGCTTAACATGTCACGGTGGCCGAACGGCCTGGATGAGTTTCGGGTCTCGGTAATAGTGAATAGAGGAGCGCCATTTGACTGATCCACAAGCTTGGATGCCCGTAAACGGAAATCGTCAAAATCATCTGGCGAAAACCGACATAGGAGAGTCATTGTCAGCAAGAGATTCATATTTTGCTACACCATTAAATTTAAAGAGATGAATGAATACCAACTAGGAGAAGCTTGCATACTTTTGTCTCTGCAGTAAAATCCAATTGCCAAGGAAGGATCAAGCGAGTCAAGTGGAAAATGCCGTGGGACACTGCATCGATAAATGAAAAAAGAAATACCACACACTCACAATGGGAAAGCATAGGGTCAACGAAAGTATAGCAAAGAAAAGACAAAAGGTTAAACTTACTAGCAGTGGTAGGATGATGCATCAACCTCCAAATTGTCCCTCCTTATATCAACAACCTACATAATATAAAGCAGAAAGTAAGAAGTGGCGGTGCCCGTCAGCATCTGATCAAATTGTGTAAGAGAGAGAAAGAAACACAAAAAGCAGAAACACAACACCATAGAGGATTTTTGATCTACTAAATTGAAGACACGAAGAATCAAAGCACCTCTAAGCATTTAACGCTGTCTACTTGAATTTTGAACAATCAATTTTGACTAAGGTGATAATCAATGAACATTTCATAGGGGTATTTTAGTCAAATATAGTTGAATGTAGCAAGGCAAAACACAATCTAGTTTCCATGTACATCATTTTCCCACTTTAATCAATTCAAAATATCCACGCATGGAAAAAAAAAAGAAAATTTCCATTTCAAGATAACATTGGTTTTGTTTCTATAGTCCACAAGCTCCTATTTAACTCATAGGATATTGAAGAAAATTATGGACAACAGCACAATTTACTTTGTTTACTTGGTAAGAATTTAGATAAAACTACCTAATGTACATAACTGAAAACAGTCTGCCCTTCTTTTCTCAATATGTTAAGAGAAAGTTATCGATCATAAGGAAACATCACAATCTAAAGGAAGCAATACCTATTGGCAGAATTGCAATCAGATATGTTCTAATTTCCATCTAAAATAGAATAAGGGCGTATAAGTACCAGTATGATAGTATTTATCCATCTACTTTGTTTTCTTAAATTAATTCCAGTTGTTATCCCAAAAAGATATTAAAATACTTTGCACAGAAAGCGCCGAGAAGGGGGGGGGGGGGGGGAGAGAATTGAAAGATGCACAAGGTCTATATTTGACACGACACGAATTTTTCCAATGTCCTTGGCTACACGATTGATGAACTAACGTCTGACATAGACCTCTAGAAATCTTTTCAACAGAATGCGACACATTTAGGTGTCATTGCGTTGGAAAATGAGAGGGAAATTAAGTGCATTACCCAAGAGAATAACTCAACTAACATTTCAGCCCTCTTGGTTAACTCCCTGTTGCAGGATGTTATGCATATAACGAGAAAACTAATGTGATACTTGTCTCAATAAATCATGCAAGCTATGAACTAAATTCCAGTAATCCAATATGCAATATAATTCTTGTCAAAATAAAAACTCATAGAAAGTTCATTTCAACGAACTCAGCCCATCAGCAGTTGTGGAGTAAATTTCTACAAGTGGAGTAATAGACACAGGCAGTGATGCTTTCTTCCTCTCAATAAATCATGCAAGCCATGAACTAAATTCCAGTAATCCAATATGCAATATAATTCTTGTCAAAATAAAAGTGCATAGAAAGTTCATTTCAACGAACTCAGCCCATCAGCAGTCGTGGAGTAAATTTCTCCAAGTGGAGTAATATATATCACAGGCAGTGATACTTTCTTCCTCATTAAGAATTTGGACTTTACACACGATCCCATACAAGGGGATTGAAGCATCACCTCCCATTGCATGTATCTTTCTTCAATATCTATATTTTCTTCAAGCACAAGAATATCTTTATATAAGATGCAGCTCGATACAGATTCAATTTTCTCTGATTCTGCATATCTTTGAGTTCTTAGTTTTTACACAATGGAGAATAAAACCTTTAATGCATATGCAATTCAGCAACTCCTGAGGTCTTGGCTTGTGCCCCACGAGGATGTTATCATCAACAGGGCATAAGTTTTAAGAGAGAGATGAAATTATAATGCAGATTATGATTGGACCAGTAAAAGCTGAAAGGAAGATAAGATGAAAGATCTGACACTTTGCGGATAGTTACTTTAAGGTAAAAGTTTTTCTCTGCAGAAAGTAGACATATTCTCAAACATCTCAGAAGGAGGAAGGATATTATTCAGTTCCTGGTTGAAGGAGTATATTACTCTTTGAAAGGAAAGAAAGAAAGACTAGCCTGATGATATGTTTTCAGCTAAGTAATTGAACCAATTAGAGAATATGTTTCAGAAGTGCAAAGACACCCACATTTTCAGACAAACTCCAACAACATATTTACCCAAAAATCCAACTTAGCTTAGCTAAAAATGCCGATCGGGGTTATCACAGAAGTTTGACATAAAATATTTCAGTGTACCGGCTGAACTTCATGAGGATCGAGATAAAAAGCGTTTTCATCTTGCACACCAATAATGTAGGTTGAAGCTCCAGGTCTGCCACCCAGGATACCAAGGCTCTGAGGGAAAGTAAATGTAGCCCCCAATAACGGAACATACCTGCCACAGGCAATTTATCAAAACAAGAGGCAGTTAGTTTAATACAAAGGGCATTTTCTTTAACTTCTAGGATCCCCCAAATGGCCAGATGCAGTGGAACATAGAATCTCGCAGGTATATCAAACCACGCAAAATGATTGGGGGTGTCTTGTACTAACGGGAACTTTACAATATTGAACAGCCTGAACCTCTAATGCATGTCTTCCAAGCAACAGAAATCTAATCATCTTACCTCTATTTTATGCAATAAAGTTCCAAGCATATAATACTTATAGAACCAGTTAAAGTAGATGGAACAGAAGCAAAAATTAGAGAAAGCAAGCACTATCTTCAACTCACAATCCAGGATAAACTTGGAAAAGCCCCAGAATTAAAGGAATTTGAATAAAATTGTACATTTATTGAATAAATCCAATTACTTCCAGTGTACAATATACCCATAATAATAGGAAATAGAGAACTTCCTATGGAAGAGATTACAAGTCTGTTTAGTCTAACTTTTAGACATTTAAAAGTGCTTTTGTGAGTTCAAAAGCCAAAGCTAACCTGTTTGGTCCATGTTTAAAAATCCTTTACATAAAAACTAAAGTTGAAAAAAGTTTAAAGACTAGAAGCTCCAAATTGGAGCTTCTCAGAAAAAGCTTTCAAAAAGTTGTCTCTAAATCAAGTCAAAAATTATTTTTCTTAATTTTTTCTCAAAAAAGCTATCCAATACTTTTTAAAATTCAATATTGCCCTAAAACAATTGAAAGTTCAACTCCTAAAATACAAGCCAACAACATCAGCAGGAATACTTAGCAACATGAGTAAGAAAGCAACATATCATTAGGAACGCTTGGTATCTTTTTGACCTCAATAGTGCCCCACCTGCTTATGCGCCTCCCCTCCCAAATCAGACCCAAAAAGGACTTCAGCAGTGAAAGTGGCAACGGCCCTTTGTGCAGGCTGAAGAAGTATCTTGCTTAGCATGAAAAAGCATGCAGTTGTTGATTATAGAGATCCTGATTCAACTTTTTCTTCCCCCCCCCCCCTCCTTCTTTTTCCTTTTTTGTTCTTAAGAAGTAATAAGTTGGTGTATGAATAGGTTGATCACATACATCAAGACGGCAAGGTTCATTAGATCTCTTGATGTCATTTTGTAGTGCAAGTTCAAGTGTGGTGGGTATCACATTTATTTCCAATATTTTTTCTCTTTTCTTCTCTCGCGCACTCTACAAGTGTACAAAACTGAATTTCTCTCTATTCTAATTTTTCAAAAAGATTCTTTTATTGTTTTCCCCTGAAAAATTCAATTTTCTTTCTATCAGGTTCAAGCTCAACCCACGGTTATTTTAGTATAATGAGATTCAAGTTTGATAAAGAAAAGAAATTCATACCCATCAGATTTTGATTCAGCTTTCGAAATGAGGGGTTGTAATTGGGTCCAGGGTTGTACCATATTTTGTGGTAAACCCATGGGCCATCACTAACAATCCCTATCTCAGCTACAAAGGCATTTCAGAATCATCAAAATTTTGGGTAGCATCATGACTAAGCGCAAATATATGTGGATTTTCAATATAGTAACTAGACTGGTTCCCACATAGCATTTCAACCTATCTGTTTAAAGCTTCTCAATCAAATTACTTCACATGTCTATGACATTATTATTTACTGATTATAGATCATTCTTTCGATGAGGGCATTAATGGTCAAAATATCGAGTACTTCATTCCTTAGGATCTATCATTCCTTTAAGAGTACCCTTCACAGAGATAATTCAATTGCACAGAAGCTGGAAATCAAAAACTGTATTTGTTTTCCAGGTGATAGCAAAGACTCATAGAATCCAATCCTGACACTCAGATGGCCAGATTTGTCTGGATCTTACTATGTAAACGAGAATATGCCAGCAGAGCAAAGAAAGCAATAATTTTAGAAATATATCACTAGGAAGTTTTTTGAGTCAATAGTCCATGAGAATAGCAAAGAGTATCTAACTGGAGAAGACAACCAGCAAAATATTGACCTTCCAATCCTAGGTCAACTTAAGCACTTTTTAACAATTTTATTTCCAAGTTCTTGTCATTTTCTGGTGATTGGACCAGAGGTCAGGTTGCCAAATGCAACACAGAAGCAACTCATGGACAGATGAAGTGGAACCATATTTGGGTGAACTCATAGCTTCAATCACAAGGAAATCAATTTGAATGTGGTTTGGATTTCATTCTTCGTACCAATGCAAAGCTGTCAATAAATCTAGAACAATTTCAATCTGCAGGTGAATTTTGAATGATATTAATCCAACTCAATTACCATTATTCTCACGCATTTTTGGGGTAAAAAGTCTGTTGCAATCCAACTTAATCAGAGCATCATGCTTGTTCTACCATTGTGGTTTAAAGATACTGATACAATAACCAAAAGTCACAAATACAAGCAATGAGGTTTTGGTTTCTATACATTAAAACCCCCTCTCCTTCCAGAAAAATATACAATAAGAGAATCTTTACTCACACGAGACGTGTTCAAAAGACTAAGGGCTCGTTCGGGTTGGTTTTTCTCAAAGCACTTTTTTCTATAACTGTCGAAAAAAGTGCTTTTTCAAAAGCTAAAAATTTCGGCTTCTAGAAAAAGATGAATTTGAGCTTTTCTTCAAATTTTCATTTTTTTTTTGGAAAGCCAAGCGAAATACTTATCACAAAAAGGTCATGGTTATGCTTTATAGGGGGGAAGAGAAAGGTGTTTTTTTCTTTTGTTGGGGAGTTTTGCTGGTGGGGGGAGGGGGGGTGTTGGAGGGGGAAGGGGAATCCAAATGGAACCTACAGGCTCTACAGACGGGACAAATGTGGCTTGAAGTCATAACGGGAGGACTACATCACACGATTTCAATGGGGAGACATCATCATCTCTCATCCACAAGAGAAATAAAACACTCAAGTATGCCAGAAGGCTTATTTTATGGTAACTACTAAAACCAATGAGCTTTGATATGAAAGATACCTTGGGTTGACTTTGTCAAGTCCTAGGACTAAAGGAACCAGCAGAAGTACAGGTGTCCAATGGACTTGACCACTTGAGAACTCAAGACAGTGTCTGGAAATATCTTCAACACAAACCACTGGAGCTCCACCTCTTTCACCATCTTCATCACCAGAAACAACGTAAATGCACATAACGGATGAGAGGTCTCCATTTTGAGTCTCTTTGCTCTTACTCCGTGCTAACGTTTCCCATGTGCGGCACATCGCATATGGCCCCACCCATGATCCAGCAGCAAGATCATAAGCCTTCCCAGCTTGGAGAAGATTGTGGATAGAGAAAGCTGACGCCTCAGAGTCAGCAAAGAGGTGTAATATCTCAAAGTAGTTCTGCTCAAGCGGCTGCACAGTTATAAAGATCACAGCATAAGCAAATCTAACTGGCAATAAGCTGCACATGGATTCATTAGACTATTTTATCCAATATTAAGTATGAAAGGGAAGTATGGGACAAAAGGGATTCTGCCCCTCTAGTTTTCGCCAAACATGCAAGTTCACTCTCTTTTAGTCAAAATGTCCTTTGTAACCCCCCCAAACCCCCCCCCCAAAAAAAACCCAAAACCAAAAAGAAAGTACCTGAACTTTCATCGTATAGAATTACAATTGTCATCAGAGTAAATTTAGTAAATAAGAGCTTTTCTATTCTTTTTCTTTTTTTTTTTTTTTGGTTGCCATTTTTAGACAATAAGGGGATATCATGCACATTCCCAAACCACATAGTAACTTGCACGTTTGGCAAACCACAATAGAGTGAAATCCCTTCTCCATAGAATTATGCAAGAGTATGCAGCAACCATGTCAAGAGCTACATGTGAACTTACCTTGTCCAAAGGTTTCCTCCATGATCTTCCTAGTTGATGAGAAAGTAAAGCCTATTTATATGGGGGTCCGAATCAATAGATTGAAAGACAACATAATGTCTATAAATGAAAACGCAATAATTGCAAGAAGGCAAAACCTGCGCCACCAGCATCTGACTGCTTCGAAGCATACAACCCCAGCCTGCATCACTGGTATATTTTGACTCCCCAATTGCCGCAAACCCTAAGAAATATAAGCAAAATTCACCTATTAATTTCATCTTTCTCCTTGAAACATTTATTGAAAGGATCAACTCAATGTACCTCTGCGGTAAGTGATCAAAATTCTCGATGAGAAATCTTCAACAAATGCAGCATATCCTTCGCTTTGAGTTGGATCGGCAGAAGAATCCTCCTGTGCAAGTCTGTAGCATATACCCAAAAGCCATATATCGCTTGACGAGAAGGCCATGCCAGTCTTGTTTAGTCCTAATATTCGCCTCATTGTGCCACCATACATCACTCTCTTCACAGCTGTTGTCCATCCATTGTTTCTAGTATTAGAAGCCTTTTTCGTGTAATTTGTTGGCTCAGTGTATGTCTCAAATATTGAAAAAGGAGATACCAGGAAGCCTGACCACACAGAAGATTTGTGGAGCTCACTGCTGCTTGGTCCTGCCTCTGAAGAGACAGAACCTGCAATCTGATTAGAGGAACCAGAAGAACTCTTCCGTGAAAATTTTGGACTATGAATCCTTTCACAGAAGTCTTTCATCACCTAACCATCAAGCAGCCCTGAAGGATTGAACCAGCTTGTAAAAGCAGTCCAGGTCCCGATCATCTATGAATAATGAGCAGTCTTGCAATAAATAATCGAAGCCGACACCCTAGCACAACATGACAAAACGACAAACGTACTCAGAATCATTCACTGATAATACCTAATTCTGTATTTCAAAAATTACATTACAATGGGCTTATGTATTCTGAACAAACTTGAACTAAATTGCAGCCCAACAACCAACACATTACCAGAAAGAAAAATTTTAACTGTTAGGCGATTGCATTGCCCAAAACCCATATCAAGAAACCGTGTAATGATTGATTATCTTTCTCTAGCAACTAAATACAACCAACCACATAACATTACTCAAAACATAAGAAGTTAACGCGAGGAAGCAAAAAGTAAGCTAAATTAGCTGACCTCCCTTATTTTCTCAACAAAATCTTATACCATTTTAACCATATCCCGTTACCCGTTATTGTCCCTTTCTGACAATATTAATACATATACGTCCGCGGCTGCGTGTGTGATAATCAATGACAATAAGGAATACCAAGAAGCAACAAAATGACACTATAATAGACAGTATAAACATAAAGCTTCTTACACAAAGATTCTCTAGCTTCTATTTTTTATTCTTTTCCTATTTAAAGAAAAAAGGGAAGCCTTGACACACGGTAAACTTGTTACCCAGTTGCTTAGAGTGGTCTGATTCTTCTTCGAATCCCATGCATAGCAGGAGCTTCGTGCATCAAACTTCCCTAATTTCAACAAATTTTACATGCCATAAAGGTATTTTCAACATTCAAATTTAATATTTAACTCCTATATCTTTAATTTTTAACAAAAATTATTGGGTCTCTGTAAAATTTCACATATGATTATTTATACTAACATGCATGAAAATATATATAAGTCAACAGAAAGATAAATTTACTCTGCAAAATTAAAATTGGATATTAACTAAATAAGAAACTTAAAAAAAAAAAAAAATTGATGAAGAGAGATCTAACCTCAATAAGGTTAAGAAGACATCAGAAAATAAGACACAACCCCCGCGCGCGTGCACACACAAACAGACACGACAGGGCCTTTTGATTACGAGGATCGGTTTGAAGCAAACTATAGAGTTTGTATGTGTATATGTCTGGGTTGGGCAGTAATTTGCTTTTTATTACTCAGACCCCCAAAAGCTTAGGAAAATTATAATTGTGTCCCTTAGTTTAATTGTAATCATACTTTGACCCCCTGAGTTTATTGGTTTCTGAAAGTCGAAATACTTAAAAGACTTCAAAGTTCATGGCAATTGAAGGTTCTCATCTTCTTTTTTTTCGGTTGACTTTCTTCAATTCTTTTGTGTCTGTATTTCAGAAAATTTCATCCAATTATTGTTCTGTGACCTTAAAATGTAAATTCAAGGATGAAATATGAATTTTATAAAGAAAAATTCAACCAATAAGAGGTTTCAAAATTGAAATTTATGCAATGAAAGTTTTGTTCCAATTAGATTTTGGTTGTAAAATTATTTTCGTCCTTTAGAATTTTGTATAGCCTTTAGTTTTAAGTTCTAAAAGTAACATCCTAGTTTATTTTTATTTTTTTATCTAATGGGCTCTTTTTTATGAAAATATAAACAGTAATTATAATTTTAACTTTTAATTAGTTACAAATTTTGAACTAAAGAGAGAGATCAGTTTTAATATGAACTAAAATTTTTATTTTATTTTTTAACTTAAATATTTTACTCAATTCCTCCGGACCATTCATAAAAAGTATAATAATTATTAAACGATTTATTAAGAATAAAATTTTATAAAAACATATTTATATTTTACTGATCCATAAATTATAAAGTTTATATAAAATTCTCTTCTTCTTTTTTTTGTCGTTTATCATACAAATACTAATTTCATATATTAAAGTAACATAATGAATAATAATAATATTATTATTATTATTACTGTAAAACAACCTTTGAAAGCTAAGCCACGTAAGTCATTACCAGCTGCGGACGCCACCTCTATACATCGCCGCCCCACCGAGGCGACGTCTCTCTACTGCGCACTTCCTTCCTGGTAAGTCTCCCCATCTCTTTGTGTACACGCAAATACAACCTGGGCATACATTTCAATAGCAAGTCAAAATTCATTACCCAATTACTTGTGTGAAAACGCCCTCAATATTCAATGAAATTCTGGAAATAAGCTGCCCCAGAAGCTTAAAGGATGAATATTTATGATGTGGGTTGAATACAAAACTGACCCTTATGGATTCCAACTAAAATTTTCATGAATCTGAAGTTAAACTCACGTTAGTAACTCTTTTAGTTGTTCTTTGTGCTTCGAATCTTGTTCTTAACCATTCTGGTTAGTGTTGGGCGTAAATTAATCCTTCGCGTCACATTGTTATAACGAAGAATCTGCGGCTAAAGAAGTGTATATTTGATTGCTTATAGTTGATAGTGAAAATCTGAGATTTGCCATCTAAAAGCTGGGAAAAAAAAAAAGGCAAGATTTGTAGACTTCGAGGGATGGACTTCTACATACTTATTCAGGAGCGTGCATTTGTCGCGTCTTTGCCCCACAAGCCAGATTAGTGATTTTGTGTGTTATGCTTGAGAATAATTCTCGAGGCAAAAAGATTAACTGGGTCCGAAATGGTACGTGACACTAATTTATGAACTGTACTCATGCCTGCCAATGATCCGGGACATAGCATCACTTTTGTTTAGTGAGATCTCGTTGTCTTACCTTATCGTAATCGTGCAAGGCTGAGATAATCCCAGTGACATTATCCATCAGCTGGTTTTATAGTTGGAACCATGAAACTGTTTTTTATCATGCATGAGTATCCAAGTTAGGTACTTATCTCATTTTTGTTTTAACTTTTAATATCCATCCTTGTTTGAAATACATTTCCTTTTGTTAGTTTTGGATGATGTCGTAGATGATGTTTCTTATGTTGAGTGAGTTCATATAGTCCAAGATATTGGGTAATAAGGATTTAAGCATTATTTATCTATCTGAATAATCAAGTTACGTCAGAATCCTTCTTCAGAGTTAATTGGATTACATTGCTCAATCTAGGTTTATATGGGTCTTGGGTCTACTATTTCTTAAATACCATTTAGTGGTTGCCTCAATTATTCTTTGAGTTGGTAATAATCTACTTTTTTCTTGCATAGTTCCGATGGATTTTGAAGGCAGGAAGTTCGGGAAAGGTAATACTTGTTCTGAATTGAATGATGGGTTTTAAATGGTAGTAACGAAATATGGAACTGAAAGATCATTTTTACATTAGCAATTTGTTCTGTGATGTTTAATATAATTTTGTGAATGATACCCTCCACGACTGTCGGTGGTTATGTGAAAGCTTTTCGAGTTGCTAGACAACTATTTGGGTCCAATGAAGTACAAAATCAATGAGTATGGAAAGAATTATTTGGTGCTTGCAACCTCATGTTAAGTCGTTGATCATGCATTTTCCTCTCTCTCTTGGTGACTTTCGCTCTCCCCCTCGATGTCTAAATATAATGACTTAAAGATCTCCTCATCTAAAAGTTTAAGCTTGTAAAGAGTATATTGGTTTATTAATTTATTGTATGGAAAGAATTATTTGGTGCTTGCAACCTCATGTTAAGTCGTTGGTCATTGGTCATGCATTTTCCTTTCTCTCTTGGTTACTTTCACTCTCTCCCTCGATGTCTGGATATAATGACTTAAAAATCTCCTCATCTAAAAGTTTAAGCTTGTAAAGACGATATTGATTTATTAATTTATTGTATTAACACGTCCCCTCACATGTAGCGTGATTTGTTTAAAGCTTGCACATGGACAATTTTTTTTTTCCCCTAATGGGTGGCGGTAAGGATCGAACCTGTGCCGTTGGACTTTCAGGCTCTGGTACCGTCTAAAGTTACCACCTCATCTAAAAGCTTAAGCTTGTAAAGAGGATATTGGTTTATTAATTTATTGTATTAACAAATTCATTTATGTTTTAAGTTTGGGATCTGTGTTTTTGAGTTTCTTGTTTAAAATCATACAACATATTGCTAGGTAAACTGGTTTGTGCTTGGCTGTGAAGAGCAAATGGCTTCAGCGCGCTAGTTGAGTACAGCTTACATCTATACATCATCTAGAGTCTCCCTCTCACGGAATACTAAATCTTTTGTAGCAGCAAAGATATAATATTACACCATCTGTTTGCAAATTAGTTTGGTTACCTCCTTGCACCCATGTTTTATTAAATCCATCTATCTCTATCTCAGGTAAATATTGTGAAATGTCACACTATCTGTTTGCAAATTTGTTTGGTTACATCCTCGAACCCCGTTTTCATTAAATGCATCTGTCTCTATCTCCGCTAAAAATTGTGAAATAAGTATGAATGGCGTTGAGATGCTTCTCTTAAAATCATACTTCTTTCCTCATGACTTTCTTTGGGTGGGTTTTGGAACAAAGAGCTTTAATTTCAATCTTAAACTTCCCTCGATCTAACTTGTTTGCTCGTAACGGTCATCTCTCTCTCTCTATCTCTCTCTCTTTTGTTGTTGTCTTTTGCTTGCATGGAATTTCTTTCATCCTTTGGTTCACTGTTGTAAGAGCTTCACAGTGAAGAGGTTGTCTTGTGAAGTTTAAACCAGTGATAAAGCAATAATAGAGTCTCAAACGATGCTTATGATCTTGAATTGATCAGTTGTTGGTGCATTAAGCATCAGATGGCTCACACATGTGTAACATGATGATTTATATTTATGTCAGAAAGATATATACACCCATTAAATTTCCTGTATCTAGATGTATTTATTCAATTCCTGGTGATAGAATGCAATCTCTCTTCCACCTTTAGATTGATGCTTATCCTGCTTATTATGGGATCTAAATGTTGATGCTTGATCTTAGATCTTCATTACGAAACGAAGATGCCAAGTAGAACTATTTGGCATGCATGATTGTAATTGTTTTAGACTTGTATGCCTGACTTTTACTTTACTGGTCAAGTGTTATGTTCATAACCAGTTGATGAGTAATAGTTCGCACAATGAATTTGCTTTGGGCCAAGTGGAAATGCTGGGCATGCTTCTTTTGGATGACTATTAAAACTCAAAGTTCTAATTTATCAATTAGTAGTCAATTATCTCCAGTCATCTATGTGGATTATATATCTGTATTCAAGTGATTGCTGATATTAATGGTTACCTGATAACCATAATGTTACCAATAGCGAGAATAGGTAACCTTGACGTAAGGATATTGACGAGGATAGTCCTTTTCTTATAGATTGCTAGCTTGCCCAGAAAGGCTTGTCTACCTCCCTTAACCTATAAAGCCTGGTCATGTTCCATCAACTCAACTGTGAAAGTAAATTATAGTTGCTCAAGGTACATTATTTTAATTGGTTGCTTAGGATGCGTGTCTGTGTATTATTTTTGTATTCACTTTTTTAAGAAATTCAAATTGGTCTTTTCTTTTTCTTTTGTCCTCTGTAGACTACGAGAAAAGATTAAGTTGTCCTTTTCTTCATTGTATATGGTTTGTGACATTCATCATATGCTGCACTTGCTGGCGGAGGCAAGGAGAAGTTGTTTTGAAGATTTTGCATCAGTTTTAAGATTACTATCCTTGTCTTAAGATCTTTAAGCATGGGGCAGTGGCATAATTCATTTGGTTCCAACAGATTTGAGTCTATTTCTGGTTGAGTTCTGTCTCCAAACTCCTTTGATGAATATTTAAGTTCCATCCCTGTGGGTCATCTGTGATTTTTTTATGACTAGCCAAATGGTGTCATTACACAATGACTACTGCCCTTTTGGTTGCAAATGCTCACCTGTTGAATATTGCAGTGTCTTTGATGTTTCCTTTACAACTGTATCTACTATAGACTTAATTTGATTTTTGATGACTGGAAGGTGTAGATCCAAGCTTAACGAAACTGTTAATACTTTTATCCTCTTTTTCCACTGCTGATATTTTGTAGGACTCCTTTTTGCTTATTTGGGCTCTTGATTGGGTCTTCAGGGCCTAAAGAACTTGGCGGTTCAGTTGATCTTGTCAATTATTATAAACTTCAGCCCCATCATGACTTCTTCTGTAAGAGGCCACTTCCGTCATCCATTGCCAAGACCAAGTACCTACACAATGTTGTGGGAGATACCAAAATCAGGAAAGGTCAAGAAATGAAATTGGATCAGCTGTTTTGCAAAAATGTAGGAGATGGACAAGCACGTCTACGCCCTTTTGATATGGATATTCTGAGGGAGGCATTTCAGCTGAGGGAAGTAAGTTAACTTGACTTGTCCTATTTAAGAACTTCATTCACTGTTTTTTCTTTTTGCTAGACTGCTAGTTCTGTGTAGTGGGTTGTGGCCACTGGCAACTATTATGCTTGTACTTACCTCGCGTTTGCTAATGTCATGCTAAAATTTAAAAGGTGCAGGAAGGGATCGCTACCACGAGATCAAAGTTGAAGAATGGAAAGAAAGGTGAGAAAAAGCATAGGAAACGAAGAGATAAGGAGATAGAGAATCATAAAGGCCATAAGAAACATAAGCAGCAAAACAACAATACCAAGAAGAATTAGAGTAGAAGTTAATTAAAGTGATGTAGGAAGAGGATGGTACTGAGGCTCTGCTCAGGTATTCTTTTGGAAAATTTTCTTTTCAGCATTCTGCAAATATTGAGCAGATAAGAGGTTTTTCTTGGTCATTCCATTGCCAGTGTGTTATAGTTCCAATTAAGAATTCGTATTTTTCATTCTGTATTATTATGCTTGGAGGTGAATCTGCTTATTGACTGGGGACCTCTCCACTAAAAGAGGAAAAGATCTAGAAAAAGGAAAATGGTTTCAGGTGAGTTTAGGAAGTATTCTCAATGCAATGGCTGTCAGAAATGCCTATGTAATAATGCAAATATATAATAGAATACCGAGCAACTTGTTATGATTGAAATTTCAAATTTAAATTTATACTTTTTAATTATAAAAATATTCTTCATTGACCTAAAACATGTCTCAGTTCCTATTATTATACTACGAAATTTTTAAACTTAAATGGATTAAATAAGTTTTTCCCGTTTTGAAGGAAAGACTTTCGACTTCTTTCAAGAAGATTTTCCTTTCGATTTGGAGTTCCTTGTTATTTCTTGGGGGGGGAGGGGCCGCAAGAAAAATACCCAACGAGTCCAAGAGCTGTCATCTGTAAAGCCGAAAGATTCGTACTCCTCGAGATTTTATTATAAACGAAAAAAGTTTTGTACAAAGGGAGAATATTGGCTTTTGTGTTGGAATAGAATTTCTTTTTTTTTTTTGGTCGAACAAAAACTTCATTGAGAAACAAACGAATACAAAAAAGAACTAGAAACTAGTCCAGCAAGACAAATGTATTACACGTGGGACCCAAAAGCTTAAACAACGAGAACAAACAGCTATCGCGATCCATGCTTAAAGCAAGATCTATATATCGTCGAAGCAAAACATTGCTCATGCCCATCAGGACATTTGCAAAAGTACCAAGAAAGTAACAATCATGAATAAGTCAAGTACCAAGAAAGTAACAATCATAAGTAAGTCACAACAAAATGAGGACAAAGCTTACCAATATAGAAGTAAAACCAACTCCCAAATCATTCTTCTGAAAAGATTTTGAGAAAACAAGGCCACCAACAATGGTGGAAGTAAACCCCATAAACAAGATAGACGGCTAAGTAAGCAAGGAAAGTGGCAAAGGATCAAACCTAGAGAGTATGGAAAAGTAACTATAATCTCCAACACAAACAACCAAGACACTAAAACACTAACTCTTTATTGTAGATCTAAAGATACACTTTCCACAAATGAAATCTGAGACAGATAAAATACCATAAAACATAAAGAAATATATAATATAAGCATGAAAAACAAAATAAAACTAGAGCCACCGGCCTAAAGGCGGGGCTCTGGAGGTTGGGGGCTAACTTTGTTTGTCAGGATGAAAAAAGTTCTGGAGAGGAATAATGGATGAGAGAGAGTTTCTTTTTTTCTTTTTTAACAAGCAAAGGAAAATGTGCACAAAACTGATAGTAACTAATAATATGACTAACTGTTCTGGAATAGAATTTCAATACGCAAAAACTTATTGATTCAAACTGACGCATTAATCAACTCCACCAAGTTCTTAATCTCTGTCTCATTGTACAATTTTGATTTAATTCTGAAACCTGCCGAGGCAAGTTGCCAACCATGTCTCCGATGAGACTCCCAAGAAATGTGTAAGAAGTTCCACCAGGCATTACACTTTCCCGACACTTATCTTTCATCTTTGCCACAATTTTTCTTGCTTCACCATCATTCTCCATCTCGATCACTTCTACTGTTATCACGGACTGATCTGACCAAACTTGCTGATAATCCAATGTGATCTCTACTGCTAGATTTAACTCCCTTACCAATTGAAACGCATTAAGCTGTTGCTCTGTATGTAAAGGCCATGTGGCTAAAGGCACCCCACACCATAAGCTCTCTAGAAGTGAATTCCAACCACAATGCGAGACAAAACCCCCCAACAGCTTCGTGTGAGAGCACATCCAACCGTGGCACCCACCCAACAATTTTTCCAAAACAAGAACCTGAATCCACTGTGCTCAAGTCCATAAGCCAACTCTTCAATCTGTTCCTCTTCTAAGCTTCCCTCTTAGTAACTCGGGATTACGAGAGTATTCAAACCTTATACCATCTATGTGGATCTGCACCGTATTACATATTTTTCTTTTCTATTTTATGATAATCACGTAATTAAAGTGAATCAATTTTATAATTATTTAGGAGGTATCATTTCACTCAATTATTTTAACAAACTAGAGTGGTACTCATTTGGTAAGCAGATACAATATAAATATTCAAAAAATATATATATATGTAAGATAAAATTAGTTCTTTCAATACTAGCCACATAACTGAAAGATTATAATATATGGTTCATTTAGCACTATGTCGATGTAGGTAATATGTATCATGTTTGTGTGTTTATACGTGTATTTATACATTTAGAAAGATAATGGCGAATTTAGATTAAACAATAAATTTTATTTGCCAAAAAATAGTACTCAAATTAGATTGGAAATCATTTTAAATTAAAGGGGATTAGTATCAATTACGATGAAAAAAGATTGGTTAGAATATAATTTTTATTGAACAAAGATAACACTTAGTGACAACAAAAAAAAATTAAAATTAGGAAATGATTTTTGCTTAACAAAGATAATGTTCGTTTAGTTTTGAAAATAATTTTCCATGGATATTACTGTAAATTAAGATCTTTTACTAGGCGAAGAAAATTGCTGCTCAATTACCATATTACATGAAATAAGGGAAATAAATTTTGGAGGAAAAAAAATCATAGAAGGAAGATACATTATGCTATAAAATATGACATGCACCCTACTTTATATATTAAAATCATTGATTAATTGACCCATAAAATTGAACGTTGTCAAAGAAAGTTTGACATGAAATGAAGAAAATGACTTTTGCAGAGAAAAGGATTCACCAGATGAAGACGTGTGGCATAAATTAAAAAGACAAAAGTCTTATTTTATATAGACAAAAGTCTTAAAAAGACAAGTCTCATAATATAGATGTAAAGATTTTTTTTATATAAAAAAGGACACGTAAAATCCATTTTACAAAAGTTGTGTGCATCTAAATTCAAGTCAAAATTCTCTCTTTTCTTTTTCTAATTTCATTTGATTTCAAAATATGCTTTTTACAAAAATTATTAATTGTAATACTTTGTTTTGAAATATAAAGAACGACTATCTATTTTCGATAAGATAGTTTGAACCAAATTTATAGCAAAAGAGCTTAATTTACACTTTAATTTAACTCTAAAATATATAATAAAAAATTTTAAAACTTACAATACTTTATTTTGAACAATAAGGATTAAAGAATTATGTACTATTCCGCCCACTTTCGTCCAATTTACAGGATCCAAATATTGTTCTTCTAATTTACAAATCAGTAATGCTATCTGCAGATTTTGCAATTAGGGAATGGAAACTAAAAACCATTTGTTTTTCGAATGTTCATTTACACGCCAAATCTGGGTAGCTAGAGTACGTATGAGCCGAATGGAGTGGAATGGTGTCGTAGTGGAAATCAGCAGAATGAGTCGAAGAAACACCTTAAAGCTGATCTTACTCAACTAGTATTTGGTGCCTATATTTATGGTATTTGGTGGGAGTAAAACAATAGGATCTTTTACAACACCATTATTTCGAAAAAAACATTTTCTGCAAACAATTTTGGTGAATGTTAGAGATGGGATTAGCTTGCAACGTAAGTACATATAGATATTTTGAGAACTTGTTTTGTTTTTTTGTAGAGATTGAAGAATTGATTTGGTATAAATAGAGGGCACTGATGCTTGTCCATGTTTGATGTATAGTCTTGTTTTCTTGAGGTTGAATGAATACTCCCAGCAGAAAACGAATTTCCTGCATTGGAACAAGCTGCTCCCAGTACGCTACAATTTTCTTTCCTTTTTTATAATCAAACACAAAGCACATGACTTGACTATTAGTGCACTACCATTTTCTTTCCTTTTTTTGGTCAAACACAAAGTACACAACTCCACTATCAGTAGATAGAATTGTCCACTATTTACTCTTTTGTCTTCCGGTCCTTGAAAGTGGGGTGTTCATTGGGGTATTCTTGGCCCAATTAACCAAAAAAAAAAAAAAAGGAAATTTTTTGGCTTTCGTCTCAATTTATTAATGGGAACACGATTTGGAGAAATATGAAATGGGAAAAACTATCGGAGATTGGGGAATTCCCGAATTCTTTTAAGAAAAAGGTTCGAAACTAATTTTACTACTAACATATTTGCTTTTTACATTTTCAAATCTCAATTATCAATTAATTTTACTATGAAATACTAACATACCCTACTGACTAAATAAGAATCATCATCCTCAACAATCTAAAGAGTGAAGGTGAAGAATAATAAAGGGCAAGAGGTGTGATTTGTGAAGTTGTTTTGACTCAGAAGCCCTAGTTTAGAATATATATATTTATATAAGAAAAATGGTTAAAAAAATTAAGATATATTATATTAATATATGTTATATATATTATACATACATACATATATGTATATATATGTACACACATATATATACATATATATACACTTTTAAAAAAATTCAGATTTTGGGTTTTCCATGAAAATGTTTATTCCGATCTCCAACCTATTTTGCCCCAAAATTTTTTCCCAACCCCAATATTTCTTTTCCAGTTCCCCCATTTTCCAAACCATACTCGATTTTTGGGTTGGGGATTGGGTTCCCCCAAAAAGTGCAAAAACCTATTTTGAAGTATTAGTTAGGTGAGCATAATCATAATTCGATTAACTAGTATAATTTTTGTATGATATACGAAATAAATGAGTGTTTTTTATATTTATGATTGATAATTAATTTTTATAATTTATATAAAAATAAAATATAAATATATTTTGTAAAATTTTATTTTATCAAATTTAATAATAATTATATTTCTTGTCAAAATTTTTGTAATAATTAAAATAATTATTTGAGTTGAGAAAACTAAAAGCATAAAAAAGGTCTTGGAAGGGAAAAAATAGGAGATAAATAGTATATTTTTTTGAACTTCTTTTTTCTTTGGAATTCTTGGAAACAAAAATCACGAATGAAATAAATAGATACAAAAATAAAATATAAATAATTTTTTTAGCAAGTTTTTAATATTAATCGTATTTTTTCATGAGAGATTTTGCAGTAATTGAAAATGAAAAGTAAATGGTGTGATGTGGGGGGAAAAAAAACCATAGAAGAAGAATAATGCATTCTTGAATTTCTTGGTTTTGAAAAATTGAATAATCTTGGAAAAAGAATCATGAATAAAATATATAGATGCATTTTCTTATTTAATGAGTATTTTCAAATAAATAGATTATGAAACATTTTTTGCATGAATAGAAGGAAGGAGAGTGACTCAAAATCTTTTGAAGGAAAAAAAGTTATGTCATAAAGACATGTAGTATTAATAAAAAAGATAAAAACATTACTTTATAATATATATAAAAAATAAAAAATAAATTAAATTAAAATACTATGTCAACTCGATTTTTTTATTTAGCTTCAATTTGAAAGTTTGAAATTTTTAATTTTTTATTTCAATTATGAGATACAAATTTCTATTAATAACTAATATATCAAATCAACGTCATCAATTAGTTATACAAATACTTTTTCAATGCAAATTTCAAATCTTAAAATTCAATTATCAACTTGAATAAAAAATTTTGATAAAATTTGTCTGTTGCATGACTTACTCAATTTTTTATTTTTTATTTTTGGTCAAACAAACATATTTCGTTAATATAAAAGAGATGTACACAAGTCGACCAACCATACCAGGGGTTGGGGGGTTAAAGAAAGAAAAAAAAATGGACCAGTCATACCTGGTTCAACAAGTACAAACACTTTACAACACAAATCCTAAAATATAAATACAAATAAAAAAGGACAACCAACATTGGCAATTCTTAAAAGGCACCTTGAAGTACAATCCAAGCCAAAGGATCGACAAAACATCATTACAATATCTGGCATACGCCCGAACAACGACCTTCAAAGAAGCCATAAAATGGCAAACTAAGAAAAACAAAAACAAAGTGAGTGAAGGGCTCACCATTCTGAACACCGAAAAATTAGAGAAAGAAACCTCCACAGGCCTCCAAAACTTTCAACAGGAAAATGTTGAATAAAAAAACACCAACTATGGTGAAAACACATCTAACAGAGGAGACAAACGGCCAAATATGTAACAAAAATCACGAGATCCTAAAGCGAAAAACCATAGTTGAACAGCAATGATATCCTAGAAGGAAAGCCGAGGGCCTGGACAAAAGGGTCTTTCTTTCAGTCTGGATTTTGAGTTTATTTGGATTGATTTTTTTCAAAAAATTTCTCTTAATTTTTTTTTTGAAAAAGTATTTTTTTTAAGAAGCTAAAATTATAATTTTTGAAAAGTTGAAATTATGCTTTTTTTAATGCTTAGGATTTTTTCAAAATCGACTCCAAATTTTTAGTGCAAAAATATATACTTTTTTCCTTAAAAAAAATAAATTCAGAAAGTGATAGCCCTATAAATTAAGCATAAATAAGCACCTAACTTTACTCTTTTGTATTCTACATGTTCTTTTATCTTTATTATTATATTTTATTTAATAATTACTATATACTTATATTATACATTAAATTATTAAATTATAGTACTTTGATAATATTAAATAAATAAATACATGTATAGTATTTTAATTGCCATTTTATTTTCATATCCTTAATAGTTAATTTGACAATACAAATTACTTTTTAACACACCTTAACCAAACATGTAAATACGTATTCTCGTAATTACAACTGATTGAAATAAGTAACTACTTAAAATTTGAAAAAGAAAGTCATTTAAAACCAAAGATACCTTAAATAATTTTTGACAAACCAATCCAAACATCCTCTTAAAAGAAGCAATAATTGAAAATGAAGAATCTAATGTGAGAGCGATCGAAAATAAGAAATTTTCATATATATGAAACTATTAATCTAATTTTAATAGTTGTAATGATATACAGCTTGTTTGGAAGTGCTTATTTTATAGCTTTTAAATAACTACAGTAAAAAATATATGTCTCCCATACTTTTTATTATATACTTTTTATTATAATTACTTAAAAGCCGCAAAATAAACACTCCCAAACAGTCACGTACTCATTAGAAAGACCAATTTTGATAGTCAAATTGTATTTGACTTTGACCATAATAAGAAAGAAAGACAAAGACTTCACGAAGGCGACAGCCCCCCGTATACTAGGCAAAAACAAATAAGCACCATTCCCCCTAGCTTAACCATAGTCCACCAGATCTCATCTCCAATGGAGAAAGCAGAGCTGATCTTCATTCCTTCACCTTCAATGGGCCATGTAGCACAGCTAGTAGAGCTGGCCAAGCTCATGATCCGCCGAGAAACCCGACTCTCTATCACAATCCTCGTCATGAAGCTCCCTGATTACATCGACTCCGTAAGCGGTGCCTTCGTTGACTCCGTCGCTGCCGCTTCCGCCGATCAAGAACGCCTCCACTTCGTCGAACTGCCACCAGCTAATCCCACAACCGAATGGACTTCGCAAACGAGGGGATACTTCGTCCACTGTCTCGTACGAAGCCAGAAGCCACACGTGAAGGCTTATATCGAACAACAACAACAGAAATTGATGGGTCAGTCAAAGATAGTTGGCATCGTTGTGGACATGTTATGCCCCACCATGATCGATGTGGGTGACCATTTCGGGATCGATAGCTACGTTTTCCTCACATCAGGTGCGGCTTTTCTTAGCGCCATGCTTCATTTTCAGTATCTTCAAGATGAGCAAAACCAGGACATTTCTGTGTTCAAGAACTCAACTCAAGAATTAATCCTCCCTGGATTTACTAACCCTGTTCCCTGCAGTGTGTTACCGGCTGTTTTTGTTGAAACACAGATGTGGTTAGGCAGGTTTTTGGATTTTGCTCGCAATTACAGACGAGCCAAAGGCGTTTTAATCAACACATTAGCGGAGCTGGAATCGTATGCTCTCGACGAGTTGTCGTCGTCTGCTGCAGCTGTGCCTTGTATTCCACCCATCTATCCAGTGGGCCCGATTCTTAATCAGGCCCCACGCGGGTCGGACAAGGCCCGTGAAGAAATCATGAAATGGCTTGATGAGCAGCCTGCAAAATCAGTAGTGTTTCTGTGTTTTGGTAGCCAGGGAAGCTTAGATGAGGAGCAGATTAAAGAATTGGCTTATGGGCTTGAGCGCAGTGGGTTTAGATTCTTGTGGGCATTGAGAAAGCGTTCGCTGGACAATAAGGCGAAGTATCCGGCTGAGTATGATAACTACTCGGGCGTGTTGCCTGATGGGTTTGTAGAGCGCACATCTAATGTGGGCAAAATTGTTGGGTGGGTCCCACAGTTGGATGTGCTCTCACACGGAGCAGTTGGGGGTTTTGTCTCGCATTGCGGTTGGAATTCAGTTCTGGAAAGCTTATGGTGCGGGGTGCCTTTGGCCACATGGCCTCTGCATGCTGAGCAGCAGCTTAATGCGTTTCAATTGGTGAGGGAATTAAATCTAGCAGTAGAGATCACGTTGGATTATCACGAAGTACGTTCGGATCGGCCCGTGATAACAGCAGAAGTGATCGAGATGGGGTTGAGGAGGTTGATGGAGGGTGACGGTGAAGCAAGGAAAAATGTGGCAAAGATGAAGGAGAAGTGTGGGGAAAGTGTAGTGCCTGGTGGGACGTCTTATACAGTTCTTGGGAGGCTCATTGAGCACATGGTTGGCAGCTTGCATCCGCAGGTTTTGAAATAAAATCAAAATTGTACGAGGAGGGGGAGATTTCATTAAGCACTTCTTGGAGTTGATTAATGCACTGATTTAATCAATCAATAAGTTTTTGGGTACTGCTGTTCCATAACAAAAGCTAATCATATCAGTGTAAAACTTCCAACTCCTGTAGAAAAGCTTTTCTTGTCAACAATAAAATCCGGAGGAATAATAACATTTATGAATCTTTCAGCTTTACAGATGGTAGATGAGCTCTCAAGTCTGTATGTCTGTGTTTTTTGCCCATTGATCACAAGGAATTTCTATGTGGAGTCAACCAATAGAGTAAAAGATCGAAAGGAAGATTTTGTTGAAAGAAAGTCAAAAGTCTTATTATTCTTTAAAATTTGGGAAAAACTTATTGAATCCATTTAAGTTTAAAATTTTTATTATAGGTTAATGAAGTGTGTTTTTGTGATTAAAAGGTATAAATTCAAATTCAAAATTTTCGATCACAATATATCGTTCAGTGTTCTATTATATATTTAAATTATCATATAGGCATTTCTGATCACGGCCATTCTTGGTCGTTGTGAACGAGAGCAAATAGCAATTGGAATCGAAAATATACAAGCGCATATGCCATGGTCCTTGTCTCATCCTACTCTCTCTCTCTAATAATGGTCTTTTCTCGCAAAGCATAAAAATAGACATTTCTTGTCGTGGTCTAATTATTGGTATAAAAGAATAGTTTGATCTGGAGACTACCTAAGCTTACTGTGAGTATACTAACTATGAGTATACTTGACTTGTTCTCGAACAAGGATTTTAAATTTGCAAGAATAATTGTTGCCACAAAAGTGTTGTCTCGTGAAGTAAAATTCACGTAAAGTTGAGTATAATTATTAAGAATCAAAAATAAAGAACTAGTTCATATTGTTGGCGATAAACTTGTATGTCCATCATTTTACTTTTATCATATTTTATCTTAGTTTTAACAAACTCAAATTCCCAGCAAAAAGACTTACAATGAGTAGAAAGGGAAAAAAAAAAAAAAAAAAAAGAACAATCGGTTAGGGAACTTACCTATCTATTTCTTTTTGCGGACAAGCCTCCTAAGCCCCACCAAGAATGGTATTTAGTTTGTCTTGTGCACAACTCAAATAAACCACACTGGTTGATCAATCCATTTTCATTGTGACAATTAATTAACAAGTAGTATTTTTGCAACATGTACTCTGAATCAGCTAGTTATCCAACAATTTCTATAAAAGACCCTTCGAACTTGTAGCATACAGTAATTGTATTGAACCGTTATTGCCCTCTAAATTTCACCTCGCTTAACTTTTACCACAAATTACCATCCCAGATTCAATTAACATGGGTACCCTCAAAATCAATCCTGAGCTTGATAACGAATTTTCTCAACCCATAAGCCCTCTAAATTGTTTCAATCATTGTTTTCATCAACATAATTCTATGGGTGATTTAAGGTATCCGGCATCAACCAACTCGATAAAAATATGTTATGATAAGAACTCAGAACGATTAAAAATACCAGTTAGGGTTTGAGACGAAACTGCGATTGACCCCCTAGGTACTCGCATTTCAGAACCCGATTTATATATATATATATAAAGATGTTTTATATTTATTAATTAATTATAGTTTTAAGTACATATTATACACTAAAAATTAAGAGAAGATTGTTACTTTCTAGTAGTAATAAGGTTTGAATCCTCAACCTTTTACTATTTAAATTTTATTATTTTAATGCATTTTACGGATATTATTTAATTTTTTTGGGCAAGAATAGGAAATTTATTTAAATGGTTAGTTTTTTAAAATTTAGTGATTTGATTCGGCTCCTGGGGGTTGAGAACATATCTTGAATTTGGGGCTGGACATTTCTTGTTAAGATTTTTATTTAAATTTTAATTTTTTACCAGGGTTGGGATATTCCAGGTACCAACAAGTTTGGAACGTTCCAAAAATGGAATTTCTATTTAATTTTTATTAGGATTTGAGACGAAAAAAGGGATCAAAATGCTATTCAGGTGACGAGTTTGAAATTCTTTCAAAGTAGAGTACCAATCCTATTGTCATCCCTATCTTTTTCTCCTTAATTAAAAGGTCTAACAAATTGTTGCATACGATAAAGCGTAAACAGCATAAAGCCCAAGAAGACATTAAAAGTTGAAGACTTGTAACCGTGGGCCAAGATTTCGTGAACGTGGAACAACCTACGCTCCATGGATCCGTCTATGAAATTTTCGTTGTTAAGGCGTAGAGTTTTTAGTAATAAATTTTTGAATAAATATTTTATTAAATAAAAGTTATTTATTAAATAAATATTTTATTAAATAAAATTCATTGATTGTTTGATATTGTACTTTAAATTTTTAACTGCTTTAATAGTAATATTAGACTTTGACAAATATGGAATGATATTTTAAAAAAAAGAAGGAAGACAAATTATAACATGAAATCAATATAGCCTCTTAAATTTCGTTTTTTGAACAATTCAAATATTAAACTCCTAATTTTACAACTTTTTTCAACTTAATCTTTTACTTATAAGATCATTCAAAATGGGTCAAATAGATTAGTTTTAGTTCTTAAACTTACAAAAATCATTTTTAAGTGTTTAAAAATTGGGCCAAAAAGGCCTTTAACATTTATGTTGTAACACCCTCCCACATTAGTTTTATGTGAGATTCGTGCGCATTTTACAATGGCTTGGATTCACTAATACTGTTATCACATTGGTTCTGAGTGATTTGTAACTTATTTATTAGTGGGTGTTATTGTTATAAATAATAATTTAAGTAACCATTTTGGGCCTATTAGTTTGAGACCTAAGTAGTTGTTTGTATCTACAACATCAGTCTCTTTCACAAGCCTAAGGGCCTAGGCTTGGGGTATGAAAAAAACGGTACTATGAGCTAGCATTAGTCGAACAAGGGAGCCAAATGTTGTGCGGGACAAAGTGTTATACCAAGTATATAGTAGGAGTCACCTCTTCAACCCACAAGAGCCATCTCTTCAACCTGCAAGAGTCACCACTATAGTCCTGTCATAGCTAAGTGTTGTGCAAGTAAGGTGCTACACCAAGTATGTCGTAGGAGACACCTTTAGAGCCTGTAGAAACCACCTCTATGGTCCTGCAAGAGTTTGAGAGTACTGTTCGAGACAAAGTGCTAAACCAAGTGTGTAATAGAAACCAACTTTTCAACCGTAAGAGCTACCTCTAGAGTCTTGCATCATCTGGTCATTTGTGATTTAAATTTTGTGTGTCCTTAACAAGGACGTCAAATCCTTATCGGGGGGTAATTGCAATGTCCTACATTGGTTTGTTGGACGAGGATGTTAGGTCTTCAACAAGAGTGATTGTAAATTTATAATGTCGCATATTAATTTGTGGGTTAATTTGTAATTTGTTTATAAATAGATGTTGTGGTTATAAGAATAACTTGAAGTAATTATTCTGAGAATTAGTTTGAGACATAAACAGTTATTTGTTATTCACAACACCATTCGCTTACGGACCTGGGGGTTTGGGCATCGAAGCAAGACGTGTTATTTGGAGTCTAATGCACAATTATATCATACCGTGGATAACTTTCGGTTAATTACAAAAAAATTTAAAAAGACGGCAGATTCAACAACTATCTATCATTTTGAACATTATCGACGTTTGCTTTCTAATTAGACGTGTGTGATCATGTCAGAACGCAAATTCTATAAATAACATTCGTGCATTATACGTATCTATGGTAGAAAAGTAGAAATCATTTGTCGAAAACAGACGCAAGTGCACTCATCAGCAAACCAGCATCGATTGTTACATCTTCCACAAAGTCAACGTTGATGACTTCTCCTTTTATCTAATATATACTAGCATAACACTTATTAATACACGAAAAGAATAAATATTTTTTAATAATTTTATAATGTTCATTATAAATGTAAGAATAAAATATAAATATATTTTAAAAGAACTAAATTTTTAACAAGTTCTTAACATTAATTGCAATTTTTGCAATTTATAGAATCAAATAATATTAGAAGTAAAAGTCATGAATGAAATAGATAGATTCATTTTTACATTTAGTGAGCATCTTTAAATAAGTAGACTAACAAATAATTTCTTGTTGAAACAAGAGATGACTCAATATCCTTGTGGTCAAAGAAAAACATTAATTATTTATCACACTTACCAGTATGCTGAAATTTTTAAGTATTTGATGACTTAATTGATAGGTTTTATCAACTTTTTTTTTTTTTTAATTCAAACCTGGTTACTTTATAAACCCAAATATTCATCGCGACTAATCCAGGTGGGAATACTAGTGAGGGTCTCATTCCGCCCAACAAACAAAATATTTACTCATTCTCGTTGGTCAAAGAAATACCATGCAAAAACAAACTACCACGACCATATTTTTAATTCAACCAAATGAATTATATATTCAATTATTTATATATACACTTGAATAATTTGTAGTTTATAGAGCAAACAATGAGCCAGTCTCATAATTTTCGTCATGCGTCTCATGAATAGCAAGATGACTACTATGCGATTCAGCAGTAGGTGAGGGTATATCTTCAGGGTCCCTAGTGGGTTTGACCCACCTACCATGCGCATTACAAACAAGCCCCTTGTTGGCCAATTGATACCAACACTGTGGAATTCTCAGTTCATCTACAAGCATATCACACGTCTTGTTCACTAACGCCACATCCCTTTTGGCATCAGATCTGAATGTTGAGTTTTTGTTCAAGAATCCATCTACGAGGTGCAGATACGTCTCCAGCATGTGTATCCCCATTGGGTTGAACCCTCTCTTCAGATACGACGAAGATCTTGTATCAAGCTTCAATTCTACTCCAACGTGTGTGTAAACCCACTCCAATGTCCCTGTAAAATCATCGAACTGTTGCAAGCTTTCGTTGAACACTATTCCAGGCATTCGCGGTACCAAGTCTTGCTTCACGGTAACGCGCAGCGTTTTCACGCCCAGTTGATACAATTCGTCCCTGAACGCGATGTTGCCAACTCTTGGCGCTGCGAATGATATCACACTAATTGCGAGGCCTGGAAAATACGATGCGGCTTCGTAGGCAGTGAGAAGGGCTATTGCGCCACCAAGGCTGTGGCCTGTGATTGTCAGGCTCACTTCTTCACCTCTGGATTTGTAATAATTCACCAGCTTCTTGATTTCGCTCATGACCTGGTCTGATGCGCTTGACTTGTTGTACCTGGTGTGATCGCTCTTGGATGTGTATATGCTGAGAAATCCGTGCTCCACTTTTGCCTCCCCGTGCCCAACAGGCTCCAGTTTCCTCTGGAAATCCTCGTACCATTCTGACAGCGCCACAGTGCCCCGCCACGCCACCACGATGTCTCTTCTTCCGATTCTCTGCGTTTCTTCGTCATCGCTCACGGCCACGAACCCCATCCAGTTTGAGTCTTTGCTCCAGGTATCGACCAGGTGTGATCTCTCCAGCCATTGGGGCATGTCGATATGCGACATGGCGTATATGTACTTGCTGACCTTGTAGCCAGAGTCGCCGAGGCCTAGCTTCTCGAAGAGCTTCTGGCGATTGTACCTGCAACTTCCGCAGTACTCCGAGAACGAATCGAAATCGAAAGCATCGTACGTCGCTTGCGCGAATTCGCCGTATTTAACAATCTCTCGACGAAGCCAGGGGTGAAGAGGATCAAGAAGAGAATCCCAGTCTTTACAGCCATGAATTTCACGCCATTTCTGAGATATGTTCTGCTTAGGAGACTTGGTAGGAGTGTCATGTTTGTCATCAATATAGTTCACAATATTCCAGTTGGGATCATCATTAAAGCTCTTCTGCTGATGAATAGGCATTTCAATGTGGAGATTCAAGAGATTTGACAAAGATTCAGCTAAACGATTGGCTTTGTTAGAATTCTTTTCACTCTTGCGGGTTTCAAATCCTAGATTTAGATAGGCATGGATTTTATTAGGAAGTTGATTTGTGGAGGCTCGGAGGGTGTTTTGGGGGTGGATAGCTAATTTCATGGTCGCCATTTTTTATTCTTGTCAGATAGCTTTGGGAACTTTTTGGTAGTTGAATGAAATGTGTTGGAGGCGGTGTCAGGTGTGTATATATATATATATATAGATAGATAGAGGCACGTTGACAAGATTGGCAGCATCTATATAATATTCAAAGGACAAGAAAAGTATGTTATATATACAGTGTAGATAATACATAGTGGATATGTAATAAGTAGTTTCAAGTTTCAAACACAACGTGGTCTTTGTTTGACTCCATAGGCAGGCAGTCATGGTTCAGGAACGCGTTGGCGCGGACTCTTTTGGCCAGAAGATGCACGAGCCACGAAGCATCCGGGTGAACCAAGTAACAAGCATGTACTTTTTTTTTTTGGTTCCAAAAAAGGGGACCAAGTAAAAAGCATGTACTTTTTTTTTTTTGTTCTAAAAAAGAGGAGTACTTTTTCTTGGGGCCAAAACCGAGATTTTTTTTCTTTTTTTTTATTTTGCGGAGAAAAAAAAACCAAGATTCTTATCATAACATTGTAATCAAATTTTACGAATATAGATTATATGTTATTTATCATAATTAAATTAATATGTAATTATTAAATTTTTATTATTACATTATAATGTTATGACTAAATCTATTTCTTATATATTTTGATTATAATACTGTATTTGATTGATATTCATGTCTCGTGTCATTATATTATAATTATAATTTGAGAAACAATTTTATAATTTGAAAGTCATAAAATGGTGTCATGAACACTAGTATTTTACCTTCCTTCGTTGTCGTATCTCTATTGTCATCATTTTGGAAGACGGCCCGCACCAATTAGTCAAAACACAAAACTCGTTCCGAATATAAAATATTTAATAAATGTAAGCGAACAATTAGTTAATACAAAACAGTTTTCCTTCAACACGGCTACATACGCAGAAAATTCTTCTCTAAATCTCCATTTGCCTTGTTCATTGACCAAAAAAAAAAAGTCTCCATTTGTTTTCAACGTTGCCGTCATTGTAATTGTAAATCACAATCTGAGGTCTCAACTTTCGGGTTGAATTTAATTCCTCATAATATTACACGTTTGTTCACGAAAATTTTTAGGAGCCAAATGTAAGAATTATTATTATCAATAATGTGGAATAATAATAATACATAAACACTTTGATGCCTAAGATCTTCAAAACTTATTACTTTCACATATTGATATGTGCACCAGATTAATTTTGATCCCTAACATTAATTTTGTACGTGTGAGAGAGAGGACCAGATATATATATATATATATATATATATATATATAAAATAATGGGTGTCATCCATACACACCTTATCAAAATGGATACCTCTTCATTACCAATAAGATTTAAGTATTTAATTTAATTATTAAACCTATTATTAATTAATTATTTAATTACATGAACCATAAAATTCTTACAGTCGCCCACTTGGCTCATGTGACATCATATTTTGGTTTAATAATATCATAATGTGCACCATTTATTTTCTTAAATCTTTATTTGCATTCGTCATATAATATCATAATTAAGTAATAAGTTAATGGGAGTCATAGCGGTTGTATATCATTGTATTCGACATAGTCCCTTCCATGTACTACCAAACACATAAATAAGCTCAAGAGTATCAAATTTATAAATAGAACACTAGATCAATAATGAGTTCCAATTATACCTATCCTTTCAATATGTTCATAAAATGTTTTCAGCTGCAGTCCCTCTATTAATGGATCAGCAAGGAAAATTTTTATTTTTACCCTTTTTTTAAAAAATTATTGCAAAAATACCATAGTTTTAAAATCGTTTACAAAAATATCCTCTTCATTCGGTAGGTGACTTACCGTTCTTCCAGCTGTCAGAGAATATATCGAGTGTGAAAGGGTGTCAGCAAGAACCGTAGGTGACCTACCATTATTAGGGAGTAAACAGTAGGTCACCTACCGTTACTAGGGAATAAACGGTAGATCACCTACCGCTGCAATTTCCCAGGAACGGTAAGTGAGTTACCGTTATTAGCTTTGACCGGTAAGTCACTTACCGTTCTTTGTACAATTATTCTCCATTGACCGGTAACTCACATACTGTTTCTTTATGATTTTAACCCCTATTTAACCCTCGTTCTTCCATCCCCGAACGCCCCAACACCAAAATACATAGTTTCTTATTCTCTTTCACACTCCGCCTAGTATCCTTGATTTTCGAATCGCCAAAAATCTTTCCAATTATTTTCCACACATACATTCTTGTGTACTATCTATATAATATTTTAGTCAGTAAGAAAAATATGAATACAATCTCTGTTCTTTTATATTATGGCGGAGAAAAAGTTAATGACTTGTACGGTATCGAATATAAAACAACGAGGCCTGTTCGTAAGATCAAAATAACACATGAAACATCATACAATGAATTTGTTTATAGTGTCTATAAGAAGCTTAATTTGAAGCAGGTGAATTACCAAAAGTATTTAAATTCCTAACAGCTTTTTAAAAAATTTTTTATTCTCTGAATTAATGGAAACGGTAAGTCACCTACCGTTTCGGTAGGTGACTTACCGAAAAGGGTATTTTTGCAAACGATTTTAAAACTAGGGTATTTTTGCAATAATTTTTAAAAAAAGGGTAAAATTAAAAATTTTCCGATCTGCAATCATTTTATTGGTGCTAATTTGTTCGATTGACATTCTTTGTTCCTAAACTTTTTCTTTCATGACAAAACATTTTAATTTCATATATTTTGCACCCCTTTAAATACTTGTCATTCTTTGAGAAGAATACTACCGCAAAATTATCAGCAGCCATAATCCATGATGTCACAATTTCATGACAAACATTTTAGAAGTTATAGATAATGATATCTCCACTCTAACTTCTTGAATGGTCACATTATGTGGTTCTCCACTCCCACTAATTTCATCATTCTCAATTAATAGTGCATTAAGTGTATTAAAAGTACTCATCCATGTTAATTCTTAGTGCTTTAAGGCAATAATGGAGGTAACAATAAACGAATATCAAAGTTTTCTTTTGAGAAATACTAAGAAATACAAGCATAATCATTAACGATACTTATAAAAATTTCATTTGAATTTGATATGTTATATATGCTTTAGTTAGATGTGTTTGTTATCTTTGGATATACAAAACAATCTAACAAAACATATCCATTATCAATATTAAGATCAACAAGAACAATGAATCAATTTTTGGGCTATCGTTATATGTCTTATGATAGGAACTTACATTACCCATAATTAAATATATACAAGTTTCATGTCATTTGAAAACATCATAATTTAAAATTCACTGCACTTTTAAAATTTGGTCACTTTGGTAACTAACAAATCATCCATAAGATAAATGGTACATAATAATTGATAAGAAACTTTCTGTCATGAATGCAACAAAGTTCTCATATCCTAATGGTTAATGTTGCTCATTTAGAATGTTATGTTTGGGTTCAAAACTTCTCACTGCCCATTCCTTTCATAAAGGAACTTTCATTATGCATTCTTACGGCTCGTTTGAATTGGTTTTTTTCAAAAGTGTTTTTTTAAATAGTTTTTGAAAAAATAGCTTTTTTTTAGAAGCTGAAAATTCTGGCTTCTAAAAAAAGCTGTATTTGAGCTTTTTTCAAAGTTTCAGCTTTTTTAGAAGCCAAATCAAATAGTTATTACAAATTTAATGTAACTTTTTCAGAAAAAAAATGCTTTTTCCTGAAAAAACCAATCCAAACAGGCCCTTACTCGTAAAACTTGCAAGACATTATACAGATCTAAAAACATTAAGTTTTACTATCTTTCAGTTTTGAACTCTTAGGAAAATTCTTTTATTTCAAATAAAAAATTTTAGGGTTCATCTTTAATATAGAAACACAATCATTTAAATGGACAATCATAAGTTCTTAAACCGTACTCTGATACCACATGTAAAAATTATTATTATCAATAATGCGGAATAATAATAATACATAAAACACTTTGATGCCTAAGATCTTTAGAATTTATGACTTTCACATATTGATTACAAAGACATGTATACCTTGATCCATTAACGAAGACTCTACTATAAAAGTGAGAAGAATACTGATTTCTCTCTCTTACACTCTTGTTCTTTTAAGTACATTTGATAGAGAAACATATAACATTAATTTTGTGTGTGTGTAAAGAGAGGACTAGTTTCTGACATATAGGATATATATAAATAAGGGCACAATGTACCAAATCCCCATGTGGTTTATCATAAGTGCACGAAACTCCCCTGTGGTATCAAAAGTCCTACAACACCCCCTTATAATGAGTAAAAGTCTCACAACACCCCCTTCACCATCTACTGTATCTTAACAGTGTTAAAATGTATGACAAAAAGACATTAATAGACATTTTTTTTCTTTCCATGTGCATAACTATTCATTAAAAATATATAGCTCTCTATACCCATCTCTTGGCAACAAACCCATCTCTCTCAACAAAAAAATCCCCTGTTCTTAAGGTCTTAGCAGCTTGCTTGTCCTTTGCTTTCTGAATCTTCAAAATCTTCTATACGATCTTCTATTTTTCCATCAAAAAGGCTTGTGCATAATATAATTCCAATATTATCTTCGATTCAGAAAGAACTTTTCTTTTATAGAGAGGACCAAGTCTAGCTATGATGCAAAATTCTTAAATATATGTTTATATATAAGTTTATCTGGTCATCTCGATCTATACGCTTTCTTAATTAGAAGTAAAAATATCCTTTTGCACTATGTATGGCGCTTCTTTTGTTGTTCATTTGATAGTGATATGATCACATGAAAAAAAGATAGCAATCACTTCCTTACCATGATCGCTTCGATTGGGTGTTTGAGAATTGGGGTTAAAATTGATTTGGATTTTTTTTTTTTTTTGGTTGAGCGAGATGGTTTGCACTGAGAGATGGATTTAGAGAGGAGATTTTTTATTTTTATTTTATTTTTATTAATAGTTATTTATGTGGAAACCAAAAAAAAATTAAAATTGAATGTCTATTAATATCTTTTTGTCATATATTTTAACACTGTTAATGTATAATAGACAACGCGATGGGTGTATTGTCGAACTTTTACTCACCATAAGGAGGCATTGTGTGACTTTTGGTACCACAGGGGGTTACCATAAGGGGGTCTGGTCTATTTTACACTTTATCAAAATGGGTACCTCTTCATTAGCCAACAAGATTTAAGTATTTAATTTAATTATTAAACCTATTATTAATTAATTATTTAATTACATGAGCCATAAAATTCTTGCACTAGAGAAGTAGGGATGGCAATATCAAACCACACTCCACTCAGCGGGGGTTGCAATGGGTTTTTGACATAGAACCCTTGACTAAACCAATGTATGGGGTTTTCAGCCTCAACTCAGGATAGGGGTAGGGTTTGTTCATTCTTATTTCTTACCTTGCAACTTTAATTTGTATATGCGGTGAGAAAAGGGTCAAATCCACAGGGATTAGAGAAATTTTATATTTGCTAATTATGTCAAGTAGATTAATCAAGCGAGTCACAAGTAAAATAGGGGGTTTTAATGTAAAAATAAGCAAAACTGTCCAGTCACTGGTCCGCTTTACGTGGGCACGCAATTCGGCCAAAAAATAAAAAAAATTAAATACAAATAAAAGTGACTAAAATACGCAATTCTAAATTAACGCAAGGCTAGAAAAACAGGAATTCAACGAGAATGAAATTTAGCCTGAGGAACAATCGTAATTTCGATCAACAAATCCGATCCTAAATGCAAAAGTACTTTCAACTATTTCGATAAATCAGTTATGGTTATTGGCTCGGCCTAATACCCTCATCTTTCCTTACAGAGTTGATAACGGTTTAAATCCTTATGATTTTTTCTGCTATCGTCTTACCCATTAGATGTTCTAATCCCCAGATATGCCTGCAGAATCTATTTACCGGCAGCAATAAAAATCTAAAAAGACCTGATTCTAAAAGTCAATACTCTTGCGGTAATTGCTCATTTAGATTGCGTAATTACACAAGAAACCTGGTTACCACCATACTTAGATTAATTAAATTAATCTAACTGGCTACCTATTGTCATATAATTGAATAATCATGCACAAAATTAAATAATCATAGAACAATATTAATTCTTCAAATAGTAAATACGCAAATATCAACATAACATGAAAGGGATAAAACCATTAGATCTCACGGAATTGATGAATCGAAATCTTGATTAATCTTTGGCTAGAAAAGAAAGTTAGAACAGCTTGTCCATGAATGTCGCCCAAAGAATGAAGAGAAAACTTGCTGTTATCTGCTAAAAGTCGTCTCCCTCCAAAGTGCAAATAAGAGGTATATATGTAAGAAAAATCCTAACATATTTCCTGGATAAGAAAACTCGGCCTAAAAAGAATAATAAGGTAAAAGCCTTAAATATAATTTCCAACAAAATAAAAAGTCTTCTAAATTTAATCTATTTCCTTCCAAAAGTCTAGAAAAAATATCTTCCATCTTGGTCAACCTTGGTCAAACCCGCGTAGCAAATTAATGACATTTTTTCAAGTGACAGAGTCAACTTTGACCGCTACAAACATGTCCAAAAATCCCTTGAATCCATATATAATGCATCAACCTCCTTTTTCCAAGCATAAACATGCAAAAACATATCAAAAACACTAATTAAGAAGCATCCAATTCAAGAATTAAGCACAATTAATTATGAATTAAAAGCTTATTTCGGACTTATCAGGTATAAGCTAACATTATATCATTATGTGTATGTTCTTATAAATCTTTACTAGAAACATTATGTAATTAGAGTTTTCTTTGGCTTAATTAAAGGTAAAAGTTGATTTAGTTTTAATATGTTGTTATTATATACTAATATGTTGATGAACAGTAACTGTAACAGGTAGGGTTTTGCCTCTTTAAACTTGTTAATCGATACTCGTGGGGATAGAACCGAGTTCTTTTTCATGAGATTATGAAGGTGGATGGTACCAAGAGGATATTACGGTACTAGAGGCCCGTTTGGATTGGTTTTTTCAAAAGTGTTTTTTTAACAATTTTTTAAAAATAACTTTTTTTTAGAAGCTAAAATTTCTGACTTCTAAAAAAAGTTATATTGAGCTTTTTTCAAAGTTTTAGCTTTTTTGCAAGCCAAATTAAATAGTTATTAAAAATTTAATGTAACTTTTTCAGGAAAAAAGTATTTTTTTTAAAAAAAAAAGTCAATCCAAACAAGTTCTAAATATAAGGTTGCTTTAGAAATAGGAGTTTTAGTAATAAGTATGGGTAAAAGCAGGTACACTGTACCCTTTTCTTTTCTTTTTTTTTTTTTTTTCTATCCATTGTCATCCATAAAAGGAGAGAAGGCAAGAAGGGAGAATATCAGAATAAATACTAGAGTAAATGGCATATTATTTTCCTGTAATCTGGCATAAATACACAATACCCCTTAAAGTCTCAAAATTATCTAATTATCCCCTCAAATTTTTTAAACGTGTGCTCACTGCCCCCTCGTCGTATGTTTTTGGTTAATTTTTACGGGAATTGAATTTTATGCACATGTGTGGCGTTTTTCATTGCATAATATGTATAAAAACTAAATATTTTAGATCATTTAAACTCTTACACTTTTTATAAAAACGCTTAACTCATTCACTCCCCGAAAACTCAAGGGGGTAATTTTGAGACTTCAAGGGGGTATTACACTTATGCCAGACTATAAGGAGGTAATATACCATTTACTCTATATATTATGCAATGAAAAATGCAAACACGGGTGTAACACATGCGCGTAAACTCCAACTTCCGTCAAAATTAACCAAAAATAAAAGACGGGGGGTAATTTGCACATGTTTAAAAAGTTCGAGGAGGCAATCAGATAGTTTTGAGACTTCAGGGGATATTGTACATTTATACTAGACTACGGGGGCAATATGCCATTTACTCTAAATACTATTACATAGAAGTGACTAATGGCAATAAAAATATCCACATTGACCATTAATATTCTAGCTTTCTGTTTAGCAGTCTTAATATTTTTCTCGAAACGTGAACACAAAAATAAAAAAAAGAGGTACCGTGCATATAAATGATTTATATATTAGCCAAAACCAACTTTGACAGTTCACTGAAGGTTTTTTAGAAGTTATTTTTATATCATGTCAAAAGTAATTTTTTCCTAAAAAATATTACTCTATAATTTTAAAATTTTAATATTGTACTTAAAATAGTTAAAAACTCAATTTTTAAAATGCAAAATCAAACAATTAATGACTTTTATTCAACAGTACTTTAACCAAAATTCTATTACTAAATATTGTACAATTCAGCAACTAAAATTTCACAATTAGATCAAATCGAACCTAAATCCCGAATGTCACAGCTCTGTGGAAACCTAAAAAATTCCACCTAATCAAGGAATAGCTTCATTTACGATCGTTTACCGTAAGAAAATGTTGCAATGGTCTCCATGTGTGTCACGCTAAATGTGAACTGACAACGTGTTACGAGTCGAGCATGCAGATTAATTTCGTCAGTGTTAGGTTTATTTGTACCATGAAAAAGCTCTCGGTCTTAACAAAAGAACAGAAAAAGTCCATGTCAAAGCCTTCTCCATTTCTCCTGCATCCTCCATTTGTGTTGAAAAATGACTACACCAAATATATATATATATATATACACTGTTCCTTTTTTGTTTCTTTTTCTTTTCATATTTTTTGTGGTCTTTCTTCTTTTTGTGAAATTGATTTTCCTTTTCATATTGAAAACCTATTTAGACGATGCTAGAAAATGGTCCACAACATTACCTCTACTGATTTCAGTGCTTCAATCTTTTTCATTTGATGGTTAAAAAAGTTCACCATTTGCTCTTTGTTCAACGTTTTTATTTGCAACAAAATGCAAAATTTTCATTTTGATTCCAGATTTAACCACTTTTTTTTCCTGTAACAAGGAAAATTAAATTCAACTTGTAGAGATTGACCAATGACTAGTAGAATCCAATCATCAACTAGCAAATTTTAGAAGAGTGGTATGTCCTTTATACCAAGCACCAAATAAGTCGAGGACATTCAATCGAAAACAAAAGATTGAGATCGAACTCGATCATGGATTGTATTCTATGACCTCTATTCTTATCTCAGGAACATTTATGTGAGACCAAATTTAACCATGTTGAATATATGACAATTTTAGGATAGGGTCAATTTCGCTCTCCCCGCCGACCTTTTAGATGTAGTTGATTATTAGTTGGTATAGATATGTCTGCCTCTATCTCCCCCATATATATCTCAAATTAGGTTCATAAAAATTCACCGTACTTCAGAGCACACTAACCATCAATCACATAAAATTAAAGGTGTTGCCGTCCATATTCTTCACATATATAAAGCAAATCGTATAGTTATTTTTAGGCAGGTGGGCATAACAATACAATAATTAAAAAGCACAGGTGGTCAAAGTAACACTGAGTGATTCTCGTTGTTCCTCCGACCCAACCAAAACAAGGAACTTCATTCCTTATTTTGTTAATACAGCGAATAATAATATCATCAAATTTTTAGAAGAAAATGCAATTTATCCTTGTGCAATATGGCATCAATGTTAATTTTGAGAAGAAAATACAATGAGCAAATTGTATTGTAGATTGTAGAATATCAAAAGATAATCAAACATTAAAATATCTCTTGACATATGTTTGATCACTTGAGATGCACAAGCCAGGTAGTATCTGGGTGAACCAAGCAAAAAGCAAGTAGTCCTGGGGCCAAAACCAGGATTCTTGTCGTACGTAACATAAAATTAAAATTTTGAATATAAATTATGTATATTATTTATTGTAATTAAATTAATTAGTCACCTGTGATTATGTTATAATTATTAAAAGAACAGTTTTATAATTTGAAAGACATAGAATGATGTCATGAATGCCAATATTAGTTTACTTTTGTTTGTTCTTCTGTCTCTATTATCATCATTTCAAAACATAAAATCCTTTGAGAATATAAATTATTAATAAATTTAAGCCAACATGTAGGTAATACTATATAGTTTTCCTCATACACGGCAACAAATGCAGAAAATTCTTTCCAATTCTTCTTTGGCTTCAACATTGTCGTCATTGGTTTCTAAATCACAATCTGAGGTCTCAACTTTCGGTTGAATTTAATTCCTCATAATCTGCTCCCTCTAATAAGTACGAATTAAAATCTTCTCGTATTAATAAATACTCTCCCATATATCAAATTAGGTTCATGGAAAATGACCATATTTCAAAGCACACTAACCATCAATTATATAAAAAGTGTTACCGTACGTCGATATTCTTCACACATATAAAGGGGATAACAATCCACTACTTAAAAGCACGCGTGGCTAGTTATAAGTGGCTTTGAGTGAGTGATTACATAGTTCCTCCGACCTAGAAAATAAAGAGGAAATCCGTTTAGTCCTGTTTGTTAATACTATGAACAATACCAACATCAACTTTTTAAGAAGAAAATGCAACTTATCCCTGTGGAGTATATGGCATAATTGATTTCAGAAGAAAATGCATGAGCTGGTGTTGTAGAATATCACAAGATAATCAAACATTAAAAATACATATATATATATATATATACATTAAAAATACATATATATGTATTTTTAATGTTTGATTATATATATATATATATGTATATATGTATGTATTGATATATGCTTATTCACTTGGAGAGGTACAACAAAACATATAAATTTGTATGCGACAACTTTAATAGCGTACTAGCTAGTGCTCACCTATTTCGTGTTTCCATGTCTTGATTTTCGTAAATAGTAGATGGCAAATTTACTCAAATTTATTTTATTTAATAATTGTCGCATGAAATTCACAAATGTAACTTAGATTTAAACATTAATTAATTGACTATTAAATTCTAAGTTAAAAATAACTATGCATCTCAAATTCTCGACCATAGATAATAAATAATAAATAATATAATAGGTAATATATAATATATTAGCAAATTAGTTAATAATAATAAATTAATTATCTCCTAAATGACACACACGATCTTCTCAACTTTTACTCCGTAGACTTATGTTTGTCAATTGATAATAACAACAAACTTAAATATGTGCTTTAGTTGAGTGAATAAAGGGTGGTTGGATGGCGCAAGCAAATTTGGTATCGAAATAAGATCAACAAGCATAGTCTTATCGCTTGGTTAACATGTCTTGATTGCCTCTTTTTTAACTACCGTTTCTTAAGAAAAATTTAGGATAGACGCTTGAGTTTGCTATATTTGCATAGGTTGCATTTGGACCGGGAAACTATCACTAGTCCGGGCATCAAGTTTGGCAAACATAATACGCTACAAAAAAAAAAATTTAATTAAATTTGAGAGAGAAAGTTTTCGTCTCAACTTTATTCCTCTCAAAACAATTTCGATATGGAAAATTTTCATCTAAGAAACCCTCGTCTCAAATTTTTGTGTCGAATTCCGTCTTAAATATGTATTAGCTCATTAGAAAATCTTTTTCAAATTTTTTGTTTCAAATCTGTCTCAATTTGATGATAAAACCTGAAAATATTAAAGCTCAGACTCTCTATCTTCGAGAGTCAGTATATTAATTTTCACAATTAAAATCTATTTTTTAAAACATGAAAATTACTAACAAAAAACTCACTATTGGCCTTAAAAGAAAAAATATTAATTTTTATTTCTCCTTTTTATATTTTTTAAAATAAAACATTAAATCATAATAATCAATTTAATCCTTCAAAAAAAAAAAGAAAAAACAAACAAACAAACGAACTGAACCTAACTACTACTAGTCCACTCGAGCTTTCCTGGGTCTTAAGTCTTTCACCTCGAAGACTCCAGGCCAACGCGTTCCATGCGATGATGACTGAAGTGAATCTAAAACCACGTTGTTGAAATTGAAACCAATAATTTATTACCAACCCCACATATTATAAACGTACTTTTATTTTCTTTTGAATATTAAAAATTAAGCTGTCAATCTTATAAACTTGCCATTTCTATATGTAGCGCCCATCACCATTTCATTCAGCAACCAAACTTCCCAAAGCTCTCTGCGCCATGGCGGCTATCACTCCAATGCCCACCATGAAAGCTATCCACCCCCAACACACTCTCCTAGCCTCCACAAATCAACTTCCTAATAAAATCCATGCCTCTCTAAATCTTGGATTTGAAACTCGAAAAAGTGGAAAGAATTCTAACAAAGCCAATCGTTTGGCTGAATCTTTGTCTAATCTCCTGAATCTCCACATTGAAACACCTGCGCAGAAGAGCTTTAATGATCCTAACTGGAATGTTGTGAACAATATTAATGACAAACATGACACTCCTTCCAAGTCCCCTAAGGAGAACATATCTGAAAAATGGCGTGAAATTCATGGCTGCAAAGACTGGGATTCTCTTCTTGATCCTCTCCACCCATGGCTTCGTCGAGAGATCGTTAAATACGGTGAATTCGCACAGGCGACATACGATGCTTTCGATTTCGATTCGTTCTCGGAGTACTGCGGAAGTTGCAGGTACAATCGTCAGAAGTTCTTCAAGAAGCTAGGCCTCGGCGACTGTGGCTACAAGGTCAGCAAGTACATATACGCCATGTCGCAAATCGACATGCCCCAATGGCTGGAAAGATCGAACCTGGTTGACACCTGGAGCAAAGACTCCAACTGGATGGGGTTTGTGGCCGTGAGCGACGACGAAGAGACGCGGATAATGGGAAGAAGAGACATCGTGGTGGCGTGGCGGGGCACGGTGGCGCCGTCAGAATGGTACGAGGATTTCCAGAGGAAACTGGAGCATGTCGGGCACGGGGAGGCAAAAGTGGAGCACGGATTTCTCAGCATATACACATCCAAGAGCGATCACACCAGGTACAACAAGTCCAGCGCATCAGACCAGGTCATGAGCGAAATCAAGAAGCTGGTGAATTATTACAAATCCAGAGGTGAAGAAGTGAGCCTGACAATCACAGGCCACAGCCTTGGTGGTGCATTGGCTCTTCTCACTGCCTACGAAGCCGCATCGTATTGTCCAGGCCTCCCAATTAGCGTGATATCATTCGCAGCGCCAAGAGTTGGCAACATCGCGTTCAGGGACGAATTGTATCAGCTGGGCGTGAAAACGCTGCGCGTCACCGTGAAGCAAGACTTGGTACCGCGAATGCCTGGAATAGTGTTCAACGAAAGCTTGCAACAGTTCGATGATTTTACAGGGACATTGGAGTGGGTTTACACACACGTTGGAGTAGAATTGAAGCTTGATACAAGATCTTCGCCGTATCTGAAAAAAGGGTTCAACCCGTTGGGGATTCACATGCTAGAGACGTATCTGCATCTGGTGGATGGATTCTTGAGCACAAACGCAACGTTCAGATCTGATGCGAGAAGGGATGTGGCATTAGTGAACAAGACAACTGATATGCTTGTAGATGAACTGAGAATTCCACAGTGTTGGTATCAATTGGCCAATAAGGGACTTGTTTGTAATGAGCATGGTAGGTGGGTCAAGCCCACTAGGGACCCTGAAGATATACCCTCACCTACTGCTGAATCGCATGCTAGTCATCATCATGCTATTCATGAGATGCATGATGAAAATTATGAGATTGGCTCGTTGTTTGCTCTGTAAACTGCAAATTAAATTAATTAAATGTATATATATAAAATAGTTCATTTGGTTGAGTTAAAAATATTATGCTGTTGGTAGTTTGTCTTTGGTATTTCTTTCACCAAAGAAATGGAGCAAATATTTTGTTCGTTGGATTTGGATGGAAAAATTCGATAAGACAAATCTGTTAAGTTCTCACGTATTTAAAAATTTCAACATACTGGTAAATGTGATCTATAATTAATGTTTTTCTTTTGACCGAAAAGATATTAAGTCATCTCTTATTTCAATGAGATATTATTTCTTAGATCTACTTGTTTAAAGATACTCACTAAATGTGAAAATGAAATTATATGTCATTCATAATCTTTATTTCCAATATTATTGACTTTACAAAGATATAGCCCTCACCTACTGCAGAATCACGTTAGTCACATGCATCATGCTAATATTCAGACGATTCGAGATGAAAATTATGGGTTTGATGACTCATTTTCACTGTATTATGTGCAAATTAAGTGTATGTAAAAGTTGTCTCGTTGACTCCAAAGTATGCTCATGGTAAATGTTTTTGGTATTTCTTCTTTGACTAAAGAAATTGAGACGAATAGTGTGTACACGTTTTCTTTGTTGGGCGACATGAAATATGCCCAAGTATTTTAATAACCGGTATTATTTAAATGATAAACTGTACGTTATTTTCTATGGTTTTTTTTAATTAGCTAATAATTTCTTATATTTTAAAATTTATCATATTATCTCTTTTATTTTTTAAAAAGTGACACATAATTTCTTAACTTAATATTTTTCATCAAGATTAACTTATTTTGTGTTATACACACCTTTTTTTTGCATACGTAGGTATTAAAACTTGCAACGTACTACATATTCTCACGAAAGACACAATTATTTTCAGCTAATAATGGCCAAAGAAAAAAGCAAAAATTATGTTATTTGTTTAAAAGTATAGGGGATAATGTAGTAAGCTTTAAAAATAAAAAAAATAATCTGCCAAATAAACAAACTACTAGATATAAGCAACTAATAAAACAACTACAAAAAAAATGTACCACCTATCAAAAAACACAAAAGAATAATATAATAAATTTTAAAATATGAAAAATAATTGACTAATTATACAAATTATGCAGAGTAATGTATATTTTTCTTACTTAACTTTGACGAACATATCACTATTACACCCCTTAAAAAAATTGTCGTGTACCTGCGAGGAGGTCCTTTGACACGCAATCATTCATTCATTTGCGCGACATCTTGTCCCCTTTGCAGTTTACACACCACAATTTTTTTCTGCTTGGTGAATCACGCCACGATTTGTTTAATGAGAAATTGTCTAAACTCTATGCCAACAGCTACTTAAAATAATGCATTATGACATTATAAATTTATGTTTACTGAAACACGTGTGAATGGCGTGACAAATATATTAAAGCGTGAAATATCTGTGCGTAAGGCAAACATGAAACACATGGAAAGCCAAAGTAATAATGCGGCGTAACAGACGCTAAGATTTACAGCCGACTCCATGATATCTTAGGGAAAAATAATTTATTTATAACCTATTTATCTTTTTGTCCATTAGCAACTTATTTTGATTTAACATGACAAGTTTGGAATAACATGAACTCAGTAGGTTAGAGACAGAGCAAGGGTCCCATTCAATATTTAGTATCTAAAAGAGTGATAAAATCTCGGTCCGTCTGAATTGATTTTTTTTTAAAATATTTTTAATATAATTTTTTTAAAAAATTGTTTTTTCTTAAAAGTTTAAAATTTTAAACTTATATTAAGTCTTTTTTTTTTTCCCACAAAAAGAAAGAAATTTTATTAATCAAACAACAACAGTCAACCAGTTCCTGTGACATCAGTAATTCAGTATAACACATTAAACAAACCAACAAGAGGCACCATCTTCCAATTAGCAAGAAGAGTGCCTAATTTTACGTTCCTTGCTAAATAATCCGCAATCCTATTGGCCCTTGTAGGCATGTAAGCAACTGCACTCTAATTTCTGGCTTCACCGAGGAAACCTTTAGCATCATTAGTGTGGACTCTGGTGCTTAATTGTTCAATAAGATATAAACTAATCCTGAGTCAAAAAAACATGCTCATGGCAGTTAATTTGCTTTCAGTAATTCTTTGACAAAAGAAGGACAAAAAGTGCATCTTTTCAATTTTTGGGGCGGCATGACAACCACACTAGCATTTCCCACCTGTTTTGCAGTTGATGTGAACATTGGCTTTAAAAAAATCTTTTAAATTATTAAATACTTGAAGAGCTCAGCATACTCATAAATATTATCTATGGTTAATGTTCCTTTATCATTGATTTGGATAGGATAATAAATAATATATTCAATATTTTTTTTGGCAAAAATTCACGGTACCCTCCTATGATATGTCAAAGTATCACGTTACTGTCTTGTGTTTCAAAACTTCAAAACCACCCCCTGTGTTTTTCCAAAATTGATCACACCTTCTCCTATCATTAGTTCAACACTAACACCATTAAATCCACTCTTAAAATGACAAAATTGCACATCTAATTCCTAGATGGTAAATTTTATGTTACTCTCTTGTGATATGTAAAAATATTACGTTGTCTCCCTATGATATGCAAAAGTACCATGTTGCTCCCTATGTTCCCAAAACTTCAAATCTCCTTTGTGAGAGTTTTAGACGTTGGAATGGCCCATGTTTGCTTTTGCTTTCTTTCTTTTTTCTTCTTCTTTTGCTCTATTTCGTGAATGGCCGAGGAGGTTTTTGGAACTTTTCATTTGCAATTGCATGGATTTTAATAGAGTGTGGCGATATGATTCAATGCAAAGGATGAAGAGAAAAAAAAACGAAATAAGGAATCTGTTATTTTTTTGTCCAAATAGAAGGTAACGTGTATGTAAAAAGTGAAACGAGTAAAAATGTTAGACCAACAACGTTTCTAGTGCGTGTGACTTAAATCTGACTAAAAAATTGACGAAGAGAGGTAACATGATAAATTTTGAAAAAACACGAGCGGACGATCTGAAGTTTTGGGAATATAGGGGATAACATGATACTTTTGCATATCACAGGGAGCAAAGTGAAAATTACCCTTTTTTGTCATCCCAAAGATATTTTTGTCCAAATAGAAGGTAAAATGCATAAAAATGTTAGAACAACTACGTTTTTAGCGCGAGTGGCTCAAATCTAGTGAAAAAATTGACGGAGGGGGGTAACGTGACAAATTTTGAAAAAAACATAAGGGATGATCTAAAGTTTTGATAACACAAAAGGGGTAACGTGATACTTTCGTAAATCACAGAAGATAATGTGAAATTTATCCCTTTTTTTTTTTTTCCTATGTCATTCAAGAGAGTGAAGCTAGGTTTTTGGTGTGGTAATAACCAAGACCATTCGATCTGCATTAAAGGAAATGTATGGTGGATACAAGAAAATGTAAATAAAAGTTATTGCCTTCGACTTTGAAGAACAATCAATCATGTAGTATATCTTTCCTTTTTTTTCTTTTTTCTTTTTTTAAATCAGAAGCAAAGGAATTTTATTAGATGAAATAAAATTAACCAACACCGGTTATATTATACACACCATTTAAAACATTAAATAAATCTAGCGTAGGAGTAGAAATCCCAATCACGGACAATGAAGTCCAAATGAATGTTCGTAGCCAACCAATCAGCAAGATCCTATTTTTGCATAAGCTATGCTTTTGAATTCTTTCCGTAATTTGATTTTATTTTCATGAATAAGTTACAATCTTTTACTTCACATTTGAATTATTGAAGTTCAATCAAGAATTCCTGGTGGAGTTCATTATTAAGTTTCTGCGAAACGGACACTTTCTAAATTATAATTTCTAACCACAGATGACACCCCGTTCAGAGTATAGATATGAGCCGAGTGCGCAAGAATTTTTTTTAACTTTTTCTATCCAAAAGATTTGATAGCACGAGAAGAGAGTTCTTCTAAGAAAAAGCTTTCTAGAGAGGGTTTAGACTTGTTTATGCAATATTTTTTGTTTTGTCCTTTCTATCTGCTAAGAAAACATTTAATTTGACTTTTGTCTAGCAAGGAGGGCTTAGTTTAATGTTAGTATTTGTTACTAATATACCAACTTCGAGGGTAGCACAAAGAGATGTGTTTGTTTAGTGTGTCTTCTGTTGGGCCCCCCTTTGTTGGGAACACTTTTGGGCCCCCTTGGGTTTAGCTTGTTGTTATTTGGGTCACTTTTGGGCCCATTCTCGACGGGTAACTTTTGGGCCCGGCTGCAACTCCCCTTAATTGTGTTCCTGAACCAAAAAGGGTAACAGATAGATGACTCATGACCGGCTCGAGAATTTCCTCAGATCCGTGACAAGCATCGAGTGAAACTACTCACTGAGGGTAAATCACAACAGGTTCTAAAACACACTTCCTGAAAGCAAAATATATATTGCACAAATGACAAACCTTTCAAGACAAACAGCCTAGTGCAAACTACTGACAAACAATTCAGTTGTTAGTCCTGTTTTCTTTGCAATGCTACTACTACATAGCCAAAAAAGGCGTGGTAATTCACAATGTCAAACCGAAGAACCAGTTCTAGAGACCTGCGATAATGCATCTTCAAACTGATCATTGTCGCATTTTTCAGCACTCAAGCTTGGTGGAATGAATGATCTGAAGACAAGCTCCAGGTTTGGAGCTTCCTTCAGTTCTCGGCAAGCCACCTCGAGTGCGACAGATTGGAAAAAGCGATAGAACTTTTTGTGACAGACAAAGGCAAAAATGAACGACAATACTGGAAGCGGAATCAGAACAGGGGTGTAGTAAAACTTCTTTACTCCAAAGTAACCCAGCATTGTGGCTTGATACAGTATCAAGGAAGCCAGGATGCGCGTGTGAATATGCGGCCACATTCGACCATAGCTCTCATATGATGGCACATATACCTTGAGTACCTGTTAAAAGAAAATACAGAAAAGAAACGTGAGAAGAAACTAAGTGCATTCTCGCGTTTTGGGACTATAGAGACAAAACAATATGCCTTGAGTGCGTACTACTATGGTAACTATATGAAGCTTCAAATATCAAGAAAATCACCTGATTCCGAAGAACGAGCCATCCCAAGCCAAAATATAACACCCCAAATGGAATAATTATAGGTGCTATGACAGAGTAGCAAAGAACGATAGTGATTATTAGCATGTCCGCAGGAATTCTAGTTGCATACCCAAGATCTCCAGGTTTCCATGCTTCCTTCACTTCAGCTTCAGTCTTACACAGATACTTCCTCTTTAAATAGAAAATAATCAGAGGTACAATGCGGGACAGCTCAAGCCCATATCCAACAAAGAACCTGAAAACATGTGATAAGCACATTTCATTTCTCATCCTGAGACTGAAGAGAAAATTCCTCTTATTTCCATGATGCCAGAGGTTTTAGATAAAAAACACCACAAAATAATCAAAGAGTTTCTTAAAAGACAATCCTTTCACAAAGAAGAGAATCCCAAAAGTAACTTCCAGTGACAAGAAGTAGAAAGAAGTTACTTCCGATGACAACATATACTTCCATTTTAATACCCAAAAGTAAATTCCGATGACAAGGAAAACTGTAAGTTTATGTGCTCAAACCTAAGGGACTGTTTCTTGCAAATCACATAGGCAAAAGAGCTTGTCATCATAAGTAATGCTTCCTATATGTACAATGTCTATCTTTCCCAGCAATAAGTGCAACTTTTTCTAACGTAAGTCAGCCTGCTTTACTATTAGAGACACTTACACAAAATGATGTGTTATGCTTCAAGAGAAGAGAGGGCATATAAAAATCATACTCACACTTGAGATCCTAGACATCCTAATTTTTAAGCTCCTGGTCATAACAACTTTTTGGGATCCAAGTCAATTTATCTTTAGTGAGTTGATGATCAACATTTCTTTTCAAGAGAGAGCAAGACAATGTCTACAAAAGCAAAAGCAAACAAGGAAATCTCAGAAATATAAGGCACCAGAATAAGAAGGAAGCTGTGATCTTACTTCAGGGCCACAAAAGTGAAGAAGAAAGTTGCATTGCCTGGAAGGCTACTTGCAAGTAGAGGCACAAGAGAGTTTGGGTCCTCCTGAATGGACTTAAATGTATCAAAAAGGGTAGCTCCAATTGTAACACCAATGAATACATTCAATACCGAAAAATAGAAGTATTTTCCTGATGCAGCCCTAGTTATGTGGCTCTCAGATGGAATCCCCTCAGCCTTGGATAGGAACAAGAGGAACTTTGGAAGCAAAGCCAGAAATATAATTAGAGCAAGTTGTGGCAGGTATGCTTCCAGCACTGTCTTAATGGAACGCTCCTCGACAACGGGCTTTAGGAATGGCAGAATCTTTTCCAGATTGTCCAAAGTTGTAAATGCAGAAACAAATCCAATTGGAATCATATAAAAGAATATTGTCAGGAACACAATAAAGTATACTACGTATTGTCGTATTTGCCTCTGGTAAAACCCTTTTGAAAGATTACTCCATATTAATTGGCGGGGTTCAGGAGCATCCAGTACTGTCCATGTATCAAACATTGTGGCATGTAGACTCTGAGAGGCAGATGCAGCAGTTACTCGGTTGGTGAAGAAGACAAGGGCTGAAGGTTGCTGTTTCTCTCTGAGGGTGACTTTCTGTTCAGCTTCTAATTTTGGGATCAGCTCGTTAATCTTCTCGTTGTAGTATTCTATCGAGTCTACCTGTTTACCAATAAGACCAAGGAAGCCAGTTCTGTTCTTGGGTCGTTTCCCTTCAGGGTTTGTCCTTTTTGACTCTGTATATATGGCTTCTGCACGTGCAAGCTTCTTTTTGTACCCTTCCAACTCTTCATAGATTTTGTTGACCTGATAGGAGTGAAGTAACACGAGGGTTTGAATAACTTTCAAACAAAAGAACCACTTGTACCATATACTGCCAACAATCTGGTAATTGCCGTGTTTTGGATTTGTTTCATGCCTCTTGTCATGCTAAATATATTTTCCTTTGAAAAATATTCTCGTGTAGGCTAATAGGCAACTAGAAAAAAAATGTTGTTGATTGAACTGTAACAATGTATGTCTGAATTAGGAACCTGTAAATGTGCATCAGACATTACAACAAGCGTAATACCTTCTTGTTGTCTGTGACGATCATTGACCGGTAAAATGTCTCAGGATAGATTGCGTTGAAGTAGGAGTCAACTTGTTCCTTTCTAGTCTGGCCTTCAGCTGTACGGGGTATGTCTCTAACAAGGATTGCAAATTGCTCAGCTCGCACCTCAGGAGACATAAGAGCTGCAGCTCTGAGCTCACTGACATGTTTATATGCTTTCCACAGAAGCCAATATGTAACAACAGAAACCCAGTAAGTGGCTATCAAAAATGCCCATAGCCGTGAACTATTTTCCTGTGGTACAAATGAAAAGAAGCACCATCAACAAAAGAATAAAAACTCATGAGCTACTAAGAATATTTGATACATGACATGGTTGAAGTTGTTCACCATCACCCTAAATCATACAAAAGGAAAGACTATAATAATGTCCAGTTGTCCACCCACCCACGAACAATAAAATGAACTAAAATGGGTGGGACTTACTCGAACATGTCCCATAGATAGCTTGTCAAGCTCATTGAAAGTCCCCTTGCTTGTAGTGTCATTTAACTTCACACCAGGGTCAGTCGCAGCCACCGGTAAGAGGACTGGTAGCAGCACAATGCCAGCTAAAACCAATATTCCTAGCACTGTGGGCAAAGAACAGTCAGTGATATCTTAGAAAACAAGCTTAGCACTTCATCCTAGAATTTGTAATCATTCTTCTGTTGCTAAAAATATAATATAAATTTTTTTTTTTTAAAAAAAAGAGAACTCCTTAAAATATTGATGAAGTATAGATGACAACACAAATACACAAGAAATGAACTTTAGCTTTGCAATCCTAAGTCTCCACTCCAATATCAAAAGGACAAAGAATAAATATTACATAATTATGGAAGGTTAATTTCTATACACATATACATGTAACCGTAATGGCATATTATATAACAAGACCTTAACATAGAGAAAATTGACTCGAGAAGATTGCGGTGCTTTTCACATTGGCAAACCATCTCCATTCTAAACATGTAGGGATGACAATAGGGAGCTTACACCTGAAAACTAGCTCCTCAACTTGTTATTCGTCTCCAATAACAGAAAGACTAAAAAGATTGCAGCTTGCAGCATCGGTGCAAAGTCCAACCAAAAAGGAATTTTATGGAAGTTAAATGGAGAAAAACAAGCAACTGATTGGTATACCAAGACAATCCATAAATCATGATATTAAAATTGATTATGGAAACTAACACTTGGATAAATATAATTAGAGGGACATGTCCAACGTAAGAATATAGAGCTGATATTAACCATGAGTGTACTTTGGTCAACCATGGAGCACAGAAAGTAAAGACAAGTAAAGAAACAACAGAGGTGATAAACATTGTACTCCATCCCCATAAGAGTCAGATGAGCAATTTAATTTTTTTTCTTTAAAAGAAAAAAATCCAGCTTTTCTTACTTCATGGAATTGACAAAAAAAAAAAAAAAGAAAGAAACCAACAACAATAAGGAAAAAAAAAAAACAAAAAACAAAAAACAAGAAGAAAAAACAAAGAAGAAAAAAGAGAAAACATAACTCTTTGCCTGCGACAAAAAGCCAATCACTGAATCCTATATTTGACTTGACTTCTCTTTCAACAATTTAGGAATAAAACTAAATAATAAGTTCACTATAGCATAAGTATAGCTTTTGTACACTTGACTAATAGTGTGTTTGGAGAATAATCTTATTTTAAGATATTTACCCTATTAAAATTTTTGATTGAAATTTAGAGATATGATATTTTATAACATGCACCATACATTCTACATAGGTAAAAAATAAGATAGAATAGATTGTTTATTTTTTATAATATAAAAAGTATAATTTGTTTTGATGCATGTGATAAAATAATCCTTATTCTAATAGCATAAGTATCTTAAAGTAAAATTATAACAAACAGAGCATAGATCTAAGACCTTAAAAGGATTAATTCAGATTTAATTATCACTTCAAAATTTTTGGTCTAACTATGCATATTTACGCACACTTCTCAAATTTCTCAACATATCTTACTTCGTTAGATCATGCTGTCACAATCAAAAAAAAATTTTGTTCAAAAAAATTCACCTACACATCTACAATTGAGAATAACGGTATAATAACCTAATAAACAAAGAAAATCATGAAACTAAGCTAGTCACCAATATAATTTTAAATTCTAAAATTAGCAATAACCAACTTCCCAATTTCATTTCTATTTTCTTCTTTTTACTTTTTTCTTTTCTCGGATTCAGAGAGCGAGAAAGCACCCCCGTAGATCACATACAAAGAATAAAATAAAAACCTAATAACATTTCCACAAAAATATAACACCACTTGACATGTTGGTTCTGTAAATATGTATGTGTATATATAATATAGATATAGATATATGTATGTATGTTTATTATCATGAATAAGGACTTGATATCTATTCACAAATTTGAACACTTTGACCCGACCAGAAACCAAACACGAAAGCGGCACATAAGTAAGCACAAAAATACATGCATTAGCATAACCAACTAAATCCCATAAAAAAGAAAAGAAAAAGAAAAAGAAAAAGAAAATATAGAAAAGTGAAGTTACCAGTGGAGAGGAAAACGAAGTAGACAGCAGTATCAACACCGGACATTTCGATGACATCGGCTTCAGTACAGGAGAAAGCTTCCCGGATCCACGCAAACGGGTTACGGGTCCTTCTCCCACCACCGGGACCCTCGTACGGATCCAACCCTCTAAGGATCCGATTCGGATAGTACACCTCCTCATTTCCGGGCCTTCTCGACAGCCATGTGAACAGGAACACCAACACCACGAATATCAAAAACGACGTCGCTAACGACGTCACGAACGAACTCAAATCCATTACTGATCTTTTTCTCCTCTCACGACTCTTTGTTTGTAACTGTGTGGACTATGTGTATGTATTTGTTCGTGTGTATATCGTGATACTGTGTGAATAGTGGTTGAGCCCGTTAACAAGAAGGCATTGAAGAGGAGGAAAAGTAACCGTTACGAGGTGTTGTCAGATGTAAATGTGCAGGAGACGGTTGCGTATTTGTATGGTGAGCCAGTCGGCTTTCTTTTTCATTTTTTCTTCTTTTTTTGGTAATATCAGATGCTTATAATTTATAAATATGGAAAATCTCATTTTTGACCACTTGAAAATGTTCAGAAGTTTTGAGCTTAAACTCAGTTGTTACTACTTGAATTTTTAAAATTGTCAAGAGTGGTTGTTAAATGTGGTCCGATTTTTTTGAAAGAGAAATTATTGTCAATAAGCATGTGTGCGTAAGCAAGTTCGATATAATTTTTCACTTTAAAAATGATCATTTATGTCTTATATACGAACGCTTTATTATGCTTTATCGTAATTTATAACAAATTTTTATCATGTGATAGACATAGACATTGAAGTACTGTGTGCGTGATATATAAAACCTGAACTTTAAGACGATAATTTAGAAAACCTGGACTTTAAGACGATAATTTAGAAAACCTTAACTTTATCAAAGGCCAAATAAGATTTTCTAGACTTTTTTTTGGGGATGGCAATGTGATTTTTTCCTAAAATTATCTAGCAAAATGGATCATTAGTTTCGACTGTTTGTAGTTATGGTGTGATGTGTGGGGTTGCATGTGAGTTGGTGTGGATAGTAATGTTGAGTGTGTGTCTTGCGTGTGGACACCGTGTGCAAGTGTCCAGTACTTGTTATCTCCTGTCTTTGTCTCAGCAAGGAAAAAAGGCGTGGTGGCAGTGGACGCAGGGTGTAAATGAAGCAAAGCGAGGGGTCAGAGCGACGGGTGTGTTAGAAGACAAAAATGACATGGCTACCCTTTACATTATATTTATATGTATATATATATATATATATGTATGTATATATTTTTTTTATAAAAAAGGCTAAACTGATTACAAAAAATTAAGTCTCGAGATAATTATTCCCCTCGTACCTTCACCCAGTATCCATTTAGGAGGCTCCGGAGGCTCGTCAAGGTAGTGGACTCCGATAAGTAATTCCAATTCATAGTTTGTCATTTATAGTGTGTCTGGAATGATCTTATTTTAAGATACTTATCCTATTGAAATTTAAAAATATCTTATAAGATTTAAAATATTTTATCATATACACCATATATTTTATAATTGTAAAAAATAAGATAAGAAGGATTGCAAATTTCTTATAAGATAAAGGTATGGTTTTGTTTTAAATTTTCATAGGATGCATGATAAGATTTCTTAAATCTTATAAGATTTACCCTCATTTTAATAAAATAAATATCTTAAAATAAGACTATAACAAACAGAATATTAATCTACACTTCTATTAGCCTCAGTTAAAAATAGATTTGTTTTACATTACATCAGCTGTTGCTGTCCAAAGCTGGAGTTTTTCGCTTTCTCTTTTTTCTTTAAAAAAGATATTTGGTCTCCTTTTATTTTTGTTTTTTTATTGTTAACTACACATAATTAGATCTGTCTAAATTGAAACACCAGAAAGCTACACTCAATTTTATAGATAAATAATGGCCCACGTTTTCATTATTGTGTTTCCGGTAGGCCCTTTCAGACCTTTTTTTTCTCTCCATTTTTTTTTTTTATGATGAGCAAACCATTTATCATTTGTGGTACACTTCCGACCAAAAAAATTAGTTGTGATACTTTGAATTGCTTTTTTCAAATTTACAGTTAGCTTTTAACAAAAGACTTTCTTAATTATGCGTCGTTTCTTAAGAGCAAAGCATTTCTTATAGTGAACTTTATTTTTCTTTAATTTAAATCAAATAGAATTACGATTTTTCTAAATCTTCAGATTTCGGGATTGTTATGGTTTCCCACATTGCCTGGCAAGGCCTATGTCTTGAGGAAACAAATTATTCAACTGTGAAGCCAACAAAATTCTAGGTCAAATGTTAATGTTTTCTGTTTGTAATAAATTTTTAAGGAAACTACTTCTGGAAAAATAATAAACATAGATTACTTTGACAACTTAGATGTTAGTGGTTGCTAAAATATAAAATAACAATATCAATTTTCATGAAACAAAATTTGGATAAAACAAATCTAGATAGTTTATTGGAGGAAATGTTTGGTAGTTTGGTTACCACTTCTTTCTATTTTGAGAAAAAGAAACTATTTGTGTAAGTGAACCAACCTGGCTCTAAAACATGTTTGGCATTGGTTCGACGTGAACAATTAATCGTTATTCTCCAAGTTGAAAATTTCGGAAGACAAACCAAGATAACTTCTTTCTCATTGAGTCATGAGATAGAGGGTTCGATTGATTGACTTTTTAAAAAAGTGTTTTTTGTATAGTTTAAAGTATATAATATTCTTATAAGTTTAAAATATTTGACTTCTAAAAACAATTAAAAATGATTTTTTTTCTCTGAGTTTTAACTTTTCTAAGTTATTTCAAATGCTTGTTGCAAAAATGATATTTTTCATGAAATAAAAAAATAAAACTAGCCCATAATGTTTAAATGTTATGCAAATTTTATTTTCTCTCTCATGTATACCACTTCCTTTATAAGTTTGTTAATCTTGCCTTCGCAGGTTCAATGAGTAAATTTATGCTAGAGGATACCTATTTATTTTATTATCAATCTTTATTTTATTCCAAACAATCTTTGTAGTATAATTTGAGAGTTTAAAAAAATCGATTATTTAAAACTGAAAAGTAAAATTTTTTGACATGCTATAGCGCAAAATCCGAGGTAAGTCGCGCATGTCAAGAATTGCCTCCTATTGAGAAAAAAGAAGAATAATTGCAGCCCCTCCGACATGTTTACAATTGCAATATTTTCAGTGCTTCCAAATAAATATCCGAAGTTGTTGGGACGTACCCTTTCACATAGTTGTCTATTCGTCTGAATTTGCCCGATCAATGGTGAAAAAAATGACGGGAAAGTCTTGTCCTGTTGTAGGAAACTAGAATATTTTTGTCACAAATTTCATGACCTAATAATGAGTCTTTTCTTTCAGTTAAGAAAATTTTGAATTAATTCTCGACGGATATAGATATTGTTGGGAAAATCGAGGACGCACGCACACACATCAAAGCACAGCAGAAAACACACATAAAGAACACGCAATATTTTAACGTGGTTCGGCCCTCTGTCTACGTCCACAATCTCCTCTGGGATAAATTCCACTATTCAACAATAATGGGATTACAAATCAGGTGGTGACTTTTTGCCACGATAGAAAAGTCTAAACCCTTCCCCACAGAGTTCGGTTCTATTCTAAACAGGACTAGAACGAATATAAGATACTCTTGATACTCTCAAGCTCTCTCTCACACCCCATAGGGTGTGGCCCTAAGGCACTCTCCTAAGGCAACCCTTATACAACTAATGCAAGAGTCCTATTTATAGAGGAGATTTTCTTATCCTCCAAGATAAAGGATTTCCTCATCTATCAATCCTACAATAATTAAGACTCTTACCATAATTAGAATTTTAATTCTCATTAAAATTCTTTCTTAATTTGTATAGGTTTGGACTTTGAGCCATAACCCAACAAATATATTTTTATGTAATTGTACTATTACGAATTCATGATCATGAAATGGCTGGCCAAAGAGGGCTTTCGTGATGCTTGAGGGATGAGTCCTCTTTACTTCATCGATTTTCGACTTTATCAAGTGGATTATCCCGTCGCGGCAAATCTTTTTACTCAAATTCAATGTATCTTGGATGAGATTTTCTTTTAAGGAAAAACATTAAATATATCTTAGTTTCTCTACTTGTAGATCTTTTTGCGCACTGAATTGTGGACTACAACATTCCACGAAGGGCTTCTTATTTCTGACTCTATTCTTTTCTTATTCTATTCTATTAGGACCTATTAAATTATCCAAAAAAATTGCGCAGGCCCCATTGTCTTGTATGTGAAGATGGTGTACACAGAGAATTTTTTATTTCAAGCCGCTTATACAACTCCTATTTTTCCCTGTTTCTTTTTATGATTGATATAACTTCTCCTAAAAAATTTGTCTTTAGTTTATATTAAAAGTCCAAAATGATTGTTTGAAAAAGATATAGTCTAAATTAATTAAATATAATGATTACTAAAATTGTTCTCAAACGAAATTAATTTTCTGACTGATTCTAAATATAAACAAAAATAATTTTTTGTTCACATTTCAAATACTCAAATCATTAAAATAATCACTAGTGTTCACTTTTTGATTTCCTTTCCCAACTTCTTGGTCCATAAATCCCTAGTTGGAACTTAGAGCCTATTTGGTTGAGCTTATTTATGATTTATAAATTATAAATAGTAAAAAATATGTAGGATGGTATTTTTTATAGGTACTTATAAGCAACAAAATAATCAGAGTTAAACAAGCTCTTATGTGAAGGGTTTTAGAGCGTGAGATAAATAACTCATTATCAGAATCATTGAAAGAATATGTCAAAGAAAAATTAGCTTATCCAAATTTAGTTGCTATTTGCAATTCTTTCTAAAATACCTTGAGAGGGGTTCAAAACTTTTATCCATTCATCAATCAAAATGGTCAAAAAAATAAAAAGAAATTCCAACATGGAATATTAAAAAACCTTAGACAAGACCATCAATTCCATAAAATTTGATAACTTTAGGTGCACTTACAAATATCTAATTGAATCTTTGGACACATTTATAGCAGAAAGAAAAAAAGGGCGCTGCCCCCAGGGGCATAGGTGAGTTGGTAAGTGGCCAGGTGATTAGGGTGGAGACACCCTGACAACGCGGGATCGAGTCCGTGTGGCGGCAGTACTCCGCTGAAATATTGCGGGGGCTGTTGCTGGATTTCCACGCCCGTTGGTCCTCTCTCTGGTCGGGCTGCCACTCACGCACATCCCTCGATTTACCTCCCGCCTGGTTAAGGGGCCTCTGGCCAAGTGGGATAGGGGTTCTCCTTTGGTTAACCCTTTTAAAAAAAAAAAAAAAAAGGGCGCTAGATCGAAGGCTGAAAAATCAAGAAGATTTTCTTCGAGGCAAGAAACGTGGCGTTACACCATTTGCCTGCCGACAAAACGTGTCAGCTGATGGACAACGAGTCAAGCGAGATTGATAAAATGTGGGGCCAGTGATAACGAGACTCGTGTCTAGTCACTAGTCGGCAAATTAATACTTGGCGCGATTACTGATTTTTTTTCTGGGTTTTTTTTTTTGGGGTCTTTTTTGGAGATTGATTGATTGATTGAAGCAGATGACCACGTGGTGGTAACTGATGCCATCTAAGCATTTTGGGCCTGACTGACTAACCCACCTTGTCGACGTGGGTGAGTTTTTACGTTACAAGAAAATTTTGATAATAATTAATAATTATTTTTATTTTTTATTTTTATTAATTGTATTTATAATTTATTATATTATAATTTTATGAGTAATACATTCTTCAAGTATTTATACATTTTAGTTCATAATCACAGTGGTGCGTGTCGTTATCAATCGACAAAATAGTTCGGATTTTTGTCTCTTCGGGGAGCAATTAATTTTATTTGTAGCTAATTAGAACATTTTATTGGTCGTTTCTTAAAAATGATATTAGTTCAACTACGATAATATATATATATAGTGTCATCTTTATAGTTGTAATAATAGTACTTTAATTTTGGGACTAAGAAAACGTACATTGTCATGTGTCAAAAATTTTACTGACAACCATCATTTACAAGACTTGTCTTGCTCAAGATAGCCTTATCCAGAACATGAGATAATTACAAGCCCAGAAACTTCTGGTTAAAGTCTTGCATGAAATTGGGCCCCACATATTCCCCAAGATGAGAAGCGCTTCATTTTGATTGGTGAATTTGGATTCAGTGAGGACAGCATAAAAAGAACTTCAATTTCCCAGCAAAAAGAACACTAAATGGAGAGCATACTGAAAAAAAATTTAACCTCGTTTTTTCTCCTTTTACTTTCCTAGTCCAAGCACCGGGTGGATTGTCCTATTCTGTCGATGGCCATGAGTAGTATCAACACAACATATTGTTATCATTGTATAGATGACGCAACGGGACTAAGCTATCGAACTATGATATTGATAATGGATTTTGATCTCCCCATAACCTTATAATGTTACGAAGAAAATTAAAGAGTGATAAACTTAAAAGAAAGTTAAAAGTTCGTATATAGGGTAAGCCAATCCGCTAATATTCTCCTTAGCACACTGGGGAGAGAGACAAAGACTCTAAGGCAAACAGTGTTTCTTTCTTGATATCGGAATAGAATTCTTGCTGCGATTTGTCCAACTGTTTTATACTTTTAAGTAATACAAGGTACTTCAAGGGCCAACCACTGCTGTCTGGCCCCGTCCAAACTCAATCGGGAACACTTTAACTGCTCCCTGTGTCATGTTTAATACATTCTACAAATTGATATCAGTCCTATACAACTTGTACAGCCGAAAAAACTCCAGTCAAGGTAGAAAGATTCTTCCGTCCTAGGGCACTGTTCCCATCCCGGACTCCTCATCATTCAAAATCGTTCACTGAAGAACAGCCATTGCATCTGAACGGAGGTGGATGGACGTTGCATAGTGCCGGGAGTGCAAACGATATCAGTTTCAACAGAGATCAGTCATATCCCGCTAGCAACTTCCCTGCCAATTCTTAAAAGTTGCAGCAATGAGCCCTCCCTTTAATCAAATTGTTCCACAGACAGATCATCTGTCTTGGGGATTGGTAATGTGCAGTGTAATAGTTCTCCAGGCACCCGTATTGACAGAACTTCCAACTATGGGAGTATTGCACAGGTGTTGAACTGTTGAATTGCTCGACCCACATACCCATGCTTACGTCCTCCATCTTAAACAGCTGCCATGTTGGTGAGGCAGAAAACATGGTTCAGCAACAAAAATAGCAATTCATGAAAGAAACAAAAATTTTCGATATACATACCCGCAGACTGTGATTCTGGTGTTGAGTGACAATGAATTTAGCAATATCAATGGATATTACATAGCCTGGACCATTGGCATAAGAAGGATATATATTTTCTGGCCACTCCTGTCAAGGGACAAAAACCTCCTTCAGAAATACAAACCAAATATATATAAAAGGTTCATTTTGAAATATGTTTCTTATAAATGGAAAATAGGGTTTCTTGATACCATATTTTTTATAAATGTTTGGCTCTGATACCATGTTATAAAGAAAGAGGACACATATGGACAGAGACAGACTCAAAAGGTTAACCTACTCTATTTATAATACAATGATAAGGAGCAAATACTATACCTCTTCCGATGTGGGAGAGAGACTTATTACAATAGCAACATAGTATATTATTTAACTCTCTACACTTAACACTCCCCCTCAAGCTGGAGCATATATATCATATGTGCCCAGCTTGTTACAAATATATTTAACCCGAGAACCACTAAGAGATTTTGTAAATAAATCAGCTAACTGATCACTCAATCCAACAAAAGAGGTAACAATTTTTTTAGATAACAGCTTCTCCCTGACAAAGTGACAATCTATCTCAATGTGCTTAGTCCTTTCATGAAATACCGGATTGGTGGCAATATGTATTGCAGCTTGATTGTCACAGATGAGCTTCATAGAACTAGAGTAGGCGACCTGAATCTCCTTCAGAAGATTCTTCACCCATACTAACTCACAAGTAGCTACCGTCATGGCCCGGTATTCTGATTCAGCACTAGAACGAGCAACAACATCTTGTTTCTTACTCTTCCAAGAAATAAGATTTCCTCCAACGAACACACAGTAACCAGAGGTGGACCTTCTATCAGCAGGACTTCCCGCCCAATCAGCGTCTGAGTACCCAACAATCTCCATGTATCCATGATCACTGTAAAGTAGGCCTTTCCCAGGTGAGCCTTTAATATACCTTAAGATTCGAATGACTGCTTCCCAATGTCTTTCTCGTGGAGAGTTCAAAAATTGACTGACAACACTTACTGCAAAGGAGATATCTGGTCGAGTAACAGTGAGGTAATTAAGTTTTCCAACTAACCTTCTATATCTTCCCGGATCTGATATCAATTCCCCCTCATCTGGAAGAAGCTTCACATTTGGATCCATAGGTGAGTCACAAGGTCGTGCTCCAAGTAAACCTGCCTCACTCAACGTATCTAATGCATATTTACGTTGAGAAATAAATACCCCTTGTTTTGACTGTGCAACCTCAATACCCAGAAAATAGTGAAGCGGCCCTAGGTCTTTGGTTTGAAATTGCTGATGAAGAAAGGCCTTCAGCTCATCAATCCCTTTGCTATCATCACCAGTTATGACAATATCATCCACATACACAATCAAAAGAAGTCGTTTGCCAGATGAGCTCTGATAGAATACAGAATGATCCACATTACAACGAATCATGCCAAATTCAAGAACTGCAATACTGAAACGTCCAAACCATGCCCTCGGAGATTGCTTGAGACCGTACAAGGCCTTCTTCAAACGACATACTTTCTGAGACTTCCCCTGAGCAACAAAGCCTGGCGGTTGCTCCATATACACCTCTTCATCAATATCACCATTCAGGAAAGCATTATTAATATCCAACTGATAGAGTGGCCAATGGTGAATAGCTGCCAAGGAAAGAAAAATTCGAACAGAAGACATCTTAGCAATGGGAGAAAAGGTGTCACCGTAATCAAGTCCATAGACCTATGTATATCCCTTAGCCACGAGCCGAGCCTTTAAACGATCAACTTGACCATCTGGGGAGACCTTCACTGTATACACCCATCGGCAACGAACAGGGGACTTACCGACTGGCAAATCAACTAACTCCCATGTTCCATTATGATGTAACGCAAACATCTCTTCAAGCATAGCATCCCGCCAACCAGGGTGAGCACAGGTCTCTATCACAGACTTAGGAATGGAAACAGAGGAAAAAGAGGCAACAAAGGATGCATACGAAGGAGATAAAGACGAATAAGAAACAAAGTTAGATATTGGGTGTCGAGTGGTGCAAGAACGAGTACCTTTACGAAGAGCAATGGGTAGGTCAAGATCAGATGATTAAGCCAAAACTGGATCTGGAGACGGCGAATCAGATGATACCGAGGCAAGTGGCAATGGACGTGGACGGCGTGAGTAAGCTTGCAAGTCCGGTCGATCTAGATTTGCAGTAGGAGGCAATGGAGAAGTGGACTCAGGAGTGGAAACAAGGTCCGAAGTATGAGAAGGGACCAAAGGCATATCAAAGGTAGGGACTGGAAGTGGTAAAGACTCCACCACGGTAGTAGAAGTGTCGGTTGAGGAGAAAAAAGAGGTACTTTCTAAGAAGGTAACATCAGTTGACATAAACCATCGATTCAACTCAGGAGAGTAGCACCTGTAACCCTTTTGACATCGAGAGTACCCAAGAAACGCACACTTGATAGATCAAGGACCTAGCTTGTCTACCCCAGGGAAAAGATTGTGGACAAAGCAGACACATCCAAAAACCCAAGGAGGTAGCACATAAATAGCATCACGAGAGAACAAAATGGAGAACGGTATTTGATTATGTAACACAAACGACGGCATACGATTGATAAGATAACACGATGTAAGGACCGCATCATCCCAAAACCGAAGAGGTACATTTCTATGGAGAAGAAGTGTACGAGCTGTCTCAATTAGATGGCGATTCTTTCTTTCAGCCACCCCATTCTGTTGTGGAGTATGCGAACAAGATGACTGATGAAGAATGCCATAAGAAGATAGAAACGAAGAAAAAGAAGAGGAGAAGTATTCTTTTGCATTGTCACTTTGAAGAATCTAAATAGAAACCCTAAATTGTGTTTGAATTTCAGCATGAAACATGGTAAAAATAGACAATACTTCAAAACGTTCTTTCATTAAAAACAACCATGTCATACGAGAATAATCGTCTATAAAAGTAACAAAATAACGAAACCCAGATTTGGAAGTAGTTCGACAAGGACCCCAAATGTCAGAATGAACAAGAACAAAAGGGACAGCGGCCCGTTTATTGACTCGATTAAGAAAAGAACTACGACTATGCTTGCCTAACTGACAGGACTCACAGGACAATTCTTTGACTGTCCTTAAACTAGGAACCATTTTCTTGAGATTGGGCAGGGAAGGATGACCGAGACGAGAATGAACTTGTTCTGGTGAGGGAGCAACAACACATATGGTAGATGAAGAAACATTGAGATAGTACAGTCCTCGCTCCTCACGCCCGGTACCAATCTTCGCGCCGGTCTTCAGATCCTGGATTGACACAGCATCAGCAGTAAATGTCACAGAACAGTGAAGTAGTTTGGTCAGCTGACTAATGGATAAAAGATTAAAAGGAAAGTTTGGAAGATACATAACAGATGATAGTGGAATGGAAGATGTGGGGTGTGCAATACCAATTCCACGAGCAGAGGTAGATGACCCATCTGCAAGTGTGACATTCGAAAACATACCAGGTCTAAACTGAGAGAGTAAACGGACATTACCACAAATATGATCAGATGCATCGGAATCAAGAATCCAAGGACCAAGGTCAGGTACAGTACGGGTCATAAGAGCTGTGGATGAGCTAGTCTGAGCAAAGGAGGTGGTCGAAGTAGGATGCATAGCTTGTTTAGAAGCCTTAAATTGCAAGAACTCGGAGTATTCATCCCCTGCAACAGTCACCGAAGCAGGAACTGTAGAAGTAAAAAGCTCGACCAAATTTGGTTGGACTGCATTAGCAACTTGAGAAGGACAACCATGAAGAGTCCAACAATTGTCGCGAATATGACCAAGTTTATTACAATAACTGCAACGAGGGCGCTGACCATTTGAACGCTCTCCCCCTCGCCCAGAAGTGCCACGACCTCTACCACGACCACCTCGATCAAAGTTTTCGTCACAGGTTAGGGTTAATGTTTGGCTCTGATACCATGTTATACAGAAAGAGGACGCATATGGACAGAGAGAGACTCAAAGGCTTAATACCTTTTAGGGTATTAGCCTATTCTATTTATAATACTATAATAAGGAACAAATACTATATCTCTTCCGATGTGGAAGAGAGACTTATTACAATAGCAACATAGTATATTATTTAACTCTCTACACTTAACAAGAACTAATGATTCAAAAGACTATACGGGATTCAAAATTTTAGTATCATCTACATGATATGAACCACGTACCTCATAAGACACAGCCCATTTCCCTGTCCTAAGAGGCCGATGAAAGAGGTTCAGATTACCCATATAGAGTGACCTCTTAGGAGAAACACCTTCAATTTGTTTTAGAACAGTGTCTACCCTAATGAAAGTGTCATCATCACATTTCATAATATAGGAAGCTGCCACATTTTTAATCTGCAACCAGAAACAGTGTGAAGTGACTCTTAAGGAGAGAGAGTTCATATTTTATTACAGGAGAAATGCTAAATTGAACTTACCCCATACTCACAGATTGCAATTGTTTTTAGAACTACTAGCTCATATCGGTCCATAAAAGGAAGGATCACAATGTCACCAAAGTAAGCAGCCTCCTCCTTTAAAACTGCATTGACCTCTCTCCGTGGATTCTACATGTGAATTTTTGACATATTAGTGGACATCAAGAAAAGACTACACAAGAACCTCTACAAGATAACAATCATAAAGCAAGTTGGTCCAGATAGAAGCAAAAGCAGACAGAAATGTCATCAACCATGGGCAAATAAACATGGAAGCCCAACAAATAATGTCTGCATGTTGACATTAAAAACCAAACCCCTTGTTCTCTGTTGTTTTTCAGTGTTAGGGGTATCCAGTTTCAAAAGAGCTTATTGATCTTATAGGTATTAATTGCAGACTTTTATGTGTGTCACCAAAAATTATAACCAATCGGTCCTTAAACAATTGTGTGATTGGAGCACGTCTAATTTCTTTCTTTCTTATTAGAAGAACTAATGCTTGCTTGGCCATCTACACAAGTCAATAAAGAACATTTTCACAAGCTCATACCTGGACAGATGAATTAAGATAACTGCTTCTATAATTTGCAGCCCTCACAAGGCATAATTACTGATCATCTATGAATCTCCAAAAATAAAAATAGAATAAAACAAAATCTCAAAAAAAAGACTGTTCCACTTAGATTTCTACCACTGAGAAGATGACGGTGATGTATTATGCTCTCTGGATCATTAGGGGTAAGAGCTTTTAGCTTTAAAGCTTTAAAACCACATTGTTCCTAGAGTTGCTACTCTTTGTAGATGCACAAAGCAAGACTCTGAAGTACTAATACAACTTGCATGCTCATTGCACTAAAGCAAACATGCAGATACATGTTGGCAAATGCATCAAGCCACCATCTGATATACCCCTTAAAAAATAGTTCACCTAGCTAGACCTCTCCTTCAAGACAAGCTCAAGGCATGGCAATCATTTTCGGTAAAAGAGTTTCCAATCCCTATGACATTGTAGTGCCTGTTTCATATTCTACTGGTCTGTAACAATAATAATAGCAAAATCACATTCTCAGGTAGCAATCTAAAAGGAAGTAACATAGATAAACTAAAATGTCAACACAGAAAGATGTTATGTGCATATTTCTACACTTATTTACTTTTATATCAGAAAATATTCACTTTGTATTATGATTTAATTCAGCTCACTCTAGGGGGACAAGATTTTGATACACTAAATGAGCCAAGTAAATATGTAATCTGTTAATAGAAAAATAATAACTTCTATTGACGACTGAACATATTCATGGTGTGTTTCCAACAGCCATTGCACCAGAAGATGGGCAGCAATTAGTTGACCACTTGGCATTATCCCATCCTTAGTTGAGAGTTAAATATACTCCCAAGAATATCCATACAAACTTCTTTCTCCTTTACTCCTCTGACTTGGCCATCAGGGATATTAATTAATAACTAGAATAACTAGACATTTAACTTTAACATTACCAGCGGAGGCAGATCCTTGTGCCAGTCCTATGAAAGTAACCTACAGAATGATCAGATTCTGCAGCCACAACATGTTCAAGAAGCCAACTCAAAACTTTAACCAGTGAGTAGCAATTCTTTCTACTATTGCTGTCATATCTCACTCTCTTGTCACAAGCCTAATTGTTCCAATAAAAGAAAACTAACTGAAAGCAATCTTGAACAATAATGGTCTTAGTAAAATCCAACTTCATGTAGATTGGTAGTGGACATGCTCCTAAAACAAAGGCTGGTAGTTTACTGCTTACCAATGCAACAAAAAAGCGGACAACTACATTGGAGGACTTGATTGCTGAAGATTGCATCCAAGTTTTTCTAACTGCCATTCGTTCGGCAAAATGATTAGTAGCAGACAGCACGCCAATGAAAAGTTTCACACGATCCTTGGGCAGAGGGTCAGATTTCCAGTTCTCAGAGAAATCTAATACTTTTTGTGGAGAAAAGCTTGGGTGAGATGTTGGCAGTGCAGTAGCATAGACTGAATGAACATCCACATCACCTCTGATTGCCAATCCTGTTGCATCTTCTAGTGTAAAACCCTAAAGCAACAGTAAACATCCCATCAGAAAAGCATTTCTATGAAATTAAGGCAATCAAGGCATGGAGTCAAACTTTTTCGAATTATAAAATGATAAACACACAGTAAAATAAGAAAACCAAAATCAAAACATTGCAAAATATAAACAAGGGTAAGAAATAATAAATCCATCCAATTAACAGAGAGAGGATTCCAGGAACCCTAAGCCATAGGAGTTCAAGTAAGTTCCTAGCATAAATGAGGAGATTTTTCTAGAAGCATACATGTGACAGGATATGCATTGCAGGCAAAGAGGGTTAAGAACTTCACTCAAAAGGCCCTTCTATTCCTATATGCACGCAAGCAAAGAGGGTTAAGAAGTGACACTGAAATGCCAGTCTAGAAATATGATCTTTTCTAATAAACATCAAATTTAATGGTTCTGCAATTCTGATTAAGAGCATTTAATAACTAAATTGCAACCCATGAATATCATTAAATAGAATTGATTGAATCACACCCATAGCTTTGTCAAAAACATCCAAAGAGAGAGTTGCTTGAGACACCATAATCATAAGCTCAGAGAGATTTTTCAATTGCTACTAACTGACCATGCGATATGGAAATGATGACACATGACGGCTCCCAACATTTATATGGTATCCATCAAAACCAGCACGAACAGTCAGAACAAACATTCTACCCTCCCCAAAGGGAAATGGCCATGTAACTTCTGGTTTCTTGGCACGTCCAATGAATCGTTGAAACCATGAAAATATCTTGGACTCTCTTGAACCCACTACATCAGTCCGCATCCATTTTTCACATCTCAAATTTCCATCAACTGCATAGGTAACAAATTAGACTTCTAGCAGAATTCAAATCGTAAAGAGAGAAGCATATGAATAAAAGTAATTACAGATAACCTGCTGAATAGGTTGAGGAAATGTACAATAGATAAAATGAGTTGGAATCCAAAAGGAAAATAGAACTTACCTATCTTCTAGGATACAAGAGAAACATGATACTCCATAGAGCTAGAAGTGAGGATGACTAGTAGCAATATAATGACATTAAGGCAACCAATTGAAAATGCTTTGATATGAGAATTTACTGCATAACCAGATAAAAATTTCAAGAGGAAAGGTCTTATACATTAAATTAAACCAAAATTTCACTAACTACAAGAATTTGCCGTGATACAAACACGGCCTAGATATTAAAAGGTACCAAAAATAATTATTTTCATAAGATGCCAAGGAAGAAATGAAGTACACATCTTCCAAAAATTAACTCATGTAATCATGCACATGTAACTCGAGGCTAAAAGGAATGTTCAAGGCACCCAGGGCTTCCAGTTCTCTCAATTGGATCTCTACTCAGCTCCTTTGTTACTAGTATTGGTAGTATTATGGTAATTGTCTGTTATGGTAATAGTGTTATGGTAATTAAAAAAAAAAAAAAGGAGTACTGTTCACGCGAGGTTACTGTTCACAAAGATGTTTTTCTTGAATTTTTTGTTTAATTTGTCTATGGTTTTTGTTGTCTGCCTCTCTTAACCCAAAGAGAGAGAGAGAGAGGGATATAGGAGTAACACCCAACAGGAAAGTTGTCATGACAAGTTGTTAGTGTGGTTGTTCCCTTTTTTCCATGTTTTATTAATCGGTCTTCTTACCTTGCCCTTTTGCATTGAATAAGTGTTGATGACTAGTATGGATTCCTCCAAAGACACTACTAGTGCTTCTACTACCGTTATTGAGTCTGTTACCTCTGTTGTTGTGCCCACATTCAATGGCTCCCCGCTATTACTACGACCAAACTCACTGGTCAAAATTACTCCTTTTGGCGTTCCACTGTTACGTTATCGTTTCGAAGGCAAGATTTGGAAGACCATTTAACTAACGATGTTCCAGCTACTTTGTCCGCTGACAATAAACGGATTTGAGGGCGTGTTAATACCCAACTTACCAGTTTACTATTGCAATCTCTTGAACCCGAATTGCATGATATCTTTGATGAGTGTCTTTCTTGAAAGGCTATTCTGATGCAGATTGGGCAGGATGCCCAGATGATAGGCGTTCCACCTCTGGCTATTGTGTTCATTGGCGGAAATCTCATCTCTTGGAAAAGTAAGAAGCAACGGGTCGTAGCCCACTCAAGTGCAGAATTGAAATATAGAGCTATAGCATTAGCAGTGCGTGAGCTTATTTGGGTGGAACACTTGCTGGAGGAACTTGGGGTAAATTGCTCTCAGTCTATAAAGTGGTATGCGATAACCAAGCAAGAATGCATATTGCAACCAATCCCGTCTTTCATGAGAGGACCAAGCACATTGAAGTAGATTGTCACTTTGAAAGGAGTAAAATGTTAGCTAAGAAGATTGTTACGTCACATGTCAATTCAAATGATTAGTTAGCAGATCTCTTTACTAAATCCTTAAAGGGTCCTCGTGTTGAGTACATTTGTAACTAGCTAGGCACATATGATATTTATACTCCAGCTTAAAAGGGAGTGTTAGTAGTACTAGTAGTATTATGATAATTGTCAGTATTATGGTAACTGTCTATTATGGTACTAGTGTTATGGTAATTCTCTGTTATAATAATATTCTTACATCGGAGAAATAAGAAACCTTGTATTAGGAAACTTTATATATTACAAATAAGGCTAAGCCATTCTCTTCAATTCTAATGTCTTGTCTCCTTCAACATCTTTGAAGGGTTTGTACATCGAAAATGAAACAATCATGAATCTTAAAATTATATGAAAGTTGACTGAAGAAACATGCTTTGGCAATCAGATGAAGGGTGAAGCTTCTGAACGCTACTGAGAAGCAAAATGTAAGACCTAAGGCAAAGATAAGTCAAATCTGCTAAAGATAAAATAATAGAAAATGAGATACTGGGTGACAGGAAAAAGAAGAAAAGTTTATTGAGTTGACATTACAGACAGCCACGGGATAGTGTTAGAGAGTTGATGTAGCTATCCATTAAAAGGTGCTCATAATGCATAGGGCAATAAGTAATGGGTGAACATAAATCCTCATTTCAAAAATATGCTCATGAACAAACTGTGGCATGTAAGTGCATGTGCCAGACTCATATACAGCGGAAGCAACAATGACTCAATGAGCAGCATGAATTCATTATAAGGAATTTTGCCTCAACTGCTGTTGGTATCTCCATACAGGAGAAGCTAAGACGAAACAGAATCTTTGGAATGCTTCCATTTCCATGGTAAATATTTAGAGCAAAATAGTGATTACTATAAGTTCATTGTTAGATTGCTTCTGAAAAGAAATAAATCAACAGTGATCATAATAATCCTTTTTCTTTTAAAATCATTTTGTAGCATATACTTCTTTACACAACAAAAGACAAAGACCAATTAATGCATAACTAGTGTTACTACCAATTAGTATCTCTTTCTTTCCTACATATCTCTTACTGTAACAAGACAAAATGCTTTCCATATTATCCAGCCTCTGAAACAACCATGAGCATAAAAGCACATTTAAACCTGCCTCTCTCTCTTACATGACAGACAACTCTATGTCATCTCTAGAAATTAATGCTCAAGGCTCTTGAACTCAGAGGCTTCCAAGAGAACATTTTGTTATACTTCCCATTTCCATCATAAAATTAGCTATTATTTCTTAAAGAAAGGACATAATTTTGCATGCCTCTGTTTCTTTGATTATTTCCTTTAGTTAGAAATAGTGAACTTTGCAAACATTCAGAAACAGGGAGCTAATTCAAAGCAGTTTAGATCCTTACTGAGCATGTCAGCATCGTCCTTTGATGGTAAACCATCACACCTCTGGGCTGTTCCCCACTGCATTCTATAGCAGGTATTATGCTCAATAACTGGTTGACGGCTCCAATCTCCCTTCAACCGAGGATTGAGATGCAAAATCTTTGGTGGGTCTTCTCCAACCACAGCCTTCAATCCTTGCAATTCAACTATGAACTGGGAAACCAAAACCCTCCCATTACCGTGGTGTAATTTGGCAAGCTGAGGTACATACTCTTGATGGGCGTGCCTTGGGATCCCGATCACAGTGATGGAGGAACCAGCAGCCAACCCACAAGGAAGGAACATGATCCGATCATTCTTAGCCAATTCCTCTCCAGTCATTGAAACACCCGAAGGACACAACTCTGACTTCCCCTCTAGTATAGTATCCATAGCGATGTCCTTCTCATCAAAATTTTCCAATTCTTCCCACTCCTTCAATCCCAAACTCCAAGCTTCATCTGCCATTCTCTCCAATGTAGCCAAGTTTCTTGTTCTATTCAAACGTCTAAAAACAGCAGATGTTATTCGACCATATTGAAGTGTACGCGGCTTTTCAGGTGGAGAACCACCTTTCTCTTTGTCTCCTAATTCTCCCTCCCCGGGCATCAGCAGAACATTTTGGTTCTCATTATCCTGTAATATCCTATGAAAACTATCCTTAGAGACCGAATTGAATCGAGATCCATCCTCATCATCCTTAACCAACAAACCATCCACACTCAAATCACCGTCACCACGACCACTCAAAACTGCTGCACTATCAAAGAGATAAGAGAACTTCAAGCAGATAATAACCAAGTATAATGCTCCTATACCCAACAAAATAAACGGCAGTTTGAACCTCCTCATACTCAAGGACTCGTTTTTGAATCTCTTCATCCTCAGAAACAGAAAGAAATAAAACCACACACAGAGAGAGCAAACAACAAAAGAACCTTTTCAAGTCTGCCAGAAATTAATACAGCCCTTTCCTTATAAATATCATTATTACCATAACCAAACTGAAAATCTAACATATGATACACTTTAAGAGTACACTTAAGGGGCAGCCTCTCGAGGATAGGCCTGTGCACTAATCTCCCGTTATGCGCACCTTCTATAAAGGGGACGAACAAACCTTCGCTCCCCTAGGCTACACGAATTGCAACCTCCAAATCTCACGTTAAAAGTACCTTCTAATGGCCCAAAATCTCACGCATAAACCCAACTTCAAATTCAACAATGCTACGCTAATATTAACCGAATTAGCCCAAGGATTACATCAAATGCTAAAAAATGGGAAAGTGATTGCTCGAAAAACACAAACATAACCTTGATTGACCAAGAAAAAGAAATGGTAAACAATAATCAACTCATCAGCATTGCATCAGCGTCATACTAAAATGTGCTCAATCGCAGTGTAATAAATGCTGCAACCAAAATTTATGCAAAGATGTGAAGAAATTTCATGAAATTTGAATAGATGAATGTTAAAGTGTGTTTTAGCTGAGACCCGGGTCAGAAAAAAGCCCCAGAATCTTTGGCTGAATAAATACAGCAAAGAGGAAAGAGAAAAGAACAGAAAAGAAAAATCAAAGGAAGAAAGAAGAAAGAGAAAAAAAAAAAAAGCACCAGAATCTTTGGCTGAATAAAAATAGCAATGTTTTCCGGTTGACTTATCTTTTTTAATATATATATATATATATATATATATATTTCTTACAAACAAAAGGATATTACATCGGGTTTGAAAGAGGTTGTTATTTTTTATATTTTTAAAAAAGAGTAAGACAAATTTTGAAATTAATATATAATTTGGCAAATGATTTTTTAACCATTATAATGTTGCATTCATTAATGATCATTAAATATTAAAATTTATCATTTTTAATCATTCTTATATTAAATATAGTCTAATCTCTCAAATAAATCTTTAAAAATAGTAAATTTAATGTTTAGATAATTGAAAATCCTAAGCATCTATGTCAATGAAACTATTAACTTAATATTAATTTATCGTTAAGAGTACAATGTACAAAATATTCTTAAACAACACATGACGTTTATCTTATAAATAGCCACAATTTTTTTTTCCTTTTGGAGTTTTGGTTTAGCCTACTGGTGTCATGTCAATTTCTGTTTCTGATAGCCATTGCTTGAAAATTGAGTGAAAAGGCAATTATTCCAAAACTTAAGTAGACGTGCTGAAAAATCGGAGACATTTTCTCTTAAAGAGAATAATAACTTAAATACAATATAAAACAAAATGAACGATGACTTGGAATATTCTTTTGTCTTTGCAAGCACTTAGTGTTACTAATTTTGTTTTTTCAAAAGGAGGCTAAGATCCAAATTAAATAGATATAAGTCACTCCCCTCATATCTTTTCCAATGATTGGTTTAATACGCTTCGCAAGGTCCTTGATCCTATGTACTCTAAATGAGAGTGCGAGACAAAAATTCACCATCTAATATGTGCTTTTATTTTGCTTATCTAAAAACATGCTTGAGAGTAAGGCTTCTGTTTCGTGTCATAACATTTTTGCATTCTTTGATAATTGGAAGCAGCATTCTTTTAGTTGTTGGGTGATCGATCATGTTTGGCCTAATTTTTAGACATTCAAAAATACTTTTTGTTAATTTACATTTTGAAGGTAATTTGTTGAGTTTATTCTTAAAAAAAATGTTTTTACATGAAAGTCAAAGCTGAAAATTTGAAAAACCAGAAAAAGTTCCAAATTGGAGTTTTTAATTGGAAAGTTATTTCTACGCATGTTAGAATTTATTTTTCTTCTTCTTTTCTCAAAAATACTATCTCAAAATTTTAAAAATCCAGTATTGCCTTTAAAATAACTAAAAACTTAACTCCTAAAATATTAGTCCTAACTACGAATAGTTTTTATTTAACAGTATTTTTATCCATGACTCTATTGCTAAAGGTTTTATAGCTCAACAGCTAAAATCTCGCAGTTAGGCCAAACAGATAATTTTTGAAAAAATATTCTTATAAAAGTAATAATACGAAGATTATCTATTAACAAGCATTATTCGAGCGATTTTATATATTAACAAGCATTATTCGAACTAAATCGCGTAAAAAATCGCGAAGACAAAAACGTAAAGTGAATGACTTGGAGATACTAATGCAGTGCTAAGCATTGCGACCTCGACACTTAGTAGTCGAAATTGTCTAATTTAATTTTTTTTTTCCACTTCAAGGGAAACTAAAAATGAATTAAAATATGTATCTAACGAAAATTGATCGTTAAACCACTCACATTAAAAATGAATACTAGACTACTAAATCTTTGATCCATGTTTAATTTGATTTTCTTTTTAGTACCAAAGAGTTTGTGCTCTTTCATCGGAAGGAACCTTCCTGAGGTGCATCCTCTTCCACTTGGGAACTTTCCATGGGTCCCCTGTAACATGTGAGGCCGTCTGGATACAATATTGAAAATGTCAACAGATTCATAATCGTTTAAATTTTGTACATTTAAACCAAAATTGATTAGGCTATTAAAAAAAAAAAAAGAGAGAGAGAACATGAGGTTGATACCCGACGGGGAATTTTATTTTATTTTATTTTTTGTGTTCCTGTTACCCTAAAACTCAATAACTATTTTAAAACCTATGGCTGCATGGCTTGATCAAAATAAAAGAATATCGTAATTAGTTTGAGAAACAAATTGAGCTATTATTTTGACCTATTTGGCAAAGAGATTTGGGGTTTATTTGGATTGACATTTTCTAATAAAAAAATATTTTTTTAAGGAAGATAACACTTTTTCTTGTAATAAATATTTAAATTAGATTTTTAAAGTTAAAAAACTAAAACTTTGAAGGGGAAAAAATCAACTTTTCCAGAAGTTATAATTTTTGGTTATTTTAAAAAATTTTAGAGAAAAGACTTTTGGAAAAACCAGTTCAAACAAACCCTTAGACTTTGATGATGCTGAATATTGAAGTGCGTACATCTATTTCTTTCCATGACCTATTTGAGTATTTGCATGGAATCGACTGTGTTTCTGGTGATTGGTATAATATAATGTATTTGACAAAAATAGAATGAGTTTGGGGATGCAATGAACTTGGAAATAAAATGGATTTGATAATAAATATACTTGGTAGACTTTGAGAATGATGATAGGAATAGGTGTATTAATTCTAAATATATTTTTGGTAATTAGTACAGTAGCATAGTATTGAAAATGATTTATATAAAAAGTTAAGATTACCGCTATACTATTACATTGTATATATTATAGTAATGAAATTAATTACACAAGATATTTATAAAATACTACCAATACTAATATGAAGTATATTTATTTGAATAACTTAAACAGAAATAATAATGATAATATATGTGTATATATATGAATATATAATCTAGTAAACTTTTTATTTTTGTTTTTGTTTTACTTTTATTTTATTCTTGCATTTCTTTTAATTTTCAAATTTAATTTTTTTTATTTTTATACTATATTTTTAAATTTTATTTTCTATTTATTTTTTTATTATTGATACAAAACACCAAATGTTAATTTTTGAAAGATTATTTTAGTTTTTTGACAAAAAATGTCATTCCCATGAACTTGGATGCTATTCCATTCCTGACCCATTTCTAGGCGCATACCAATCACCACCTTAGAGTTTCTTTATATGGGAATGGCTTGGAATGAATGATCATTCTAATTTATGATCCACTTTCTTTAATTTGACAAAATTAATTAGAGTTGAAAAGTTAAAAAAATCTTATATCCCAATCCAAATGAATCTTCTAACTTGAAGTAGAAATCTTGAAAAAAAAAAGTAAAATTTATAAAGATAACTTATCCTTCCATATGCTCTCTTACAAATTATCAATCATTATTAAAAAATTAAAAAGAAAAAAAATTAATTTTGATTATCTTCTATTATAATTATGTTAAAGAAAATAAATAAATTAAAATATAATGTTAAAATAAAAGAACTAGTAGTTAAAGTAATAACGTGTTTTATTGTCGATCAAAAAGGCTGGCAACAATATTAGTAATTTACAATATAATTAATACGAAACACGTTTTTACCAAAAAAACTAAAAAAAAATTAATTAGTCAAAACACTATTAACGAACAGGTCCTAATTCGTTGGCCTCGTTGGTGCCTTGGTGTTTTTTCTAGATCTCGTTTGATATTTTGGCTTGGTCTTTTGTGTATAATCTTGGTTTGTTGGCTTTGGTTGGGCTTATTGTTATTTGTTTGTGTGTTTATGTATTTATTTTGGGTCCAATATTTTTCTGGTAAGAAAATCTTCTCCCTACAGAAAAAAAAGGTCTATGTCATGTCTGCATAAATTTGGAGAAAAAAAAAATCAATTTCAAGTTTTAAATTTAAAAATCCACATAACAATTTTTACTTACTAATTCAAGTAAACAATGCAATCTAAACTAATCCTTAACAACATAAAATAGCTTTGAGATAATTTACCTTAAAAAACAACACATGGGAAGATAAATAATTTCTTGATGAAATGTAAAATTAAAAAGCGATTAGCGTATAATAAAATTTAAAGTGAATCTCGTATTTCTTCTTTTGTTTCTTTTTCTTTTTGGGAGGGACATGAGTCTTTTATTTCCTCAAATTCATATAAAATAAGAATTTGAAACATCAAATTATTTTCCAAAGTGATGGAGTGATTAATTCAAAGTCGAAAAAAAAAAAAGCGCACACACACAGAGGGTTAGAAATAGGTAAAATCCCCTGCCATAATAAGGATCCCGCTGGCCAAGTGTAACCCGACCCGTTAAACTTTAAAGCCTATTATGTTATCCAAAAACCCCCAGATAAACCCACCAAAGTAGTTGCACCCCTCGTTAAAAAAGAAAAATGAAAACATTTAGGGCTTGTTTGGATTGGCTTTCTTTTTAAAAAAAATATTTTTTTTTTAAAAAGTCACATTAAATTTGTAATAATTATTTAATTTGACTTTTAAAAAAAATTAAAATTCTGAAAAAGTTTAAATATAACTTTTTTTGAAGTTAAAATTTTTAGTTTAAAAAAAAAATTATTTTTCAAAAATTATTGAAAAAAACATTTTTGAAAAAAAGCCAAGCCAAACGAGGCATTAGTCTCTTGATAAACTAAAAAGCCATTTGTTTCAAACCCGTTATTTTACTCCATACGCAAAAGCTTTTAGTTGAGTTAAAAAATGGCTTCAGTATCACCAATTTGGTCGTACCAAGGTCACCACACTCTTCTCTATATGTCACATTATTTTACCTTTTTATTTGTTTTTTTTTCTTGTTCAACATTTAATTTGAGTTTTTTGGATGAATTTTGTGTTGCAGATAGGGGATTAAGATTTATGGGTCTTGCAGATGGAGTTGCACCTAATAAGATCTGCTTGCATAGCTCCAAGGTATAGTTTCTGTACTTGTTGTATATTATTGAGGTGAGTATTGTTGTCACGGGACAATAATGCGAGTTCGTAAGCAAGACTAGTGTTGTAGACGTAGAAATTAAATTTCTGACTCAAAAATAGCTAACCCGAATTACTATCTATAAAAATTGTGTAACGCGGTGTTAATTTTATTTCAGAAGTAAACTTTTATTCTACCCCAAACTGTTTAAAGCAGAAAGGTAGACTATGGAGGAAAGGCTGATTTTGAAATGTAGTTGATTGGATTTTGTGTGTGGCTATCCACAAGTATTTCAATAGTATTTTTGATAATCTTATGGAGTTGCAATATGTATATTCAGTTGGATTCGGGTAGTATTGGCGCAGAAGTAATGTTGCATCATTATGATTGGGTCGTCAGTTAAGTCGTTGGGTACTGCATTACTTTGAATTCTCTACATCAAGGAAATCTTTAGTTAGATGAGAACACGCTTAATATTCATGGAGCTGAATTCCGACTTCACCTGAATCTTCTGCATCACTTGGAATAAAAACTAGGAAGTAGGAGGAGAATGTTCTGTTCGCTTTAATCTAACTTCACTTCTATGTTGTCCTACTGAATGGACATGCAGTCTTTTTGTTCTCTCTCTCTCTCTCTCTCTCTCTGCATTCACATCCTTAATGTATATCTAGTACAGAGATCTCTTGATGCACATATGTACACATGTTTCTTGTAATTAGACTTCTGCAGTTGCACTTACTATTCTGTCACCCCAAGTGGAATTCCAATATTTTTTTGGTGGTAGTTATTCACTTTAGGTTTATTTGCACATGGATTATGTTACTTATGGTTATTTTCCATTTTCACCATTTAAGGTTCTTCTTTGCCAGTTCTTCTAAACAATTCACCTGTTGATATATCTTAGGCTTGAATTTGAAAATACAGGTTAAGCAGCTTATGAATGCACATCTTCTCTTGATGTTGTTAACTATGTGGATTTCAGTTCTAATTGGCCTTTTAATTCTGGATACTGTCCAGACATCTTTGTCAGGCACACTTCCTCTGTCAATTAGATACTTTAGATTTGGGTTTAGGAGTTCTCAAAAGTCTCCCTTGGCTCCACGTATAAAGTGTGAGAATATCGATGACGAAAACTCCGTCGAGCATGTATCTGTTGAGCGATACCCATACCACAGTTATATGGACTCCACATCAGGGCAACTTGAACCAGCTTCTGGAGCTCGTGCGAGTATTCCAGGGCAGGAGTACTGGCCAGAAGGCACTGCTAGTCGAGTAAGGGCTGCCAGGGCTCCGGAACCAATTGCTGTTTCAACTGGAGCTTCATCTTATGGCAAAAATCCTGGAAGTAGGAGGAAGAAGTATAAGGCAACTGCTGCTTTGGACTCTTCCAGGACAGCTGCTGTTAGTGATCCAGTGGAAGCTGAAGTATCAGATGATCCATCAGAAGAGCCTAAAGATTTCAACTCAGAGTACATTGTTTATCAAACAGAACCTGAGGAAGAGGAGCTGACAGGATATGAGCTGAACAAGGAACTTGGACGTCCTCACCCCTTTATTGACCCTAAAGTGAAGAAACCTATAGAGGAACCCCTAACTAGTGAAGAACTATGGTGGAACTGGAGAAAACCAGACAAGGAACAATGGTCTAGGTGGCAGAGGCGCCGTCCCGATGTTGAAACGGTTAGTTCTCTGAAAGGACTAAAGTAGAAAGAATGCTATAAGAAAGAAGAATTAAAAGTACATGGGAATAGAAACATTTTATTTACTTATTAGTTTTTTTCCTGTTCATCCTTTTGCATTTATGCCATTGTTTCTTTCTTGTGATGATCTATCTTGAGGCAGTCAGTATGAATCATTTTTTCTCCCTAGTCTTAGTATTTTTCTATTTCCTTTTTTTAATCTTTAGTAAAACTGAAGTAATTTTAGCAGGTGGGGCGGTTGTTAAGGGCCCTAGCAATTTCATTGTTGAACTTTATGAAGAGGATATTGTTGTATGAACAAAATACAATATCTAGCCTTCTCTTAACAACATATTTCACAGTTAGGTAGGCCCTCTTTCCTTTTCCAGTAGCCTATGAGGTCTTCCTTTGTATATCTTGTATATGGAGAAACTGTACTCTACACTTGCTTGGCTGCATTCGTCTTTCTGCTATCATTAGGCGTTAAGGTTTTATGAGTTCTCATAAGAAAACAATAATCATACTCTCATCAAATTAAGTGAGATCATCTATTATTTAGGATGTCCCAAAACAATCTCCTTAAAGGAAACACATCTTTAATTCAGATGTTTTAAGAAGAATGTCCTTTTCGTCACGTCCAGGCTCTGCCTTAAACACCATATTATTTAGATAGACTAAATTCTCCAATCTCTTATAAAACTCCATGTGAATCAAACTGTGTTGTTCAATATGGGGCGGAGAGAGTGCTAAGCAAGTTATATGTATGCCAGATCCAACTCTATTGCCGAGAAGGTCACCTGAGATTTGCTTGGAAGAAAATGACAAAATAACTTTACATGGCTTTTCTTTCATATTCGTTATGCATTTAGTTGATTTTGTAGGGTGCATGTGAGGAATCTCAGTGTGCGCATAGAACTGGGTTCTGTATTTCTGCAAGGCACTAGATCTACAGTTTGTTGGGTTCTAACTAGCAATCCTTTTCCCTCCCATTCTGGAATACCAACCAACCACAACACACCTAGCCTTATCCATTTATGGGTTCGGATATATGGATCTGAAGACACTACTTATTTCTATTGCGCGCTATTTACCATTTTATCTAAAAGTTTAAGCTTGTAGAGAGGATATTGTTGAAACAACAAGAGTCATTTCCTCTGTTAGCTCTAAGAGCACATCTATTCCTGCATACTTCAGAATAATAGGTTGTCACATGCTGTACATTTGTCCACTGCTATCTTCGATGTTGACAACGGAATTTCTTGTGTTTTATTTATTGTAATCGTCATTCTGTCAATGTCTTTAACTTATTCTTTGGGATTTAGGTGTTTTTAAAAGCTATGGCAGAGTCTGGGCAAGTGAAGCTTTATGGTGACCATCCAACATTGACGGAATGCTCACTTTACAGAGCAAGGCGACACATATACAAAGAAGAACGGTAGGAACATATTCTTACATAAATTGGCTTGTGCTTTTCTCAGCTGTTACTTGCTCTTTGTCAAGGATGCTCAAAAGAATATCTGTCAAGTGATTCTGGCTTGATGCAGCCACAGGCTGATCTTTTAGCATCATGGGATGAACAATAACTGCTAATATGCATATTCTCAATTAATATTTGATGCAACAAGTTTTGTGTGAAGGCATCTTATTGAGCTTGAAGATTTTGTAATGTGAAAGATTCTTGAGAACATTCATTCTTTGACATGGGAGTTAGAGCACTTCTACCTGACAAGTTGGCATTTCATATCAGTTCTCATTGGAGGAAGAGAATGTTTCGAGTCCTAGAAGAGAATTTTAACATGCGTAGAAAGCTGTAGGAGTCAACACCAGGCTTGATTTTGCCATTGGTTAGATGAAGCTGCAAATAATATTACCCCTTTTTATTTAATTGTGGCACCATTAGAGCAGAAAGAATCAGGATCCCAGGAGAAGCTGGTGAATTTGTGTTGGTACCAGCAATGTTCTTTAGTACTCATTTGATCTATTTTCTCGGCATTTAATTTAGATAAAACCTGCATTTTATTATAGAATGGAAATAAGTGATGACATGCATGTGAACTGACCTTTTATGTGTGATATTAATATTGGCCAGTGGTTGCATCTGATATTCAATGGAATTGTCCAATCACAAGTATAAGTCAAAGGAAGATCTCTGCTTTCTGGTTCTTCTTTTTAGTTGGTTATTTTGTATCATTATTACGTGAATGAGAGAAGACTATGATCTCTTAATTAAATTAGATACATGAGGATGTTGGAAAATAAATCTTACTCTTGGGAGAGGTTTATTCAATTTCACGGAAATATTTGAGGTGATTAGAACTCATTTAGTCTATGCATATCTATCCACAAGTCAAAAGAAGTGTCTTGTGCTTCTTCCTATCCTTCACTCTACTTTTTCAAAAATTTTTGACTTGCTTATGAACCAGTATATAAGTTGATCTGGTGTGTGAGAATTGTTGAATGGTTTTATAGGCTGCAGGCTGAACGAGAAAGATTGGAAAGAGATGGTCCAATTGCATACTATTCAGAATGGGTTAAAGCTTGGAAGAGAGACACTTCACGTGAAGCAATCCAAAAGCATTTTGAGGAGACTGGTGAAGATGAGAATACACAACTCATTGAGATGTTCTCTCATCAAACTGATAGGGAATATCGCATTATGATGGGTACCGACATCCGTATTCCCCGAGATCCTCTGGCAATGAGAATGCGAGAAGACCAAATAAAACAAAGTATGTGCAATATCCTAGCAAATTCTTGTCATCTGTTTTTGTATTATCGGGCTGTCTTTCGGAGAAAAATTAAAAGCCTCTAAGCTTTAAATTTGTGTTGGCTTCATTCTCTGTTTATTGCTTCTTTTTGTGTTCTCTTTTCTCCCTGCTTTTTGGGATATTGTTAGAATTATGGAGCAAGTATACTTCATCGTAGCCCATTTTCTCGGTGATTCTTGAAACATGGTTTTCTGGGAGCAATTCATTCACTTGATCTCAAGTCCTTTACTCTTTTTGGAATGTCAAATCCCGATTCGACATAATTATACAATTTCTAGTTTCTATCCTCCTTGATCTGAAATTTTTACGTTAATGTACTTCTTTTCGTGTCTGCTGCCTATTCTTTTTAGGTATAGAATGTTATGAAAAGAATTGATTAGCAGAGTTTGATAGAGTATATTGGCTAATCAGCATCATGAAGTTGAAATTTGTCTGGAATTCATTTGCAGTGTATAGATATTGAATCATGTGGTGTCAGCATGTGAAGGTTATAGGAGTTTAAAGGCCATTAGCATGTGGTTGTCCTGAGGAAGCTATTGTTAGCAGCTTGATTTCATATAAAAATTTATTCTTTTTATGTATAATTGTTCTTTACAGAACTCAGGATGCATCTTATAATCGATAACAATGTCTTTATCACTTTTATTGCTGCTCTCTACTTTGCCCTTACTGAAATTAGGATTTTCAAATTTTCTTTTCTCTGATTTTATGCATCCTGGCTGTTGATGCAATGCATCACTGTAGAGTCGAGGAAATGTCGCGCTATGCCTTATTCTTCTACTTTTTTTCTCTCTGGCTTGTTCAGTAGTTTATTTGTCTCATTGCAGTATGGGGTGGAGATCCAGTTTATCCAACAATTAATTATATTCAGGATCCAAATGAGGTGATCGATTTCAGGGGTCCAGATTTCCATGAACCAACCCCGAATATGTTGGCTTTTCTGAAAGAGGTTTAGTACTTGTATCCTCAAATTATTAGTTCAGCTATCATATAGTAGCTCATTCAACACTACCAGGAGGCTCTAAATACCTTTATTTCCTGACAGTGTGAATTTTCTGTTTTTGTACATTGCTGCAAATTGTTAAGCATTGGCACGGTAAAGATTCTTTACTATTCTCTCTAAATGGTGGGAAAATGTACAGAGAAGTGAATAATTTTCATCTCTGTATTAAAGAAGGAATAACAGATATCTGCTAATCCTTTGTTTCCTCGTCCAATTAGTTGGTTCTGAATTTAAATGTTTTAAAATCGTTATGTTAATCTTGCCAAAGTCAATGCTTATCAATGAGCAAATTTAAATTTAGAGTAGAATTTTTGAAAGCATTTATGACATGCCTTTTTAATAGCACATATGGGCCTCATAGGTTCAGAGTGAGGGCGATTAGAAAGCTTTATATATTTTGTAATTCAGGTTTACATGTTATGAGTTTATCTATCGATAATATTCTTAAATCTAAGCATTTAACTCTTTTAGGCTCAAATATGTAAGTCTGGAAGTTTGAGTACCATCTCTATTAAGGTTATGGAATCTCAATGAGAAAAGAAAAAGAGCAAGTATGGTTCTTGAACTTCAGTATAACTCTGTTGCTGATGCTTAAGTTGTAAACACATGCAGAATAGAAGCATGGAAGGGATTTCAGATCCTTCTCTGTCTATGTCTCTCACTCTTTTTCCTCCCCCTCTTTTAACCCCTAATTAGCTTCATCTATGTTTTGATGGCAAGCCTTTATCAGTTCTAGTTCATGGATTGACTGAAGACAAATTTAAATTTTATTTGGAGACAAAGGAAAAGAAGGAAAATGTTTAATATCTTTCGCATAATTATTTCAGGGAAATCATTACAATATTTTGTGAAAGCAATAATATTATTTTCAGTTGGATAGCTGATTGTACCATATGGTGAAGTCAATGACTGAAAAAAGAAAAGAGAATCATATGGTGAAGTTCTGTCCTCTATGAATTTATTGGACTTGAATCACTTCATGTTAAATAGGTAGTAGTAAAATTAAGAAGAAAAGTGCATATATTACATGCGAGTCTGCCTGATACTTTTGGTTTCCATCATGTTTACATGCGAGTCTGCCTGATACTTTTGGTTTCCATCTTGTTTTTCTAATATCTGTCAAGTTGGCCTTACTATTATAGCTTGCTAATCTACGAGCAGCTTGTCAATAGTTTAGCGTGAAAGCAAATGGTGTATGTTTAAAAGTTTGGAGCATCTCCTTGAATTAACTCCTTAGAGAATTGGTAACTTTTATCAACATATTGATGATTTAATGTATTCTCCTGATTATTTTTGCTTTCTGATCAGTGTGGCAAAATCATATCAAGAGAGGAGTTGGAGAAAATTCTGGCCAAAGAGAAGACAGAAGAACTTGAGGTAACATGTTTTACTATACACTTATATATATATCTTTTCACATCAAGATATTTATCAGTGACACAACTCTAATACTTTGTCAAAGGATTTGCTAGTTTTAAATTTCAGCTTGAAGAATTTCTTGGATTTGGACTTTTGTGAAGCTGTATATTAGTTTAATTCTCCATAGTTTGTCCATAGCTCAAGAAACTTTTAGAATTCTCAGCCATGAGCTCAAGATGCCAAAAAATTGATACCAAAAGATTGATTTGTAGAACATTGCTCTTGTTGCTATGGTGGAAACTGATTAATATCCATTCGTTATTAAACTGTGTTTTGTCTTTCTTCATAATATGTCCTTTATTTCGATTGTGTGCATTTCATATTACACATGCCTTGGGCGCCATTCCAAGAGCTATATGTGTTAGACTATAGCAAAACAATTTTAAGTTATCTGTTTTAGTCTCTTTCAACTTTGTGATCTCATTGAAACCTGAGGAAGACTGCTCACCATCATTGAAAGTAGTTTTTCTCCTCTTCCAGACCATAAAAATTTCATGGAGGAAGTGTTTCTTTTCTAGTTCTATTACCGAACTATCTTAAATGCTCTTCCTTCTGCAATAGATGACAGATATGGATGAAGCCATGGCACGTGCTGTTGACATTGGAGAAAATGATGTGAGCTTATTTCCATGCTCCATTGACTTTTTCTTTATATGTTTCTTCATCTTTCTTTTCCTATTAATGCTCCATGACTTTGATCCTTTTCTCTTGGCACATAAGCCACTCAGTTTTTGGGCTCAAATTTTGTTGAAATGCTTTATTTACCATAGGATGAAGGTGACGAAAGTGAAAATGAAGGTGATGATGAAGAGGAGGAGAAAATTACTCGCAATTGGAGTGTTTTAAAAAGTAATCCTGAACTTCGCAAGTCAAAGGTGATTCAATCATCTCCAGATATATGTACTTTGAACTTTTGCTTCCATTGTTCTAATGTGGTTTTGAAGCTGGTTATTCCTTTTTGAAATATAAAGAATATTAGTAATAAGCATCAACCCCAAAAATACGTAAATCAAGTCTGTAAACTATCTAAACAATCATTTATGCTATCTACATCATTATTGTAAAAACCTTTACTGCAAAAACAAAAATCATGTAACCATTACTCTTCATAGAAGAGAGAGACAACTCATTCCCTCAAAAGCTCATCGATTCCTTTCTTTCCAAAGTGTCCATATTATGGAAAGAGGAATTGTGTGGGTGACCTTTCTCTTATCTTTAGGGGCTCTAATTCTGCTTCAAGCTTTAATCTTTTCTTTGTATCTTCTTTCACTCATAAAATGCTTTACCTGTGTTTGGCATCCAAGTGTTTCTGGTAAGGCTGATACAATGGGTCATTGCTTAAGCTTTTCTTTTGACCTCTTTATGGTAGGAAACAAAAAGCTGTTAGTTAGACTGACAATATTTGGTTAGGCAATAAGTGTTATAATATAGAGGTAAGAATTATGAGTTAGTGACATGTATTAACTGCTCTGGAATTTGTTAACCTCATTTATTCCTTTCATCTATCAAACCTTCATTCCAGAACAGCAAAATATTTTCCTTCCTCTAATTACCATAAAATCCAAGGTATAAATGATGAGCATCATTCAGAATCAAGTTGTACTTAAGTTTCTTGTTGGCTCCCAGCATCTTCATTAACTTTTGTTTCTATGCTGTTCTAACAGGGTAAACCGAAAAAGAAGAACATGTCTCTGGATGAAGCAGTAGATGACTCTGAGAATTTAACTGACTTTCTTATGGACTTTGAGGATGACAAATAGCTTTCTTCTGGGGTGTGGCCTATTCAAGGTAATCCTGTACAAACAGAGGAAAAGACAAATTCAAAAACTTTCTTGAAATACTGATGCATTTCTGCCTACTTTTTGCATATTTAAGGTGAGCTTTTCATGCCTCTACCCTCTCAATTTTTTCGTTCAGGGAGTACATGTTTGTCTTGTTTGTTGATGTGATGCAGAAATTCTTCTTAATATGCAATATATACATATGTATATGTATACATGGTGTGTTTGTGTGTGCGTGCATGTCAGGGCAACAAGCGCAAAAGGAGCAGGCTAAGGATATATTTAAAACCAGTCTGATCATGTCTTTTCTTCCTCCTCTTTTGCCTTTTTGTTTTCTCCTTCTTGTTCCTCTAAACATTTTCCAAGTCACTAGAGATATCTCTTCGTTATTTTCAAAGTAGAACCTCTGGGAGACACTAAACTGTAATGGGACAAAAGTAAACTTGATATTGTAGAATATATATATTATATCTTGTAATCAGATGAGGATTTCACCCTGGCTTCAAACAATTAATGATTTAGTGAGAATTTGAAATGGTTTCCAGCATGAGTAAACAAAATAAAACTAACCAACACTTTCTTGAAAACGATGGCAATTTATATAAGGTACTTGAGAAAGCAATCAAGAACCTTGGAATTTTTGCTCTTCCATTTTTCTAAGGATTAAAAATAATATCCCGTAGTCATATTTAATGCTTACCGTATGTGATTTACATATATATGTGCTATAATCCTTTGCTCTGATGTGATCTGCGCTCTCTTGTGGTAAAGTATTACGTAAAATTTTCAACTTCATGAGGCTAGTGTAAGTGCTAAGCAGGGGCAGATCTTGAATTTTTAATCAGCATGGACTATCCAAAAACTGCTTACCAGAATTAGTAGACGAGTGTGGGCTAATGGTTTTTCCCGCTAAGAGTGTACATAAATTTAAAGTAAATTTAATATATTTTAGGGTACTCGTCCAAACATACATCTGCCCATGGCATTAAGGGTAGTGCGTACATCCCATTGGTCTTGGATAATTTCATCTTTAATGTATACTTTTTCTGTATTGTCTAAAAAGAACCTAATTATACTCACTTTTACCTGTCTTTTCAGCCTTTCCATTTCTTGAAGTCCCAAAAATGTGTCACTTCTTCAAAAGTTCAAACCATTATGCTTTTCCTGTAATTTTCCGATTTTAATGACAAGTTATAAGCTAACCTTTTACTGGGAAAACTCTAACCGGCTATATTGTTACCGTTTATGGAAAAAGAATGTTTTCTAGGATCTCAACACACTGCAAAAGGGATGCAATTTTGGTGGGCCAGAGGTAGCTGGAAAACTATAACTGAAATAGCTGAACTATTCATGTCCACAAAGCTGATGTTGAAATTGTCATGTAAAAAATAATGAATGCTGTAGTGGCCTTACAATGCTAGTTTTGCAATTTTGAAGCATGTCATGCTAATTTGCATCTAGTATTCTATCATTGTAACAAGATAACGAAGGCTTGTTAATGAAAAGCTTTAGCTTAAGAATCCTATTGGTGGGATGTAAAGACTAACCTTCTACACTCCAGTACTGCCACTCTCCCTGAAGTGTAAGCTAATTTTCTCATATAAAACTGAGTCATTCGTTCACTGTCTTGCCCTATGAAATCCTACCTCTGCCTTCTTTTTAACTGCTCTGGCGGTATAGGGGCAGTTTTAGGACAGTGTGGATGAATATGACCTTTTTCTTAGAGTTACCACCTCACCTAAAAGCTTAAGCTTGTAGAGAGGATATTGATTTATTAATTTATTGTATTAACACGCCCCCTCATGTGCAGGATGATTTATTTAAAGCATGCACGTGGACAACTTAATTAAATGGGTGGCGGTAAGAATCGAACCTGTGCCGTTTTGCTTCCAAGCACTGATACCATTTTAGAGTTATCACCTTATCTCAAAGCTTAAGCTTGTAGAGAGGATATTGGTTTATTAATTTATTGTATTGATAGTTTTGGTACCATATATGTTTGCACGAAGATGTCAGCCATGTGAGTGAATTTGGAATGTTACTTTTAAGAGGTTGATAAGGTTATGAAAATCATCCTGGTTTCTGTCCTGTCTTTGTTTTAGTTTCAAATTTAAAGATGACTCCCGTTTTTGTTCTCTTTTTAGGACTAGAGAATGGCTTCCCTTTAAATGCTGGAAGGTGTTATCTGAGATTTGCTATTGGCTTTCCGAAAGGATAGTCCTTCATCAACTCAAGAAATTAGGTATGCTTGGTTATGTCAGTTTCGCGAAATCGTTCTATGCTGCTTTAGTTTAGCAGCAGTGCTTGAACAGCCGAAGCTTTTCTCATATATTTCCTTGCACTTGAAATGTCCAACTTGGATGGCGTTCAGGCATGTATAGTATGGGGGTAAATGAACACACCAGTATGAGTCAATGTGAGTAAATTATATGATTTATTGTGACTATGGAAGCATATATTGGCGAGCCTGGCGGTTCTTGGCAGACACAGCTGGAAATATTCCACTTGCTATGCATATTTTGGGTGAGCTATATAGTCGAGTTTCAGGGCAGAAGTTTTCAGCGAAAATCGGAACAATTTCCCAGTACCATGATATGGTATAACTTGTCTCATTCTCTTGTATGTTGCGACCTGGATTATGACTTGTGGTTTAGTGCTTCTAATGTTGTGTTTGGTATGAACTTATTATAAGATGCTTATCTTATTTAACGTTTATATAAAAAAAGTATGACTTGTTTTGAGCTTTTATAAGGTGCTTGTGATAAGATATTTTATTTGTAGTAAAAAATAAATCAAGAATAGATTGCTTATATCTTAAGAAAATTTTAGATTGTTTTGAGTTTGTATAAGATGGTTGTGGTAAAATGTCTCATATTTTATAAAATAAAAAGAGACAATGAACACTGCCTTCTTCACGTCAATAAAATAAGCATTTTATAATGAGCTTATGGCGACACACAGCATAAATCTTACTTTGGTGTTGTCCGATTTATTTTTGATGTATGAAATCTATCTTACCAGTTCTTCATCTTATTGTGCAACCTATCCATTGGAACCTCGAAAAGTTTGTGTTATTTTGCGATCATTAGTTTGTTTCTTTGTTCCTTACTGTACTTGAGATGTGGGTCGAGATGAGTTTTGTGACAGTGGACCTCATTGCGAAGGAGAGGCCTGTGGCAGTAGGCTTTTGCCGCTAAATTTAATGATCTTTGTTGAGGAAATCTTTTAAAACGGACTGCTCCTTGCGCCCTTGAAAAAAAAAAAAAAAAAGGGCTTGCATGATTTTTAGGCTTTATTGTGAGAGGCGGTGAGCGCAATGCCGGTTGGAAGAGCAACCCCCTTTGTTGGAAATGCATAAGATCAGAATTCCCATATTTGTTAAACTGAATCAAACTTAATTCTATTAGGTGGAGTCAATTATTTGAATTTGACAAAAACCAGTTATTTTTGTCGGGCTCCTCCTCTTCTGTTGGGTTCATGCATGTGAAATTTTTAAATTGTTTTCATCCCTCACTTTTATTTTTTTATTTGTTTTCTCTTCCTGCCAGTCTTACAAGGGGTTAATTTCACAACAAGTTCTTATTATTGCCATTATCTTTTAAATGGTCCTCATATTTTAAAATATTTAGATAGTTTTCAATGTTTTACAAATATAATTAAATTATTTTTTATTATTTAAAAACATTGATGTTAATCTTTCAATATTACAGAAAGATAGTCAAATAGTCCTCATTGTTTGAAAAAAAAGAAAGTTTATATTAGTTCTTAATATTTTATAAATTTATTCAAATTAGTTCTAGATTTAAGGAAAAAAATGAATAAAAAAAGATTGGGATTAATGTAAGCAAATTTATAAATTATTGAGGATTAATATTTTTTTTTCTAAATAATAGGAACTAGTTTGATTATTCTTATGAAATATTAAGGATTAATATAAATGTTTGTAAATAATAGGGATTATTTGATATATTTGTAAAATAATAAGGACTAATAATTTGAATTTTTTTTGTGAAATATGAGGTATTAATTTAGTATTTTAAAACAATAATAATCAATTTGAAAAAAGCGAAGAAGCCATCCGAATTGTTTGTGAAGTGAAATTTTTCTAATCTTATAATAATAATAATACATCCATCCCTAAAAATCTTTGAATAGGTATATCTACATGATCTTCCATTGACATGTCCAAACATCTTAACAAATGCTTCTTCCATATCTTCAATTGAGGTAGGTCATCTTTATCATTTCTTCTATCACATTGTTTCTTCTCTTGTTCGGGAGAAACTCTCTCCTGGTTATACTTTGATCAATTATAAGAAATTGTACCGTTAAAGTGGTATTTTTTTTTCATAACATCGTAATGTTACGAACAAAATTCTATGCTTCTGATTGTCCATATCACGTTATTGTGACGTTATGAATAGATTCCTTTTGTGCACATTGAGCAACCAAAATGCAAGTCGTTGGTAGTAGCGCAAAGTTATTAATTAGTCTGGGCCTCATGGAGTGGGTCAAGTGGCCTACATCTGATCCCATGCACATGCAGTGTCTAATATTTGGAAGAAGCTCCTACCTGACGCGCCCACTTCTGAACCACACGCTTCAAATAGTCCGGCCTATTGGCATGATTGTTCGTTTGAATTGATTTTTTTAAAAGTATTTTTTAAATAATTTTTAAAAAATAAATTTTTTGATAAGTTAAAAATTTTAATTTTTAAAAAAAATTGTATTTGAACATTTTTTTTATGAGTTTTAACTTTTTTGAAAACTAAATCAAATAGTTATTACAAAAGTAATATAATTTTTTAAGGAAAAAAAGTTTTTTCCTGAAAAAAAACCAATCCAAACAAGCCCTTAGGACAAGTTTAAATTGACTTTTTTTTTTAAAACTATTTTTATAATTTTCTTGAAAAAGTGTATTTTTGGGATGAAAATTATTAGTTTTAGAGAAAATTTTGAGTTTTTCTTTGATTTTTAACTTTTTTTAAAATTGAAGCTATTTATTTAATTGCAAAAAAATGTGTTATTTTCTCAAAAGAAAGTGATTTTCTATGAAAAAAATTAATCCAAATAGGTGGTTAGCTTACTTTAAAAATCTTTTACCCACGTTATTATATTATCAAAATAAATTTTAATTATAATAAAATAATGACACAATCACGAAAAATAAATCGTATTATAAAAAATTAAATAATTACATCATAATTTTACTGGCATTAATCTCAATAAAAGTTTATAACAACTATGAAAAAATCTAAATTCATTTTAGAACAGCTTTTTTTTTTTTTAACTCCCCACCCTCAACGTAATCCTTTGCTTTTCCTCGTAAAATTCGAAGTAAAATCATCACATCTAAAATTAATTTTAACTACTTGAGCAGGCTACTTCCAAAACCTCTCATTTTAGACAACGTTGCCATTAACGCTTTCATAACATTACGTGTGCACGCATGCATGATATCTGGTGCGTATATTGCCATATTGGTGCACGGACCAATTGCCTGAGACCCAAATGTTTGCATTGGCCCAGCTGGGGTATGCTACACACACACACACATATATATAATGCTTATTCTTCACTATCGATCTCTATTTGTTTTTCTTCTTTTTCTTTTTCGTCTCTAATTTTATGGCTTGGAATTTTTCAGTATCTATCATGGCATTTTAAGAGTATCATTCGTTCCTTATGTTTCACTACAAAAACGTACGAAGACACACACAATCTAAAACCACAATAAGTAAGACGACGATGGGTTAGATTTAAGGTGACAAGATTTATTTTACAACTCATTTTTTTACTTAAAGATCATTCCAGAAACCGTTATAATCTTATCACTTATTAGACTAAAATGTAAAATCCTGAATTAAAAGTCTTCAACATAGTATAGAAAATTGTTCTAGGTTCAATTAGTAAAGGCCATGAAGATCATAAACTAGATGATATATGGCCTAATCACAATCAATTTGGCGTGTTCATGAATGTTTCACCTACTTTTGCCTAATTTAGGGGTATGAAGTTTGTTTGTTTCCGTGGAGGTCAAGATTAAGTTTTACTTAATGATTATTACAACTTTCTAATGCTACAAGCAACATATTATTTATTTATTCTTTTTGTTCCTTATATTTTAGTTTTTAGTGTATCACGTGTACGGTTGCATAGGTATTGCCTTGTGAATGATGTCAAAAGAATTTTAGGATTTGTTTGGATGGCTTTCAGGAAATTTTTTTTTTCTGAAAAATGTATATTATTTTTGTAATAATTATTTAACTTAGCTTTTAAAAAAATTAAAATTAAAAAAATCTCAAATATAGCTCTTTTTAGAAGTTAGAACTTTTAACTTGTCAGAAAATACTTTTTAAAAAATTATTAAGAAAAGCACATTTAGAAAAGCCAATTCAAACGATTTCTTAATTTACTAAATTTGCTCACGAAAACGATATAGCAAAAGTTTGTTGGTCACACCTTTTCACTTGGACCTTAATTTCTGCACTATTTTAAGTGTATAGAGTTAATAGGGACATGATTTTTAACGGGAAGATCAGTAGATCTATTTAAGTAATGTCATAAAATAAGATAAGATTTAGTTTAATTTGATTTATTAGTAAAAATCATAATTTTCAAGTTAATAATAGGCAATGAGTAATGACTATAACATGAGGAAGATGAGCAACATGCAATCTTGCACCATTAAATTTATAAGTTATCATCTCATCTAAAAGTTAAAATTTATAAAATAGGAATTTATTGTATTTAGAACATGGCCTCTCCAATGCAGCTCTTGAGCCTAAAGATAAATAGTTTTAATGATTTTAAATAGGTGAGAGTAAATTTGAAACTCATAACTCAAGCTTGATAAATTACAATCTTATTTAAAATTTTTATATTTAAACAATTCTGATATTTTTCGGGGAATCCCATGAGAAAAGGACAGGCCTCCTTAATTACCGACATTAGAGGATGTCACTAAAGCAGATCATTAGTTCTTTTTCTTTAGCATTTCATGATTAGCGTTGTCTTCCTTTTCTGCCTAATTATTAAACATCGCCCAAAGAATGTTTACTATAATGCCAAAAAATCCTGGAGGGGTCCCTCTTTATTCATTATCATCATCTCCATTTTCACTCTCCACCTGAATAACTTTAGAGATTTAACTTTTCTTTAACATTACATATATTACAAGAAATAATCAACTATAATTAATCATTTGAAATTTTCATGTACTATTACCAAATTATCAATTCTCCAATTTATTCTTTCTCGTAACATTCTTATATATTATCACGAGTGGATTCACACTAACATGAGAGGATTTTGATCCTACTTTAGGTTCATATATTTTGAACCTTGCCATATGCATAGATTAGATCAATTTGATTTAGAGATGGGCCCGTCCTTGTTAGATCATATTCTTACTTGCCCCTATAAATTTCCTCCGAATTGTTTCTTAATTAATTCCTTTTTTTGGTCAACATATATGATATCCGAATCCAAAATTTCGAATCTCTGTGAACACTTTATAAAGTTTATGGTCACCTGGCCACAGATGATAGTAACTTTCAATTCTATCTAGGTATAGAAAGCATGCATGTAGCTTCACTTTGAATCTTTATGGCCACTTTCTGAGGTTCACAAATCACTTTATGATGTACTACTCGTACTAAATCTATGACCGGTAAAGAAAATAAGCTCCTTTTTCTTAGATATGCAAAAGATATGATCACCTACCGTTTGACTATTTTTATTGCATTTATAATTTTTAAACATATACGCTCAAGGGTTTCTTATTTAGAACCTGTTTGGTTCTATTAATTTTGTATCTTATAAACTTTTGGAAAAGAAGACTTTCTTGCATGCTTTCTACTATTTACATCTTATAAGTTTCAAATAAACTTAGCCAAACATGCTGTTAGTCTTCTTTCGAACATTTATATATGTCACTATTTACATAGCAATTTTTAACCTAAACAAACACTATGCAATTTATATTCTTGAAATAAGTGTGTCCCGTTTTCAAAACTTGTTTGTCGCGTGAGAGACTAATTAAATACGAAATTTAGTGGTTACAAATTAATATATAGTTTGTATATATATCAATAATTAGCATGGTCCCCATTGATCAACCAACCAATTAACATAACTTCGGGAGTTCTTTTTCCTAGTGTTCTGAAAACTGGACCGAAAACCAGTGAAGTAAGCAAGTCAAGTAGGGCCTAGAAGTCGGAAAACCAAAAAACCAAAAAAAACTACTCGGCGAACTGGATTGGACCGAGTAGAACCAGTCGAACCTGAATTTTAACTAAATTTGGAGTTTGTGGACTGCATGTTATTTTATTTGTTAGGCTTAACTTTGTTAATTGAGACAGCTACAGATCCACAATTAACCTAGAATAGTTTAAAGAAGGAAAAAAAAAAAGTAGAAAACAAAACATATTGTAATTTGCATGTAGCCTGGACCTAGCCTCTACTCTCTAGTACAACGGCGACTTTTCGACTTCTCACTCATTCGTTTAGACCTCAACGGCAATCCACACATAGACCCAAGAATTCTCGCAATCAGTTCTCGATTCTTCAAAAGTCGACCATGGTATATAGTTTTTGTTAAACATGAATTTTTGTTTTTGGTTAATTCAGTTTTTTGTTAAACATGGGCTTTTGTTTTGAATATTGGATTATCAAGGACGTTTATGCGATTATTTATCTTAATTTTTGGAACATTGCCATGAATTTAGGTCTTTTTTAAAATATATTTATACACATTAAACATATGAGTCATATTTTTCTTTTATCTTTTATTGTTTATTAGACGGATATAAGGCTAAAATATAAAGAGAATGTCATGCAAACGTTAGGCTGGTCGAACCAGCCAGATCAATTGACCAGAGAACCAATAAGGTATCCAATTCACTGGTCGGTCTAATTTTTAAAACATTACTTTTTCCTCTTAATCACTGTCCAAATCACGAAGATTATACTGTCACCTCAAAAACGGGTAAGGAGCATACAAAATTTTGTCTAGACTGCAGTATGCCCATGTACGAGAGAGAAAGATTAGACTTTTGTTTACAATCTTGGACGACTAAACACAGGATTAATTATATATATAAGTCTGCTTGATTTTGCGTAAACGATTGACACAGAAAAATGATTAGAAAAGGTGGGTTTGAAAACAACACGTCTTTGAGGTTTTGGGTATGTCACCTAAAACATGATCAAGCTGAGAAACACAAGCATTGTTTTCTTGCTTCTTTGCCTCACACCCCGCCCCCCCCCCTACCTCCCCGCTCCCCCCTCCCCTAACCCCCTCTTATCTAATGATGACAGAAGAAGTACCAAAAACACCTGGTCAGCCCTACTTCTTGGTGTCTCTGTCTTTGAAGCATTATTTTATATATATGTGCATAAATCTAAAATATATATGTGCCCTCCTTAAATTTGTGCAACATCAGAAGGGCCACTAATGACTAAATCATTATTCGCTAATCATCGTTAATCTCCTCGCAATCATATAATGTCTACCCTAATATGTAAATGTTTTTTTGTGTGTGTTTTTAAACGATTATTAATTAGTACTTGGCTCCACACTAATCTCTTCAGTGCTAACTATATTTTTTGTCAGCATCATATGTACTCCAATAAAAGGCAAATGCTAAATCACGTAAATATAATCCAGAGTAATTAAGGGCATGTTTAGATTGGTTTTTTTTTTAAGTGTTTTTTTTAACAGCTTTTTTGAGAAGTTAAAAATATTGGCTTCTAAAAAAGATATATTTGAGGTTTTTTTTTTTTTCAGAGTTTCAACTTTTTTGGAAGCCAAATCAAATAGTTATTACAAATTTAATGTAACTTTTTCAGTAAAAAAATATTTTTTTTCCTAAAAAATGCAATCCAAACAAACCCTTAAAGCAAGTTAACTCATTTGTGTTTTTGGCAAGCAACTAAATTAAATTTCAATTATCATTTAATCATTTTTGACAACTATAGAAGAATTTCTTAGTTTGAAAATCTCATGATTTATGGGTCAGGAAAACTAAGAATTTCACAGAAGACCTTCTTTTATTTGTGGTTAGCATGAAGTCACATCATTTTCAATGATTCTATATTCTGTACAAAACTAATGGAGGATTAAAATAAATAATAAATTATTAATTGAATTTTATAATTAAAAATATATTTTACGTGTAATTAACAAAATGAATCATCTTATGAACTGTAACATTTACGTTCTATTATATAACCTCATTTAATGTTATTATAAAAACAAAGTGGATTATCTTATGATTATGAATTATGACCTTTACCTCCAATAATTACCTCATCTAATGTCATCTTGACAATTGACAACTTTGATGGCCAGGGAAAGAGATTTGGAGTTTTCCTCCATATCATAGCACCATCAATTTCAAGTGACTTTTCCCACTTATCCACCAAGTGGTCACATGGTTTGCTACCCTAGTTGGATAAGATAATGACACACTAAAACAGAATTAGAAATGCCATCTACCAAAGTAAAACCAAGAACTTGATTAGAATTTAAGGATTAGAACGATTGATCTTCTTTGAATAGATGATGGACCATGACCGGATTTAAGAGTAAAAGATCATTGAGTCTTAGTGGTTTAAGTTGATGTACCACTTTAGAATTAAGGACTAATGCATGTATTCTCACAAATAAATCAAATTATATTATCACTACAGTTAAGATTAGGTAACTTGCAAAAGTGACCACACAAGAATCGGATGAGATCTGGGACCTGGGTGTGACGTCGGCCAAATAATCTCTGACTGTCAAATTAGAATATGTTGGCTATCTAGGTAGTTCAACTTGAAGATATTATGTTTAAATGAATTGACTTTTGTCTCATCTTACCTTGAGCTTAGTATTATACAGCATGTATAAGGTAACTATATATTAAATTGAAATATGTGTATAGACTCTTGCATGAGATAAGGATGATACTAGTCATGAAAAAATATGGTCTAGTCTTTAACTAACTTAAAATATTCGGTGAAATGTATGGTTATATTATGGAATTTTTAATTTTGAAATAAATTTAATATAATACAATATAAAATGATCTTCTTTTCATAAAAATAATAGATAGAAGTCCGCGCTACATGGAATAGGCTTTTGGTTTGTTAATTATTAGCTTAGCGAAGAATATGTTAGCTTTACCTGAAGATAATTTACACATGTCATTAGCTTATTGTTAAGCCGTGTCAATTAAAAGAAGGTTCTAATAGGCAACTAGCCTAACTTAAGTTATTTTCACGTATTGTCGGCTACAATAGTTTGGTGAAGTCATCTCATCTCCACAAACTGCTGAGTTTGTCTCCATCTAGCGCAACCCTACCTGCGTCAGCCCTCTGTAGATGGGCCATGTTTGGAATTATTAAGAAAACTTTTGAGCTGAAAGCTTCAAGAATATGATATATTGATATGCAAACTCCTGCCAATGGAGTGTACTTAAATTCTTGTTCTTGTATCACTAGTATATCTTCTTACAGGGATTAAAATCCATTTTTTCAATTAAATACATATTTTAAAAATATTTGAAGTATGTTTATATATGTTTTTAAGGGGGAAAAAAAAGACATGAGTATACTGACACTCACTAGTGTAATACGGCATACTATTGTCCTGGTCTTTTTGAATAATTTTTATTTGTAGACTTTTGTGGCAAGCTTCTTCAAATGGAAATTTCTTTTGAATATATATATATATATATATATATATATGTAAATGTATGTGTGTGTAAACTGATATGTATGACTAATTTGACATTTCTTTTGAATCTAATCTTAAAGGCTGCCATTATTCTCATTAGTCGAGTTCTTTTACTTCTGATTTATCTAAAACATTAAAGAAAAGTATAATGAATCTGCCCAACATTGGTGGAGAAAATATTATAATCGGAATTTAATTTTTCTTCAGTTTTTGGGCCAAACGTGTAAAAAAAAAAAAAAAAAGATGAAGAAGAAGAAGAAAACATAACATTTTTAAGAGAAAGGATTAATTTCTCTTATACTTCTTGAATTATAGTATTTGGGATAATCTAGTTTCTCAACAATCACAATGTGCCTTTAGTCCTGAATCATTAACAATTGACAACTTTAGCATATTTAACAAATTTCATCTTAAAACTAAAGAGAAATTACATGAGAAAGGCACATATGATAAAGAATAACATGAGGGAAGTTTTTTCTTGCGCAATTAACTTTCAAAAAATGTAAATTAGACTAACTTTATTTTATTGTCAACAACTTAAAAACTAAAAGGTACGCTGTAATAGTTCAGAAATCAAATTATTTCAACTGTCATATGAGAAATTAACCCAAAAAGGAAAAAAAAGAAAAAAAAAACATTAGGGGGTCCGTAATAAGAGTTGTATAGACCACCCACAGATCACACGGCAGATCTCAGTAGTCAGGGTCAAAAAGGTCGACGGAGAGAGAGAGAGTGGGGTTTCGGGGGTGGGGGTGTGGGCAACCGAAATCAAGATGCAAAGAATTGCCACCGGACCCACAAATCTCAGAGGTGAGCTGTTGCTTTATCCACATCTACTTCACTTTTCCACGCTCTTCTCTTTCCCTAAAGGCTCCTTTCACTTGTATACATGCACGATATAGACCGAAATAATTATTAAATTTTACTCGTAACGCAATAAATTTTGGGCATATTTTCTTCTCCGTAGGGCTAGCATAAGCCCCCTAGACTATGGTGTCAAAGAGAAATGTGATATACATGCTTTTGTACTAGATAGCCACTGTTGCCTCATCTGTGCCACTCGATAAAGAAAATCTACCTGTTCGTGGGATCATAATAAATATCAAGGGTTTCGCAGAGCCGCATGACATGACTTTATATCTTCCACAAACCTGTATGGATGTTTAGAACAATGGGGAAAATAGTAAGTGGATGTCCATTCATTTTCTTGTATACCTTATATATCTTTCATATCACCAAACTGCTCATACGCCATTACTTTGGCCGACTTCATAAAAGGAAATTTTGATAAGATGGGTGAGAATTTTTTGTTTTTTTTGAGGAAAAAACAAAAAATAAATAAGAACTTTTAGGTTTTCTTTCAATTACATTTCTATTCTTTTCTTTTCTTTTTCTCTTTTTTTTCCTTTTTACAATATGTGTCCACTCATAGAACGTTCGTGCAATGACCATTTTCATCCAACATAATGAAGAGTGCGGTTCACAAGTCGCAACAATCAAACAAGAGTAGATTAATTGCCTGATTTAGTTTACCTATATATATTCTGGTGGAAGAGAAGGGAGATATTAGTCATTTCATTTTCTTGACCTAAATTAAAACTTCAACAGAGTAGAGAGACACGGAGGTAGACCAAACCTCGTTTAAGCAAGTAAAAGTTTCGATGACATTATGACTTGATAGTTGTAGGACTTAGGGCTTGTTTGGATTGACTTTTTTTAAAAAAAAAAAATATTTTTTTTTGAAAAAATTATATTAAATTTGTAATAATTATTTAATTTGACTTACAAAAAAGTTAAAACTCTGAAAAAAAGTTCAAATACAACTTTTTTTAGAAGTCAGAATTTTCAGCTTCTAAAAAAATGCTGTTTGTCAAAAGTTGTTAAAAAAGCGCTTTTGAAAAAAGTCAATTCAAACGGGCCCTTATTCAAATTAGTTTTTTTAAAAGCATTTATATATATATATATGTATATATATATATATATATATTTTTTTTTTTTGAGGGAAGCTATGTTAAGATTACAAAGAGACAAATTTATGGGAAGGAACTCCCATCAAGTCTTCCCCAAGGACGCTTCACAGCTGGTGAGGCGGCTCCTCGATTATATAAGTATCTACTGACAACTATAGGCCAAAGTTAGCCATTCAATTTATACTTTTATTGACTTTTCGGTATACATGCTTGAAAGAATATCCTAGATATGTCACCAATATCCTCCTACTTTCTTCAATTATTGGCTGTAGAACAGTCCTCGGGTGATCCTCTCCTTTAATCCAAAGCATCTAGATTCTCGAGTCAGTTTCAATCTTTAGTTGGGTCACCCCTCTTCATGCGGCCAGCTTAAGACCTTCCAACAATGCTCACGCCTCTGCTATGTTGTTGGATGCATGTGCGGCGGTTCACTATTAATTTAATGTTATTAACTTAAATTATATATAATATATTTTAAATGATAATATATAAAAAGGAAAAATAGAAATAAAATATAGCTTTGAAGCTTTTGCGTATTTTAGTAGCAAAAAAGCTGGTGATATAATTTTGTTTGACGTATGAGATAAGCCTTTAACCAATTAAAACGTGATATAAGTCAATTATCTGACTTGGCACAAATGAAATCTACAATGAATTTCTAATCTAAATAAAATTCTTTTTCACACTAATCACCCTCGTATCTCTACTCCTGAGACACCACTTCATTCTCATCACTCGCACACATAGGCACATATACTTCACCTTTTTAATTGTTGGTGTAAGTTGCATCAAGTTATATCGGTAATTTATCATATAATTCATTTAATATTTTACAATAATTTATATTATTATTTTGTTAAAAATAACATCTATTTATTATTTATATAAATTAATTTATATTTATAGATCGATATTATAAATAAATTAATTAAAAGAATAAATGGTAAAAATTAAAAAATATAATTTTTACTTTTCATACATTATAATAAATGAAGTTTCATACTTTGAGCTAAGCATTGTACGAGTTATTGTAAATTTTCTTTTTAAGTTTTTAGAAGCTTTGCAAGGAATTATTTTTAGGTCTAAATCAAATAAGGAAACTTTTCAAAGAAGCATATATATATATATATATATGTATGTGTATATATATATATGTATATATGTATATATGTATATATATTGGCCCTTGTTGGCATTTATTTTAGAAAAGTGTAACCTTGTAAGAAGTCGAGTTTCATCAAACCATTCTTTTTATAATTTCCGCTTTGTTGTTCTTTTTCCAGCAGAGAAGTTTGAATAAAGTTGCGAAATGATGAAGCCACAGAATTGTAAAGTTCAAAAGCATCGATTCATCCTAGGTTAATTTTAAAAATTCCTTAACACTTGCATTTTTTTCTTTTTCCATTTCCTAAAAGGTACAATTTTAAATTTGAGACAACTAGTGACGCATCATGGTATGCTATTGCATCATATTTAACCAACTTATTTTGACAGCTTTTCAATATTGCTCCCACTCACACAAACACAGACTCTCTTGGGTTCTGAAAATAAAAAAGAAAAAGAAATATGCACTTCGGAAAATTATCGCTTTAATGGCTGGCATTTATCATACATAGTTAATAAAATGATCAGTGAAAAGACTTGAACTCAGAATTTTAGTGCCTTCAATAGTTTAATTTAGCAAGATGTGAAAGAACTGAAAACCGTAGTTAATTTCTTTTTCTCTTCAATTGAATTAAAAACCTACTCGAAAATCAAAGGCACCAATATTTAGTTGTGTGTTAGTAGCAACCATACTTTACAATCTCTTGAGAATAGATCTATTTATAAAGTTATAATACCATAATCGAAATTCAATAATTATGAATTGACATACGAGTACAAAGTTACGATAAAATAATTTATAATTATTAACGAGTAGCACTCTTGCTGATAGCATAATTAATATTATAAAAATATCTCCACTCCCACATCTATAACCTTTGTTGTATCTATCTCAATCACAATAAAACCAATTGAAAAGGAAACAAAAGAAAACTAGTTAGCAATGATCATGAAAGTCAGTATACACTAGAAGTTAAACATTTCCTGTAACTAAAAAGATCCACATAAAATTGTCAGCATGGAAAAAGTCAAGAAAACCCCTAGCTAGAGGACCATCCTAAGAGAGAGAGAGAGAGAAGAAAATAATAATGGAGAAAGGGGGAGTTGAGTAGTCCATTCATTTGAGGGCCTGTGACTGATACTGATTCGTACAGGAGAAAATCTCTGAATTATTTTTTCCCATCTAGAAATGAATTAGAAAAAGAGGATTCATTCATTAATGGCAGTACTCCACTGGCATGCACCACCATTATCATTCATTATCTGCCAATTCGACAACTCCCGTGATCAGGACATCTTCATTTGTTGTTGTTTGGGTCATCAGTGTATGAATTTACAACCTTAATTGGTCCTTCAACCATTATAACATCGTAGCTGCCGGAGCTGCCTGTCTGGTTGTGGTTTGGCTATAAGTATATATTGCCAAGTAAATTTCCTGAAACAAACAAGGTAAAATGGTAAATTGGTCATGTCAAAATTATCAATCAACAATTAAGCTCAGACAAAGTGTTTCTCGACCTTTGAAGGCTTGCGAAAGAGAGAAAGAGATAATGGAGCTATCAAGAACACCGGTATGGAGCGACTTTAACACTTAAGTCGGTAAAGATCTATCTCGAGTTATAAGTTTGTGAACAAGAGAACTAAAAGTTGTATGGTTGTGTGTTTCTCGTGTGTGGTAATGCACGGACATTTTTGAGGTAGTAAGAGTTTGATTAGGAATCTTCTCTCAACTGGCTAAGGATAAATCCTAGGCTTCCAATTCCAACTCCAATTTCAATACCAATATCATATATGGTGCATGATGAATTTGATTTTCCCTTGAATATAAAAATTACAAACTTACAATTATAAATATTATACAAATTTTCATTGATAATCATATATATATATGTTAAATTTATTATAATATTGTCACTCATTTGGTACGAGAGTTCATGAATCTCTTCATGAACGAATAGTACCAAAAAAAGTGGCTCTTTTTATATAGGCAAAGATGTTATAAGTAAAGGATAAATAAAAGTCAGAGCGTTTCGAAGTCGTGCTAAGATGCTAGGCTACGAAAATAGGAGAAAGGCTATAAAATGAAGGCGAAAAGGAAATATCTAATCGGACGTAACCTTATATTTGTTTGCAAGCACTCATAGTGCATGCAATACATATCTCCGATGTTTCTGGCATTTATCTAATTGACGGAATTCATCTGCATGACATGACATGACTTGTGCGGATGTTAGCAATTCGCTTCTTGATAATTGACCTTCTTTGCGTTTGTGCAATGAAACGACCCTCTTTTGTTGTGTTTGTGGAATGAAATGACTCATTTTTGTTGCGTTTGTAGGATGAAATGACGTGCTTTGCTTGCGCTTGTGGAATGAAATGATTCCCTTATTAGCTAACTGTAAAAATTGAGTCTTCCTTGCAGTCATTTTTCAAAATGAAAATTCTTCGATCGTTTCAGAATGATTTTGATTTTTTTCCCCTGATGATGACAAATCTTTGATATATACGTATGATGATTTTGAAAGTTTTCTAACCCTCAAATTTAGGAAAAAAGATAGTTTTAGGATCTAAACTTTACAAGATATAAAAATAAGGCCTGAACTTTAAAACATTTAATACAAGGGCTTAAACTTATGCAAAAGTAATGTTTTACATACTGTTAACTAACAGTATTAATTCTTTATTTATATGATTTCTTTTTTCCTTTTCAAATCTTAGGTGGAACTTTATTTTTCTTTAATAACTTACGTGGATTTTCCTGTAAGGCATTCAAATTCTACATGGAATATACACAAAAAATTATAAATTATAAGTTATCTCATATATGAAAACATATATAAATTTTAGACTTTTTTTTTGTGGGTTATGAGAATATAAATCAATCTACATATTTTTTTGGATTACTAATAAACAATTTTATATATCTTTAACATATAAATTAACTGTTTAATTAAGTATTAAAAAGAGAAGACATTTAAATAAATCACAATAAACAAAAAAAAAACCTATAAATATATGCTAACTTTATAAAGTAGAAATAATATGCTCATTTTCAAAACTATAAATAGTAATTCCTTATTTTACAGTTTATTTTGATTTATTTAAATTTGTTAGTGTTTAACACTTAAACCGCATAGTTAACTTATATTTTTAAAATTTTAAGTATATATGAGCTTTTTTATATTTAGTAACAAAAAATATGTAATTAATTTATATTCACATAGCTTACAAAAAAAGTCCAAAATTTATATATGTGCACATATATAAAAGCTAATAATTTATTAGTTTGTCTGTGTATGCCATATAAATTTAGAATGTCATATAAGAAATCCACTTAAGCTACAAAAGACAAATAAAATGCCACCTAATATTGAAAAGGAAAAAAAAATATCATATAAGCAAAGAATTAACACCGTTAATTAATGGCGTGTGAGATATCACTTTTTCATAAATTCAATTCCTTGTATTAAAGGTTTTGAAATTAAAACCCTTATTTTCAAATCTTATAAAGTTCAGTCCTAAAATTATTTTTTTCTCTTCAAATTTAAATGAAAAGATATTATATATGTAATTGGCCTACCACTTTCCAGCTATTGTGTTGTAAGAGTCAATAAATTGCCGCCGTCCTAGTCTTGGCCAGAAGTTTAGGCATCAGTTGACAAGTTTATATCGGAAACGACTCATTTTTTGTTGGCTCCATTGATTTATTTTGCCGCATCATCATCTACCTTAATTAAACAGATAATGAAAGCTGCCCCCAGGGACATAGGTGAGTTGGTAAGTGGCCAGGTGATTAGGGTGGAGACACCCTGACAACGCGGGATCGAGTCCGTGTGGCGGCAGTACTCCGCTGAAATATTGCGGGGGCTGTTGCTGGATTTCCACGCCCGTTGGTCCTCTCCCTGGTCGGGCTGCCACTCACGCACATCCCTCGATTTACCTCCCGCCTGGTTAAGGGGCCTCTGACCAGGTGGGAAAGGGGTTCTCCTTTAGTTAACCCTTTTGAGATAATGAAAGCTCGTAAAGTAGTGCGCTGTCTGATAGATTACCTTTCTGATAGAAGATTTGTATATGACGTTCTACAATTTTTTTCTTTTTTATGTAAGGAAGGATGAAGCCAGGGCCACTTACGTTATGATCTAATTTGGGTGAAGTTTCACCTTTTTTATATGTCAACATTCTATTATATCATATTTGAGATAAATTGCAAGGTATGTCCTTCTAATTTGTTGAAGTGCAGGAAATCACCTTATTGTGCTTTAATTAGCTCATCGTCCCTCGTATTTTATTCAAAATAATTGGGCCCTGTTGGGCGCAATTAGTAGACTAGATAGCAAAATTGTTTGAGTAACGGATAGATGTTGTGTTTTAGTGGTCGGATAACTGTTTTACTAGCAGATTGTATTAGATATGTTTAATAAGATTAGCTTTTGAGTTTACTGGTGAATGAAAAATAATGAAAAAAGACATTGGTATCGCGTTATTATTGTTATGATTATTATTATTATTGAAATAATTAAAATAATTTATTTTATAATTAAAAACATTTTATTAGTAAAGCATAATAAAATTACTTTTTTGGATAAATTAATTTTATTAATATTATAAATAAACAAATATTTTTTATTATAAAAATATTTTCTATTGACTGAAAATTTATATTTTCAAAGAAAAATAATAAATGGAGAATAAGACCAATACTTTTTTTAATATATTTTGATGTGGATAGAATTTGAAATTAATTTTGTGTTATTTTGTATTTATATTTGAGAAAGAAAATGTAAAAATATATAGAGATATTGGATAGAGAGTACAATTGTCAAAAAGATATTAAAGAGAGGGTAGTGTTGTTAAAAAACGATAAAACATTATACTCTATTTTAAAACACTAAGGCTATGTTTGGCAACAGTGTTTTAAGTAAAATTTAGTGTCTTGACCAAGTTAAAACACTATTTCCTCTCATTTTGGTTGTTTGGTAAAATAGTATTTTAAGTAGTGTCTTTATTCTTAATAGTGTTTGAAGTAATTTTTGTGAAAAACTAATATTATTAACGTTTCAAAAGAGAGTTTAATGTTTCACCTTTTTTTTTGGCAGTACTACCCTCTTTTTAACATCTTTTTGGTAATTGTACCCTCTATCTAATTTTGTTTACATGTTTACATTTTCTTTCATGAATATAGATACAAAATAACACAAAAATTAATTTGAAATTCTATCCATATTGAAATATATTAAAAAGTATAGGTCTTATTTGTCCATTCATTATTTTTTTGAAAATATAAATTTTCAATCAATTAAAATATTTCTGTAATAAAAAATATTTGTTTATAATATTAATAAAATTAATGTTAAAAAGGTAATTTTATTATACTTTATTAATAAAATATTATTTTAAGATAATATATTTAATTATAAAATAAATTATCTTAATTATTTTAATAATAATAATTATTATTATTATTATTATCATCATCATCATCATACAACAATAACCCGATGCCAATGCCTTTTTTGTCATTTTACATTCACTAGCTAACCCAACAGCTAGTTTTATTTAACGTATTTAAAACAATCTGTTAGTGAAACAGCTATTCGCTAACCATTAAAACACAACAGCTATCCACTACTTAAAACTGCTATCCACTATTCAAACAGCTATCTGCTATCTAATTTGCTAATTGCGCCGAACATGTTCTAATAATATTAACTTTTTACAAACACTACTTCAAACACTATTTGGAATAAAAATACTATTTAAAACACTGTCTTACCGAATAACAAAAAAGGGAGCAAGTAGTATTTTGACCTGGTTAAAATACTAAACACTACTCAAAACACTGTTATCGAACGAGGCCTTGAAGTTGACATCCTTATGGTGCTTTAATTAGCTCATCATCCTTCTAGGCAAACACAAATCATTTAGAAATTAATGATCCCATTCCACATCTATGCTCGTGGATATTCTTAATTATTTTTGTTGTGAGGATAAAATGGATCAGGAAAACATTTTGGCAATATCAAGCTTTCATAGGTTGCCGATCATTACATTATCTTAAAGGCTAGTCCTAGTCTCAATGTCGTTTTGGACCAAGCGATGACATTTGAATGCCACAACACATCATTGTAATTCATGGTATGCATGAAGATACGTGTGTGTATAAATTTATTATTCAAAAATAAAAACCTCTTTTTTTTATGACAAAAAAAAAATAATTTTAAGAATATCATATTAAATTTATCTCAAAATTATAAACTTCATAATACCGCAAATTATATTACACATTCACATTATAATACACCAAATGGTACATGCTACACTCACTAGATCTTACAATCTGGCCTTCAGATCAACATGAAATTTAACGAATTTATTAATTCACTCTCCTCATCCTGACGAAAGCAATACAACAATCCGATCGTCATTCAGACACCGGTAACACCTCCAACTACGAGCTTCAGAATCATTTACAAATTGTGAATATATCGTTAACAAGTTCTGAACATATTGTTCACAGATAATGAACATATCTTAAAGAGTCGTAAACACATAATTTATCATTATGAACATATGATATTTAACATGTATTATAAGAGTAATGGATAAGAAAAATTGTGAATAATTAAAAAGTTTGAACATAAAGTATCAAAATTATAAACATATAACATGCGATTTGTAAATAACTAAAAGTTGTGAAGTAAAAATTATAAACATATAATAAGTTGTGAACATGCTACTATAGGGTTTACAACACTAGGTGGTGTACAATATTTAGAATGTATGGTATCTAGAGTGTTATATTTTAATACATGAAATTAAACAAATAAAAAAAATCATAAAATTAGAATCTTTTCAATCTACGAGTTAAGACGCTATTATTATTCAATTACCCTCTTACTTTAACCTCATTTTGCAACCCTGCTTTTTATTCCTATCTCGAAGGTAGGCCACTTTGGTTAGCCTTTATTTCGGACGAGATGTTTATAGGAAATAACAAGAACGCAAAAAACTGTTTAGTCATAAAGATAATGATCGAATGAACAGAGAAAAGTCGAAGTGGATATGCATGCTCTCATGAAAAGCAACTACAAGATAAGTAACTTATCATCATACACCAGAAGCTGATTTATTCGATGCTTTATTATCGCCTCAAAATTTGCTGGGCACTTTTGCGTTTCTAATCTAGTTCCCTTGCTCCCTTCTTTTATAGTAAGGGAACATTAAAGAAGCACGATGAAAATCTAAGCCAACAAGTTGTTAGGGACCATGTCTATTCTGAAAACTACCTTTTTTCATTTTAGACATAATTACATCGTCATGACTAGGTTTTTGGAGGAATGGACCCTAGTAACCAAATTGTAGTTCTTTCTTCTTTCCGTTTCGAGTGGGGAAAAAAATTAATGTTTTGTAAAGGGGAGAAGAAAGTAAGCCTATCATGATGTATATAACGTGATAATTTAGAATGTACGATATTGGACCGTTCGTGAAATTATTATATTACAGTGGGTATTATATGTAAGAAATAATTAATTTATTTGGGGAACAGGTAGCAGTATTTTATATTTAAAACCTTTTCTTTTTAATTCATGTTGAGTAATTTGGAAGGCTAGATCAAAAGTATATCAATTTTGTTTTATATATCATGTAATTTCACGAGGCATAGCATCTATATAATTTGCAAGCGTTTATTCCTCTTCTTTCTTTTGAAACTTAATGGGTCGTAATAGATTTCTGATTCTCTATTTCTTTCGCATTTAGATAGGTTACTAAATAAATTAAAATAATGCTAATTTAAGTACAGAAGGCATATATACATCGTTTGCTTTGTTCTTCTGAATTATTCTAATGCTTTCAAGGCATGTGCTATACTTATGATGTAAGGGTCTATTTGAATTGACTTTTTTTCAAGAAAAAGTATTTTTTAAAAAAAAAATTATATTAAAATTTACAATAACTATTTGATTTAACTTTTAAAAAAGCTGAAACTTAAAAAAAAAAAAATTCAAATACAATTTTTTTAAAAGTCAGAAATTTTTAGCTTCTCAAAGAAGGTTGTTTTCCAAAAACTATAAAAAAAAACACTTTAAAAAAAAAGACAATTCAAACGGGCCCTAACTATACATTGAACTAATATTACTAACCAAAATTTTTCCTACTAGTTAAAATTGATTATATGAATTTAACCATATTCATTAATAGGTTTGTCTCCTCTATAATTAGTTTCATATACGTCAAATTTTGACTCTACAGGATATTGTGTGCATCTTTAACAAATATTAAATTATAAATGATCTCCTAATATATTGAAAGCTGAAACCATCTCAATTGATTCTCTTCCATCGTGTTAAATAGAGTTGGCAAACGAATAGGGTTGGATTGACCTGCCCGTCTAGAGCGGGTTAAACTAGTTGTTGGGCCGGGTCATTTTTTGGCGGGCCATCAAAGTGTTAGCCCACGCCCGACCTTTGGTGAATTGGGGAGCAGACGAGTCGACATGCGAGCTGGCGGGTTGGCAGGTTCACCGTCCGCCCTTCATATTTAAGAAAAATAAATTAAAACTATGCATTTCTAACAAAACAATTATGAAATCAAATACATAAACTCTTAATAAACCATAACATAAGATCATAATCAATCAAAAAATGATTATTAAGCTTAGATTACATGAGTAGTTATCCATGATTTTTTAAGAAAAAGGCAGGTTAAGAGGGTTAATTAGTTAAATAAGTTACGGGTTAGGCGAGTCATTTTTGCGGGTCCTAACCTCCTTTTTTGGTGGATTAGGCAGGTCGACTAGCAAGTTTTAACTGTTTTGCTAGCTCTAACAATGAACGAGTATTATGATTGTTTTGTCCAAAGTAGCTGATCAAACAATACCATGCAACATCAGAAATTCAATTTTCTTTTTGTTCAATTAAATAACGATTATTTACCAAGATTTATTAAGTATGTCAAATTGAAAAATGGTAGCAAAAGTGGTGCATCAGCAGGTTACAGCATTAGCATTTATGCTTCTTTCACACAAAGCATGTTCATCAAAGTAGTAGTGAGCTGCGCCCATAGTGCTATGGGGTCTACATGCTCTTCCCGCGGAAAAGACCTCAACTGCATATTTGACCTTTTCTTGACTCTTTGTTGATTACTTGAGCAAGCAATCAAGTAAAAATTCACTGTTTCAGCAACAATAGCATTTTTTGCTCACTGCTTCACCAATCAACCAAGCAAAATTTTCTACTGTTTTTCCTCTTTTTGCAAATTGCTATGGTTAATTGGGGCCATGTAATAAAAGGGACGTGAGGCTTATCACTTTACTACCCGTATCATTGACAATAATATTCATCCGAGGATTGTGCTAAAAGATAGATAATGATATTAATACAGTGTGTAATGCGTCTTTTGTCATGTTTCATTATTACATGTATATATAAAACTGTGCATATGAAAAGATTTCATATCTCAATGAAATAGTAAATCAAGCTCATTGTATATGCTTGTATATCTAAGAGGGTGTTTGGCTTGGTTTAGTTTATAAATACCTAAAAAAAAATAGCATCTCACATGTTTTTTACTATTTAAGTATTTATAAGTACCAAATAAGTAAAGCCAAACACCCTCTAAGTCTCGTTGTTATTGTCCCATTTACTACTTGAATATCATAAAAGTTAGAATTATTAGAATCATCAAATTAAGACTTGTATGGTCTCATTCTTTTATATAGTTCCTTTCATTACATAAGTTGAAAAGGAAGATATTTTAGCAAACGAACTTGCACAAACTTGCCGGCATACAATTACACTAGTGACCTAAATTTCTAGTCTATTATCCAATAAGGTATTTGATCATCCAAATACAAGATCGTGTACTTCAGTTTGCCCAACTTGTCCTTCAAAATAAAATCTAATCATTTTAAGGAGTTGCCAATTGGGGTTATGCTATTATTTATTGTATTTAAAACATCTCTTCAAGTGTAGACCTGATTTATTTTTTAGTCTTATACGTAAAAAATCTTAATAGTTTTTCTTTTAAACAGATGGTGCTTGAGAGTTTGATACTATGAGAAAATTATCACCTTACTTTTGTATTAGAGTAATCTTTTAGTTTAAATTGACAAGGCTTCTGTTGTACGAGTTAAATGCTATGGTACACTTTTGATAGCGACGAATAGAGAAGAACATTGACATGAGCCAACGTAAGTTTTTAATGTCACTGTCCTTGAGCCGTGAAGGACATAATAGTTTTTCATTGAAAAGTACTCAAAAAACATCTATCTATCTAGGCACATGGAAGAATCTTCTGATGAGTATTTAAGGCCGCTGTACACTAATTAATTTTTCTTATTCGACATGTCCTACGAAATAAATAATTGTGTGCATGGTTGTCTGAAATATATATATATATATATATATATATATATATATATATATACTATGAGAGAGTATAATAACACTCTCACCTATTTCGTTTTCATTTCCAGGAATTGAGTGAAACAGTCGAATAATAATTTAATGTAAATAAAAGTTTTGAAATTCAAACTTATATTCTTTTATAAAAAATATCATTCAATTTTTGATTAATTTAGATAATATATTGAGGTGTCTTCTTATAAGGGACAATTTTTTATTAATTGCTCAACCTCAGCTTGGTTATATGCCATTGTGGATTAAGATCAGCGCAGTATCACTTGAAATCAATACAGACTGGAATGCTGTGCACTGAGGTCAAATCATTCAATTTTGCACTATCTACACTTGCCCCCTACTTTTCTTGCCTATGCTTAAATTTCACAACAAACAAATTAGGGAAAACGTTCAAAATGACGTACAAGTCATGTATTAGAAGGGGATAAACCTCACACGCACATGAGACTCACAGGTATTTTCTCAGCCAAAACTTCTCGCTACTCACTTTTACGAATTAACAAGTTGGATTGAATGTTCTCTTAAATACAAAGCAAATTTTTTGCTAATTCATGGTAAACAGTTGTTACATGCCGGGTTTGCACTTTAAAATGTGATGAATCCCTGGATCATAAAATTTCTTTATGATCATCAATGACACAATCGACAATTTAGCAAGTTGAGGATATATTTGTTAATAAAGCTATAATATTATGAGCGAGAGTTAAGAATTCTGAACTATTAATATCATCATTAATAAAATAATGTGACTACTTCACAAATGTTTAACTTGCTTATAGGTTGAGGCATATAATATCTTTTATTTAAGGCTGAAAACTAAAATTCAGATTTGGCTCATATGTAGAACAAGTTTGATATTACGAGCATACAATGAGTCTAAATAAACTAGTTAATAGTTAGCCTTGAATTGTTGTTTGAGACTAGTATAACCTCCATAATTGTCATCTTTTTAGCACTTCATTACCTTTTTTTAACGTAAAAATGACAAAGAAATGACTCAATTATTGATCAAGTTTAATGATGTGTGTGATTTGTGTATGTTTGAATATATTGTTTTCATACACTTTCTAGGGTGTTTTGAGCTTTATTGAGTGTATTTAGGGTTGCATTTGTGCACTACTAGTCATATTTGTACATGTAAGTGTCAAAATGCATAAATGCTACACTAAGTGTCTTATTTCGTGTTTTAGACACATTTTGAGAGAAAGACTTGAGCTTAAAATGTTGATTCTTTAATCAAGGAGCCAAGCTAGGGTATAAATGCTACACTAAGTGTCTTATTTCGTGTTTTAGACAGATTTTGAGAGAAAGACTTGAGCTTAAAATATTGATTCTTTAATCAAGGAGCCAAGCTAGGGTTGATTTTGAGGAGAAGAAATGAAGAAAAGTCCATTTGGAAGCTCTCGGACGAAGAATGATGCAATCGAGCAAGAGCGGGGATGTGTGTTTTAGGAGAAGAAATTAAGCTTGGTTGAAGATGTAAAGAGTATGAACAAAGTTTGGAGATGTTTATATGCATGAAAAGATGAAGAAAAATGGCTTTGGAGGTCCCTGGAAGCGATAGGAGGCAATAGAAAAAATCGTGAGTAAATCAAAGCCAAAACGCACAAGTTATGAACATTTTAGTTGTCATAGCTGGTCGACCCCTTGCCAAGGCCAAGCCTTTGGCCAAGTCAGAATGTTCACTTTCTAGGCTGGACTCCCTCTTCCCTATGCCAGGCCCTAGGCTAGGTCAACTGACTGTGGGCTAAAATAGCTACAAATAGCTCGTTTTAGGCCATTTTAAGGGGAGAAACCCATTAATCCTAACCTTTTTTCCACTTTAATTAACACCTCCATATGCCATCTAAACCCCATACCAAGTTAGGATTGAAGCATTTAACAAGAATTTGAAAGGCTTGTATGGATTTGGAAGCAAGATGTAGAGGAGTTCTTCTTGTTCTTTCTCTAGATCTTGTAAATATATTGTTAGAATAGGCCAGATCTTTGGGTCTTTGTTGTTGTATATTATATTAAGGCTACGAATAAAGGATTGTATGCTTGTTTACATTGATTAATGGCATGATTCAATATATCTATGTATTGAAAATCAAACGTGTTTATGTTTTTGTTAAAATGCCTAAGTGAAGATGTATGTATTCTTTTTTGCCTAAATGAGATCGGTAGTGGTTCCACCTTAGCTTTCATCCATGCTAATGGCATGAGTCTTATTTGCAACTAATGTGTGTTGATTAATATGCTTAATAGATGACTTAGTGTGATAAGAGTATACCTCTAGTCTAAAACAATACTAAAAGGGTACCCACTTGCACGAGTTAATGCTCTAGGAGTCTAATCTCTAGTCTGAAACAATACTTATAGGTTAGTCTTTCGAGTAGGACATTAATCAATACCAAAGAGAATTTAGTTAACTAAGCCCTAAAACCCTAGGTCAAAAGGATAGAGGTGGCAAAACGGATTGAGGTCTGCTGGTCGACCCGCCTAACCCTCCAAAAAAGAGGATTAGGGTTATTGGTTCAATGACCCGCTAGACAAATAGGTCGACCTGACCCAACCTGCCAAATATGCGAGTCAGGTTGGGTCAACCTACAGGTGATCAGCGAACCCATAAAAAATGACCTATCTAACCAGCCAAAACAACCCGTGAACCTGCCTAACTCACCAAAATGACCCGCCAACCCACTTAATCGGCTAAAACGACCCATAGAACCCACCTAACCCGCCAAAAATGACCAGCGAGCTCGAAAAAATGACCCGTTTAACCTACCAAAATAACTTGTCTAACCCACCAATCCATTAGGGTTGATTTAAGGTTTTAATACCCCTGGCTCGTTGGATAAACGGGGTGACTTCACCCGACTCGACCCGACCCACCTGCCATAAATGGGTCGTGTTGACCTGCGAGTATCCGTTTGCCAGCTCTATATAAGAACCACGTTATATTCTAGAGAGATCTACTTAGGGTAGACCTGCATCGAGTCCTAGTGGATACTAAGGTTAGTTAGCTAAGGTCTCCAAGAAAGCAATCAAGTGATAGATAGCCCAAACCATTATCATAGCCAAAGTCTAGTTGTAATGCAATCACCTTAGATCTCTTTCCATCTTGTAGAGCTTTCTTTCCTTAGCTTGACACTCTAGGTTCCTCTATTAGATTATGTTAGCTTAGGTTTATTTTTCTTTCTCCGAGCTCTCTTTAATCCTAAAGAAAGCACACACTCGTACGTAACTAGTTTTAGATACCGAGAACGTAGAGACCAAACTAAGGTAGCCTTTCTGTGGAAATGATACCCGCATGCACGCATTATACTAAACACGATCCATACGCTTGTGAATGTAAAACTTGGTTGTATTTGTGCCTCATTGTCACACACCTCCTAGTATAGGATATCAACTAATCTAAACGAACTACTTAATAGTTAATCTTGAATTGTTCTCTATACCATAATGGCTTTCACAATCACTGTTTTTTAACACTTAATAGGTGTTTGGTTCATGGAACCATGGAAGATTCCTGGGAAAGCGAATTCAAGAATGTGATATTCCTGCGTTTAGTTTGCAGAATGAAAAATGATTCCCAGGCATCTTGCATTCCCGAGAATGCAATATTCCTATGATTTGCTCAATTTCCATTCCCACGCAAGGGGGTGGGAATCCAACATTCCTAAGTTGTCAGAATGTGTAAAATAATTAAAAAGATTAAAAAAACCTATATTTAAGACCTTCTAATTATGATAAGTATTAACAATAATAAAAAATAATTAATAAATAATAATAGGTGTTTTGTCTTAAAACATGATAAGCACCCCCAGTCTGGGGTGAAGACGAGGATGGCAAAATTGTTGATAAAAATAAAAATAATTAATAATTAATTTAAAAAGAATAATTAAAAATAAAAAGATATTTAAAAATTAATGAACAAAAAAAATAATTAATTAAGATAAAAATAAAATAATAATTAAAATTTCAAAATAGAAAATAATTAAAAATTAAAAATTAAAATTAAATTCAAATAATAATTAATAATTAATTAAATAATAATAATTTTAAAAACAAATTTAAATAATCAAAAATAAAAATAAAATAATTATAATAAATAATAAGTAATTGTTAATTAAAAATGATTCATCAATTCAAAATTAATAAAATAATAATTAATTTATTAATTAATTAGTTTATAATTTAATTATTTAAAAAAGTAAACTAAATTAAAAATTAATATTTAATTAATTATTAAAATTTAAATATTAATTAATTAGGTAAAATCATTGATTAAAAATGGGTAATAATTAATTAAATTAATTTATAGTTAATTAAAAATTAAAACCAATGAAATAAATAAATAAATAGTAATAATAATAAATTAATTAAGAGACATTTTTGTAAAATAACTCAAAATTTCCAGCAATATTAGTTTTTAAATAAATATGTCGAGTTAACATTCTTGGGAATATTTTTGATATGCCAAATAATTTTTAGATCATTTTCAAGAATCACATTCCTAGGAATCAAATTCCTAGGAATGTGGTTCCCAGGAATGGTTTTTAATTTTCTGAACCAAAATGCCCCCTTAATTACCATTTCTTTGCACGTGAATAAAACAAAGGAATTATAAAAATGGGCAATCTATTAATCTTTATTTTTCTAGGGTCTGATTGAAGCATGATTCATTTTGTTAAACATAAATAAGATTTGGTTATAAAATCAACTAATTAATATGGAGAGTAGTCTAGAACTTTATATGATAAATTTGAGTTTTGAGAAATCATGTGGGACGTCTATATGCTTTAACACCTATTCACTTGTGAGTCAAAATAGTGTATGGATTCGACTTCGATGATCATGTGACCCTTTAACACCTATTCACTTGTGAGTCAAAATAGTGTATGGATTCGACTTTGATGATCATGTGACCCACTTCGATAGATGGACTTAGACTTTGATATGATTGTGTGACCTTTGATAGATGGACTTGGACTTTAATCATCTACACCAAACATTCAGATTTTATATCTTATTAAGAATAGCTAATGTTTCATCGCAAAATTAATTAATAAATACAAATAGTGACTCAATACCTTGTACGATGGGTTTGAGCCTTGAGCATTTTTTACATGGGACATCTATATATTTTAACATATTTAGTAATTACTTTTCTTTACCATGATATATATAATAAATTTGGAACATCATAAATTCATAATATTATAAAAAAAAATTTATATAAAATAGCACGTCCTTCATAAATATACAGGGTCCAAATCCGTATAAATTGACATCGGAAGAAACTAGTGGTTGTGTTGGGTGGATTGATTGCTTGGAGCCTAGAGGATAGAGAAACACGCAGGCATAGGTACATACATATTCCATATATCCACAAAAGTAAAATTATTATAGCGTTTGAAAAGGGCAAAAAAAAAAAAAGAAAAAAAGCACAAGCAAAAGAGGGAAGCAGTAGTATTTAGTACACTTTAACTTGTACAATTTCCATTGCTGGCACCTATTCAGCTGTGCCAAGCCAATATCATTTCTATTGCTTCCTTTCTAGACCTATATATATAAATATGCATAACTGTTTCTTGAATAAATACCTGCATTTATACAAGTGTGTATGTGTGGTGTGAAAAAGTAAGATTTTGGAAGTCATTAGCTGTGGAAGCTACTTTCTTTTTTTAGCTAAATCTGTTACATTGCGTAAAACAAATCCTGGGTTTTTTTTTTGGCTGTGTTTCGAGGCAAATTTTGGCTTGTTTTAAGCAACGTTGAGAAGTCGTAAGCCTGTAGGGAAAAGCTGAGATCTGAAAAAGCTGTTAGAGAGTTTTTGGCTTTTTGGGTGTTCTTGGCTGTGCTTGTTTTAAAAGCTCGGATTTTGATGAGATTGGAGCTGAAATGTGGTAGTCTTTCGTCTAAAAAGATTTGGAAACATTAAGCTTTTACCTTTCGTCTCAAATTTGGTGTATTTGAGGGGGTGTTGGGTGAAGAAGATAAAAGTGGTAATGAAGCTGAAATCTTTTGCTTCTTGTATTGGAACAGGTTTTGGTTGAAGAGTTCTCAAGAGGGTAACAGAAAAGCTATCATCTTGGTTCATTATCTTCATATGAAGCTTTAATATACAGAAATTTGTTCAATTGTTTCTGAAACAATTGGTGGTTAGGTGGTGGTGGTGGTGGTGGAGGGGAAAAGTTTTTTCTTACTGCATGGTAATTCTTGTGGGGTTAGGGAGAGGGGAAAGTGAAGTAGTATGCTGATTTTGGGTAAAAAGGAGGTGCAAGAAGCTTCTTTTCACTGCTTTGAGTTGGTTATTTTTGGGGTGGGTTGGTGGTGGTTGTAGTCTTTGGTTGCTGCAGTGGTGCCTACACATCATCCTGTTGAATCTGCAGAAATGAGGCTTGCTGGTGCTTGTTTCAATCAGCAGTCTCCTGAAGGTAAAAACTCTTTCTTTTTTGGTTTTTCTGTTTAGCTATGATCCTGTTTCTAGCTCGCTTGCTTTATGGTGCTTGAATTTGTGTTTGTCCTAGCTGTATAAGTGCAGCAACGGCCCCACTCTTCCTCCTCCTCCACCCCCCCTCCCCAAATTGTTTTCTTCACTGGTTAAGCAGATGATCTGTCCAAAAGATGTGTTTTTTGGACTTCTTCAGATTAAATTATGAGTTCTTCCTGAGGATTTTGTGAAAGAGACTCGCGAAGGTTTACCTTGTAGTTCTCCACCTGGCCTTCTTTCACTTCTCATTTAAAATTTGGATGCAGAAGCATGTAGAATTCTTAGTTCATCTCTGAAAGAGCTATCTTGTTCCTAGTGCTTTTGGTCTTTGGAGTTGTCTGCAATTCTCTTCCAGGCAATTGTGCTTTTAGTACAACCGCTAAATTATCCATGATCTCTTCTTAATGCGTCATTAGGTTGAGATCTGCGAGATGGGGTTTCTTATTGGTGGTTCTATAACTAGAATTTGATAATCAGCTGGTTGAGACTTCAGCAATTTATAATTCTTTTGGAATTTGAGTTGCAGGGGACAAGAGGTGTTTGAACTCTGAACTATGGCATGCTTGTGCGGGTCCTCTTGTTTCACTACCTGCTGTTGGAAGCCGTGTGGTATATTTCCCTCAAGGTCACAGTGAGCAGGTTTGTTTCTTGCTCATACAGCCGAACTATGTTGATATAAATTCAAACAGAGTTGAAGAGATGTAGAAAAGCTGAGTTCAACATGAAAGGAAGAGCCCTGGGGAGAGGGGAACTCGAGGGGACAACTTTGTAACCTTGCAATTGACCAGAGCAATTTGATCATGCTCTCTGTTGTTATAATGCTCCTTGGTACTTAAAATGGTTAATCTTAGATATGATAGTGCGTTTGCTGCATTGTGGACCTTGAGAAGGCCTTAAGAGGCCCCATCCTCTTCTGTGGTCTTATTTTCACCACCAAGTCCTTGCGACGCGTCTTCTCTTGATCTATGAAGTTTTATTTTCGTAGTGCCTATGCCCACAGCCACAAGATCAGGCTAATCCTGGCTTAGTTTATGTTTCCTATATCGTATTGCATTCTTGTTGGATTTTCTACTTGCAGATAGCTTTAAATAATTATGATTCTAGCTGGGTGTTCAAGGATCTCTTATATTATATATGAATGACCATTTGTCTGTGCTAAAAATATAATAAATCTGAACATTTCCTGCTGTATTTGCATTTTGGAAAGAAGCAATTTTTGCTGTATTAAGCCTTTGTTTTGTGCCGAATGATACTTACCATGTCGTAAACAATTGTAAACTCATAAGTTTTTGAATTTGCTAAGGTTGCTGCATCAACCAACAAGGAAGTCGATGCTCAAATCCCTAATTATCCAAGCTTACCTCCTCAACTTATCTGTCAGCTTCATAATGTTACCATGCATGTAAGTGGCCTTCACCATTTGTCACCATTTGTCTTGGCGTAGGAAGTTGTCTTATGGGCTGGTTCTTGTGACTGAACTTTTACTCACTTCAGGCTGATGTGGAGACAGATGAGGTTTATGCTCAAATGACCTTGCAGCCACTGAGTCCAGTATGTCAACTTGGTGACAATAATTTTATGGTTCATTGCTTCTGTTCTCTTTTGATGAAATGTGAATGAATCATTTTCCAGCAAGAGCAAAAGGAGGCCTCTTTCCTCCCAGCGGATTTAGGTTGCCCCAGCAAACAGCCAACAAACTACTTCTGCAAAACACTGACCGCCAGTGACACAAGTACTCATGGTGGATTTTCAGTTCCTCGCCGAGCAGCCGAAAAAGTGTTCCCTCCACTGGTACTTTCTTTTGTTTCTTTTCCTTTTGCTTTTCCTTTTTGAGTAGGATGAGAAAAGAAGGTATCTGGGGCATAACTTCTGAATGTACAATTTTGATTACAGGATTTTTCCCAGCAACCACCAGCACAAGAGTTGATAGCAAGAGATCTGCATGACAATGAGTGGAAATTCAGACATATTTTTCGAGGTAAGTTTGTCTAAATGGGGGATTAGTTCTCTTCTCATTCTAAAATGGTAAAGGAAGGAAAAGATGCAAGGTTGTGCAGCAATTGTCTGCTAAAGTATGCTTTTGATAAGCATCTGAGATTCTTATTTCTTTTCTGAAATTTAGGGTTAGATCCAGTCTTTTCTGGAGTCTCCTGCACCTGTTTAAATCTTGGCCCTGAACACATAGTTATGGGGTGAACTTAAATATTTCAAGCATAGTATGGAAATGGCATTTGCTATGCAGATTCCTGATGCTAATGGTTTCTTATTGTTCTTATTACAGGTCAACCTAAGAGACATCTCCTTACGACAGGTTGGAGTGTCTTTGTTAGTGCAAAAAGACTTGTTGCTGGGGATTCAGTTATTTTTATATGGTAGGCAAACACTTGGTTGGTAATATTTTATTTATGCTAGATGGTTTATCCTCGACATTACAAATTGCATGGGTACTGAGTTAGCAATTGATTCATTTAACTGCTCTTACTAGCTTAATTAGCCAAATTAAGACGTTGAGATTGAGTTTCTATAATGCATCCATCAAGTTGCGTCTATTCTCTATGTAACCTGAATCTGCTATTGAAAATTAAGAATTGGAGTACATTGAACCGATTTCAGTCACTGATCTAGTTGGTTATATACAATTTCTGTTATGATCTGCATACTGGACATATTTTAATTTGACAAGCTTGGCTAATAGTGTATGTGTATGTTGAACAAAATTTGAACTTGATATATTCATCAGGAATGAGAGGAATCAATTGCTTCTGGGTATTCGGCGAGCCAATCGACCCCAAACTGTCATGCCTTCATCAGTTTTGTCAAGTGATAGCATGCATTTAGGGCTTCTTGCTGCTGCAGCTCATGCAGCGGCAACCAATAGCCCTTTCTCCATATTCTACAATCCAAGGTGAAGCTGTTGGCACTTTGAACAACTAGATAACTGTTTAAGTACATGGTGCGGCCGATGTATTTTCTGCATCTACTCACATGTGTTCAAATTCAGGGCTAGCCCTTCAGAATTTGTCATACCACTAGCTAAGTACGTTAAGGCGGTGTATCACACTCGGGTTTCTGTCGGTATGCGCTTCAGGATGCTGTTTGAGACGGAAGATTCAAGTGTCCGCCGGTATGTCTTACTTGTGAAGTTTGGCATGGTTCTCTTTCTACTTGGCTTCTTTTTTTCTTCTTGGGACTGTTGTTTAACTATGATGACTGATAATGATGATTTGTTCTCAGCTATATGGGCACAATCACTGGCATCAGCGATTTAGATCCTGCACGTTGGCCAAACTCGCATTGGCGCTCAGTGAAGGTATGTTGACTATTGTATCATTCTCCTGCTAATTTCTTGTACTTGTATTGTTGAATTATACATTCCTCCAACAGAGAAAAATCACCAACTCTAAGTCTACCGTACCGTATAAGATCTTGAGCTACTCCTATTAGCACAAAGTGGTTTTAGAATGGGACAACATGATTTTTTTAACATGTGCACGCAACAGTTTTAACATTTTTGTCTCTTAATTGTGCAGGTCGGCTGGGATGAATCTACTGCTGGAGAGAGGCAACTGCGAGTATCACTGTGGGAGATTGAACCTCTGACAACATTTCCCATGTATTCATCAACATTTCCTCTGAGGCTTAAACGACCTTGGCCACCAGGATTGCCTGCCTTCAGTGGTAAATGAGTACTTTTTTGGAATTATGCACCTCTTTGTTACCATGAGAACAAATCCACCCCCCCCCCCGGTGTGCGCGCGGGGGTCCCAACCAGCCCACAGAACACCAAAACCAAACCCAACGGACCGAGTGGCAGAAAAGAAAAATGATGGAAGACTGTGAATCTCCTAATCTTCCGTTGCAGTATAAATGTATAATTTTGAGGTCTTGCCGGGGGGATCAGCCCTGCCTTAACTAAATTTCCAGACTTCTAGTCCCTTTTTTAGCCTTTCTGATTGATTTCTATCCACTGCTTGACTGGTAGGATCTAATATTGTAATTCTGTGAGGTTGAGTACATGTGTTCTTCATAATAGGTATGAAAGATGATATGGGAATGAATTCTTCTCTCGTGTGGCTCCACGGAGATATGGGAGAACGTGGAATGCAGTCTCTTAATTTCCCAGGAACTGGGGTAACGCCCTGGATGCAGCCAAGGCTTGATCCCTCAATGATTGGCATGCAAAATGATGTTTACCAAGCTATGGCTGCAGCTGCTTTTCAAGAGATGAGGAATGTGGATCCTTCCAAACAGGCCCTCGCATCATTTCTTCAATTTCAGCAGCAAGGTATTGCAAACAGACCTCCTGGTCTAATTCAGCATCCGATGTTGCCACAATCTCTTGTTCAACCTACCTTTCTCCAAAGCCTTCCAGAAAACCAATCCCAGGCGCAAAATCACTCTCAGGCAGATCTTCTTCAGCTGCAAACTCAGTCTCAGGCAAATCTTCTGCAGCGTCAGAATTTATTTAGTAATATCCAGCATCAGCCACGGCAACATCCTCCGCAACAGCAACACCAACGATTAATTGATCATCAGCAAGTTTGTGGTGTTGTTTCTGGCCTGCCTCAATTGGGTTCCAACTCTCAAGCTGAGTCTTCAGCCATCCAGCCTCAATCAACTCCTAATTCTCAAGCCTGCTCAACAACAATGCAAATCATCTCTTCCACTCAGCAGATGAACTTGTCTGACTCCAATGCAAACCCTGCCACCAGCTCTATCATATCTCCACTACACAGTCTAATGGGTTCCGTCCCCCAGGATGAAGCAGCTCATCTTCTCAGTGTGCCTCGCTCAAGCACCTTTATGTCTTCCACTGGCTGGCCTCCAAAGCGGGTTGCAGTTGATCCTCTTCTTCCTTCTGGGTCATCACAATGTATTTCAGCCCAGATGGATCAGTTGGGTTCACCCAATGCAAGCATATCCCAAAATGCTGTTTCTTTGCCACCATTTCCTGGTAGGGAGTGCTCGATAGGCCAGGAAGAAAGCAATGATCCTCAGAATCACCTACTTTTTGGGGTCAATATTGATTCCTGCTCTCTTCTTTTGCATAACGGGATGTCAGTTGTTAACGACAGCAACTCCACAACAATACCACTTGCTTCTCGAACCTATATGAGTACCGCAGGTACTGATTTCTCAGTGAGTCCAGCAATGACGCATTCCAGTTTTATTAATGAATCAGGATTCCTGCATGCTTCTGAAATTGTTGGACAAGAAAACTCAACTAACAGAACCTTCGTCAAGGTAAGTTGCCCGATATATCTCAATTTGGCATCAATGCTACTGTCTTACACATTTCGTTCCCTCACCTCCTCTGGATGATTGAGTATGGTCTCTTTATTTGCCAACCAAAGCCTTCTCTCCTTAACCACCTAACAGGGCAAAACATATCTTTGTATCCTATTGTTTTGATTTTTTGCGGGGCTGGTGTTTCTGTAATCTATACCCTACTTTCTTGTAGGTCTCATCCAGCTATTGCTTGGACCTGCTTGTGCAAATATGTTCTTACAAAGAACATGGGGTTTTTAACATAAGTATCTCCATTGATGGCAGGTTTACAAGTCAGGGTCATTCGGAAGATCGCTAGATATCTCCAAATTTAGCAGCTATCATGAGCTGCGCAGTGAGCTCGCTCGCATGTTTGGCCTTGAAGGCCAGTTGGAATACCCTTTGAGATCAGGCTGGCAGCTTGTATTTGTTGACCAGGAGAATGACGAGCTTCTCCTCGGTGATGGTCCCTGGCAGTGAGTTTCTTTGTCTACAGCTATCACATGGAAATTTTGACCTCATTTTCTTTTCTCAGTTATCTCATTTGAATATGCTTAAGGGGAAGAATGGGCATCTGTTAGCTTGACACAACCTTGGTGTCAAACATTAGCAGTAGTTCTAGCACATTTATTGGCTCTTAACAACACGGGATTCATGCTTCTCTTTCTTTTAATATCTTTTATGTGCATATGATTGTGTGCTAACAAGTACAGAATGTTAACTGGTTTAATATCACTGTGATTTTGAAATATCAAGACACAAAAAGCAACATCCACGCATTTCCATATGTAGTTATCATCGATTACTTCACAACTATATTTGTAACCTTGGTGTTTGTGAAGGCTTCTAACAAGTACATTATATTCCTTGTTCAGATTTGATCTTCACTTTTTTCATTACGTTGCAGGGAGTTCGTAAACAGTGTATGGTGTATCAAGATACTTTCGCCAGAAGAGGTGCAGCAGATGGGCAAACGAGTCGTAAGCCTTCCAAGCTCGGTTCCAATTCCAAGGCTTCCCAATAGCACCTGTGATGATTATGTTAGCAGACAGGAGCATAGGAATGTGAGCACTGGGATCATGTCTGTTGGATCTCTGGACTACTAAGACAATTTTACCGGTCAAGGAGCTCACTACTCTTTGTAATATTAGAATTTCCTTGCCAATTCTTGTAATAGAAAGTAAATGCCTGTTTCTTGAGTGCAGCTTATATAGATGCTGTCAGATAGATGCCTCTTTCTATGCCTTGAAACACACTAGGCTATATTCGTTTTTTACAGTAAGTGTTTGTGAAATATCTAATCTATGTTATTATAATGCAATGCCTTTCTGCTTAAGCTTCGCCTGCTTTTAGCATTTAACCTGTGAAGTCTGCATGAACGGTGGTTTTACTTCACATTTGGCCATACGATTTTAGGCTTGCAAGAAAAGCACAAACAGAGGAAAGCGGAGGAGAGTAAAGTACAACAGCTTTCTTTACATTTGTGCCAGTTTATTGCTATTCTCTCATGGACCATATATATATGTATATGCATTCTTTTGCACGGGTAGCGAAACTTTCGATATCTTTAGGTGGGTGGTCTTGTAAGCGACCAACTACCCTAACGGTTGAGAGCCACCTGTGGGTCTTACAATGCGCGTAGGTCCACGCGCTCATGAGGTCTTTCTCAAGCTTTCTCCACACCTATGGTGTGTTATGACGAATGCAGAAATATCTTATCAATGCAGAAGATCAAAAGGGAGTTTGCATGTATTCCATGCCAGGCTAGACATGTGGGGTTGCCGAAAAAGATAAGAGACTTGGAGGAATGGACTTGTGACAATGCAAAGCCACCATCTAACAATAATGGCGCCTGCCAATTTAAGGGTAGGGTTGGCGTTCCAACAACCCTAAGAAAACTCTAAGCAAGGGTGGGGTTGGGTGAGCCCTTTTTGGTTTCGGACACATTTGGCTCCATCTTCTGATGCTTACACACAAGCGACCTGTTTGTTTGCACGTGAGGAGATGTATTTAGCACAGTGCATGGTTATTCCGAAATGAATTTTCTCGTAACTTTGTAATGTTAGAGGATTACGCAGTTCACACGAGCATTCGGTAGTCTTAAATTTTATAATTTTTCTATATGGTAATTTGAATGAGGTTGTGAAAACCTTTTACGAAGAAGCAATCTGTACTCCTTTGCATGTGAAAGTTCTACTCAGCATTTTCCAGTAGTTATTTTTGAGCTATAATTCAATGAGAACGGGGCTTTTCACCACCATTATATTTCTTTCGTAAGGCTATAAGAGAATTCAGATTCAATTATCTACTTTATAGTAGAAGATGAAATGCTGATAATATTGTTCCTGTCTGATCAGCTTCAAGATGGGATGATTTGATGGTGGCTGATGTTCTGCTGCTTACGCACGTGAACACTTTCAATGTTACAGTTACTGGCTTGGTTTGGTATTGCTCGTGAATATGTTAGAGACGTACTGTATCAGAGAGACCAAACCATCGAAAGGCCTTTGGAGTAAAAGCCATTTTTATGATCCCTTTAAAGACACGGAAAGAGACATTAGATGGCAGAGTCCTTGGGATAGAAAGAGTCAGTTATATGAGAGGATTCTAGTCGTGTAAATGACACTGAAATTAGAGGTCCATATTGGAGGAGGAGATTCTTCAAGAAACACCTCTTACAACAATAGTCGTTTACAAGACCTTTTTATATTGAAGATAAAAACGAATACTTGAAATTACCCTGAAATGGAAATAAATTTTCTCGCAACATTATGTGTCGGTGAATTGATGATGCATTTACGATGAAAGTGATTAAAACCATTGAGAGTGGGGGTCAAATAACTGTGTCACCATCTCATAATCATTACTTTTTCTCACAGGACTAATGCCGGTGTTGACAAGTGTGGATATGCTCTTGGGCCGCTGGGGGAACCATCAGCGATGGAAATTGCATCTTTTAGAAATATGTTTTAAAAATATTTTTAGACTGAACAAGATCATTTAACTCCCACTGGAAAAAGAACCAGATGATTATTTAATTGGGTCATTAGTTTCTACTAAACAAATTTTATGTCCACTCCTGGAGTAGATATTACAAACCTTGCACCCGATCCACCAAGAACTCGAAATCCTCTTATAAAAAACTTCATAAAATCTAAGTTGATAAAGATTCGAGTCGACCTAGTATATATTTACAGAGCCTTTGGAACGTAAGTTACCAGAATTTCACAACAGAGATGCAGAAATATCACGGCGACATGAGTTACAGAATTCATTGCTCAATGAATACAGAGACAAAGATGTATGAGGTTCAGGGCAACACCTTTTGAGAATAACTATAACAAGCTAGTATAAGAAAAAGAAAAATCTGGTCTGAAGAAGTCACTGTACTGGATTTTTGGAGCCAGTCTGAGTTACTTTCTAAATTCCCTAGGACCAGCCACAACATATGAAAGAGGACGATGGAAGTCGACCTGTTTGGCGGATGTATTCGGCCTGTCCGGCAACTTTTTCAGCTTGTCGATTTCTTCTGGCTTCAGCTGCTGCATGCATTTCTTCTTTCTTTTGCCTAGCCATTGCAATCTTCTTCACTATCTTCGCTTGAGCTTGTGCTCTCATTTGTTCCACTTGGGCCTGAAAGAAAATAATTTTCATCAGAATCTTTTCAAAATCCTTTTCCCTTTTAGAATTCCCATTAATCATATTCTCATCTCTCTCCATTTCTTTTGGCGCGTGGGAATATTATACACAAGGCAAATGCAAAAGGGTACACGAAAGAGATTTCAAAGGCATAATGCTGCAAATAGCTAAATACTAGACAATTTTATTGCTCAAACATTAAATTACGCTAAAATATTCAGCAACTCATATTAAGAGCCACAAAATTGAGTTTTCGCATTTCTTAAGCCATCTGAATTCAGATCGGACTAGACCATTTCCCAGATGAAGTACAGTTTAGTCAAAGGATTCTAGATTTTAGTTTCCATCTGCAATTGCTTTCTGGGACCAACAGCTGATGGGAAGAGGAAAGAATTGTGGTACCTCAATTCTCCTCATCTCTGCTTCAAGCTTTGCTTTCTGCTGACTTTCCCATGCCTGGATTCTTATTTCTTCACGCTTAAAACTGAAAAGTTGACAAAATTCCATTCAGTATGTCTTTAAATAATGCAAGTAACATAAAAGAAATGCTACAGATCTGAGTTTGGTAAGCATTAGTTCTGCTGGTGAAACCTTGCAGTGTGTTTCGATTTCTCAGCTTCCTCCCAAGTAGCTGCTCGTTTTGCAAATTCAAGTCGTTCAACTTCATCTGGATCAGAGGGTCCACCATCTGAAGAACTCTTCTCTTTCTCTTCTTTGCTTGCCCAAGCAGCAATGTTCGTCTTTCCAAGTTGAACACCTAGGGCAACAATCTCTCTTCTTGTCTTCAGTTTTAGCTCTTGCTCTGACAGTTCGCTTTTGCTGTTTTCTATTGAATTTTGAGGTGCATTATCGATGAAGTGATCTGTCGGTGTAGGAGCTGGTTCTCTTCGGGGAGTTGATGGGATAGAGGAAGTTGGGCTGCGGATTGGAGTTGTTGCTCCCAAAGGAGAAGCAGTCCTAGAAGGCTCTTGACTTGGAATTGGAGTCATTTCTGTTCCCATGTCTCTCATTGATACCGATCGTATTGCCGGAGTACCTACATAACAAATAGCGAATTTAGTGAGACAAGAGCCCACAATGAAGAAGGAGAAGCGGGATCAGAGAGGAAAAAAGAAAGAAGAATGAAATTTGTTCGAATACGTAAAAGAAGTGATATCTGCGGGGTTAACTTCAGTCAGTGAATCACTTTATTTTGCTCCAATTCCATTCTAAAATGCAACTATACTCTTTCCTTCCAAACTGCAATAGTATCTCTGGAAGTGAACTAGTTGATATGAAGAAATACCTTAAGAGACCAGTAAAGACTTAACTAATAAAATTAATCGCTTCCTAGTGCCTTTCCAAAAGTGTATTAGAAACTTCTCTACCATTTACTTGTACATCAGAACCAGGACGGTGAGAATTTTCAACTCCCGCCCACAAGTCTAGAATCTAAATTAGATGATTATATTAGCTTTGCTTGGAAAAAAAGGGGGCGGGGTGGGGGGGGGGGGGGAGGAAGGGAAAGGTAACTTGAATGAGCACGATATGCCCTGCTGCACAAACAACATTCTTTTAGCATCTAAGAGTCAGGCCTTTCCAATTTAAAATCTGATAACAGCATAAGGAAATGTGACTTTACCTGCAGATGAATTGCTACTGTCCAACTCCATTAAATCCTTACTTCCTGGGCACAAATCGATTAAGGCATTGGCTGCATTTCCTTGACCACAACTAGCCTGAGACCTAGAGGGAACAAAGTCAAACTTATCCTGTCCCATTTGTGGTGCAGGTTGACAAAAATCAACTCGCTTAACTGATAATTTATTCTCATAATTAGCAGCCTCCGGAGCAACTCTAGCAAAATTCGTCGCATGTACTCGGTTCACTTGGTTCTGTAAATAAGGCTTCTTAGAATGATTAGCTTGGACATTTTGCCTATTCATTATCCACTTCTCTGCATCATTCCACTTGGATGGCATGGGTCTGGAGAACGACCTACTCACGTGATGGTGCAGCGACCTCTCCCCTTTATGAAACTCGAAGCTAGAAGTACTGTCATAATCAAGATAATCGTCTTCACTGGTTTTTACGGGGTGTACTGAACTAGAATTACAACTATCACCCTTCAAGAATATTTGTAATCTAACATGGTCAGTTGTTTCATCTTCTCTTGGCATTAGCTCAGTAGGTGGGCATGAACTTTGATCAACTTGAGCAGTAGGTATGTCTGAACTTTCAGATAAATTCATGGATGGAAATTCTGCAGCAGAAGCTGCAAAATCAAAAAGTAAATGCTTTAATTGAGCACTAAAGTCAACAGATACTAATGAGTTTCATCATGTCAGGATCAATTTAACTTTTGGCCAAGTAAAACATTATTATGCCTAAAGCAGCCAATATGCATCTGTTTTACTTGAAGGAGAAAAAATAAACAAATAACAAATAACAAAAACAAAAACCAAGATGGTGTTAATTTATGAAGAACATCTTATACATAGGAAAGAAAATCAAATACTGAATGCAAGTACGAAGCCAAAGTGCAAAACTCAAACTGTAGCAAAAAATTTCGAGTACCTTCCTCCTCAAAATCACCACTTTGGGTAGCTAACAAACTGCTTTTTACAAAATCAGCATCTTGAAGCTTCGAAGGAGATGTTCTTGCCGAATTACTGTTTGATCCTTCTTTTTTCCTTTGGTGGTGAGGCCCTATTAGCTTCATTCTCAACTTACTTGGAGATATTATACCATTCTATTCAAAAGCCACAAAAGAAACCAAATTCAATCAATTAGTTCCAAAAGCAAACAGCCCCACCAAAGAAACTCAGAAAAGCTTCAAACTTTTGAAGAAAAAAAGTAGAATCCGTGCTACAGAAAGGCATTAATCACTCATTTTTAAACAATTATCGAATAATCTAACCAACTCATAATGCATTGGAAAGAAAAATCTTCGAAAACTAGGCAAAGTGAAAATTCTAAATGCATACAGTCAAAATCTTTTTCCTATTTTTACTCAAATTTTATCGTTTTAACATAACCTCAACTCAGAAAGAAACAGAACATGAAAACTCTTTAAATGAAGACGCAGAGATACTCAAACATAGAACTTCGCAGCTTTGGTACGGAAAATTATTAAAACCATAAAGAAAATGTTTCAAATGCATAAATATTAAATCTTTTTTCGATTATTAACTCGCATTTTTATCATTTTAACACAACCCCATATCACAAGGAAGCAAAGACATCAAATTCTCTTAAAATAAAATATTTCACCCATAAAAAATCAAATATAAATTTAATAGCAACAATAAAAGAAATTGAAAAATCAAGATGAAACAAAACATTCCAAATGCATTTATTCTTTTTCCAGTTTTCCCTTACATTTAAACATTTTAAGACAACCCCATCTCACAAAGAAAACAAAATATAGATCAGATTCTCTTGAAATAAAAACATTTCACGCACACTCTCTCAAGCATTTCAAAAGCATAAAAATCAAGTCTTTTTCTTCACAATTCTTACACACATTTGATAATCTTTAAACAACCTCGACTCATAGAGAAGAAACAAACATACCAAATTCTCTAAAAACGAAAGAAATTCACACACATATACACACTCATGCATAAAAATCAAGTCTTTTACCCATTTTTACACGCAGTGTGATCATCTTAACACAAACCCACGTCAGAAAGAAGCTTAAACACATCAAATTTATCTTAAAACAAAAATATTTAAACAAATGTACACACATAAAAACAAGGACAAAGTACCTGAACTTTGTGAATCCTTTCGTACTCCATTAGATTCTTAATCTATCCACCTACTTCTCTCTCTCACACACACACACAAAAAGTGAGTCTGCTATAGAGAGAAGAAGTGAGAAGAGGCCAAAGTAAGTCAGCAGTAGTACTTGAATGAAAAGACACGATTCCACTCTGCTGTTGATTGCGTTAAGCCTTGGCTCTTTTTAGTGCTGTGCGGTTGGCGGTCTTTTACCGATTCTTTGACCATCTACTCGGGCGACTCTTCTTGTTTCCACTTCTATCCCTCTTTTTGTGGGACCCACCTATTACCTTTCCTCGCGTTTTTCTTATTTGTGGACTTGGGTGGCTAACAAGTGACAAAATGAGTTTGATTGGATTGACTAATTATTGTCTCTTTAATTTGAATCATTTTAGATATTTTTAAAAATATAAAAATTTTCGCATATCTATTGTGTTTTTTATTTATTTTTCTACTCTAATAAGAAAAAAAAAAATTAAGCGAGCAAAGTTTAGAGACAAATCAAACAAGCAAACAACAATACGAGACTGACCATGTATAGTTGTGGATTAATATCAACCATTGTGCATGTGTATGGTTGCAACTTTTACTAATTCCGGACAAATACATTGAATTACCTTATAGATACATAATACGTATTAATCTCACTAATTTTCATTTTTGAGATTGCTTTACCGCGTTGATAAATACTTTTGAACCCGATTTTATGCAATAAAGATGCTTTTGTAGCATGACCATTTGTTTGCTTAAAGTGCATAATGGTAAAGTTTTGGTGTTTCTACTAATTCCGCCAACCAAAAAAAAGAAGAAAAAAGGAATTTTTGGTGTTTTCGGCTGTAAAGTTTAAACACCTTGCATTTTTTATCAACTGAAATCTTGTGGTTAACTTTCTAAAGGGGCATCATGGGGGAGTTAGAGATGATTATTGAACATAGAAAGGAATGTTCTCTTTTTGCTTTTAAGTGAAAAGGATTAACTCATGATCAACCTACAAAAGAATAAAATAATACATGAAAATTTATGGATTTTTAGAAAGTCTACCTCCAAAAACAAACAAATGTTTATGAGATTCACTAGAATTGATAATTTATATATAATGATTCTCTATATTTCTTTGCTTCACATCCTAAGTAACCCAATTTTCTTTTCCTCAAGGAAATGAGTTTAATTGGATTTTAATAGATGGGGAAAAAAATTCATGTTACATTATGTTATAACTTAGTATGGTTTCAAGAAGTGTGAATTCTTAATGTTTATAACATGTTTCACAGATTCACATAGTAAGCATTAGCTTGACGGTATTTTCTTTACATTGAGATCTCATCACATTTATGTACTTACGTTATCGTTAAATTTCAATTGTAACATTATTAACGGATATATTTTCATCATGGCACCTCCGAAGCCTTGGGCGGGATGTGGACAATTCAAAAATTGGGTTTGATGCCCCCAGGGGCATAGGTGAGTTGGTAAGTGGCCAGGTGATTAGGGTGGTGACACGCGATGTGAGATCAGTCAGTGTGGCGCGATCTCATTGAAATATTGCGGGCATTCTTTGGATTTCCACGCCCTTTGGTCCTCTCCCTGGTCGGGCTGCCACTCACGCACATCCCTCGATTTACCTCCCGCCTGGTTAAGGGGCCTCTGGCCAGGTGGGAAAGGGGTTCTCCTTTGGTTAACCCTTTTAAAAAAAATTGGGTTTGGCCCTTGGGGTTGGGTGTACTTGAAGAAGGTGTGTCAATATCATCATACCAACCCGAAAGTGAAAGCGCAAATGTAGAAAAAGACTGTGTTTGAAATGTCCAAGCGCCTGTACTCGCGGACCTATCTGTACTATTCCGAATCTTCTAAACCATCATGACCTATCTAATTTTTCATTTCAGCTTGTCTCTGATAATTGTTTTTTCCTTTTAAGTTAAAAATTTGGGTCTCCAAAAAATATATTTTTTTAAGAAGTTACCTAAAAAAAAAAAACCAAAGTCAATTTGGACGAACTCACTTATATCTTTATGATATTTGAATCTAGCTAATAGTTTTTTTGTAATATTTATATTTTTAGGTAAAATTTTTAAAAGTTATGAAACTATATTGAGAATTCATCACATTTTAGATTTCTTTTATGAATTATGATAAACAAATAATTCAGTTATAATGGACGCTGTGTACCTCAAATTGAATAAATGACACGTGTATTTCATAGATGCAAAACTTGCATATACAATGTTCCATTGGGAATATGATGAGATATTTTGACTCGTTAATTTAAATAAAATCTTTATTTCGGAACTCATTTCTTTTTCTCTCATGCGAAAGACCAGAAACTATCATATTCTAGATTTGATAATTTAAAACTATAATATTGGAAATACAAAGTCTATATGATTTGTTTCAATGTTACAAATTTTAAAAGTAACACGAATGAATTTTAAATGAACGGATATATATATATATATATATATATATATATATATATATATATATATATATTGAATAGATTCTTGTAAAGCTCATGAACTTTTCAAACCCTAAATAAAGATTTAAAGTTGTTAGTTTCTTTGCATTACTCATTATACTCTACCAACTGAAATAGAGTCTTTGAGGACATCTTTTGAATCACTTTCTGAGGGGAAATCATTACAATGTAGAAGAGAGGCAGGAAAAGCTTTCTAGTTTTCTTGAAAGGCCATTTCCGTCAAAATTGGAATTATTGGTTTAAATAAACCACAGCATGTAATGCTTTAATATTTATATGAATTTGTGTTGCAAAGTGGGACTCACTAGTTAGTTGTTGCGTATTAAGTTATTAATAACTATCATTTTAAGAAATTGCCCCTTTTTTATTTAAAAAAGAATTAATAATGATTTTTGTATAAACTCATCAATAACTCAAACTCAAAACTTTTAAATCTCAAGTACATAGTGCTACTATACAAATGCACTTTCCTATCAAAATTTGTCAGTTGCGTCATCATTAACAAGTATTATTTTGAGTACTTACTGAAAAAGTAAGTTTCAAGTAAAAATGGATAATGAACAATCCATCAAAAGTTTACCACATTAACATATGCACGAGAGGTACAAAATAAACGTCCGATCAATTCATGAGATAAGCCTGTTTTGTCCTTAACAGTGTTCACCACTACACCTTAATGAACCAGGACCGAAATGTTTGACCATTGGCTTTAGCAACTGATCCCACTTGGATACTATCAATTGAAATTCATTCCTCAGCATTCAAAGTGAAATCTCACAATATCAAAGCGTTCACACCGGAAGGAGGGAAAAAATAATAATAATTACCTTACTAACAAGTTATTAGTTAAGTTAGTAGTGGTTTATCTCGCAAAAAGAAGAATATGAATTTGAATTTTAAAAAATACATTTGTTGGGAGGCGTTTTCTTTACTATTCTCGGCCTAATAAAGATTAATCCCCAACCAAATGTAACTTAAGAATATCTTAAATAAAAAACACTCATGTCTAGAGTTAACCGAGTTTATTATCCATCTTAGTGTATCAAGTGCTTGCGGATTGCAGTGCAAATTAGCCTCAACAAAATACTAATGTAGTATAGAATATCAACCTTTTCCTCTCTCAATGAATTTTCTCTTAATGTCATGAAAAATTCAATAGTTGACAAATTATCAAAATTATTTTTATTATAATTGAATTGTCAATTTAATATTATTACATTTTTCTTATTATATTATAACAGCTAGAGTGTCTTTCTGTGCTACGCATGAATTTCGATATTTATAGAATATAATATAATATTAAAAATCTATATCTATACTAATATATTTTTTCTTTTAATTTATAATTCTTATTAATGTTCATTACTTATAAATAACAAATAATCTTATTTTTAAGATTATTGCAAAACTCACCCCATGTAGGGCACGGGGTAAAAAGCTAGTATATAAAGTAGAATCCATGTTTGATTTAGCTATACCGCGTGTCATCATGTCGTTTAATTTTTCCTCCCTTAATAAAATTTTTATCAATTAATAAATATAATTCTCAAAATAAATTAAGTACTATTTTAATTAATAAAAACACCTCTACCACATTAAATTTATTGATCTTTTACCATATATAAATTTAATCAGTACTAATACATTTTTTCTTTCAAGTGGGATGTGTAATAATATAAAATATGTGATATATCACAACGTAGCTTAACCAAAAAAAATATATATATATATATACACACACTATAGTGCAACGGTTGTGCTTTAATATATAATTTAGATACGAGAATGAGCACAAAAGGTAAGACAACCTGATTAGTAGACCAATAAGAACGTTTGCGTTGAGATAGGACATGCTATATGGTGCCGTGAGTCACGCTTCAGCTTTGTCCCTCGTTTAATTATTAGTATTCTGGCTATAGTGCCTCCTATAATCTCGCCACCAATTGTTTGTACCGTATGCATTTTTTTCTTTTTGTTTTTATTCTTTTTTACTAAAGACAAAAAAAATTATATAATTTCAAATCATTCACGCTCTAAATATTCCACCACGGTACTAATCTTTTTGAATTGTATTTGAATATGACTTTTTTTTTTTGTGGGTAGATTTCGTTAATTGTTTAAACTATAGTTTCATCAAGTTACTCCAATTCCTCGCAGGGGTTTTCACGATTTTTAAACGCAATGAAGGCAACTACTCCATCTTTATCTTTATAATTTCTTATTTCAAAAGAAAATATACCGTAAAATGTGTCTATACGTGTACGGCAAATATAAGCATTTTCCTCAAAGTTATTTTTGGAATGCAGTCAAAGATACTTTATGTACACTTAAACCAAGGCCTTGGTATTAATTATACGATAAGTATGAATGATGAGTGAATGACTTGTGTCAGTGAAATCAGGAAAGAGTTCTGAATTCTATAATGTGACGCCTTCCTTTCACTTGCATCGAAATGAATAACCTTATTAAATACGTTTTTCTTTTTCTCTCTTTTTTTGGTCAGGAATTTATTGATTGTTAATACGTTTTAAGCCGATGAGATATACAGCCTAAACCTGATCCCAATTGTCTAAAGTTCATCACTTAATCCACCATATGGCTAGTAAAGCCATCAGAACTGGAACCCACATTTCTTTTACGGGAGTTGACGTCGTTTTCAAAGCAATAGCCTAGTATAGGAATATCGGATCGTGAAACACTATCCTTATAATAGAGGATATCAAAGAAGTCCTGAAATTGATGAGATTCAATTCCAGCTCATTAGAAGAATGACAATTAAACTAGTGGATTGAATTGCAAAGAAATGTCTCGTAGGAAATTAGCTTGCAACTGGACTGGCATTGTTCCACGCCCTTTGAATGCGCTTCTAATCAAAGGCCAATTCCCATGTGGAATTGGCTAAATTTTGTTTTTGAGTTGTTGTTTTCAATGAACTTCTTTGTCCAAAAACAAAAAAAGAAATATATGGAAATATATCTCATTATTATTATCATTTTTTGGATACTTTCTATTATTTTGTTAAAATTTATAGAACATTCAAAGGTAAAAGATGTAGAAAAACTTATAAGCAGCCAGATGGAGCCACCTTCGCTTCCCCCGGACCCCCGGTTATTTAAAAAGAATTAATACATGTTTTCCTTTTTTTTTTTTTGTAATGAGAAGTCAAATCATACGGCGTTCATCTCTTTGTGATGAGGATGCAGCTACTTATGATTGTTATCAAGGATTTTTTTTTTTTGGAGTTTTTAACCAAAGAAATGGAAAAAAATATATGTAAGTAATAATAAAAATAGAAATAAATGAAGAGATGAATATAAAAAATAACGACAATAAATGACTGATAATAACATAAAGAGTAAAGAGTATATAAAACATTCAACGATTTTAAAATATGAGGTTATATTAAAAAACTATTACGAAATCTTGTTTTATTTATAATAATAGTAGCTATTTATGTATTTTGTATGCACATTAAGATGTCATTATTATATTAATTAGTATATATTTTATAATTACTTTTAATCTATACAAAAAATTATAGATTAATATGCCCCTCGGACCCTGACCCTTGCTCGGAAACTGTAAGTAGCTAGTGCTTATAAATTGAAGGCTGCTAATCATAAGTGATAAACAAGAAGCTAGAAAAATAGTTGGATGATATATATTTGTAAGTTACTAATATGTTTAGTAAATATGTGTTAAAAAATAATAGTATTAATTAAAATGACTAAAAAAAAGACTTTCATTAATTGTGTTGTAATTTTTTTTGAGTTTTTAACGTAAATAAATCTTTATTTAAGGTCAAAGATTGGTGTTTATAAAATGGGAAAAAAAAAGGCTAGGGTAGGCGTTTGTAGATTTTTTTCTTATTTTGTTTCGAAAGGTGTAGATTACAGTGTACTTCAACGTGCAATGCACTTTTCTTTTTCCTTTTTGGTTCGAAGTGCATTTTCTTTTTCCATGGAAAAAATTATTCATCCGTGCATGATCTCTCATTCCAAGGGGCATCACAATTTTGGCAATAATCAGTTGGCACAATGAAATGTTTAATCCATGACCATGTGATCACAGAAACCAACACCCTAGGATAAAGCTACTAATCTCTCTTAAATGCCTCTAGGGCTTCAAACCAAAGGCCATTTATGCCCGCCCATCCAATAATTTGATAGCAACGTTCATTCGGTAAAGAATCCACCTTTTTTTTTTTTTGTCGGAAGAATCAACTTTTTTTTTTGTCGAAAAGAATTGAGCTTTTTTTTTTAGCAAAGAATTAACCAGGGGTGAACCCCTTTCTCATCTGACCAGAGGCTCCATGACCAGGTGGGATGTTAAACAGAGACAGAGGCTCCATGACCAGGTGGGATGTTAAACAGAGATGTGCATGAGTGGCAGCCCTGCCAGGGAGAAGACCAACGGGTTTCGAAATCCAGCAGCAGCCCCCACAATATTTCAGCAGGGTACTGCCACCACACGGACTCGAACCCGCGTTGTCGGAGTGTCTCCACCCCAGTCATCTGGCCACTTACCAACTCACCTATGCCCCTAGGGGCAAGAATCCACCTTTTTACTTGTATATATAGCCGTCTACAAACAAAGGGGCCACTTATTTCAACCCTCCCTCCTACACAAAAACAAAACAAAATAAAGTAAAATGAAAAAACGTCATGGGAATGTTTTTCTTTCGAATAAAAAAAGGGTAAATGATATCGTAATATCATGTAATTAATCATAAATGTATAATTAGCCCTTATCTTTAAAAATAGACATCAAACCTCTCTATCGTCCCCAAAAATAAAGTACAATAATTCCTTCGGTCAAAAAATCTGTTACATTTAACGGTGAGTAGGAGCTATACTCGCGTAAATTGCAACTGGTTTTCTTTTTTATGTGACAAACTTAATTTTGATAAAAAATGGCCCTTCTTTTTCAAAAATTATTTGTAGGGGAAAAGATTTAAACCTTTGACCTTGGATTAAAATTATAAGCATCTAACCAACTAAACTACAAATAACATTGTTTTTAATTTTGTTGTCACGGGTAAATATTACCATTATAATGAAAAAAAGAAGAAAAAAAAAAAAACCTTTTCTACCACCACCCATCACACCACCACTATCTCCTCTTATTGTAGCTACCGTCTCACCTCCCTACACCACCACACCACTCATGATACATATCATATACAAACAACATATGCATGAAAAGGCAGAGATGTGTTACAATCAGAAGCAATCCAATTAATAAGGAAAATAGATACTCAAAAAATATTAATCCTTGGCTGATTCTCATAGCAAGAGACAAATTTTAGCGAGAAGGCTAAGAAAAGTGTGATTGGGAACCTCACTGGGAGAATAATGACATGAGACAGGTTTTTTGTGCATACCATCTCTATGTAGATAATTTAACTATGTTAATCATCAAGCATAAATTTCATCTCTCAACTTCTTCTTTGTTCTTGGGTGTAGTTGTCCCCATAAATAGCGTAATCTTAACAACGAGATTCCGTGGATAATTACACCAACCTTTCTTTCACGAGTCTATTAGGTTTCAATAGATGAAATTGCACGGACCTCTTCCTTCTAAGCTCAATCAGTAATTTCATTTATGTACTTGTGTCGTCTTGAGTAATTTTTCAAAAAAAAAAAGAAAAAGGAAAGGCAGCTAAAATATCCTAGTCGTCTATCTAGGATTAGATTTTGATTTGATGACAGATCTAAACTGCACACCATTTGTTGCCGTTGTTGGTAGAAGGTGGTGATACTGTTGTTGTTGGTTGGTGAAAGGCAGCGGTGTTGTTGTGTTTTATGTGGATAAGGTTTTGGTTAAGGGAAGGAGCAGAGGAGGAGGAGGTAATTTTGTTTAAAAATAGAAAAAAGGTTGTATAAGTATTGTATTTATATAAAGAGTATATAAGTCTTTTTGTATTTTCTGTTAACTAAAACAAACGAAGTTAACAAATAGGGCATATGCGCTTTTATTTTTGAAGATGATAGGGGGTTTCGGTGCCTATTTTTAAATAATAGGGACTAACTATACATTTATGACTAATCACAGGAGGGTATGGTGCTATTTACCCTAAAAAGAAATTAGCCTCGAGGCATGGTGTACAAGACACTCTTTTCTAATGTTGGGTGTTTGCATCAATTGTGCATATGACTCATTGTGGTGAAGTGAAATTTCTTTCTAACATGTTTCCTTACCGGAGGATGAGAATGAAACTGTAACATGTTCAATCTACTTATGAAGAAGGTATGCATTTAATTTTAAGAATTAACTTTTGATAGCAACAAAAATCACGTAATTTAGATATTTGTAGTAAAAATTAATGTCTAAAATATCAAAATGTACCTAGCAGATAACAAGAACTTTCTGAACATGTTGTGGCTAAATCACGTAATTTAGATATTTGTAGTAAAAATTAATGTCTAAAATATCAAAATGTACCTAGCAGATAACAAGAACTTTCTGAACATGTTGCGGCTAATGTTTTGCCTTGATCTCTCTTGAATTTGGACCTTCTTAAGAATCCAATAGCTCAAGAATTACATTATTTGGACTTCTAAAAATAAGAGTTTTGAGCAAAATACCAAAAGTGGTATTGCAGAAAAAATCTTTTCAAAAATAACACTAAAGCCACATGCATTTCAAAACATAACACAAAAACCACTTGTCATATTGGGTCCACCAACAATTTTCTTTGCAAGAATGGCCAAAAGTTCCTTGCTTTCTTTTAAGAATTGGTGTATGATCCATATATTTGACACTTTTTCATTAACCCAGCCCAAGTCAAATTATAATTGCAACCTTTAACTTTAATTGTCTAGAATATTTTGTAAATTGCTCTTATAAGCCTCTAAAACATATTTCTCTCGCTTGAACGAGACTGCATCAAATAATTTATAAAATATATCACTTTAATCACTTTAACATATGTAACGCATGCAAAATAGTGGAATTTATTACAAAATATTAAGACACATCATATACTCCGAAAGAGATTTATATATTTTAAACCTATTAAATTTTTACAATATGTAAGTTAATAGTTAAACATAGATAATTGGAGGAGATATTAGAGAAGATCACAAATAAAAGTGTGAAAAATCTTTGCGTTATAAATATCTCCTTTTTGAAAGAAAAAGGAAAAGAGTTTAAAACATTCTATCCTATATTAATAGTTCAATAAATTCATATATTCAATTCACAACACTTTAATTTTCTATTAATGGCAATGGAGAATTAAATGTTCTGAACTAATTGGTAATTCCTGCTTTTTCAGTTCATGCTGTTTGGTGTAGAAAAGCCAATCCTTCAAGTCATTTATTAATTCCTTTGGAAAAGCCCATTTGTATTATTTCCACAAACTATGAAATTGTCATATATCCCCACAAAAGAAGGAATTGAACTTGTATAAGAGTATGTTTGGCACCCTTATTTTTGCTGCTTATATAAGTACATAAAAGAAATATATCCTCACATACTTTTTAACTATTTATAACTTACAGGCTCCAAATAAGCTTAGCCAAACAACCTCTAAATAAAATAGAAAAAAAAATCATTTTGAACTTGGTATAAATAAAATAGAAAAACATTCCTTCTCCATCCCCAGTTAATCTGATCAATGCCGTACCAAGTCAACTTCCATGTGTTTCATGTTTGAATATATTAACGCATTCTCGTCGTCATCGTACCGCATGAAACCTCGGTCACCACCGACGTGGTAATTAGGCTAGGCAGGCATGTCGTTTTGATGGCCTTGACACAGTTGACTCCATGTGGGGTGGGTGTGGCCGATTTCTTTGAAAATCGTAGCCATCGGGAAAGATCGCCTGCGTAGACTAATTTGCTTACGAAGTTTGACCATTTCTATTTCATTGACTTGCAGCATCAGAAAATCTACGACCACCGACCTTGATGAAACTGCCAGCAAAACGTCACAACACAGCAAAAATTTATTAACAAAGTTTCTTTCTTTCTTTCTTTTTCCCCTATTCCAGATTGGGCCCTTTAGCCAATAAGAAAAGAGGAAAAAAAACAAGTCGCTATAATAGAGAAAGTTATATTATTAAGTCGTTAACATATTAAGTTTAGTTAATTGACCAAAAATGTATAAGTCCATAATTAAATTAATAGATCGAAACAGGAAGTAAATATCACAATGTTTCTACTTAAATACACATATTTTCATTATTAAATAAAAAATTAGAGGATAGATCGAGTAGTTGAAACTATGAATCACTTTCAGAAGTGAGATATTGGGCTCAAAGCGTTTTCTCATACCACGGGTCTGCATTGTAGAGTGATTTCTTCACAATAAATGCCTATTCAGCTGTGTTATTCGTGGAATGCATTTATAGCTAATTGAAGGTGATTATTGTTATCTAGGGGACCTGAGGCCTAGAAATTAAAAAAAAAAAAGTGTCAAAAATTTAAAAGGCATAAAAAAATCATTGTGTTATTTAGTTTAACAACCCTGTATATTAATAATTCTAACTCTTTTCCAAGAAAAAAGAAAAAAAAAAAAGAAACTATGACTTTAATTAAGAGTATGCACATGCACGATCCTTTCTGTGGACTCCTTTATTCTTGTTAATATTAGAGCTATTTTTAAGATTTGGACCATCCCTGAATTGTATTATCAGTTCAAAAATACCAAGAGTCTATTTGGCTTTGCTTATTTTGGGGCTTATAAACCCTAACAATAAAAACATTTACTTTAACAACGTTTTACTATTGGGGTTTATAAGGCCCAGAATAAGCAAAGCTGAACAGACTTTAAATATTTTTCGTAACATTATATGAATCCCTATATGACCATAAAGAAAGGCTGATTAGCAGAATTTTGGCAATGATATTGAAATCTCAATTCCATAAGCATACACGAATCATTTCTTGAATACTGTATGCTACAAGAGATCAGTAAATATGTGCATCCTTGAATTGTCTACATCTTTCGAATTTCTAGCTAGAAGAAAAGAGAATACGGCATATGGTCTCAGGCCCTATTCTATCAACATTCTGAATACTTATTCACTACCCTGCAATTCTTTTTACATCCTGGGCTACTTCAAAAACTTCTTTGTCAACTTCATTCTGCAAAACTCTGTAATGTGAGCACAACTGAGAATCAACAACGTTTTCCCCACTGACATATACAACTCTAAAGATATCGTACTTGACATCAATCTGAAGTCCATCCAGGTAAGGCAGAACCGTCTTCCTGTAATCCGAGTTCAGAATGTACGAGTAGCAGAGCTGGAGCGATTTCCACACGCAGAGACCGATGATTCTCTGGCTGCTCCGCGATTTCAGACAAGCCCCGGCCTTCGAACCGTTCATGGCTAGGAAATGGCTCTTGAATATGGCTAAGTTTGCGTAGGAGACTTTGTCAGTTATGTCATCTGAAGAGGGGGTAGCTGAGTACATGGATATGGTGTCACCATTGCACAGTTTTGCTGCTGGTGCTCCATCTCTTGATGCTCCAGCATATGCATCCAGGAAGCAGTGATCAATTAAGATGGCCATGCTTAATACTTCGTTCAACATTGGTAGCTGCAAATCATAAGGACCATATAATTGTGAACAACAATCGAAAAAGTAGTGTTTCCACAGGTTTATTTCAAACAATTTCATGCTTGAATTATCCAAAAGTCTTTAATGTAGTTTGTCACATTGCGCATAGTTCATGACAGATCTAAAAAAATCAATGTATTTAAAATATTTTATTATGAGGCTAGAAAGAGAAAAAATATTATACGTATCGTACTATTTTTCTTGTCCCCATTATAGTCTTGAGTGAAATTATGTTCATACATCCCTCACGTAGTATCGATTCAACCTAGACAGTCTGAATCAGACTCTATTCTATCAAATTGGCACCATCCGCAGAGCTTTCCACTCCATTGAATCGGGATGTAAAATACACTTTCGCGGAAACAAAGTAATCGGCTGCATAAAAATGGAAAAGACTAATGATTCTGCTGCCAATAGTTAGAAGTTATGCTACAAACAATGTAGCGCCCCAAATTCACGGCATATTCAGGAAGCGAGAGCGTCTAGATTAATTTCCCTAAATCCGCAAGGCTCTAATTCCTCAAAATCAAAACTACAAACAATTAAAATTATGAAGACAAACGTTCAGAGCTTCAATTGCCTCAAAAAATAAATATTAATCTTAGGTTACAAAATCCAAATTTAATACAACAGAATCCACATCAGAAACCATCCAACTTACAAGTGCTGCATTGAGTGACTCCTTTCTTTCGTAAGAGCCCTTTAACCATGCTCCATACCATATAATCTGCGTCCAGAGAAAAGAGAATCACATAACAGAAAAGAAGGGAGACCTCAGAGAATATAAAAGTACATAAACACAGGATCTGGATCCTTTCATAACATTATAATATTTTTCGTGCAATTATAATGAATCACCTACAGGACTCTCAATCATTAGATCTCTCTTTTAACATTATATGTTACGAGAAGGATGAGAACCCGAAAAGTAGAAAACAAATAAACAGTATGCAGATATGAAGGTTTACCATACTACCATGGATGCTTCGGAAAATGGCACTATGAACACAACCAAGATTCTCAGCACACAATAAACAGAAATGTCTCAAAGCCTCGACAAGATCATCCACAAGTACTACAGTTGGCCTGAATGTGAAAAAAGTTATATCCAAATTCTTGCTACTGAAAGGCAAAAAACATGCCATGTTAGCGATCACACTTATTGAAAACTTTCTTTTCAGCTCGGCTTATTCTTTTTTCTCTCACTTTTTTTTTTCTCCTCTATGTTTACTGAAATACATGAACAAAAAGAACCATGTCAGATAATTAATGGTTGCTGGAAATTTTGGGAATAAGGTTGAATTTGATGGGCAAGCGTAATTGTAAGGTTTGAATTTCAAAGAAGTTAAGCAGCCAGTCAAATGAATTGAAATGTGCCAAGTCTTGTTTCGGCGTTTTCAACACGTAGAAAAAATTAATGCATAATTTAGTTAGGCTTTCGACGACCACTTCATTACCTTGCGCTTGAATATATATTCAATCAAACGTTAATAACAACATTATTTTATTTATTTATTTATTTTTTGACTTTTCGAATCCTGATTCAATACGTCTGGTCTATGATGGGATGGAAATGACTTTACGTTGCATTATTATGAGATTGTACCTATTGTAGTGGCATCTATCACATGCATGATGTAAAATGACAAAAGTAAAAAAATTTCGACTTTGTATAATAGATTACAATTTTATATTTCTTTCCCGAGTAGAAACATGAAAGATCATAAGATTAATTTGTCTAAACAAATTTTACATACTCGGACACTTGATCGAAAATTTGGCAGTTACCTTGAACTAAAAAAAAAAAACACTTCTAGTCAAAAATTAAGAATATTTAACTCAACCACGCTAACAATATTCTTTGCAGTAAGAGGATACCAATATTTGGACACCAAAAAGTAAAAAAGAAGAGGATACCAATATTGACTAGATGACATTTTCTTTGCTTCTACCTTTTCTTTTTCAACAGAATGACCAGGACCACATTTTTTAAGGCCAGAGTTAAAGGGATCTTCAAACTGTTTTAGAACTAGTTTAGATAGGCCTTTTTTTTTTTTTTAAATGTACATTTTAAAAAAGTTCAATTTTTTGACTAATGAAAAAATTTGAGATTAATTTTTTTAGAGCTTCATTTTTTTTTAATCTAATCCAAGCACTTATGCAAAAAGGATTTGCCTTTTTTCTTTCAAAAAGAATTAATTTTTCATGAAAAAATAGTCAATTCAAACCATCCCTTAGTGAAACAGCTATTTTCTTTTTCTTTCAAACAATGCCTCCGGAATTTGCTCCTTATCTGCTAGTGCATATGCTGCATTTGACCATTTTCTATTTTAAGAAATTTCCACATTTTAGACATTATTTTATCCCACAGCAGATCTTCAAGAGGATTCTTCTCTCTTCGTAAGTTGTTGTTTGGCACACAAAGAAATTTGAATTAAGCTACAAGAGTCACTAGAAGCTTGAGCTGGCGAAATATATTTATTTTGATGGAAGATAGAACTTTGCTGGAAAAGTTGGATATTATGGATCAAGGTCATTTCTGAAAACTCAAGAAAGGGGAGGGGAGGTGTAAAAAGAAAAGAAAGATGAGTCCTTCATCATAAGCATTATAATGGCTTGGAAATTTATCTTTAACTAGTTCTTGTCCTAAAAGTCTGTTAAAAATTAAAGAATGAGTAGCGTAGTTAAAGGATAAATTGCTCTGTATTCTCCTATTATTTTCCAAACCACCATTTTGGGGTATATTTTTTTTTTTTCATAATTCTTCTGTAACTATTGAAAATAAGTATATGTCTTTCTTCGTCTAAACAACCATCATCCTATTTCCAGTGAATATGAAAACAAGGAGATTATGAGGAGGGTTTTTTATTTTATGAGAGCATACACTTATAAAAAATCAAAAGAGTGATCCATAGCAATTTACTCATAGTTAATAAATTAATACTCACAACCTAAACATTTTCTCAATTTACTCCAATATTATATGTAGGGAATGGGATAGACGATATTTCTAATTGAAGAAAGGGAAAAATAACTCGTGTTATCCCTTTTTGCTTTCATTATGAAAGATTTATACTTGACAGAATTAGTAACATTAATAATATGAATGTTTTTCAAATAATATGAATAAAATTGACTATCTTTGTTTAAAAACTATATATTAGAGACTAGTTTAATTATGTTATGAAATATTAATGACTAATTTTAAGTACTATAAAACAATAGAGACCAATTTAATGAGGGCGCTTTGCCTAGCAATGTGATTTCTTAAATCCACGACTTTAGAGGCATCATCAAATTGTGCATATACTCCCGGGGCCAAACTACAATTTCAGAAAATGTAGGTACATGAAGCCATTGCATTAGCATGGGTAGGGGTGGAAATTTGGATCGGGTACCCGAATCCGAATCCGAATCCGAATCCGAATCCGAACCCGATCGGGTGGAAAAAATGCAAAATTTTCGAATTCGGATAATATCTGAATCCGATATCCGAAAAATATCGGATATCGGGTAATAGATCAGGTAGTTTTTTCCTACTCCTACCCGATCTGAAAAATCAAAAAAAAAATACACACACCATTCCATAGTAAATTATTCATCATAGTATTCTAATATAACACATACATAAACACACATTTTATATAATGCATTAATATTAAAATGTACAATTAAAAAAAGAGAAAAAAAGTATTCTACAAAAGTAATGAGAAGTTAATAACATAATTAAGCTATTTGTAAATAAATTAGACAACTGAATTGAGTAATATAATTAGAATTAACAAAATGTAACATTAATTTAGCATAAATATTTGTTATGTTTAAGTTAGATAAATGTGGAAATATATTTGTATAGTTAATATTTATTAATTTTTCCTTTTTGTTTGGTTCGTAGTTACGATAGAAATATCTTTATATTTTAAAAAGAGTTGATTTGTCTATCGTCATTTTGAACAATCTCTTTTCTTTTATTGGAGCCGATGCTTAGTTTTGAGCATCGTGCTATTTGTGTACATGGATGTAATTAGTTTGACTATCAATGAATGTATTTGCTAACTTACCGCAAAATATATATATATATAGTAAACAATTTTGTATTTTTTAGCTTCATAGAAATGTCAGGTATCCAAACATCCGAATCCGAAAAACCCGGCATCCGAAAAATCCGATATCCGGCCGTATAGTTACTATTTAACTACCCGATCGGGTATTTTTTTCCACCCGAAACCCAAAAAAACCCGAACTCGAAAAAAACCGATTATCCGAAAATCCGATCCGATTTCCACCCCTAAGCATGAGGATCTATCTATACGACATCGTATTTTAGTTTCGTCTTAATCTTTAAACGCCCCTGGGGAGTCTCGCTTCATCACGCAGTAGCTTACTTTGACAATTTTTTTCTTCACAGGTCATCTATATTTTGCACATTATAATTTTGAAAATGATTCTAATTTATGGGTTTATGCTATTAGTGTTTTCTTTGATCAGTGTTCTCTTTGGGTAGCTGTAAAACTAATAAATGATGCAATGCTCATCAATTGTTCGACTAAAATCTTAAAAGAAACTATTTGGGTTATAGCATAAGCTTTTTCTTCATCTGGGCTTGTGTTAAGCCGTGAATCCATTTGGTCTTTATGTGAAATTAAATGTTAACTGCACTATTTAGGAAAGAAGAAAAATGTTGAAAGATTTCAGATTGTATTGTTCTTTCAATTAGTTGTTAGTTTTTGAAGTTTTGCCGTGATTGTTGATCATGTACTTCTACTTTGGACCTAGACATAGATTAGTTTGAATTGTGTATAAGCTGATAAGGATACCAATCTAACCTGAGGAGGCAAACAGAGCTCATGCTACGCCTCAAGGCTGAAACTCACTTGTAAAATGTATGTACGTAATCGTCTGCATCCTTGTCTTGCATTCTCGCGAGAAGGTAACTTAGATATAGATTATTTTTGTTGCGCATAAGCTGACTGGGACGCCATTGATTTGCATAGGATTGCTAAATAAATGAAGCTCAATCTTAACTTGGAACTTTGAAAAGAGTGTATTTTTAAGACTTGAAAGGTCAAAGTGGAATTCCTTTACTTTCTTGCAAGACTCTCTGCCACACCTCTATCGAGCAAATGAAAAGAAACATTCTCGTTGAGCTTTTTTGTTTTTAATTTACTGGGTTGTTGCTATTGCAGATAGGAAACAAAATGCTAACAAGAATCTCAAGGAGGGCGCTGTCTGCATTGACAGCTCGTTATGTGAATGGTTCATGTTCTTCTTCTGCTGGAAGATATCATTATATGACCTTAACTGTGCAGAGAAATCTCAATAAGCTGACAAAACCTGAGTTTCCTGGAAATTTTGTGAAATGGGGTTCACTTGGTTCAGTTAGGACGACGAAGTTTGCTACTGGTTTCACACCATTGCAAGCCAAGAGCTTGGGATCTATTATTGACATCGAGAGGGCGAAGAAGAAATCCCCTGAGGAACTTGCTGATGTTTGGGATGATGTAATCTCTTCTGACTTGACTAACGAACTCTTCTGGCTTAATATTCATAGTAAAATATGTGATTTTGGTAAAGGCAATGTTACATTCTAAATGGATCATAATATCATTGTGTTTGAATGCTGCAACCATTAAGGTTTGTCATGCTGATGAAGATTGTGTCATTTTAGGAGAAGCTCATGGTCACTTATTATGCATAGAAATCTCCCTAGTAGGATTTGATTGATTGCCTTTGAGTTTCATGATATATAGTCTTATTCTTTCATGTGGGCTTGTCTGGTTAGTATCATTTGGGAAGAGGTCATATTGGGGCATCAATGAAAACAAAGTTATACCATCTGTTGAAGGAAAGAGCTGCAACTTGGTAATCTCTCTATCTGGCTTTTCTCTTGTAATACATCTCTTTACCTCTTCTTGTTGACGTATATATTCTATTCTCCTTGTAGCCGGCATTTTGTGATTCCATTATGGAAAGGAAGTGGTTACACGACGATGTTTGTTCAAGGTCAGACCTTCTTCTCTTTTTATCAGAAGATATTTATCCAAACATTTCAAGATTGCGCCTTGCTGAAAACCTGATTATGTTGTGCATTTCAAGTATTGCTATCTTTCCTTGCTGGATCTATTTGTTGAGTCTACATTAGAATATTTAAATATACTGTAGCAACGAACATTAAATCATTTAATTATAAGGTATTAAAGCATCCGTTAAATAAGAGAGTCTATATTTGTCTATTGCATGACTTATGATTAAGGCCGACATTCTGTTTTGTATCTATTGATAATTGCCTAAGATCAGGTTTGGCATTGGTAGTGAACTTAGGTATCTAAAAGAGTGTAGTAAAGGTTGGTAGTTATTTAATGTGATGTAAGCATATGTTGGCACTTAGCTGCTTCAGTGACTCAAGTCACTCAACCACATCAACTTCTAGTGGAATTTTCACTTATTTGTGCTGCATTTGTGTGTGGCGACCTTGGGGCTGGTCTCTTAATTCCTCAATTTGTTCCTGCAGCTTCATTATGAATGTTGCTTTGAGAATATATCTTAGTAGTAAAAGATTTTATCGGAAAGAACGGGGTAATTGGACTTCATTTTCGTAAATCACCTTCTCCTTGGGCTTCCCATTTTCTTTCAGTGCTTTGTGCTTCTTCTGCATCAGACATGCTGGAAAAGCTTGAAAGCATTTCGTTTGCTTGGCCTTTTCCTTGGCCTATCTCAATCAAAACTCTTTCACCTTATTTGTTTTCCCTCCTTTTGTTGGGGAGCTCATATTGGCTGCAGAGTGCAGTCCAATCCACAGATCTATGAAAATGACAATTCTAAGTTCTATTACCTTTTTTTTCTTTTCTAATTCAATTTTTTGCTTGATCAGCAGCGTTCTCTCAGTATAGCATCACGAATCAACTGTTTGTGTTATTATGTCATCGTTCTCATGTACAATTGATGAACTTCAAATTGTTATTAGTCATCTTCCCCCATTCTGCTTACTCCTGCTTTCAAGTTGCAATTATCAGTCTCTTTTCCTTTTCCTGAAATTTCTAATGGCTGGGATTCTCTAGTGCGAGACCTATTGTTTAAGTATACAGCCACCTCCACATGACTTAAATTGTGCGTATATCTTCATTGTTCTCCTGCAGCAAGGTTGGTAGTCCTTACCATATAATTCCACAATTGAGGATATCAACCAATTATTCTTTTTCTTTTTTCTTTTGAGTGAAACAACCGAGTTTGAAATGTTGATCAAAAGTGAATTTTGAGCAGCTGGAATGGATATACCATACCCAGAGAGAGAGAGGCTAATACTGCTTACATTATCTAGCTAGACCTTGGTCAGAGAGAAATTTAGGGAAGAACATATGCTATTAAGAGGAAAATTTTCCATTGGAGGTATCAGGGCTCGAAGATGTAACCATAGGCTGGTCATCATGTTACTATCTCTTGCCTGTTCTAATAATTTTGTAACAAATGCCTCCCTCCCAATTCCTCAGTAGTCCACTTTCCATCTTTTGGATATCTTATCATTTAAAAGCTTATTTTAGTTTGTGTAATTTTTATTCAAACCTTCCATGCAGTGCAGATGCCATACATTATGTTTACCGGTCTTGAAGATTACAAGGCAAAAGGAACTCAAGCTGCTCCCTATTTCACCATTACTTATTATACCGAATTTGCAGAAAGCAAGGATTTGGTTCTAATTAGGGGGGATGTTGTGTTCACAAGCAAGCTCAGTGATTCGGAGGCAAAATGGCTACTGGAGACTGCTCAGTCCTTTTACCTGAATGATGTCAGGTACAAACTAGTAGAATGTTTCAACAAAGAAGCACGTGATTTCGAGTTCAAGGATGTTTTGCAAGCACTGGAGATGCCCATTTTGTAGTTTGGCAGAGTGAAGAAGATTTCTGCTTCAGAAACGAAAGCAATAGAAGTTTCCAGTTCGTCTCAGAAAGATTGAATCAACTGCTCAGGCTGTCCTTGTGTTGATTATGTAACCTCATATTCATGAAAAAAGCGGTTTAATTTAGAGAGATTATCTATTTTGTTCAAGTCTTTTGACAGATGTAGCTTACTGAGCACATTGAGGATACTTTCTATTTAGACAGGAAGCACGATTATCATGTTATATCTGTTTGAATCAGCCGGCTTTCTTACCTATGATTATTCTCAGAGGCTAGAGCTCTTTTTTCCTCTTTTTGGTCATGGCATAGAATAGAGTTGAACAAGATGATCATTTGTTATTTTTTCTTCCACATGGCTGCCAGGGATCACACCTTAAAGATGCTCCAAAACAAATATCATGATGAGGGAAAAACAGGGAAGTAAAATAGAACCCCCAAGACTCTATACTCTGTTATTGGGGGGAATGGGGGTCTCTGTTCTCCAGAATAATGGAATATTACAATATATTTGAAGGAAGCATATTGTAAAGTTTTATTGCAACGAGCATAACAATCGGTGCTGCAAGATATGCTCCCCATTCAACTATGCAGTATCTTTCCTAACTCCATAAGCCGTAATTTGGAGCTGCTGAAAGAAAGATCCTTATGCTCCCTTCTCTTCCAACATTTTGGGAAATTCTCTGTCATCACCAACCTGTCAGGAGATTTTGGAAAAACAATTGCAGAGATGAAAACCTTCACAAGGAATATGCAATTTGTTCGTACAAGAAGATATGATATCACAATGTACTGTAACAGAATGCAAGTTCCCTATAGGGATCCAATTTAGATCATTGTCGATGCAATCGATTTCTAACTATATTATAAGATGAGATATTAACCGACTACAAAAATACATTAAGAAGTCCAATAAACTTATCTGAAAGTTACATCCTGTTCAAAGCATGTCTCTCAAATGGAGAATGACACCAAGAATGCAAGTCCAGTATAGAGACCTAATTTAGAGGGCTGTCCATGCAATAAAGAGACTTATTCTCAAATATTATATCAGAATTCTGTATGTATGCACATTCTTCCAAAATAGTTTCCCATGGCACCTCAGATTCCCAAAGACCTTTAATAATCCAAATACTACTTTAACATTCCAAATGCCATTTAAGAAGAGGAAGCATTTTGCCCCCTCCAGCCTCTGCTTTCCTTAGTTAAAAGTTCCCACCTGGGTTCAATCATAAGATGAGATTTTTAACTGACTACATAGAATACATTAAGAAGTCAATAAACTTATTTGAAAGTTACATCCTCCTTAAAGCATGCCTCTCAAAATGGAGAATGACACCAAGAAAGAATAGAGCTGAACAGAACTTGCACAGCACTTAAAACCAATTGTGACTATTCAAACGCAACGACTTTGATCCATGGATTTTGGTATATCATTAACACAGTAAAATGTTTGGTGTCTTTGAATATTCCTTTCTTGTTCTTGTAAATGGGTGTCAAAAAACACACCAGCAGCTAAGCATCAGGGATTTCTTATTATGCCTTCTCGCATATGCACCTCCACATAAGAATATACAGTCCAAAAACCTTCCCATTCTTGATATTCTTTTGTATGCTTCCTTGACCTTCCTATTTACTGATAGAACACATGCGGCAGATCATTCTGAGCTACTAACATCCCCCCAAGCTATTACTGTCTATTTTCAGTTTTTGGTGCTTTCCTTTAGCACTTCCAATATTTTTTTTCCTCAGCCCACTTCAGCAATCAGTATGTGTTACTTTCAAATGATGTCTACCGGTTTTCTTTTTCATAACATCCTCCATCCTATCTTATCAATATAAAGTTGTTCCTACTCCCTCAGAGGTTGCCTGATTAAAGAAAAATACAGAGGAGTAACTCAAAAAAAGTTAATAAAACAACTAAGACATGGTGAAATGATTTCATGCCCTTACCATGAGAACGGTCATTGGATGGTGATAAACTTCATATCCAGTATTAATGGACCATGATGTGTAAGTGTTCAAATAAGTATTAATTATTCCGAATCATTTGAGAGTGCAATATTATCTTGGTAAAAGTATTAGTCAACAAATCACTGCGCATTATTGGAGTTTTGATTAACAGCATATTTCAGAAACAGAAAATTCTTTCTGATGATATTGCATCATAGATTGTGTCATCACTAAACTTTCTTCTATGTTGATTATTTTTTAACTGGAAAACCTCAGTGCAATAGAAACTGATCCAAGCCTTTTAATGCAATACACTGGCCAAAATTGGCTACAATAATTCTCTGGGGGCATATATGAAGCCTTTAAACAAAGACGCGCTCATGTGTAATCAATTTGACTAAGCAAGAGAACATGTAAAATTAAGCTTTACCGTTTAAAGGTCTACAGGGATTCTCAATCCATCATGTGCAAGCTGAACTGGAATTCCTTCCCTAGAAGCACAAAACGCAAAGCAAGATGAGGCAATCTACTTGAAGGACTATGCAATATAAAATGGATAGCAATTTTACCTGCTAGACCATTCCCTAAGAAATTCATTGTCCTTGTGGTGATCAAACTCATGGGTCATTCCAATTAACAAAGCTCTCTTGGGACATAGCCTCTTCACAGCATCAAGAGTCTGAACAAAGCTTGTTGCAGTTTTACCACAATAAAATATTTCCAGAATGAAAAGCTTGAAAATCAAATTATATAGATAAAGCAACTAGAAATAAACAAACCTGAGGAAAGCAAAAGTGAGTATTATGAGAGCCTTTCTGCAATAATTGAAATTAGGAAATCAAGAACATAAAATAGGAAGAAGAGAAAGGGCTTATAAACCACAAAGAACAAATATATAACAACTGTAGGAAGCAAGAACTGGTGAAATAGAAAAATGATACCCTTTTATATAGAATATGCAAAAAGAGCATCACAAAGTAAATGCTTCCATTAAGCATACGCACAAGACTATTGGATTTTTATACCGTATTTCATGATTCCTAATGAGTTCAAACTGGAACAACTTGGTCATTAGTAAATGCTTTAAAATATTAAGAGAATCACAAAGTAACAAAAGACCTAAATAGTATGATCCATAACACATTACATCTTGTTGGTGAATCCTTTTCAAACATCTCAAAAGAGTTATTCATAGCAAAAATGATAGGGCGAAAGAATAAGTAGAATCCACATGCAGAGGCCAGTTCAACATCATTGCACATTACATCCTTCAATTTGTTTGAGATTGTATGCAAACTTGAGGTTGTATGTGCATGAAGTAAAATAGCTATTCTCACAAATTCAGATTCCAGATGGGTAGATTAGACACACAAGTAAAACAGGACATGCAGGTGAAAATCTTGGGAAGAAGTAGAGATATATGATTATGTTAAAGATTGACCTTGTATAACGTATCCAAAATAATGAGATCCAATTGTTGACCTTGATCTTTTGAAATATCTGCAAAACCCCAAACTTCCATTTACACAGCAGTTTTAAACTGTAGTAGTATGATTGAACCAACAGACTATTAATGACTTTCTGCCTCACTCACTTGGTTTTTACCATTTCCTTGGGACAAACTGCACAATCAAATGGAGCAGCGTGCAAAATATGGGAGAGGGTGCTCACACCAAGACCATGATTTTCATTTCTTTCTATTTTTGTTTGTTTAAAATTTTTCCCTTAGGTGTATCGAAAACTAGCTCGACAGAAATCTGGCTACATTTTAACGTAAATACTTAGAACTGCTGTATCTGCAGCAAATAGGCACGTTATATTGGTTTCATGATGATGCTCATTTTTTTCATCCTTAAATGCTATTAATAACGAAAGGAAGTTGCAATGAGAAATTGTGAAAGCGACATTTGGTGATAACAAATCTCAGTGCTTACTAGAGAGACGGTGCATTACTTACAATGCTCTGTAGTTGGAAGTAAGCGTGAAACATCAGATATATATGCTACTCGGCATTTTTTACCAAAAAGAAAGCCTAAGCATACATAGTCCTCCCCATGCATTACCTGCATGATAAAACTAGAGGTAAAACAAGAGAAAATATTACAAGAAGTGAGAGACACATCATAAGTGGACAGACAAAGTGGAGAAACTGACCGGCAAAGGAGTGACTTCTAGTCCTGATGCAACAAAAGGCTTTTCAGAATGATTCTCAATGATCTTGAAGTCAAGTTGTGCTACACGTCTAATTTCCTGGCCAGGCTTGAGTTTTTTCTGAACCAAGTAAGAGAATTTCACTGCAAGGCTGCCTCAAAGAAATAAGATGACAAGTATCAAGCAACGTGGAATAAACAACTGACAAAGTAACATTGACTGTACATAAGCCCACAAGGAAAAATAGATTATTCAGGTCTAGAATTTAAAGAAAAGCCAACAGCATATAAGACAGTAAAATTTCCATAATTGATGTTCACTATTCCAAAAGCCAGTAAATTGTTCTTATTGGAACATCAATACAACCAATTGTTGAACTTGCAACAGAAAATGAAACTGATAGATTGTGGCAATTTTCTCTAATATAAATCATTAGATGCAGAATTTCACTCAGCCAAAACATTAGATTAAAAATTGTACCTATCCATTGTGTGCTGAGTGAGGTAAATAGGAGTAGGATCAATGTCATTCGTTGCACTATATGGTTGCACTGCACGTATATCATCGAGACCAAGAATAGCATCAGCATGTTCATGAGTCAAAACAATCTGGGAATGAGGCATAATATCAGCTACTCCTTTTGACAGTTCAGAATGTAAAGCACACACTAAATATCAGCTTTTTCCCATACCATATTGAGACTGAATAGAATTGAGACTCTTAATCTGCAATTAATAATTGTGGAGAAGATAGAGAAAGAGAAAAAAAAAAACTTACAGAATCAACTTGTGGAATTCTATGATAAGTAAACCACCTAAGTACTGCCTCCCGGAATGTCTTCCCAACATCTATCAATATATATTTATGTTCACCATTGCCTTGGAAATAATCTATCAGAAGAGAAGTATTGCCCCTGCATATGCATAAATCACAAATTTACTATGAGACATGATTAACATAAATCGATAGAAAAAGGAAAATAGTTCAGATACATCCAGTCCATCACAAAGTTAATGTCTACTTTTAGTTCTTCCCGGATTGAAAGAGTGAAAAAATTTTAAACATGATGACAAAGCATTAATAGATTAGAACACCAAAGTGTATAAAATTATCCCAATGAGGAGTTTATTTGAACCACAATCAATTTGACACAAAGTAAATGCAAATATTTTTAGCATTTCATATATTTTTGTTGCATGCGTCTCTTAACATTCGCATCAAGCCAAAAGAGAGAAAAAAAAAAATCAATTCCGCTCATCCTTGGAAATTTTCATACGATAACGAAAACAAAAAGAAAAGGTGATTTATCCTTTACTATAACCCAAAAAGAGGAAAAAAAGATCACAAGCTTTTCATGAAGTTCCAATGTAGCGTCGCCATAACAGGAGCAATGTATCGTGTGCATGTAATATCTAAACAAAGAGAATAGCAAAGGCCCTTGAATTGTTCTATTACATTTCGTCAAACGAAAATTAAAAAAATAAAATAAAATAAAATAAATGCCCGTTTTAGAGCTCAATCTTTAAACGAGGTGATATATATACATATCATTCGAAACCAGATCAACAAAAAGCCCCTGGATTCAAATCTCATTGTCACCATTTTAATAAATCAAAAGAGAAAACAACTTTTCTCTGCATCAATCACCAAATAATGCAGAATATTAAAAAACCAATAAAACCTCTAAAAAAAACATCATTTGAGAACACGAAAAAGGGACCTGTAATTAGGATTCTGTTCGGGGGGTATGGACAAGGATTGGGAGCAGACTTGACAAGGAGGATCGGAGGGCTTGATCAAGCACATGGCGTTGGGAACACAGCTCGAGCACCCGGTGCCCAGAAAGATCAACGCCGACGACTGCTGCGCCGGCACGTCGCCGTTCTCTTCGACGCTTCCGGGGGCTGACATTGTGATTTCTCTGGGAGGTGGTCGGGGTTGGGGGGGGGGGGAAGAAGAGGGCGAGAAGGTTCTGATTTTGTGTGTTTGTGTTCGCGCGTTGAGTGTATATAGTATGTGTGTGTGTTGGCGGGGGGGGGGGAGGGTTGTTGGGTAACGGGAATAGCGGTTGGTCTGTCTGTCGTGTTGTGCACGTGGTGGATCTGTTTCTTACATTGGCTGCGGTTTTGCGTTTATTTCCCGCCCAACATTTTTTTCATTAGTAACCCGCGTGATGCAATACTTGTAACTAGTGGAAAATTCGTGCATTGCGTGGGGTACATTGTATTTAATTTAATGATAATTTCATAAAAGTAATAGTAAAAAGTAATATATTTTGGGCAAGTTTACCTTATATACATATGATATTAGACGAACACGCAACAACAATTACATAATCTCATGGATATCGAAGGAAACAAAAAAAAACTTTAACCAATCATAGAGTGTGTGAGTGTATATATATGTCAGGCTTTACAAACGGTCCTGATTATACTACTATTCCTAAACTTTTTACTAAAGATAAGAAGATGCTTTACATGAAAAAGAATCATAAAGCAAAGCTGCTCTTTAGTTGAAGCAAGATTCATGTGCACTCTTTTTATTCCTCTCTCTCTCTGCACATGATAGATGGCAGCTTCAAAAAAGATTTTGATCACCTTCGTACATGAGGATTTACGTTGCGTTTATAGATAAACAATAATAAATATCTTCCCATATCCAAAGCTAGGAAGAGGCATTCACTTTCACCACCTTTCTTCCAAATCCTTCGTATAAACCCACATTCAACGTAGAGATAGAGTCTACTCTCAATGCTTCTTCTACAGAAGACATATAACGAATCACAATGAATGTCCAAAGAAAGCATTTTGTATTTCGTTGGATTCTTATCAAGCCAAGCCATGCACAAAATGCTTGCCTTGGGTTCCCTCACTTGAACCAGATAGCATCAACCTATCAACCTTACAATATTTCAACAAAAGAATATCCCAAGTTGAATTGAGAGAAAAAGTACCTTGTGGTTCTGGAAGCCATATGATATCATCATCTCTATTCATGTTAAGCAGAGCAGTACCCAGGTGTTGTTAAATATAATCAAAGATGCTCCATTTAGACCAACTCTAATTTTCCTTTGTTATGCAGTCTATAATTGACTTCTCTAGGTTGCCCCATGACTCTGTAATAGCTATCACACCAAAGATATACTCAAGTATCCTCAACAGATGCCAGAGATCAATCCAAAACAGGGTGTTTCTACCACTGCCAATGCATTGAAAGATGCAACCCCTGACTTTGTCTTTGAGCTTGAAAATATTTTCCCAGTATCAAAGAGCATCAGCTTGGAGATTAATATTCCATATACTTTTCCTAATCAATGTACTTTAATTCAATTAACCCAGACATAGTTGTGATTCGAAACAGTATTAGCAACACAATTTGATTCAGTCAAGTCTTTTAAGCCTAGGCTGCCTTCATCTTTTAACTTGCAAAGATCCTTCCAAGCTATCCTACTACCCCTCCATGTTTCGTCCTTACTAAACTAGAGAAGAGAACAAATTTTTCTTTCAATAAGTTTGATGACCCCTTTAGGCCAAACAAAAAAAATCTAGCCTAGTAAGCTGTAACGTTTATGAGGATGAAGCTGATTAATCACTTCCTTCCAGTTTAAGACAACTATCTCACAATGCAACTCTCAAGCCCATTAGTAATTTAATAACAAGCTCTCTCTATTCCTGTTTGCCCATCTTTTTCGTAACTAGGGTAACTAGGGGGACCCCTACTTATCCAAATAATGGCCCTCTCTACCATGCTAGTACCACTGAGAGCGGTCAAATGAAATCCCTACCGATTATAAGCGAGGCGTCTTTCATCTACGTTCATAGCCGTGAACTAATTCCTCAGTCACTAAGATATTATCAGCAATGCTCCTACCTTTAACAAAATCCGAGTGCACTTATAATGTCCAGAGGCAATCTTGTACTTTTAGCAAAATAATTTTGGTAATGTACTTGTACAAAGTGTTACAACAAGTGATTAGCCTAAAGTCATGAATGGATTTAGAATTGAACTTTAGGCACCAAAGTAAGAATAGTGGTACTCCATTCTTTCAACAGATAACCGATTTTTGGCTATAAACTAGAGTGTCTCTTGTGCAATGCACATATTTTTATGTTAATTTGATTTTGTCAAGTTTTATATGTATAATAATATCATAAACTATACTTTAAATTAATTCATGAAATAAGGTTAAAATTACTCTAATGGATATGTTTTGTGTAAAAAAATATAATTTTTTAAATTTCATTATTAAGTATCTTTTGATTGAGGTAATCACATTAGAAAAATATTAATCCAATTACTTAGTTGTCAATATATTGTTCAACTAGAATATTTAAACTCGATTATATATATGTAACTACTTGATATTAACCTTATTTTTATTTAAACTTTTTATAAGATCAAATTCTTTCATTCACTTCTACATATACATATATATATATATATATATATATATATATATATATATACATACACTCACCACGTAAACCGAGTAATATATTTGATCACTTTATTTCAACGGACCCGTATCGGAGTCCATAGTGTTGGATAGTGGCCATAAATAGTCAATATGATGAAAGGGAAGGCTATTCGACATTTTTTTCACGATTCAAGCAATCCACTGGCTAAGATGATAGGGAAAAGAAAAGTAGAAGTCAAATATGGAGATATAGATATATACATGCACACACACACACACAGATATATACATGCACACACACACACACACACACACACATATATATATATATATATACATATATGAATATATATTTTGTTTTATATTTTTGTAATTCAAATAATCTTGTATTTGAATATGAATTAATTTTAAAAATAAAAGAACTTATTAATGTATCTTAAGATATATCCTTTTAATTTAAATATTTATAAGATTTAGAGTAAAAAAGATTAAAATTCAAAAAATTACTTTGTCTTCTTAAATAATTTTTATAGATTTGTCATTGATAAAAAATTAAAATTAACCATTAAGTAGCATATATAATTATAAAAAGGTAAAATGTGGCATTCCTATTCAAGCATTAAATAAATAAATAAATCTCACCCTAAATATTAATTTGGAAAAAGAAAGAGAGACAAAAAGAGAAACTCCGTATTATTACTCCTTTTGCGTCACACAAGTCCATACATTAATTTTTTTTATGAAAAAAATAGTTGAGTGACAGTGTCATGTGTCACCCATTCAACTATTTTGTACATTATATCTCTCTATCTTTTTTTGAAAAAAATTCAAAAGCACATAGCACAAGTTTTTTTTTTAACATATTAACTAGATTATAATCCATGCAAGTATGGGAAAATAAACATTTTATACAAATTTTTATAATTTGTGACTCAAAAAAATTTTAAATTTTTTCTATGTTTTGTTATTAATAAGTTCTAAACAATAATCATATTTTTTATAAGAGATCTCCAGAGTTGGTTGAATATAATATTTAAATTAAAAATGTAAAATAAAAAAACTGATTGAGATTAAGAATTAATTTGAGATAAATATGAAGGATATATTCAATATTTTTTTGTGAAAAAAAGTCATGGAGATTGTTAGGGGTGAACAAAAACTGGTAAAACCGTTTAGACCGCACCAAATCAACCATAAACTGGTGGTTTTTAGAGTGGTTTGATCGATCATAGTTTTAATTTTTAAAAATCGAATGGACGATTTGGTTTTTTGTTTTACGAGTGAAAAATAGTGGCTAAACCAAATTGTCCTATATATATATAATATAAAGTTTCTAACTTTTAACGCATATTAACATAATTACTTTTTTAGTCTCTATTCTTTACATTTATAGTTTTCTCTTGATTACATGATCAATCTTTGAGTTTGTGCACCAAACAAAAACATAAATTAAAAAAGAGCTAGTTAAAACATTTGGAAGATTGAGCTATTAGTTTTGTAATTGTTGTTAGTGTTTAAAAAATTAATGTTTGATTAATGTAATTATGTTATATATTTAAGTATGCAATAAATAAATTTGAAAATTGTCCAACACCACCACCCACTGCCTAGTACACCACTACACTGCACACATTATTGAGTTAACTCGTGAGGTTCCCACTGAGTCCACCCAAAACGCCCTCCGCAGGTGAGTCTCCAGAATTCTTTTCCGTATTTACTCTTGAGTGTCTCAAAATTCAACTAATTTCAACCCTTTAAACTACAATGATGAAAACTCTTTCAAAGTATTATCAATTGAATAACTCTTTGAGGTTTCGTACTTGTGGTTGTTGCTGGGATGTTGAATTTATTGGAAAAAAGCCAAGTTTTAAGGTTCCACGCCATGTTTATGGAAACCCTTTTGATTACAATAGATTAGTTGCATATTTATCATCATGGTCATCAGAAAAGCTTAACAAGACTTGGTCTATAAGTAAATTTTCTGGGGAATATGTGGAAAGGCATGAGTTTGACGATAGTAATAATGGGTATGAAAAATTTAAAGAGAAGGGTGCGCAAGAACTGAGTGGTTTGACTTCATTTGATAGGCCTAATGATGATTTTGGAGAAAGTTGTGATATTGATGATTTTGGTGGTAATGTGCACGGGAGAAGTTGTGTTTTTGATGATGTGGATGAAGGTGAGGAGTCAGATGAGGATGATGGAGGAGGTCAGACTGAGGGTGATGTTGAAAATGATGTTTTTCGAGTTCTGGATTCGTATAGTAGGAACAGAGAGGAAGTCGAGGTTTCGAGAGGAATTGAGGGGGTTGAAGATGAAATGAGACACCCTTTTGTGAAAGAAGTGTGCAGGTTGATTAATATGAGGTCAGGCTGGACACCAAAGCTTGAAGGGGAGATGAGGCGATTATTGAGGTGTTTAAAGCCTAAGCAAGTCTGTGCTGTACTTAAGTCTCAGTCCGATGAAAGGGTGGCCTTGAAATTCTTTTACTGGGCAGACAGGCAATGGCGATACAGACATGATCGTATTGTGTATTATGCAATGCTTGAGGTTCTTAGTAAAACAAAGTTGTGCCAGGGAGCGAAACGGGTTCTTCGGCTTATGGCTCGGAGGAAGATTATATGTCGGCCTGAGGCTTTTGGTTATGTTATGGTTTCTTTTAGTCGAGCTCGAAATTTGAGGAAAGCACTTCAGATATTGACTCTGATGCAAAAAGCTGGAGTTGAACCTGACTTATCCATATGTAATACAGCAATTTATGTTTTAGTGAAGGGGAATAAGTTGGAGAAGGCAGTTAGGTTTTTGGAGCGAATGAAAGTGGTTGGTATTACGCCTAATGTTATCACATATAACTGTCTGATTAAGGGATATTGTGATTTGCATAGAATAGAAGAGGCATTGGAGCTGATTGAAGAAATGCCATTCAAGGGATGTCCCCCAGATAAAGTTAGTTACTATACTGTGATGGGGTTTCTGTGTAAGGATAAAAGGGTTGATGAAGTGAGAAAGCTGATGGAGAAGATGTTGAAGGATAACAGTTTGTTGCCTGACCAAGTAAGTTATGGCACTATCATCCATATGCTTTCAAAGCATGGCCATGCTTTCGAGGCATTAGAATTTATAAGGGAGGCAGAAGAACGAGGGTTTCATATTGATAAAGTTGTGTATAGTGCAGTAGTAAACTCCTTCTGTCAAGGGGGCAGGACAAACGAAGCAAAAGAACTTGTTCAGAGAATGTTTCAAAAAGGGTGCATCCCCGATGTGGTGACATATACTGCTGTTATCCATGGGCTTTGCCGTGTAGGAGATGTGGAGCAAGCTAAAAAGCTGCTTCAGCAAATGTACAAGCATGGTTGCAACCCGAATACTGTGTCATATACAGTGTTGCTAAATGGTCTTTGTCGAGGTGGAAAGTCATCAGACGCCAGAGAGATGATGAACACGAGTGAAGAGGGTTGGTGGACCCCTAATGCTGTGACATATAGTGCTGTGATTCATGGATTTCGTAGGGAAGGAAAACTGACTGAGGCTTGTCAGTTGATGAGAGAAATGATTCAAAGAGGCTTTCTTCCTACTCCAGTTGAAATTAATTTACTGATTCAATCTCTTTGTAGAGAAGGTAGAACAGATGAAGCCAAAAAGTTTATGCAGGATTGTCTAAATAAAGGGTGTGCTGTTAATGTGGTAAATTTTACAACTCTTATCCATGGCTTCTGTCAAAAGGATGACTTGGATGCTGCTCTGTCTGTCCTTGATGACATGTATTTGATAAACAAGCACCCTGATGTTGTCACGTACACTGCAGTTATAGATGCATTAGGAAAGAGAGGTCGAATAGAAGAGGCAATTCAGATGGCCAAGAAAATGCTCCATAGCGGTTTGATTCCTACTCCAGTGACATACAGGTCAGTTATCCACCGATTCTGTGAGCACGGTAGGGTGGATGATTTATTGAAATTACTAGAGAAGATGCTGTCACGGCAAGAATTCAGAACAGCATATAATCAGGTTATTGAAAAACTTAGTAGTTTTGGACATCTTGATGAGGCTTATAACCTCTTAGGAAAGGTTCTGAGAACGGCATCCAGAATTGATGCCAATACTTGCCATGTTCTGATAGAGAATTGTTTGAAGAGAGGAAATCCTCTCTTGTCATACAAAGTAGCTTGTAGAATGTTTTACCGCAATCTGATTCCTGACTTAAAATTATGTGAGAAGGTGAGTAAATTGTTGGTACTAGATGGGAAAACAAATGAGGCAGACAAACTTATGCTTCGGTTTGTTGAACGTGGTCACATTTCTTCTCAATCTCAGGGGGCTCTTTCATGACCTATAAATGGTTTTGTTGTCCGGATCTTTTGCTTAGCTAAAATACGTGCAAGCAAGAGTTAAGATAGTGGAAACAGCAGAGGCAACACTTCTAGCTGATGTTGCATAGCCAATGCAGCAGCCTCAAGGTAGCAAGATTTTTCACCAGCACTAGATTTTCTGATCAAGCCTTTACATGCAAATCTCATCCCCTGTACTCTCATGTTGGATATGCAACTTAAGGAGATCATATTATGTTGTGCCATCTTCCTCTCCCGCACTCATTTGTTCTAAAGAACAATCCTTTCATCTATGTGCTTACTTTTATTCACTGTCTTCAAATGGACTATACCACTTTGCTTTACTGTCTAAAAGTATCGTGCATGGCCTCCACGCCTTGACTCTACTACATACTAGTTTCTGTCGTTCTCCTGTCCCTCTTCCCACGAAACTTATTTGATATCTTAATGCATTCCTGCATGGTACTCTCTCATGTTATGTCTTTTGTGTTGTCCCTCATGAAAAATTTGAAAGAAACGAGGAAAGAAGGGAAAAGAAAGAAAAAAGAAATAACAAAGATGTCATAGGGAAAAATCTATTTGTTTCACGCGTTATTAGTTGTTAAAACTAAAAGGGAGATTTCTTCTAGTCATGTATGCTTAACTTCTACTATTCTTTTGAAGCCCATGACGTTGATTGTGGGGGGAAAAGGAGGAGGGCTTTAGCTCATCAGGTACAGGTAAAAACTGTAGTTCTTTTGAATTATCAGTCCAATAATTCACTTACATTTGGATGAAGGGGGTCAAGCTTTACGTGCAGACGAAGTTTTTTCTCTCCTTTCTTGTTACTAGGAAGTGATAATAACTTTTATCTCAAATGCCACAGTGAATATGTTGGATTCTTTGTATAGATATGAAACACGATGATATTTGATAGAACTAATGGTGTCGTCCAATTCATATAGCGGACACTATCTATTGGGATACGATTTAGTTTGATTTGTTTCAATCGGTGTACGAGGTGGGGAGGGTGTGAATGTGCGTGCTTGCTTGTGTATGCGTCAGAATATGTTGGGCCGTTTGAAGGGGTAAAGGAGATCATCTCTTGATTGAAGATGAATCTTTGCTTTTATAAGATTAAATGATTGCCTTTGTTTTTCAAGTAAAAGTTGAGGATGATAAAGTTGAGAGGTGTGGCATAAAGCTTAGTCTCAATCAATCTACAAAGCATGCATTGTCGCCTTTCAAGGTGTCAGCCATCTTTGCCATCACCTGCCTCACTTGAGCATGTCTTTTTTCCAGTCCAGCTAATTAACATTATCCCAATTATTTCCAATCAAATAAATCAAGATTCATGGGAAGAGCAACACCTAAACATATGCTAAGTGTTTCTCTGACCCCTTGAGAGCTCTGTCAAGAAGTGAATGAGTTCTTCGTTAATCATATGCAACATAATTATTCCTCTCCTATAGGTGGTTCCTCGTTACTCTTTACGTTTATCGTCTTTATAATAAAATTGGGGCGGAAATAGAATATTTTATTGGGAAAGTTGAGTAATTTTTTTGACCATAAGTATTAGAGGTATATGGGTTAAGTAGCATTGCAAACAAAAATTAGTAGAGCACTTAAAACCCTTCGTATGGGGTTATAATATTCCATTTTAGATCAGAAACCAAAAGGCAAATAATTCGCCGGTTATCAGCCATTTATAGTTACAAGAAGTAATTCATGCAAGCAAAATAAATCAAATGAACTAAATTCAGTAATTCAGTCTTATTTTATTAGGTGAGATTGATTATATAAACTTAATAAGTAATAATATTCTTATCATAATTCATCTCCAATATTAGCATCAATAAATATATAAAATTGCATTAGATTCATCTTAAAATTATAAGTCCGATAACGATTTGGAAAAAGGCATCAGACATTGAAGTGGCATGTCGCGTTGTGGGGTCGCAACATTAAACAGAAAAAAAAAAAAAAAAGAAACAAAACTTTCCAACAAAGCACGCTTGCCAACTTCAATGATTTCTGCCAACCTACATTATTAGATGGGCATATTTGATTTATGAACAGTTGAATTTACTACTGAAAAAATATGTAATAGAACAAAAGGATTAATAAATTTTACTTACAGATCTCACATCTCTAGTCTCCAGTAGTTCAGTAACTTCTTTTCTTCTTCTTTGTTTTGGATTAAGATATCATTACACTTAAAATTAGTGCCTATTAGGTCAAGAACGGTAAAAATAAAAAATTTTACAAAAAAGGCTTTCTCCTTGGACTGTTTTTTGCTTTGTTTATCCGGTGTATCATTGTTTTGCACTTTTACTGATCAATGGATATGATTTTGCTAGCATTTATACCAATAAAAGTTAGGGCAAGGAAAAAGTTATACCCTATTGAGTGTATATCTATGATGGATTATAATGAAATAATAGGAAATTATTGTCAACAGCAGAAGCATCAAGTATTGACTAGTTGACTGTAGAATTGGTTTCTTGATAAAATGTGTAATTTAAGATATTTTTAGTTTAACAAATTTAATTTATTCTCCGTTAAAAGAAGTAATTTGTATATGAGTATTAGATTACGCATTTTTAATTCCCACTAAATACAAAATTCTAAATATGTCCTTGATCATTTTAAAATAATTTTTATTAGTCAAAACTTTCAAATTTAATTAATAGAAGAGGCCCCATATTAAAATTTCGGATATCTAAAAAGCTAAAAAATGACTCCAAAAGAGAACAAAATAAAACTTCAAAGACACCTCTTTGCCTGAGAATAAATAAAAAAAATTATTATTATATACTACTTGTTCAAAATTTTTCTGCTTATTTAATACCAAAAGAAAATCACCGTATAAAAGTTAGTAGGGTAAAATGCACAAGTGCCCCTGTGGTTTGCGATATATTCACAACACCCCCTGTAATTTAGAAATTAGTGGAATGGTCCCTTATATTTATTGAAAATGTGCACACGTCCCCCTAGAGCTAATTACCGTAAGTTTTTTGACAAATTCTAAAAAAATGCCTATTTCGCCCTTATTTTATTCCGTAAAAAGTCTATTTTCTGTAATTAATTTAAAGAAAAAACTAACTTAATAATAATAATAATAATAAATAGAAATTCACTTAAAACAAAAACCTGAGGGCTATCGAGGGTGGGGGTTGTTGGGTTGAAGTACCATGGGGGGAGGGGATGCTACTGCGTGGGGGTGGGGGTTGCTGGGTTGAGGAGGGTCATCAGGGGTGGGGTGCTGTGTGAGGTTGGGGTGGGGGTTGCTGGGGGTGGCTGGGGGCAGCGGTTGGTATGGCGGTTGGCGGTGAGTGTTTTTCTTTTTTTTTTTTTTAAGTTAATTTCTATTTTTTTAATTCTATAAATAAATTAAGGCTAGAAAATTTACTTTAATGCGTTTATAATAAATAAAAAAAAAGCAAAATCGCATGAGTCGCACATGCATGTCAAATCGTGTTATCTTGGACGGAAAAGTTAACAGAGAGAGTCTATGTACGCTCTTGTTAAAATTACGGGATGACTTAGCTAATTTTGTAACCACAAGATATATTGCACGTAATTCGCAAACCACAAGGGCACTTGTGTATTTTACGCAAGTTAGTAAAGCATCCTTATGTTTCTTTTCTGTAATAATAATTACAAAAAAAGCTATAGTTAACGTATTTTGGTTACCAGTGGCCTGAAAAAAAGGTAATAATATTAGTGACTTGTTTTCTTCCTTAAAAAGCTCCTTTTAAGCTGGACAACGTACTTAAAAGAGCTGCCATCATAGCATCTTAGTTACTGCTCACTCACATTCTTCAATCTTCAACACATTATCCGGCGATCATACCGGCGAGGCTAGACTTTTGGCGCCGGAAAATGGACGAGTCATGGAGAATGAGAATGGGAATGCCTTCAACAGTTGCAGCTCCACAACTCAACCACCCCCGCCGGCGTTCCACTGAAGACATCTCTCACCGCCGGAGAAACATCTCTGGCGAGCCTGAAAACATTTTACTCGACCCGGAAGACTTCAACGACGTCTTTGGAGGCCCCCCTCGCATCGTCATGGCCCGCCAGTTCTCAGGCTGCAACAGCTTCTCAAGATCATCGTTATACCAAGAGATTTTTGTGCAGCCGGAAAATGTGGGACCCGCAGGGAAGGTAGCCGGGAACGGTCGGAGCTTGCCGGAGTTCAAGATTCCGGCGGGGAAGGGTGGCCGGAGATGTGATCAGGGGTTTTACAGTGATATATTTGGGTGGGATGAGGAGGAGGTGAGGAGGTCGAGGACGAGGTCAGGGTCAAAGTCAAAGGCGAGCTCGTCATCGGCTTTGAGTTCGGAGGAGCTCAGCCCTCTCCAGGTGGCTGTCAGCGGTGGCGGAGGCCGAGACGACGACGTCTCATTGTTCGCCTCCAGGCTCAGGTACAGATTAATGTTGTTGCATGGTAACTGATTAGTATTTTGTCTGTTTATGTTCATTTACAAAATTACCCTCGGAGATCATTTTATTGTCTGTACGTTAATCATTTTATTGTTTGCTAAATGAATGGATGCGTAATTCTCACAGTTTAGACGATGTTACTTGATGGTAGTATATGAAATGTTCCGTTGTAGAGTTTTGAGAAGGTTTGGATTTGTATGAAAATTTATATAACACTGTGCTAATAATTTTGTAAGAGACCGTTTTAATACTCTTTGTTGGAATTCTTGAATTATGTTTATTCAAAGGATTTGAATCATGAGATTAGGAGGGACACCAACGTGCAAATAGAAAGTGAGAAGAGTGGGGCGAATCTTTGACACCATTGTGGTGCTAGTTAAAGACACTCCGTTGTTCTTCTACTTTTCTTAAAGCACTATCTTACATACTTTTTTACTAATCAATACTCGTCAAAGTGTCTTTGGTTAGTATCAAACCGGTGTGAAAGAGTCACCCAGCTCTTCTCGCCTTTTGTTTTACAAGCTGTTGGCGACCCTCCTAATCTCGTGATTGTAGATTTTTTGTCTTCAAGATTCAAATGATATTGTTTGGAAGAGAGAAAATTTCTTCCAACACTAGGTGGATGTCTAGTTGTGCAGCAACTTAATACCAGGGTTGGCTCCTTTTCAGGCCAATAAACATTCCCAGTAGATGGGGTTCCACAAGAGTGTTGCAGGAGGAGCAGCAAAGGCAACAGGGACCATTTTTGGGGAACAATCCTGCTTACCAAGCCGGAAATGACTACAATGAGGACTTCAGAAGCTTTCACTTGGGAATTTGTCCAGGAAATTCATCCCCTGAATCTATTATTAGTCTTGAGCCGAATTCTTGTGGCATTGCGAAAGCATCTGCAGATGAGTTTGTACCCAACTCGCCTTCCTCTGCAGTATCTTCGGTTTGTCTGGACCCGGAGGATGTGGCAGGTAAAACTCAGGATGAGATGATGCAAGACCAAAGCATGGAGCAAGAAGAAGAAGATGAAGTTATGGACTCTTACGTCATTGAGATCAGTTCTGACAACAGAGAAGGAACGGATGATGCAATTGGTGTCGATGAAGCAATAGCATGGGCAAAAGAGAAGTTTCAGAAGCATCGTTCTGGAGATACTTGTAGCGCAAACCATAATGGGAAGGCGCAGGAGCAGTTTGCTGAAGCAGGAGGTGCCTTTCTTCTTTCCCTCTTCTTCTTATTCATTGATCTGAAGTAAATCATAGTAACGGTCTTATCTAAAGATGATATCCTTTTAATTCATTCTTCTTGAAATGGACATTTCGCAGAAATGGTTCGCAGAGAACAACAGATTCCTGAGCGGCAGAAGATAGATGGGCACCGATCAACCAAAGCGTCAGAGGTAATTCACTGAAAACAACAGGTGTTAGTGGCTTAATGTAACATCTTTACATGGTTCATCTCAATACCTGCAGCTTCCATCACTTATTCTAATGTATGTGTAGATGGAGATGGAACTATTGGATGAAAATGTGAGACTATGGTCAACTGGCAAGGAAGCTGATATCAGGTTGCTGCTCTCGACTCTGCATCACGTAAGATCAATTTTTACATTTTATACTTTGTTACGCTTGAACAAATATCTTGACTCTGCATAATAACACAATCAATTTTCTTGCACTAAATTCAGATCCTGTGGCCCAATAGTGGCTGGATACCAGTCCCTTTAGCAAGTCTAATCGAAAGCTCCCATGTGAAGAAAGCTTATCAGAAGGCAAGACTTTGCCTGCATCCTGACAAACTGCAACAAAGAGGGTCAACACTTCCACAAAAATGTGTTGCAGAAAAGGCATTTTCAATCCTCCAGGTATAGTGGTTTTTTTGTAGTGCCGCTGATGCTAGAAGCCATGTGAAATCTGACACCTTAACCCAATATCACAGACAACTAAGAAAGATTGAATTAATATGTACAATCAAACTTAAACACTTCAGACAGTTTTGTGATTATTTCTGTGCAATATGATTTAGTAATTCACTTGCAGGAGGCATGGGCTGCATTCATCAACCAAGATGTCTTCTAGACGCGGAAGGATTACTCGGAAAATAGTGCTACGAGTTCAAGGGGGGGAATGAATGTTCAACATCTTGATCTGATGAAGCAAATACACAAAGCAAATACAATTGGACAAAAGGTTCAGAGTCAGATCTTATCTGACAGTGCTTCATTGAAGGTTGTCAGTGCTTATAATTCAGTGGTTTGAAGGGTAACAGATGTATATTTCTTGTTTAATCAATAGACAAACAAACAAATCCATGAGTATTCTATGGAAAAGAAGCACTAGGATCTGATGGACGGGTTGGGAAGGAGAAAAGATGTAAAAATGGAAGGAGAGCTTGAAATTTTAGTGTTCTTCTGTACATCACATTTGTATTTTCCTGGTGGTTTTATACTATTGTGTGTTTGGTTTTTCAGGTGTAATCTTCTGCTGCATGTTCTAGTGCTCTTGTTGCTACTAGTGGTGTGAAGGTGATTAAGTAGAGTTCAATTGCATGAAAAATATGAATGTCAACTCAACCAGCTTATACAAAATTTATCAGGAATTCTTTTGACAGGGTGGTTCAAACATTTTGCTTAGTTGATAGTTTGATACTAAAAGAAATTTTTAAAAATAGCGGGTAATTTAAAATTCCATACACATTTTATAATCTGTGGTGTAGTTTTTGCATTAACAAAAACAATATATTCTATAGGCAAGCCAACGAACAGTTTAAACCAAAGCGATTTAAGATTTTAACATCCTATTTGGATTTGCATTTTAAAGGAAAAGAAAAGGAGAGATAAGAAATCGCCATACCGAAAAAAGTAAAAGGAAAAGAAAAGAACAAAAAAAGTTAACTTGTAAAGTTTCTCTTATCCCTAATCTTTGTCCTTTTATCCCTTCTCTTTTTTAATCCTTCCAAATCCAAACATAGAATACTCAAGTCCTCTTTTTTCTTTTTAAAATCAAAACAAGAACTCCATCCTTTTCTATACCTTCACAAAGAAGATGATATGAAAGGGTTTTCACAATAATTGCATTTTGCATTACCAACATAATCTATCTATATCTATATCTATCTAGATCTATATATATATATATATATATATATATACACCAAAGTTAAAAGAGTTACATAAGAGTAATAAGTCAATTTTTTAGATAGATGAAAGCTTAACACATCAACTCAAAAATATATTAAATTTTATTAGATATTATTAAATTTTATACAATGTATGGGACTTATTTCAAATCCAATTATATCGTGTTAATCTTAATTAGATAGCATAATACAATTAATCAAATGTATTAATATTAACTATTATATACGTGGTGCAAAATTTAATTCAATCCCAGATACTATGTATGTGATATCATTTATGAATATTATCGTTAAAGTGGTGAGGAAAAAAACTTCTATAAGAACTACAATAGACTCTTACTTTATATATGAATAGTAATAGATCTTGAAATAGTTATGAGATATTGTCTGATTCAAATTATAGCTGTAAGTAAAATTCATTTGTTTGGATATACAATTTCTAAATTTTAAGGCAAGTTAACAATTTTCTTTATCTGTAAATGGTAAATAAAAATTTAGTTAATAAATAGTGTTAATAGTTCTTTTTTTTAATTTATTATAACAATTTAATCAAGTAATTTCCAATATTACTTAAAAATAAAGTACAACTAAATTTGGAACTTATTATAGAAACGTATTAGAACCTGTGAGTAGCACGAAACTAAATGCTAGTGTGTGCTAGTGTGTGTGTGTGTGTATATATATATATATATATATATATATATATATTTGAAAATGAAGTACAACTAACTTTGGAACTTATAATTGAAAACATATTAGAACCTGTGGAAAATATACTAAATGCTATATATACATGGAGTTTGACACGTCAACTCTTCAAATGAGTAAAAGCTTTAATTATACTAAAATATTATTAATTTTTTAATGCGATACAATATATTGTGCATATATCAGATACAATGTATACCATGCTAATATTAATTGAAGAATAGAATTCATTTAACCAAACAAATTAATATCAAATACTAAACGCATGATGCTAACTTTAGCTCAAGAAGAGATACTATGTATATGAATTATTATTCATGAATATGATCATCAAAGTGAAGGAAAAAAATCTATGTAAAAATTATACATATGTTACTAACATATCAAAAACCAAGTTACAGATCAATTTTCTTTTTACATGCATGTTAAAAGGATAGGCATTGTCAATTTCAAGTTAAAGTAATTAGTAAAATTCTTTAGTTTGGAAATGCAATTTTCAAATTCTGAGGTTAGTTGTTATCTTTTTCTTTCTTCAATTTATGTTTTATTAATAAGAAATAGATAAAGATTATCATATTTCTTATTATTAATTCATCTGAATAATTTTATCTAATAAGCTTTCTAATAGTAGTTGCAAAAGAAGTATAACAAGAGTTAGAATTGGTCATAAATGTTAGAATTCATGCATAGAATGGGTATAATTGCTAGTCTTTATATATGTAAAAATGGTTGAATGGGGTGCCATGTATCACCCACTCAATCATTTTAATTTTTTTTAGAAAATTAGTGTACTATTTTTTTTTAATTTTATTGCTAAGGTTGAATGTTTGTCCATTTTTTAATTTGCTTGGGTAAAGTACCACAGGCATCCTTGATTGTTTCTTTATTTCTTTAATTTTATTTATTTTTTGATAGTTATTTTTTACAAATGATAAATTGATTAAAAAAATTAAAAAGAGAAACTAATCTTTTAACTTCTAACCTCAATGTTACATAGAAATCCATAAATTTCCTTCCTTTTTTCAATGTTTTAACAGCGGCAAGTATATTATTCTTTAAAATTTTGAGAAATTGAGGTATTACGTGAACTGTTTTTCCCCTTTTTGTATGTGGGATGAGTATTTCTTTCTTTCTTTAGTGTTTGGGTCGAATATTATGCAATAACATCTGATTACTTTTTTATGTTTTTATTATGTTATTATTTATATAATTAATAAAAGAAAATTCAAAAACAAATTGATTTTTAGACTTTTAAATTTTTATTCTAAATCTCATGAATATTTTATAAAATAGAAAATATAAATTCAATACATTATTAACTTCTTTATCTATAAAACTAATTCACATTTAACCATATTATCATCTAAATTACTTAAAACATAAAATCTAAAAATAAATAATTATTAGCTAAATATTCGCTATTAATTTTGATAATGAAAATTTATATGCATTATTTGACTAAATGCATCTTGTGAAAATAAGTGCTTAAATGTAAGTAGATACTTTGAAAGATGGAAGAAGATGTGCAAAATGTATTATTTGAAGAACAAAAAGATAAAAAGGCATAAGGAGAATAATAGATGTCATAGAGGATACCGGGCGTTCTTTTCCTTCCTGCTCTTTTGTGAAATGCCTAAATATTGTATATGTTTGGCTCAAACTTTTCTCTTCATTGTTTGAACAATTTTTTAAACTCTTGCATATTTGATTTCACATAGGCACAAATGAATGCACACATAGAGTAAAAATGTGTTTCAAGTTAAAATTGTTGAAGTTCTAAGGGGACCATCTTTAGATGGTGGACGTAGACTTGGCCGAACCATCTTAAATCATTTGTCTCTCATCTCCTTATACTTTTATTATCATACTTGCTTAAATTGCTTATGTTGTGTTTGATATATTACTTGAAAGAAATTGTTGATTTTCTGATAAATTTTAAAAACGAAAATTAGTAATTATATCTTAATTCACCTCCCCCTCTTCAGATATTTGCACCTACAATATAATAATCTCGACACTGCGCGGCTCAACATACTAATTTATCAATATATATAAATTCTATCATTATTTTCTTTTTTATTTTCTATATAAATTCTTATTCATTCAGAATTTGCCTAATTTTAAATCACTTTGTTAATTTATTAATGAGTGATTGACTTGATTTATATTAATTAGTTATTTTTAAGATGTTATAAATAGATTTTATTTTACTATTCATTCTTTTTTCTTTTTCTTTTTTTTTCTACTTTACCTAAACCCTGAACCCTTAACTTAATTTTAACTTAACTTGTTAAAGGAGTCTGGGATAAAATTTTAAGATTTTCGTATGATGTTCAAATGGAATTTTGTTGATTTAAAATATTTTGTGTTGCTGCAAGGAAAAGCGGTACATAACTTACCAATTGCGAACAAATTTTCTCTTCCTCAACTGCCTCAGTGCACTACACAGGAGGCACTCCCTTTAACCACGAAATGGTGTCCTCTGGGAGTGCCAAGTTGCTTGCAAACTGCAATAGGGAGTGCCAAGTTAAGTGAAAGAATTCAGAAAGCTCTTGAGCAGCATGATGGAGAGCCACATTATATTCAAAAACCATCGTTTTCTTATTTTAATTTTTCAATTCAAGTATTTTATGTAATTATTGAAAATCTCATAAATAATTTAAACATTTCATTTAATTAGTAAAGATCTCTCATAAAAATATGATTAATATTAAAAATTGATTGAGAATTAAATTTTGAAAGTTATGTATTTGCTTTCGTCATTACGTCGAATGCAAAAATCGACTATCAATCGTGAATAAGGACATTAAAAATGCTCATTTCCCTGTGCATTTAGTTATATAGGTTTGAGCCCAAGTATTGATGCAACAACAATATTTGCTTTAAGTTAGATTCCCACAAGGCTAAGCAAGTAATGAAAACAACCTCAAGTACAGCTTTGCTTCGATGCCATAAATCTTCCATAGCATTCGTGGATAAATCCAATATGATCCTACCTATGATCCGATGCTCTTTATAAACAAAAGCAAAAAGGAAAAAACAAGAGTTCCTGCCTAAGCTTTACTCCACACAACAGTCCCCACTCAGTTGGAGAATACTTGGTTTTGTGTGTTTGGGTTTGGCTATTCCTATAAGGGCTTTCCTCGGACCATAATTATTGACAGGAAACAATGGAAAAACAGGAAAGAATGATGGATTAATTAAGGGAATGTTGTCCCTTGTGCTACAGTAACATTAATAGAACAACAAAATTTTCGTCCACCTATTAAAATGTAACCCCCAAGTTTCCTCACTTTGTTCTTGTTATGACTCTCTGAGTTAGTTCTATAAGCGCCCGCCTTGATATTCTAACATCTTCATCATCACTCTCCGGCAGAGAATTGATGGCAGCTGATGCAAGGTTAGCATGCTTTGTTGCCAACTCTCTCGTTCTCTGAATTCCACGACTTCTACCCAGGTAGTCAAGAGCCTGCAAGATTTCCATGTCCAGTCAGTAACAACCACTTATGGCAGAGCTAAAGAAATACAGGAAAAATTACCATCGCGAAAAACAGAAAGCTGAAACGCCAAAAAACCTAATAAAGCAAATTCAGAATAATTCAAAGGGTACTAGTAGATGTACTAAGCAAAACAATATACATCAAAAAAAGGAAACTAGCGTACAAATAAATTTGTAGTTGCACTGTGAAAGGTACATTTGCAGCAGGGCTAAAAATATGTTCTACATAGAATCTTCCAGAATCACTCTGTTAGTCTGTCTAGCAGAATGGGTCAGGAGAATGAAAATGGATTGCCGGTTGTCCTTGCAGTAGAAGCTAAGACGGTCAAAAGGACTTGTTAACATGCTGATCCTTACTATCTAATACATGTCCATGTCCCTTGCAGACTTTTGAAAATCCTACAAAATTTAATTCTGACCCAAAATCGATCTCAAAAGCTCATGCATAAACTAGCTGAGAATGAAAGACACACGAACCATATACAACAAGGAAAACTAGCCACATAGGAAGATCAAGGTCAGTACATTATAAATGCGAGCACATTCATTACTGGTCTGGGTTAGAAACTTACAATCTCAATATTTGCAAGCTTATCAAACCCCTGATCAACAATAGAACGCAATTCAGGAAACTCCTCAATAGCAAACAATACCGGAGCAGTAATAATGCCCTGGAAAAGAATAAATAATTGAATAAATACACATGTAAATGATGAAAGTAGTTGAAATTATCATACAGGCAATTCAACATGCAATCAAGAGAAATTAAATCAAAACTAGCCATTGTAAGCAATGTTAAGCAAGATACATAGATGCATTTGGATGGACTCAAATTCAAACGAATTGGGCTCTTCAAAAATTTCAGGGGTCTGGAAAGACAGATTCTGTAGTAACACATAGCTTAGGAGATGTATAAGCTTCATGAAGTATAACAGGCTCTAAATGCTCCTCATTCCACAGCTAATTGCCAGGAACAGGGAAGGGGGTGTGCTGGGTGGTGGTGCTTTTATCTAAAGCCATTGAACTAAAATCCACTTCCGTAAAATAGAAGAGCCCATCTTGGAAATACCATTTCCTTTTGAAATTAATAACATACAATCTAGCACTGGTGACTTAATTATTTTCAAATGCAGAAGAGCATTTCAAACATCTAGCTCACTTATCTTTGAATATTAGCATTGAACTTTCAACTTAAACACCATGTCCATTAGAACAAAATATCAATTTTACAATGGTAGGAGTTGGAGAGTTTAGCTTATGGATGAAGTGTATATAGATCTTTTCAGGAGGAGAAAAATAAATTAAACATCAGTAGGAAAATGTTTGGATTTAGTGAAGAGTGTTTTTGTTGAATTAAAAGCACTAAATATTTATAAAGATATAAAACTGCATCACATGCATTCAGATGGAATGGAAATTTGCACTTCCAAAGGTGCTAAGGTATCAAGCCTCCAACCAAAATTGTGCAAGATTTACAAAGACATATACCAAAAAGCAAGCAAACATTTTGATATGCCAGCAACTCTATTACTATGCTTAGGTCAATAAGTACATATTTTTGCGTCATTACATATGATGATAAAAAAACACACACTCACACACAAAAAATACATGTCTTACATGGCGAATGTCAGACAATGAGCCCTTCCCAAGGGAAGCTGAGGTGCCAGTGAAATCAAGAACATCATCTATCAACTGAAATGCCAATCCCTGTCCACACATAACAAACACCCAGACAAGAACTTATAAGACCTTAAAATTAAATAATAGGTACAAACTACTGAATATGCAAAGCAGTATTCTTAGCTGAGGCAACAAGTTTCTAAGAGTTGAACCCAATGTCAATTTTAATCAAATGACAAGGTAGATCACCAGAACGGTGGAAAGAGATGATGCCATTGGGTGCTGCTGTAATCTCAAAGTGAAGCATCTTGTGTTTCTTCTTTATTTTTCTTTTTATAATTCTTCTGAATAAGCAACAATTTTACCATAATGCAAGTGTCAAATTCACAAATAGGAATTGCAAATTTTCGGCATTATGATGTCCTCGAAATGGAATATAACCTACAATTATATACGCAAAGTGCCACATTCAACAGTACTTCCCCTAATGAATTCACAATTAACACTTGGAACCTGTATAAAGCCTGAACAATCAAGGTATAAGGCACAGGTAATCAAGATAAAATGAAGAACATTGATGTGCTCCATCAAAGGCCACATCAGCACTTCAATGTGCCCACAGGCTCGCGCTCGCGCACCCGGGGGGGGGGGGTGTTGTGTTGGTGTTGTTTGGGAAAGAGGCGATGCCATAACGACTGATGTCTGAGTGCATGAAAAATGGAAGGGTTCCATAGAAGATACTTCTTTATATAGGAACAACTTGTAAAAAGTGAAATTAGTAGCACTAAAAATTTGCACAAGCAATCTCTAATTATGTGGACAGGAGAAAAAGTACTTTCTAATGAGAACACTATCTTCTGAGAACCACATTTTAGCGAACAAAATAGATAATATTCGAAATACCAAAATAAACTTTATGATTTGATCAGCTCAGAACCATTAAAACATCAAGAAAATCTCATGAAATGTTTAACAGCAGAGTGAAGATGAGGTGGACTTGACATAAAATTTGGTTATGAAGTTAAGAGTACACATGATGTCCACTTTACGAAACTTCATAGTACCTTGTGATTTGTTACAAACACTCATTGCAAAAGAACACAATTACTGGAGAGATAATAGATCAAGTTCATTATAACAAACAAGTACAATCTTCATTTGGACAAATATAGGATTCTAGATAGTTACTGACAAAGCTGATGAGAATACTGACCAGATTCTTTCCATACTCGTAAGCTAGCATTGCAACTTCTGTTGTATGCCCGGCAAGAAGAGCAATTGACTTGCAGCTGTTTGCAATCAACGATGCTGTCTTACAATATGTCTTTTGCATATAGTACTCCATGCTGCAAAGAGAAAAAGAATCAAGGAGATTGAATAAGCCACATAATAACTAATGAGCTGTCATAAAAGCAAACCACGATGAATCCGAACCACAGACCCCACTTGTGGCAACATGATTCTGTTTTTCTACTTTTCATTTAAGGGGCACAAGATGAGGATGGTGGAAAAGTAAATAATTTCATTAGTACATCCCTTCCGCAGGTGCAGCAAATCTGCTGATACTTCAAAACTTTCTTAGATTTATCTTGCCAACTGAGGCAGCAGAAGTGAAAACAGGAAATATTAACCAGACCTCCGAACCCATTTCTAATTATGTCCACGTGATTCGGCAAGTTGATATAACAGCACATAGAAATGAAAAGCATAAAAGCTGACAGAAATGCTATCAAGAAGGAGCATACTTGAGACGATTCTCAGGAGTGGTGGTCATTTGCATGGTCTCGCCTGTAACAAGATGTTCCAAAACTTTCGCCAGTAGTGACACAACCTGTAAAAGTGAGGGACCAGCGCAAAGAGGTTAATAATGGAAGTTGTTAAGAAACCTGTAAAAAGTGACACAGCCTGTTCAAAAGAAAAAGGTCTTTTACTTTTCATTTTGAAGAAGTTTTGCCATACAAGTCCACGGAATCAGCATTTTAGATTCTAATTACTATGTTCACTGATTATGTAATAATTTCTATATATATTTATGCTCGCTGTGTCCTTACACTATCTTTCCCGTTCCTTACAGATTACCATGTCCATGTTCATGCTGTCTCAGCTGAAAGCCATCACTCTGGAATTGTTATTTACATTTTCCCTTAAGGTTAGGGGCAAACAAAAACTTGCACATGCACTTTCCTGCTCTCTATTTTTCTATTGATTGAATCAAGTAGTCAAAATAGAAACCCTTGATATGACATGCACAAATAATCACAACTCATGGATGGCTTTGATATTTGACTACAATAAGCCTCCCTTGTTTATATCCTTCTTGATCAATGATGGCATAGACATTACAAGGTATCTAAAAACAAAGGAAGGAGGCACACATGCAAAGAATGAGGACGATGACATATACCTCTGTGTTCTTCAAAGAGGCGAGTGCAACACAAGCTCTGGAGAGCAAGAAATCTCCAGCCAACACTGCTAACTGTATAATCAATTATAGAGGCAGAAAAAGTCAAAAATCAAGGCAATAACACAATTCATTTGTTTCATATGTCCATAATTGAGGTGCAGTCAGAATATCAGGCATATCCAAAACATGGCTCAAAAGCTACCCCTTACAAGTGATCCGTACCTGTTAGTGTCTCATTTTTCTTTTTTTCTCATCTGATAACGTTTTCTTTCTCACAGATTTTAGGTTTAACTTGTATATACCTAGGAAAATATCTCAAATAGCTAGAAGCAACCACATGGTTAGCTCAGCAATAAACATAGTTCAAAGGCTAAATCTGAGCTCAAGTAACGAACAGAGACTTGCTCCTCTAACAAAATAAACCCTCAGCTAAAAAGTTATAATAACTCCACTTTCAACAACAAAAATGATGAATGGTTAATACAACAGATAAATAAACATAGGCAGCATGACTGCTTCAATAACAGAATAAAAGGTCAAAAGTATTCAAGAGAAGAAAAGCAAATACCTTGTTTCCCATTGCAAAGTTCAATGAACGAACCCCACGTCTTGTCTCAGCATCATCCAGGACATCATCATGTAACAGGCTAGCAACCTAGAATAAAGTAGTAAATATAGGTTACAAACTCCTGACAAATGGACATATCTGCATCAAAGAAAAGGTCAATTTTAAATGGCAAAACGCCAAGCTGCTTTTCTTTTTACATGATTTTCCATACTAGAGGCAGTGTATATCTTGACTTCTAATACAAATTTTTTCCCAAATTCCTGACCCTTGCTCTCTTTGAGAAATCTTTTCAAGTGTACTTCACATTGTAGAAGCTGCACCACTAGTTTCCTACTAAATGAGGTTATCGATTGTTATTCAGGATGCGAACAATTAGTTGATCTTGAGATAAACAACATGTTAAGGAGACTACTGACATGGATCATCTCAGTGATCTCAGCTATACTTTGCTGTCTTGAACGTAACTCGGTGGATAAAGTATCAACAACCACATCAGGTGGTGGTCTGGGTACCGGCACATTTAAAGCCGTTGCCATCAACAAGAGAACCTGCAGAGCATATCACATCTGTCAAAATTATACAAGGATCATAACCATAAGGAAAAGCACAGTTTGATAGGGAAAATCTATAAAGTGCACAGCACCCTAAGATGTCAGATTCATGATGGTTGAATACTGACTTGCCAGCAATAGATATTTGTGAGGGAAAAGAAAAATAGCTTCGGCTGGCGGAGGGGACAAGCCCATAAAGAAAGTAAAGGAAGCATAAGTCGCAAGACCAGCAGCTCATATGTTTCTGTACAGAAACTTAAAAGATTTCAGTAACTAATAAGCTCAAAAAGTAAAAGCTGAAAGATGACTCAGACAGATAACACATATATTCAACAAAACAAAAACAAATCCAATCCTGCACTAACCATGCATCTGGATAAATAGCAATTATGCATAGATAACCTGAACCAGGAGCTACCACTAGGGCCAGATGCTTTCCTAAAGTAGATACCAAAAATAAACTTCAATAAAGAAAACGTGTGCTCGGTTATGCATTATCTAGAGCATAATCTGTTCACTTCCAAAGAGGAACTTGTAAGTATTTATCCGATCCTCAGTATTGAAAAGAAGCCGCAAAATATACCAGACGAGCAAGGAACGTTGCAAGGAAACAATCAAACACTAGAAGGTGCCTGCCCATCAGGTATGTCATAGCACTGCTCAAATAAAATCTTCAATTTTTAGAAAACAAGTAAAAACTGCTGGTATCAAAAACCTTGGCAAAGTTTAGAAGAAAAACTACAGAATCATAAGTTTAAACTAGTCCCACCGACATCCTGTTTAATTGTTTCATCAATCATAGATAATGAGAAAGTGATGTGTCCCTGTTTTTACTTCTTTGTTCCTATAAAATGCGTCCTTCTTCTGGTAAGTTATAGTTACCAAATCTTGAAGTGGAAGTCCAAGTAATATTAGGAACAGCTAGAACACACACACCACTCAAACATTATCAAAAATCTGCCTTTAACCTCACATTCCCATAAGTGGGTGTCATATCTGAACATTAAGTGTACATCATGTCAGCATACATCTGTCAAACTTTGAAACTTTAAATTAACACTAATGGCTTGTACCGTAGGACGAAATCTCTTTCCTTCAACCCCCACCTTGAAGAAATACTCAGCAGCTGATGCCAGCTTTGGCACCTTCAAAAGAATTAATAATGGTCATCATTCTAGTTCCTCTTTTAGTTGAACATCATGCAACTCAAAAAAGTCAGAGCTGACAAGATAATCAGATACCTCTGCAACGACCATTGACCTCAACCTATTAGCAAGAAGAGACAATTCATCTGCGACGAGGGAAAATGGATCCAACTGTTCCTGGGAGTGGGAGGGGCAGCAAAAGTAAGAGAGAGAATTTCTCAGCTATTTCAATTACACTACTAAAGGGTGTCAGAAGGAGGAAGACAATGATATCATCTATATAATAGCATTTAATAGTTCGACTTAAACTGTCTGGTTCAAGCCACACGTCTATAGGAGAATCAAGTATGAGATAAAAAATAAAAAAATAAAAAAAATTGAACATGTATTCTTTTCAAGTATATTCAACTACCTGCTTTAGAAATCCATAAACAAAGAGATAACTGAAAGGAAATGAAATTTTTTGAATTTCAGCTAGATTAGATACTCTTATATCATAAACAATTCCATGAGGAAGGTCACTTAGCACACCACAGAAAATCAAAAGTTAAACGATCAGCGAAAAAGATTATGAGCAGCAAAGTAGATGTGGAGTTGCAATAACCTCAACCACTGAACTGGTCTGATGCTGAAGTCGTTGTCCAACACCGCCAAGCGTACTTGAAACCCAGGAATAAAGTACTCTGCAACCTAAAACCTACTAATCACCAGAAAGAAAACAAATGCATTATAAACAATCACAAAGTCCATAAAGACCCACATATTCTAGTTGGTCAGATAAAAATTAAAATAAAGAAACTAATCTTGCAGCAAATAAACAAGAACCAAGCATAAGAAAGCATAAAATTACATGGAGGGCAAAGTAATAAAAGAAGGAGATTTGTGCATGTGTGTCCATACATATAGAGCCACAGAGGGTGAGAACCTCAACGGAAAAAAAAGAAAAATCCAACTTACTATAAGGAAATTAGATCTCGTATGCATGTATATGTGTATGTGTGGCAGAGAGCTTTGATGGCAAACAGTTCCAACCTACTATAAGGAGATTACAGATCTTGTGTGCATCTATATTTGTGTGGGGGTGTGCACCCAAACAACACACAGAGAGTGAGAGACTCAGCAGCAAACACTTTCCACTTACTAGTTTCCATGATTTATACAATACACACTGTGAAAACACATGCAAATTTTCAGAATTTGAGTTCTTCCTAGCCCTACTACACAACCCCTTAAAACCAGATTTGTACGCTAGTAGGGAATGGTAACACCAAAAAGGAAAAAGAAGAAGGAAGAAGGTATTTGAATATGGTACATAGAGTTTCGTGCATCATCAGCACTTCTATTGCACTCTTTCCACAGGAATTGACCTTGCCATCCACAATGAAGTTCAACTTATCCTGAAAACCAAGCACAAACTATTTTGGGCCCAAGAAAATTTTGTGACAATGGATGTCACTTCTACATTTTTTGATGCCCAAAGTTTGTTCATATGTTGCGCATATACATATACACACATACATACACATATATATATGTGTGTGTATGTATGTATGTATGTATGTATGTATGTATGTATGTATCCTTTCTTTAGGAAAAATCAGATGTTAGTAGTCTATTTCAGTCATCATCTAGTCACACTCTGGACAAGGAGATATTCAGAAAATGCTCACTCTCCGCTCTTCCTTCTCTATGCATCTTAATCCACATTGAGAATATTCAGAACAGGTTTTACATTACTAAAGGAGTAAAGATCATAAATTTGTGGGAAGCCAAGAGAAATGCCCACAAACAAGGAAGCAGACGGTAGACCAATTGTTTCATCACAAAACTTCCTCTTGTTATAATGACACCATTCCTATCCTATTTTCTCCAACACCAGAGCAGGAAAAAAGAGATTCAAGGAGCTCATGAAATTGTGATGTTTGAAACACAACTAATAAGAACATGAAGGGGATACTTTTTGTTTAGGTGGCTGAAAATCGTCTAAACTACTTGAGAGTTAAATGAGTTGCATCTTTCGTCAGTCACAGTTTAATCTGATTCTGGTTGTTACAAGGTCTCAGCTTAGCTTGAGTTGATTATGAAGCATGGTACTCAATGTAGGTCCACGCAGGCCCTCATGTCCAACGATTGACAGAGGATACATAAGGAGTTAATATGTACCTACATTATTTAAGTTAAAATCCTCCAAAAGAATGAGCTCTATCTAAAAAGACTTACATCCAGTTTGGCTGTGCTTATTTAAGCACCCAAAACAAAAAGCCACCCCACCAGCTTTTATATAAAGTGCTTGTATCACCCAAAATAAGCACTATCAATCACCATCTTACTACTTCGTATATCGGCTTTCAGCAAATAGACATTCACTTGTAACAGGTAAAACAAAATAGACGGCATTGGAGATTTATAAGGACAAATCACATCCAAGCACTTTACACAGCTAAAAATGCCTTCGCAAGAGTTGGAAGTACCCATGCAACAACAACTATCCCTGATCTGCAGCTTTTCCTCCCAACTTCTTGCTGAAAAGGGTATTGCATGTGCTGCTTTTAAAGCAGTTTTCTTCTCCACCTGCTTTCTATCTGGCACGACTTCTAAAATTCAAAAAAGTTCATGTGACCAGAAATAGAGCTTGCCCCACACTGAAGCTAGGAAACTCCCACACCACCATTACGTTGTTGCAATCATTACCAAATTCAAATTCTCAAGGCAGGGCACAGCTAATCCAGTAACATGCCTCCCCAGAACTCTGCTATACAAAAGCCTTCAAACCAGTACACAACTAGTCCTCTAACTCTTAAAAGAATTTATCATTCTTACTTCAGTTTCAATCTAATAACTGGTGCATCTACCTTCCCCAAAGTCCGGTATTTGCAGAAGCCTTCAGCGGACCCAGCTTAACCACTATCTAACCGTTAAATAAACTACTAATTCTACTTCAAGTTATGATGTTATAGTGCATATACCTATTTCCCAAACTATGCTATTTGTGGAAGCCTTCAACAAAGGTATGGGAAATCCACTAACTGTTAAATAATCTAAATATTTCAACTTCAATTTTGATAATATGATGCATGCATATACCTTCCCCAAACTCTACTATTTACAGAAGCCTCCAGCAGAGGGCACAACTAACCCACTAACAATTCAAACGATCCATGACATGTACTTCTTTTCCAAAAATCATAATGTCCTGCTATTTGCAGAAGCCTGCAGTAGAAGGCACAGCTAATTGACTACCTATTAGATAAACTATTATATCAACTTCAGTTTCAATATCATAATGTGCGTATCTATCTTCACCAATCCTGCAATCTGCAAGAGCCTGGTACATTGGACACGATATTTACAGTTCATACAGATTCAATGCCTACCACATGCTTGATAAAATTCCAATGACAAACCACCATCCAACAAGATGACATGATCACCAAATCAAGCTGAAAATCAATATATTAACGCGGCAAACTAGCAAAAAAGCTTTAAAACATGAAAAAACCATACCAAGCATCTCTACAGCAAAGAAACACTCACAAAAAGTTGAAAAAAAAAGAAAATGCACAAGAAAGCAAATAATTCCTGCATTATTAAACTATTTCTACAGTACTAACTTTACCGCTCAATTATTTTCAAAATCCAAAACGACCATTAAACATTCGAAACATCAAAAACGAGCTAAAAACATGATCAGCTGAAATCGAGAAACTCATCTTTGCGGTTACCTGATGAGTAGAAGAAATGGGAGAGCGATAATAATGATTGGGATGTAGAAATTGGGGCGACTCGTTCCGCAACGAGAAGATCCATCTACTACAACGGGTCAAACCCGAGCGAGATAATCCACGAGAAAATAACATCTTCTCTCTCTCTCTCTCTCTCTCTATATATATATATATAATATTATCTATATGTATATGTGAATTGCTATATTATGTATGTATAAGAGTAGGTGTAGTGCGTGTAATGACAGCATGAAGAAGTGAGATTCGAAAGCCGAAACAGAGGTCAAAGGAGAAAGCAAGGGAAAAGAGGGAGATTAGTGATTACACATAACGGAGAGTAGTTTAGGCAAGTTGGTTGTGGTTGGGTAATGCAATGACGATGGCTGATTCTTGACCGTGTAAGCTCTTTCGTCCTTTTTCATTCGGTGCTCATATGCGCTGTGTTTGTTGGAGGCGGCTTGTTGGCTTTGGTCGCTTATGACAAAAGTGGTGGTAGGTTGATGCTTTTTTTGGGCAAATTTCATAATTAGCCTTTGTTGGTAAAGAAAAGTGTTATTGTAATTTCTATTATTTTAAAAGTACGATATTTGATCTTTGTTATTGGTAAGATACGTCAATCTGATCGCTATTATTTTTAAAGTGACCTTTTTTATTCTTAATGTTTAGAAAGATTGTTAATGTAATCCCATTTTTGCCTAAAAAAGTAGTCATGTGAATAATACATGAGTAAGTAATTGGAATGAAATTGACACCTTTCACAAATATTAGGATTAAATAAGTCAATTTTAAAATAATAGGGATTAAATTGACATTTTTTATAAATATTAAAGACCAAAATAATTTTTTTTTCTAAATAATAAGAATCATTTATAGAATTTTCCTCTTTTTTCTTCACCAACAAATTCACTTATAGTGAAGGTAAACCATTCATTTAATTATATAATTATGATAAAAAAAAAAAAAAGATTCGTATAATCTACTGTATCAAATCTCACAATGGTGTTGCAAAAGAGAACAAGTGAGTCAAACTCATGTATGGTGCTCTAAACGATAGCGTAATTGGTTAATGCCTAATAAGGTTTTCAGGCCCACAGATGTTCCAAACCTAAGAATTCAAGAATCGGGTTCAATTTTGTCCCGTACTTTGTGTTAAATGTCTTAACTTACCTTGTGGTTATCGTATGAGTTAGTCCTTTCACCTGATTAAAAGAGGTGGAAAAAAAAGAAAGAGAAAGAATGCATGATAAGGAATTGACCAGTCTGCCATGCTTTAAGTTCTAGCAGATCATCTTAATAGTGTACAAAGAACTGTCTTCAGTCTCTCAAGCTACTTTTCGGCTTCGGCCGATCCAACGACCAATAACACTAGTCACAATGCCACTGGAGCTTGAAAGTAAGCCCCACAACCCAATCGGCAAAGAACAAACAAAATTTACTGTAGAAGCCGGCCAACGGGATATTCCCGTGTATGAGAACATAGTAATGGAGAAGGGTATAGGTGGCAAATAAGATTGGTTGTGGCTAGAGCGCCAAATCAGCTATTTTATTTGACACGGGTTTGTCAGTAATGTTGAAACTATGCTTACAATCATCAAGCCAAATTTACAGTTTACAAATGATACAATGCAAATGAGAGTAAATAGTTACAAATCAAGGAGACAACAAAGTGATGATTCCATTATATATTATCCTCCAGCTTGCCTTATCAATTCTCTAACCTCATCATCAGTGGTCTTAAGCATCAGGGGCAGAGAAACATTAACCCCACTCTGTACAAGCTCCATATGTCTAGGCTTTATCCTCTTCTCCAAACTAAATGCAAAATACTGTGGAAACTCCTTCAACTCCTCCAATGTACCCTCCATCACCTTAGAATAGTACTCAAACTTAGGCTTAAAATTATTCTCAATGCTGAAAGTGAACAGCCCTGGACATCTTAAAACCATCCCAATTGCATCATCCCTGGAGAATCCTAAGCTCATCAGATAATCCAACTTAGGAATCAATGTGTTCTCCACACTGGAAACTAGCAGAATTGGATCCTGGTAAGCCAGTGCGTGCAAGTCCTTAAAACCAAGTCTCTGGAGATAAAACAGTGCTGGTTTCAGCTGATCCTTGACACTGGAAATTAGCAGCCTTGGACACTTGTTGATCACCTTTCTGAAATCTTGATCAGGGACTTTTAGTGAACCGGAGAGGAAGTTAAACACCGGATTAAGCTCCGTTTTGATGTCTGATGTTAGAACTTTCGGACACATTCCGAAGATTCGGCCTAAGTCTTTCTGGTGGATGCCTTTGTTTTGCAGAAAGCTGACAATGGAGTGGATGGAATGCAGAGAAGCTGTTTGCAGAGAAGGGTTTTGGGCTAATGCTCTGCCTGAATCAACACCCATTATTTCGAGGCACAAGATTTTCTCCTTGAATTCAAGGGAGATGTGTTTATGTGTTGATGGCCATAGTGGGTGTTGATGGAGGAGGCTTTTGGGTTTTGATGTTGTTAAGAGTGTGCTGCTTTGTTGTTCTGATGCTGAGAGTTGGGGTGATGGCTTCTGAGCAGAGAAGCAAAGAGAAGAGTGGAGTGCGGTTGCTGCTATTGGCATAGTGGTCTGGGAGGGAGAGGCGAGGACAGAGCACAGAGAAACTAATAGCAGCCACAAGGTTTTCCTATTTATCTGAGTCTTGAAATGACACATGGCTAGTTAGCTTTAGATTTTATTGGTCCAGTTAGGATTTGCTTAGATTGGATAAGATTTTATGGAGTTCATTTTTCCTTCAATGACCAATATAGCCCCGTACACACCTCACACTTGTACCAGAATCTGACATATACAAAAGAACTTTTCCTTTTCTTCTTTTTTCCCCCAAGCATCTGAAATAAAACTTGTTAAGAATTTCGTACCACCCTTTACACTGCCCCTTGTAGATTGGTGGTCAGATTATAAACAAGAAATTCCGTCCGTCCCTTCCTTAAAGCGGGAGGAGATCCGCATATATGCATGGGAGGGTCCGACAGTCGCGAATTGTTAACGAGTAAAAATAAGATTCGCGGACCTTCACGAACCATAGGTCCTCTCATGATGTTATGACGGGATCCTTGCTCTCTCGAGACAACCCTCCAAAAGTGGGGAACAAGAAAAATAAATACAATATCATTTCACACAGATCAAATAATTCGAAGTTCAGGCACATTTTTATGGTTTCTTGCTCATATTCAGTTCAAAGTTAAAACCCAAACCACATATTACTAAAGCATTCCCTTGTATGCCAATGCTCATCAAACGACAATACCAAGCCGGTTTACCCTCAAACGAACAGATGCACTGACAAGTTTACAGACAACCAAATTACAACTTCGTAGTGAGTTGATTTTGTTAAAACAACACAAGAACACGTCAGGTCATACAAACACAAAGCTTCAAGTCTGTTGTGACGCAGTGCGAGCTCCTGCAGAAAAATGAGAGACATAAATTCAAGTTTCATAGTTCATGCTACTGTAACCGTGTTACAAATGACAAACCATAAAATATTAATAACAATCGTAAATTGAAACGCAAGTATTCTTTTTCTCTGCTAGAATTATTCATTTTACTTTAATTTAAGGACCTCGCTTCTACCAAGTTCTAGATTTTCAAAGCTTGAAGCTAACTTCCAAGAGATCATCAGAACATTTGACTATAATCCATTAGCTACGGAGAAGTCATAACCTTTAACCGGAAATAGGATACTAACCATTATTCACTTCCTCTGTTGATTCATCCACCGTCTTCCAAACTATATCTTTCAACCCCGTCGAAAGGCTGTTATAAAACTGCATAAAGACAGCAAAGTAAGGATGAGAAACACAGATGAGTTGGAAAACAGAAAAATGAGGACTCTCAATCTTGGAAAATATTGTTTTTGTTCATGCTCGATAGATAGATACACTTAAAAGGTTCTCTACATCAATAAATATAGGTCCTGCATAAATAGAATTTTCAGTTTAAAACAATTAATAAGAGATATAATCACCATCAATTGCCATCCAAATGCAAATGTGCGCTCATGAATCCCTAAAAGAAAGCATTTTTCCAGGACCAAAAGATGGGAGAAAATAAGATTGAAAATTATCCCAAAAATTTAACTCAGATATCGGATTAATGAACAATGGCCAACCAACAGCATCAATCAACTTATGTGGCTTAGCCACGTTCTCCTAACACTAAAATGTGGGTGTTGTCTTCTTTTGTTCTATTTTCATTTATGGGGGACATGGAAAAGATCTTGTGTTGCTAGGTACCACAAGACAGACGCAACCATCTTCTTAGGCCTGAGTTCTGCCCCAAAGATCTACTGCACTCCATCAGTACAGGTGAAGTGCTGATTATCTTAGGTGTTAGTAAATGGCTAAGCAAAAAGATCTTCTGATTCTCAGAATTCTAGAAGGCCCTCGGATGACCCATTGGGTGGGCTGAAAGACATTCTAAACTCCCAAAACTTTTAATAATATCAAATGTAAACCAATCAGCATTGGTTGCACAGAGGCATTATAATTTGATTGATGGGTTTCCATCCTAAAACCAATTGGTATGAGGAGTAGCCCAAGATCCAATAAGTGGGCATTAGAGTTTCAATTTTTCTTTGTCGGAGGAATGCATATTCTAACACTCCCCCCCTCACCCCTTCTCACGTGCAACACGAGCAAGGACTGAAGTGACTTTGAGGTGAGTGAGCCCGCTACGTGAGAGACGGGTTACACATCGATGAACAAGACTAGACTAAGACCCAGCACTGATATCATATTACGAATAATGGGGTTCCATCCTAAAATCAGTTGATACTAGGGGGAGAAGTAGCCCAGGATCTCATGTTGGTTTTAGAGTTTGTGATTTTTCAATATGGAACAAGCATATATTCTAACAAGATTGGCTGACAATTCTGAATCTAATACCTTGTGAAATTCTAAGGTATCTCCACCAGCCTTCCGAAGTTCGACGACATAAAGTGAAGGAGCCACCTCTAAGACCTGTATGGAACTATTAGTCAGAGTCCTATTAAAAAGAATTCTTTGAAATATAATTGAATATGACAAACTGATGCTTTAGACAAACATACCTCTGTCGCAACAGATAAATGACCCTTACGCCCGGTCTTCTCTGCACGGAGCTTCAACTGAGATGGACAAAGGAAACTTATCATGTGAGAAGAGGAAGAAATTCCGGATATTCAAAAGCCTCAAAAAGTCAAAATTAACATGTCTTCCACAAAGAAAGACAAAGGAAAACCCCATTAACTATGGCCATATCTCTGGCTATTTCCATACACATGCTACTAGACATTCAATTACGAACCAAAACCAAGTTAACTACAATCATGAGCTTGTTGTAAAATGGAACTCAAGGATAACACCAATATACAGTAGGGAGCCACATTCCAACAGAGACAAAATGCACTCCGAGCTATTGAAAATTGCCTCTTGTCAACAAATAACAAAGTAATACTGAGTAATGCTTTGGCTCATATAATAGAGGCGGGAAGACAGAAAACGGAAGCTGAAGACTAGGAAACAATATTATCTTCTTACCTTGAAGTTATTTTTCTTGACATCAAAACCCAAAGGCACAGCAGCTTCCTCTATTTTGGAGATTATCTCATTTGCAGGGCGTTTGGATGTAAATCTTGTTTCTCGCTTAACAAGCCCCTGATCAATAGAAGATGTCAGCCAGCTTAATATACAGATCAAAACATCATGATGAGATTGAAATTTAACAAAGAAATAAATTAATTCTGCTTCTCTATACAGAGACAGATACACACACACACACACACATATATGGGGAGAAAGAGAGAGAGGAGGACAGAGAGAGGAAGGTATTTTATTTTGTCAAGGAAGGAGCAAAATTACAGTCTAAAAGTTGGAATAGTGCTCCTTTTGTATGAAAAAAACAGTAGTCCAAACTTATTTTGTTCAGTAATCACAACAAATTCATTATCCTCCACTTGGTCATTTTTGTGCCTGAGTCTCTAAGCTACATCTCACCATTTGCTTTTCAAAGAGAGAACTGAGGTTGAGACCCTGAGATGTTGAAATAAGCTCAAACGCATTCATTTTACCCGGTGCAGCAGGGCGTTCTTCTCGCCTCTCCACAACGAAGTTGGATGAGTCCTAAATGTGGAAATGCAATAGTATTTGACATTATGCACAATAACTAAAAAAAAGTCAAGAACCATGATTACACATAATGAAAGGTTTTGCTAGAAGTATCTTAATGTTTATGCTTACCGCAGACTCATTAAATATCGCATTCACATCATCAAGACTAACATCTTCTTGTTGAAAAGTAGGTGGCTGATAACCTTTTCTGAACCACTCATTCTCAATAACTTGAGCAATTGTGATACGCTGTGTCATATTGATAAGCACACATAGAGCTTCATAAATTAAACCAGATGCAAAAAACCAAAAATGCAAACTCATTTAACAGGAACATTAGAAAATCTTTTTCCATACAAATTACCAAAAGAAACATGGAGCAGTTAGGGGAGTCGGAAAAAGACACATTATTTACATACTGTCTGAGGATTCGGATCCAGGATTCTTTTGATCAACTTCTTTGCACTTGAAGAGAACCATGGAGGACAGTTAAACTCAGCCTTATGTATCTGCAATCAAATAAAAGCCTTATGAACCTGAGTTTCAGTTGTACAAAAGAGAAAAGCACTAAACGGAAAATTGCAAGAAAATGTGTGGAAATTGAAAGCCACACTAAAGTAGTGTGAGAGTAGCATGACCATAAGAAGAATAAAATAATGAAAAATGAACTTCCAAATGAGATAGATAGAGAAACAAGCAAAAGAATTAAAGAGATTTTTCAGAGAGAACAAAATGCTTTAAGTTACAAGGTGGACTTTAGGGAATACACAATATATTTCTAATGAAAAACTTAATACTACCAGCGCATTACTGAAATAGTCCAAAGGAAGAGAAAACAGTAGACAAAGTTCACTTCAACACAGATTTTAGTCTCATGATGTAAATGCTTTTCCAATGTTGAAGCCAATATTGTTTGTAAAAAGCAAAAAATACACACGTACTTGCCCATAAACATATCACATAAACAAAAAAATGACACCCCAGGGATTGAAGCTTTAAAAAATGAAAGAAAAATATCACCTTTTTATATAATACCATCAAATTTGAATCTTCAAAAGGCAGATAACCTGCCATAAGAACAAAAAGAATTACGCCGCACGACCAAAGATCTGCCTTAGCTCCATCATATCCTTTGTTGTTGATAACCTGAGCAGAAAATCAAAGGCAATAATGACAACTATACGTGAAAATGCCAAATATAGTGAATGGCACCATGAAGAAATGGAGTACCTCGGGAGCAACATAGTTTGGGGTTCCACATGTTGTGTGCAGTAATCCATCCTCCTAAAACAGTGAGAGCAGAATTTTCAGCTTGTATCGTCTTACATAACTTAGTTGTGTAATAGACACAACACGACTTAGTAGATAACAACTAAGAATGTCATGATGTTCTGCGATGAAGAATGATCTGAAATGTAGCAATGCATAATTTCTTTCACATATCTCTAACAAGAACACATCCCATTCTTTTCATATGAGACAAGGAACTTCCATACTCACTCGAACTTGCTGAGGTAGTGCACTCAATCCAAAATCAGAAACTTTAAGAACCCCATTGGCATCCAGTAACAAATTCTCCGGCTGTACAACACGGAAAGGATAGAAGTTAAAAGTTACCGGTACTCTACATCTCTGTAGTGGCAAATCTTCCCAAGGACTTATGAGCACAAAAACTTAAAAGTTCTTACCTTAAGGTCTCTGTGGTATACACCTCTGCTGTGGCAGTAATCTACTGCATTGATGAGCTGCTGAAAGTACTTTCTAGCTTCATCTTCCTTCAGCCTTCCTCTAGCAGCCTGGCAATGATTATTATAAAATAAAATAAATTTTAAAAGAAAAAGGCTCTTCTATCAAATTGCATAAAACAATATCAAAATTGTCATAAAACAATATTCTTACAATTTTGTCAAAGAGTTCACCACCAGTAACAAATTCCATTACTATATATATCTTCGTCTTGCTGGCCATAACCTACAGCAAAGAGCCTCAAGTCACTTGAGAGGTAAACAAAATGAATATGAAAAATAGCTCAGTCCATTAGACACAAAAAGTACCTTAAAACCATACAACAATTGAACAAAAATCAAGGTATAACTAGTAATCTAGGATACACACATTACGAAGCCCAGACGTCATAAATAAAATGCTCTTCTCCCAAGCACCCCAACAAAGATAATAGGAAAGATCAAGGGGAAAGAGGGGAGAAATAAGTAAAAAAAAAAAGTAGAAAGCGCCCATGGAAAAGTCAAGCCGCAGTACTTCAAGCTCTAACCTCATACATGCGGATGACATTTGGATGCCTGATCAATTTCATGGTTGAAATTTCACGTTTAATCTGCAAAAGACGGGCAGAATCACAATGTAAAAGAAATATCAAGCCAGAAAAGGTGTTACAACCAAGACCAAAACTCAAAATTAAAATAAAAGCTCACAGTCAAGACATTTGACACAATGAAAGTAACCTGATCACCACCACCATCTAAACTTATGAAAGAATATCTCATTCTCTCTTTTCTCCCCCTTAAGAAAACATTCAATAGGCTGATTCCACTCAATAACACCAATCTAAAAGGAACTACCAAATCAAAATTAATCTTCAATGTCAACTTCAAACCAAAAGCTAGCCTTCCTCAAATTTCATCAACAAATAACAAAAATTCACTTAATAAGACTAAAATCAGAATCCCAAAAAAACAACTAAAATGCCAAAAATAGAATTAAAACAAAAAAGTAGAACTAAAATTACCAACCTGATGAATCATCTTGTGTTTGAGAACCTTCTCTTTATCGAGAATCTTGATGGCCACATGCTCACCAGTCTCCACATTCCTGGCAAACTTCACCTTGGCGAAGTTTCCTTCCCCAATTGTCCTTCCTAACTCATACCTCCCCACGCGCGTCCTTCCACTGCTTTGCCCCCCAGCAACAACACCGCTTGATCTTGATGCCATTTTTAATCAATTTTTTTCCCAATTTCCCTCTTTAATTTCTATTTCGAATCTATATTTTTCCCCTCAATGAGTCCCCTCAGATTCTCTTTACTCCTCCTGATCTTTCAATGCAAATTCCGTCCATTTTTTAAAAAAATTTCTTGGTTGGTTTTTCTTATTCTTCTAAAAACTAAATTCGCTTCTTCTTGCAAGGCTGCCATACTTGAGACTTCGCCACACTCATCTTTCTTAAACAAACCTTGACCTTTGTATTCTTTTCTTTCCCCACCCCCTCAGGAAAAAAAAAAAAAAACTTTACAAACACCCGGATCAACTTAGTTACGAAGAAGCTGAAAACCACTAAATATGTAGGACAACAAACAAAAAGAGTTGTTTGAAACTAATAGAGATGACAGGTAGGCCATTAAATATAAACTGGATAATAATGCAAACCCCCCAAATTAGAAAAAGGGAAAAAAAGAAAAAGACAGACCAGTATTTTTCTTTTTTTTACATAATATTTTGTGTTGGATTGATGTCGGGGACAAGGATCAGAATCATTAGAGCTAATACTAGATTTGGATCAAGTTTTTGTGTAATGAAGCAAAAGGGTCGGATAAATCAATGGAGTTTTTGGCGTTGATGAGTTTGCTTCTTTTTTTTCCTTTTTTTTTTCTGTTTAAACAGAGATTTGTTATGTAACGTACAAAACAATTGTGAGAGTATCGAAAGTGGTGTGCTAAGCACCATGAATCAATGACTATAAAAATATTATTATCAGCTTAATGCACTAAAGAAAAAATTAATTAATTAATTATTATTCTAACGTGAGATTTTGAATATATTTAAACTATGAAATAGATAGGTAAGGAAACTTCAATGCTTTACCAGGAAGGAGTGGCAAACTGAGGGAGGTGGTATCCAGGAGAGAGAGATTTAGGCTGCGTTTGGTTTGTCTGTTTTTTGTTTTTATTTTTATAAAAAATAAAAATTAAAATAGAAAATTTTTTGGATTAATTATTTTTGTTTTTATTTTTAGAAAACAGAACACAGTGTTCGAGGAAAATAAAAAATATTAAAAAAATGTTTTGTCTAAAAATAATGTGGTAATTTTGTAAATAACTCTAAATAATTTAGAAAATAAGATGGTAGTTTTGTAAATAATTTTAAAAATTTAGAAAATAATGTGACAATTTTGTAAATATCTTCAAAAAATTTAAAAAAATAAGCTGATAATTTTGTAAATAAACATAAAAAGCAAGGCATTTTTAGTAACCAAACACATTCTCTATATTTTAGAAAACAAAAAATGAAAATTACTTTTAGAAAATAAAAATGAAAAATAAAAACTAGAAAATGAAAACAGAAAACAAGCGAACCAAACGCAACCTTAGATTTGGTAGGGCACAATCTAGGGTCGGTTTGAATTGATTTTTCGTAAAAATATCAAAATTTAAAAATTATATTTTTTAATAAATACTAAATATTTGTTTAGTTTTTAATTAAAAATTAAATCTTTTAAAAGGCTTCATTTTTAATTTTTTAAAAGTTAAAAATTTTTAAAAATAATTAAAAAGTCAAACCATAAAATTTGTTAAGGTAAGGCCCACGTGGAGGCAGAAGCGCATGGGGTTTTTTCTTCTTTTTTTTTTTTTGGTTGGTATTTTTGAATCAGAATAAGCGTACTGGAATGGTTTCTACTGTTTTTCAGTTCAATCAGCTTTTTTTATCGTTATGTGCGTTGGCGGTGCCTATCGTTTTGTACACGGTTCGTACGCGACTTTGTTTCAGTTGTCAGTCAACATACGTACTCTTGTTGCTTTGTAATAATGGGGGGCCCCGAGTTTCGATACTCTAATAATGTTATAGGAAAGATTTTTTAACTCATTTTGAGAGACTTCTTTTTCAGTATTTATAGAATAGTAAATTAGTAGATCGACTGTGCGTGATCTAATATAGATTTTTATTTATTTAAGTTGATACTAATTTTTTTAAATTAATGTATTCCGTGTATTATTATGTTTTATTAAAATTTTATATTTATTTTAACGTAATTATGTGATATAGTATTTTAACTGTTAAAATTTTAAAAATGCTCGCAAGCAGTATTTTGATATGTCATGATGTTGTGTTTGCACTTCAACTAAAAATCATCATGCCAAATAGTCATTATATATACATATAAATATAAATAAATTATAAATTGTAAAATCTACAATTAAGATCTAAGCTTTAGTAAAACAAGAATCCTAGGTCCCTTTTGATGATGAGGGTAAGTGATCAATAATATCTAAAAAAATGTTAGAGCATTGGTTTAGCGATGATCCAATCATCCTGTTTGTGTTCCACTCTCCTTTATATGAGAAGGTAGGTCTTTTTCTTAAATCATAGCAATTTTTGCAGATAATTAGGAATTCGAGATCTCTCATGATTTTAGCCCTTAATATGCATCAAATCTTGTGTTGCCTTATATAGTTCTCGCGTGTTAACCAGTGAATTTTTCTTATATAGTTTATGCGTGTTGACTTATGAGCCATCCTTTGCCCTTTGCAACCTAAATATTAATCTCTGACCCGAGTTCAAGCCTTTCATGGACCGAAATTCCAAGAAAAGAGTTTTTCGTGGGTCAAGACTCAAATAAAGGGGCTTCCGATAAGTTAAGATTTCAATAAGAAGGCTTTTGATGGGTCGAGATTCTCATAAAGGGGCATTCAAATTTTGGTCTTAGTTTAAGATGTGTATTAGCAAATTGGAGCCCATACACACGCATATATAGAAGTGATCTGGCGTTGCCTATACTTACAATATTTAAACATTAAATAAAATATGATATGATAATTTAGCACATTGATTTTAGATTTTGCGCATGTCATTCTGCAAATGGTCTAACGTGTTGCGCCAAATAGCAAGACGAGTGGATCTAAATTTTGCAGGAAATCAGATAGTAGCAAGATATATATATATATATATATATATATATATATATATATTATGTGTGTGTATATATATATATATGACTCATAGTGATCAAATGAAATTCTAACAAATAATTGATAGATTTATGGAAGAAATGGTAGAGTGTCAAAGTTTATTACTTCATTGTATATAGAGATGTACAAAAGCTTTTGTGAAACTTTAAAATAAGGTCTGGAAAAAACTAATTGACATATTAAAAGTTATATAAAAAATTGATTGTAGCACTTTTTTACTGAACAGTAATAATTCGAGAAAAATAATGTTTTGATCCATTAAAATACTATAAAGTTACTTGAAATGTTTATTTATTTTTTGGTATAACGAAGAAGGCCCTGATCTAAAAATCTTTGTTCATTAGAAATTTTATATTACAGAAAAGATATTGTCATTAACTTTTGACATTGTAATCGTTATAAAACGATATTATTTTTTTGACATTGTAATCGTTATAAATCGATATTATTTTTTATTATGTCTTAATTATCATAATTCATCAGAATTAAAAACTTTTCTTATAAGGAATGTCCTCTATGATGCAATCCTTCCCTCCATTTTTCTGCGTTTCACTTTTTTGGTCAAAGCGTTCACCGTTAAGATTCTGCTGTACTTCTGTTACTATTTTTGACCACTGGAGGAAGATGTAACTGTTAAGGTTTTACTATTCTTATGTTATGTTTAAGATAATAATAATTAGTATAATACAAAATGATGGTAATATATATTAATTAACTATTCTTGTATTATACTAATTATTATAATAATAATTGCTGGAGTTATAAGATGGTTCAAGTCCGATAAGTGGCTCCAGAAGGAAATAGTTCGCTCATCTTCATTCTTTAATCTACTTTCTTCGTTCTGTGAATTCTACACCTTCGCTAAAGATAATAAATAGCACGATAAAAAATAATATTTAATACGAGCCACGAGATCAAATCAGTGTGACCATCTATACTTATGCTATAATTAAAAAAAAAATTTTCTTAGAAAACAATCCAAATGAGCCCTGAGTCCGTTAAATGGCTTGGTAAGGGGAAAATAGACTGTCCATTTTCTCCTATGAATTGTTGCTTGAATCTCGAATTTTCTCATAATATTTTAATTTTATTCTTTTTTCATTACATCAAAATCGGGAAAATAATACCTCACCTTAAAGGATATTTCGTCTTTTAATATATTTTGTGAGCTATTTAGTTCTATTTGAATATCTTTTTTTATAATTTTTTGTTTTTAAAATGTTAGTTTGTTGTACAAAATATAAATCACTCTTTAATATAAGATTTTGTTCGGTAAAACTTAAAAACATAAGAGAATACGAGTAAAAGTAAAATCTTATAAAAAGTTTAAGATTTAAACTAAACTCAAAAGAAAATATGCATGACATTTCCTCAAAAATGATATACATGTGTCGGGTGTGGGTGTGTGTGCGTGTCTCTGTGTACAACTAAAAGCAGCCTTCGAGCTGTAAGTATAGAGGAAGATAAAATGTTTTCTATATTGTGGTGTACTTTACCAAGATGTAATCTTGTTTACTTTATAATTTCTTTCTTTTTTATGACAAATAGCTTATCCTAATAAAATAGAATGGCACTAGATCTATAAAGTTAGTAATTTTTTAGTATATTTTATTTTATTTTATTTTATTTTGTTTTGTGGAATGCATATTTTAAGTTAATGAAGACACCAACATTATTCCGGTGCACAAAGCACCGAGGCAAAACAAAAAAAAAAAGACACAAACAAATATTTGAATGGTAAAGCTTGTTCTATAAGTTTTTGCGAATATATTATAAAGAATATTCAATAATACACAATCTAATATACATAGAATAAGATTTTAAGCCTTCCATATTGAATTCTAACTTGAAGATAAAATATCAAGTTATTCAACATTGTGGAATTTCACATAAAAGAAAGATACTTAAGCCTAATAATGATATGAGCAACGCTTGCTCTAGAAAGTTTGGTCAACAGGAAGATCCAGAATGAGCGCATTTGTCACAAAAGTCAAAGATTTTGAGTGCTGTGTTTTTCATCATGTAGAGCCCAAAAGAAAGTCAATAACATTACATTATCATAGTGTTTTGAAAACTGAACTAGACCAACCAGTCGGATCGGTTGGACAAGAAACCGGTGAAGCAAGCGGGCCGAGTAGATCCTAAAAGTCGGAAAACCAAAAAATCGAAAAAACCAGTTAACTCGGTGAACCGATTGGACCAGCTAGAACCAGTCAAACCCAAATTTTAATTAAATTTGGAGTTTGGTCCATTGCTGTTTAATGAATCAATTATGGGTTGCATGTTATTTTATTTGTTGGACTTGACTTTGTTAATTAACATAGCTACAAATCCACAATTAGCCTAAATAGTCTAAAGAAGGGGAAAAAATTAAAAATGAAAAAAGAAAACAAAACATATTATAATTTGTAAGCAGCCAGGACTTTAACCTCTACTCCCTAGCACAAAGGTGACTTTTCGACTTCTCACTCATTTGTTCAGACTTCAACAACAGTCCACACATAGATCCAACAATTCTCCCAATCAGTTATTAATTCTTCAAAAGTCGACCATGGTATTTGATTTTTTGTTAAACATGGGCTTTTGTTTTCAGCTAATTTGGTTTTTTGTTAAACATGGGCTTTTGTTTTGAATATTGGATTGCCAAGGATACTTATGTGATTACTTATCTTAATTTTTGGAACATTGTCATGTATTTAGATATGTTTTAAAAAATATTTATATACATTACACATATAAATCATGTTCTTCTTTTAGCCTTTGTTTTTTACTGGACGCATACAAGGCTAAAATATAAAGGTGACGTCATGCAAACGTTAGTCCGGTTAGACTAGTGTTAGACCAGTTGACCCGATAACTAGTAAGGTGTCTAGTTCACTAGTTGGTCTGGTTTTCAAAACATTGCATTATTAGTGCCCATATCATGCACTTGAGGAAGGTGCACTACAGAAGAACCATACATCCTTCTCCTTGTGAATTACACACACTCCTTTAAAAAAAAAGGAACAAATTAGCGCAACAAATTAGCACCGCATCTCGCTAAGAAACAAGATACAGAAAATGATTAAAGTATTTTTTTAGTTTAATTTCATTTTTTACATTTTATTTTTAAATTTTAGAAAATTTAAAAATTATGTATTTCACAGGATCACAATTATTATATTATAATTCACAATTTTTATACTATATGTTCACAATTAACAATTTTTATACTATATTTTCACAATTTTTATACGTTCGCAATTTTGATATTTCATGTTAACAATCTATATCTATATCTATATATAGATAAAAGTTGAATCCAATGGAGCTCAAAGAAAGATGTCACATCAACACCTATCTATTTGCAAGTCATCATAGATTTTATTTTTAATATTATTATATTATTATAAATCTATATATTATAGTGTTTAATTACATGTGTGCACCACTTTCCAACCTCATCATTGCAATGGAATTGCAAGATATTTAATTATATTTATGCACCACCTATATATATATATTTAAATGAGTTTAAAGTAATAAAGTCCAAAAAACTCATTTAATTTAATTAATGTATGCATCATATCCTAATTACATTTATCTACCATGTCTTGACATTGCAATTATGGTAATAAACAACATGAAAAAAATCCAATCATTTAAGAAATCCATTGTTTTTTCTTATATATATTGTAAGGGGCAAATAATCTTAAAAGGGGAGGTGAATTAAGATTACACCAAGTTTTTGCAATAAAATTCCCAATAACAAACAAAAATAGTCATACAAGAAAATTATCAAACACCTAGTGTGCACAAATAAGCAATGTAAAGAGAGTAAAGAGTATAGAGAAGATGACACCAGTATTTTTAAATGGTTCGGCTTTACTTATGTTCACTGCCCAAGGATGCTTCCCTTAGGACTTCATAACACCTCCACTAGATGTTAATACTTTTTCAAAGTTTGGTGAAGTACAAACCAACTACACAACTCTTTGAAGACAAACTTCAAAGAGCCTACGAGTCCCATTCCTAGGATTTCTCCACACTTTTTTGTAACTATATAATTATAATTATAATCTCACAAGCCCAAGCGGGTATATACAAGCTATAAATTGAAGGAAATAAAGATTTTGGATTTCAATGCTTCAATAAGCAAACGATGGCTCTTGAATGCTCAAAGAGTATAGCAAATTATAGCTCAAGAATGATGATTTGTAAGTATTAATGATGATTGAAAAATTGTTGTTGAAGCTTAGAAATCAGCCTTTAATGCTCAAAGTTCGTCACGAAGATGAGGAAGAAATGGGGTTTTAAAGAGCAACTTAAACGGTCATAAACAGCTACAACATTTAATGACCCGAACTCAGTGTCGGTCGACCGGTGGTGTGACCGGCCTTGTTCCCCAAGCCTATTGACTAAGATCGGTCGCTAGGTCAGTCGACCGGCCTGGGGTTCGGCCTTGGTCAGAAGCCCAATTTGAAAACTCAGGCTCAGGGGTGCTAGGTCGAGTGACTGGCCTAGAGTTCAAGTATGCCCAGTAATTTCAATTTCATGCATCTTAAGCACTATTTTGTAATTCTTTTTGAATCTAAGGCAGTAGGATAATGTGAAAACACTTCAAAGAGATTTGTAAAGCCCTTAGAAAACATAGTAAGAGATTTTAGAAAGTTTAAAAGCTTTTTGAAATAAATTTACCAATCAAAATATGCTATAGCCAAGTTTTATCAAAAGCATATGAAGTAATATGAAAATAAAATGCAAAGAAACCGTGAATGTGAGCTATAAGGAACTATTATACGGCATTCACAAGAAAACACACAAGCCGGTACCCCTTATGTCGCTTCTTCTCCATCCTTATGTCACCACACCATCTTTTAAGTCTTGATCTTGAGATCTTCACCCCTTTAATACGTCAAGACTTCTTCTTGTTCTCTTATGGTGATCAATTTGCTCATTTCACATGCATCTTCTCTTGATAAAAAAAATGTCGTTACTCATCATGCAAGCTTGCTTACTTCTCTAAATACTAAGCACTTCAATAATACTTTAACTCACAATAATATGATAATATAATTCACAAGCTAAGCATTCAAATAAGGCTATAAAGATGTAAACAATAAATCCAAAAGCCAAACAAGTGTGCATTAAAGTATATGAACACATTTGTACAAGTATACTTGGTAAACTCAATTTCCCTTGATTTGTTATCATCAAAATCATATAGTTATACATAAAGCCAACACATACACACACATATATATCACCTTTTGTCAATTTAATACAATTATCTTATATATACAATGTTTTTTTTAACTACATACTAATTCATAATTCTACTTTACGTAGTTATATTTTTTATTACGACTGATTGTAGCTCAAAGAAATATGTCACATTAGCTTTCATTTGTTTGCTAATTCAGCTAAATTTTTTTTATCAATATCATAAATTTAAGTAATAACAATTTTAACATTATTCATTTACAAGACTTTTGGTCTCCCTTCTATGTTGGTTATGGAGGTTAATGCATATGAATTTTGAAACCCAGTGTCATTTTTAAGGTGACTTTCAAGCCATAAGGGTAATGTAAAAGGGTTTTAAGACTTTTGAATGCCTTATTTATGGTAGATTTTATATCTTACAAATTCTTCCTATAAATAGTAGTATTGTAAAAACTTCAAAACATATAAAATAAATGAAGTTTTTTTTTGCATATAGTGTTTCTTATAGTCTATAAGCTTGCATAAATGAAAGAGTTTTAACACCATTCTTATCATTGGCTTCTAAAAATTTGAGTGACATATCCACAAAGGTAAACCATTTCTCCTAGGAGGTTTATGAGAGGAGCTGTCAATACTGTAGCGGTGCGTTAAAGTTTTAAGGAGATTAAATCCAACTCAAGCCTCCATTCTAATTTACATTTGATATTCTTTTACTTTCTTTCTTATATTTTTTTTTAATTTCTTGCAATTCATTTCATTTTGTTTAATAAATCTATATTACTTGTGTATTCAATTGAATATTCTAATTTTAGTTTAGTTTTTTAATATTGCTACATGTTATGGTTCTTATACAAGCCTATACATATAAAAAAAACTTTTTGAATTATTTTTTAATTTAAGTTTATTTGTAATTATTATGTTATTTACACACAAGTTTGATTCTTTATTTGTAATTATATAGTATCTGCAAACTATTATCTTAACCAAAGTAAATAATCAAAGAAAAGGAACATACTTGGAACGGAACTTATATAAACCGTTCTTCAAATTATGAGTAAAAAAAAAAGAAACATCATTAGATCTTAATATATCAACATCTAAATTATGATCTTAACAAATAATAATATAAACTTAGTAATAGGTAAAGTAATTAAAAAAGGCAAAAAGTCTGAATATATATTACTACTTGCTCAAAAAATAAAAGAATATATATTACTACAAAATGCCAAACTTATCTACAAAATTGATAAAGGATTATCAGGATATTGTATTATTTAAACATCAAAGATCTAACCAAAAGGACATTCAACGCTCAATACAGTACATATTATATGATTTAACCAAATATAAATAGAGGTAAATTAAACCTAAAAAATAGCAAAAAAATTATAAATAAAGAATTATACAAAGTATATAATTTAAAAAAGAAAAAGAAAAAATCGCATGGGGTTGCAAAATTACTAGTTTTTTATAAATTCACGATTTCTATACTAATCGATCACAATTTTTATGCATTCACTATTTTTATATTATATGTTCACAATTTTAATACTTTATATTCATAACTTCTAACTGACATGTTCACACCTGCAATCTACGAGTTCACAACTTTAAGCAAAATGTTCACCACCTGAGGCAAACCCATTGTGGTGGCATTCGGGGGCAGCCACTACCCCTCAATTTTTATTTTTTTTAATTTTTTTTTGTTACTTTTTTAAGTTGAATGTTTCATATATAGAGTTCCGCTACCCCTCACTTTTGCAGATGTGCTAGGTTAGTTTGGTGGTTTGGCTTTTGACTTTTAATGTTAAGGTTACAGGTTCCATTCTTGATGCAAGCTACTTTCTTTCTTTTTTTCCCCCCCCCTTTTATCAACCTCTAGCCGAAAAAGGTAAAGACAAAGGGTGGACTTTTTAGGTTTTAGGAGTTTTTAGAATTTTTCATTTATTACCCAACATCTTTAGAGTTAATTTTTCTTTTTCTCCAACAAAAATAAACTTTTCCTTCTTTAACTACTTACAAGCTATAACTTTATACATCAATCGCTAGGGGTGAGCAAAAACCGAACCGAACCGAACCGAATTGAGTTCGGTTTATTCGGTTCGGTTATTCGATTTATTCGGTTCGGTTCGGTTTTTTTAGGGAAAAAAATTGATCTATTCAGTTCGGTTTAGGTAGCTAAAAGATTAACCGAATAGATCAAATTAACCGAATTATTAATTTTATATATTAAAAATATTTAATATTTTATATATGATATGCATTTAAAAATTTTAATACTATAATATTTAAAAATACTATATATATATTATCATTTTAATATATATAATATGGCCTATTTCAAAATACTATAATATTCATTTAAAAAAAATATTTAATTTAACATTTTAATTTTTTAACCCTAGATCTAGAATCTTTCCTCTCACTCTCTGTCTCTCTCAGTCACTCCCGCAGCCACTCCCTCTTTCCTCTCACTCTGCCTCCCTCTTTCCTCTCACTCTCTCACTCTCTCAGTCACTCCCGCCTGGCGCCTCTACCTTCAGTTCAAGCTTCAACCAAAAGTCCAAAATCTCACTCACCCCCGTCTTCCGCAACGCCGCCTCTGCCCTCTGCTTTCTCTAACCACGACCAGGTACTCTCGTAGATTTTTTTTTTTAAGTTATCTTGTAGATTTTTTTCTTCAATGGAAATGCCAAATCTTTGGAAGATCCGAAATTTGCTTGCTGAAGATTCACATGGTGTTATATTATATTATATATTATAATATGTGAACAAAGGCTTGGTAAATAGGAGACGTCCATACCAAATCAGGATTACTCACTTTCAATAGAAGAGTTTTTGCATGAAATAGATATCTTTTTCTTTTCTTCATGAATTTATATTTTCTTGGCTTGATTGTTGGTTCAATTTTGACTCGCTAATTTCATGTGTATTTTTTCTTTCCGTCTATAGATATTGACTTATCTAAAGTTAGTTGTCTCTGGCTTGAGAAGGCTGCATGTGTTTTTAACATGCAGAGTGCTGACAGATGTTGTGGAAATTTCATGGTGTTTGTAAGATTTTCTAAAGTTAGCTAACAGGGACGAGTAATATATTAAAGCAAAATAGTATTCAAGTAATCTTGCATTTGAACTACCGCCATTGAATGCTTATCTAAGATCATTGCAATCAAAAGTTAGTAATATATATTATATTACATACTTGATTTTCTCAAGCTGTACTTTCTTTACTTTTCTATGTAAGAATTATAAAAAGAGGACCCTACATTATCTGATGATGTCCATATGATAACTTCACAATGAATTAAGTTAAAGAGCTGCGACACATGTAATTTTGCATAACCCAATATTATGTCTGTTCTGTACATCTGTACATCTCTCTACTGTTGAGTAAGACCATTATAAAAGTTATAGAAATAAATGGTCGTATTCATCCTATCTTATTGTTGCATTTGATGTAGATGTCACAAGTCGGTGATTCAGATAACATTGAGGAGAACATAGAAGGCAGTCAGCCTCAACCCACAAGTGAAGCCGGCACAGTAACTTCAAAACCAAAAAGAAAAGCCATGAAACCGAGATCGGAGGCGTGGGATCACTTCACTAAGTTTACCAATGATGAAGGAGAGATAAAAGGTAAGTGCAATTATTGTGCTAGAGAATTTTATTGCAATCCAAAGAAAAATGGGACTACTGCTTTGAGATCTCATATGTCAAATTGCAAAAAATTTCCTCATAGTGTAGACACTAAGCAAACTCAATTGAGCTTGCAAGCCTCTTTGACGGGTCAAGTAGGCGATACTCGAGAATGTACTTTAGGGGCATGGAGATTTGACCAAGAGGGCATTAGAAAAGCTTTTACTTTCATGATTATTGTTGATGAGCTACCTTTTAAGTTTGCAGAGGGTTTTGGTTTTAGACACTTCATGTCTCAAGCATGTCCTAGGTTTCGTATTCCTTCACGTTGGACAGTGTCAAGAGATTGTTATGAGCTTTATTTTTCTAAAAAAATAAAGTTGAAAAAAATGTTCAAAGAGACTGATCAAAGAGTGTGTCTCACTACTGATACTTGGACATCGCAACAAAGAATTAATTTTATTTGCCTCACAGCCCATTGGATTGACAATGGATGGAAATTGCATAAAAGATAATTAATTTTTGTCCAATTTCCAGTCATAAGGAAGGACTTGGGTAGAGAAATTGTGGGTTGCTTAAATGATTGGGGAATTGATAAGGTGTTCACAGTGACAGTTGATAATGCAAGTTCCAATGATGTTGCAATTGGGTTTTTAAGGGAAAAGATTAATCAATGGAGAACTAGCATTATGAAATGTGCCCATCTTCATATGAGATGCATTGCTCACATAGTTAATTTGGTGGTTCTTGATGGATTGAAGGAGATTGGGGATTCGGTCAAGCGAATTAGAGATCTTTATGCGTTATGTTAGACAATCTCCAGCTAGGTTGAGGAAGTTTAAAGAGTGTGCTGAAAATGAAAAAGTTCAATGTAAAAACTCATTGTGCCTAGATGTCTTTACGAGGTGGAACTCAACTTATTTGATGATAGAGGCTGAAAAATATGAACTTGCATTTAGAAGTTTTGAAGATCAAGAACCTGCATTTAGATATGAGTTGGAAGATGAATTTCATGGAGTGCCTTCTAGTGATGATTGGAATAATGCTAGACGAATGTTGATTTACTTGAGAGTTTTTTATTCACTCACTTTAAAAGTTTCTGGTTCCTTGTATGTTACCTCTAATAGATTTTTTCAAGAAATTTTTGGGGTTCATACACTATTGCAAGAGATGTTGGATGAGGATGATTCAGATGTAAGAATGATGGCATTGAGAATGAAACAAAAATTTGACAAATATTGGGGGGATCCTAAAAAGATGAATCCGATGATTTATTTAGATGTTGTACTTGATCCTCGACAAAAGATGGACCGTGTGCAATTCGCCATTTCTAAAATGTATAATGTTGAAATAGGAATTGAAATGGGGAATAATGTTAAAGAGTTGATATATTCTTTGTTCTATGAATACAAGAACAAGCTAGCACCAAGAACATGGTGAAAAAGAAGTGATCGGGACATGGACTTGAGCATAGAAACCGATGATCTGCAAAGAAAGCTTGGATTAAGATGCAATTAGAATACAAGAGATGCAAAATGGAGAAGGATGGAGAGAGTAGTAGTAAATCAGAATTGGATAAGTACCTTGGTGAAGACATTGAACAAGAAAATGATGAGTTTGACATATTAGAGTGGTGGAAGATTAATAGTTCTAGATTTCCCATCCTTTCTGTTATGGTTAAAGATATATTGGCCATTCCAATCTCCACTGTTTCATCAGAGTCTGCATTCAAAGACTTGGTGGTCGTGTTCTTGATGCATTTAGAAGCTCTTTAAGTCCTAAATTGGTACAAGCTTTGCTATGCGCACAGGATTGGCTTCGTCCATCATCAGTACTAATTAATGTTGAAGAAGATTTACAAGAGATTAAGAAATTTGAAAAAGGTGATATGTCATGTATTTAGTTTATTTTTCCTCCCTTTTTAGTTATGTACTCTTTAGTTTCATTATTGATTTATAAACTTGGTTTCTTTTCAGGGTTGCAAAACGTTGCTTTGGAGCCAGACTTGAGATTGTATGAGCAGTTGAAGCAATTTGAAGAGAGCCACTTAATATTATTGGGACTTTTATTGTTATTTGAACAATTGAAGCTATTGAGGCTTTGTAATGTTAATGTTGTTAGAACTATTAGTTTAAACATCGTATTTCTTGTTGTGGGAACTTAAGCATGTTGTTGACTTGCTGTTGTGGTCATTTGTGTGGACTTTAGTTTTACTATTGTATTTCTTGTTGTGGGACTTTATAACTTTATGTTACATTTTATGTTGTTGGGACTTTGAAAATTTAAATGTTGTATTTTATTTGTTGGTGTTACATTAGGTGCCTTTACACTATATAAATTTATAATTATATAGCTTAATTGAGCTTTTTAATTTGTAACAGGTTTTGTTGTATTTAATACAAAAATGTATTATTTTTCATCTTTAGCTTTTTCTTGCTCAATTTCGATTTTCACCGAACCGAACCGAATAGGCCAAAATGTATTTTGATTTCGGTTTTTTCGGTTTTCCAGTAATTCGGTTCGGTTCGGTTTTTAGGATTTAAAAAAACTTCGGTTCAGTTCGGTTCGGTCTATTCGGTTCAGTTAATAACCGAATGCTCACCCCTATCAATCGCATAACAAAAGTCTATATTATCATAGGGAAATCTTGTCAATTTTTAAAAATATGCTTTTGTTTATTCTTATTATTATAATTGTTTCTTTTGCCATTAATATAGACAACATGTGTATATTATTTGATTTTATACCTTATTTTTTGAAAAAGCAAATCAGTGACTAGGTTTAATAAAACATGATAAAATTATTTTGTGCTAGTTTTTATTTTAAGTATAATTATTTCTTACATTCCTTAAGGCCTGTTTGGGGTTTTTTTCCGCAAGAAAAAACACTTTTTTTTAAACAAAATACATTATTTTTAAACTAACTATTTGGTTTGACTTCTAAAAAATTGAAATTCTTAAAAAAAATCAAATATAATTTTTTCATAAATCAGAATTCTAGTTTATTAAAAAATACTTTTTTCAAAAGTTGTTCTTTAGAAAAGCCAATTCAAACGAGTCCTTATTTTGAATACGGTGACTTGGGATAACTACTTTTTTGCCGCCTCTAATAAAAAATCCTGAATCCGCCACTGTTCACAACCTGATACGCAAACGTTGGCAATAGCAAACAACATGTTTACAATTTCTTTGCTTCTTTTATTTTTTTGCAAATTTTTGTTTAAAACTTCTTTATCAATCAGTTGTACAGCACAGTGCAAAATCAAAAGAAGTCATCATCTTTTTCATTGATCACCTGCAACCAACAACCCAAAAAACCACAACTACAACCACCACCACTGTCGCCGCTACCACCACCACAACTTTAACCACAACTACAACTACCATCACCACCACCACAAACTTACTCGCATGAACATACCCACACTACACACAGATATGAAAAAATATTCCAAAAAGCAATAGATCAGAAAAAATACTCCAAAAAACACAAAAAGAAAGAAAGAGAGAACAATGGAGCAAGAGAAATAATCCCTAGCTTCCACCGTTGCTGCCGCCACACCCACACAATAGACATATAGATTTGTTACATATTTGGAAAAAAAAAAGCCAAAAAAAAAGAAAAAAGAAAAGAACGAAAGAGAAAGAATAGCAATGCAAGAGCAATAATCTCCAGCTTCCATCGCCGCCATCACATAGAAGCCTTCGGATCCTTCACTGGAAACCACAAACCGCAATACAGAAGAGAGAGGAGAGAATGGAGAGTGAACATCAAAGAGAGAGAGAGAGAGAGAGAGAGAGAGAGAGAGAACCTAAAGTCGAATAGAGAATTTTTCTTTTTTTAAGATAGACACGTGTGAAAGTATACCTAACTTCTAAGTTAGGATGCATAGTATTATTTAGGTTACATTATGGTTGTTTTGCTTGAAGGTCAACCATCGCCATATCGGGATCACATCCATTAAATTGCAATATCTGCAAAGTCATGAAAGTGGAGATATTGTTGTATATAAATTTAGCTAAAAGCTATGGATTGGGAGATAATATGTAAAATTTTTATTATTGTTGTATAAAATTCAACAAAAAGCTGTGGATTGAGAGATAATATATTAAATATTTATTACATAATTTCACAGTATAGTTGAAAGTGTCTAACTTGAAATACAATATTTTTATGAGGTAGAACAATTGAAAATTGCTGATCAATATTTTGGTCGCCGAGAGGGTTGTGATTTATGAACATGCATGAACGAGTTTTTGAACCTATTACGATCAATGATAACGTAAGAAGTCTGGGCGGACACTTCGCGATCGGGTTCATAAAATTACTTTCAATTTTAAGGACAATAATTTTGTAGCATCTTGCAGGTTGCGGGAATATGAGATCTTTGCTTAGGGAGAGAATTATTATTATGGGAAGTGTCTTTTTAAGACTCAGAAAATATGTGATAAGACGACAAAAATATCTAAAGATGTATATTTTGTAGTGGATATTGTCAATTAATTTATCTTATTTGAGATTAACATGCACACACTTTAGGAATAGATGAATTGATTTAGAGTCTGTTTGGTCCAACTTTTTGAGACTCAAAAGTATTTTTTGTGAGTTTAAAAACTGAAATTGACTTATTTGGCCAATTTTTAAAAGAGCTTTTGAATAAAATTTGAAGCTGAAAAACCAAAAGCTCCAAATTGGAGTTTTTCTAAAAAGGCTTTTGAAAAGTTGTTTTTATGCCATGTCAAAAACTATTTTTCTTCATTTTTTTATAAAAATATTATTTTATATTTTTTAAAGTCCAATATTATCCTTGAAACAACCGAAAGTTTAACTTCTAAAATACCAGACCAAACAATCAACTGTTTTTATTCAACAACACTTCTATCCAAAGCTCAACCGCTAAAAATTCTACAACTTAATAACTAAAATCACACAGTTAGGCCAAACAGAACCTTACTTGGCAAGGCTCCTTCGTTCGGAGGGTGCTTGTCCTTCTCTATTGAGTCCAGACACAATGAATTGTATCATAATGTCTGAAAAATAGGAATACTAAATTAAAAGCATAATGTCGAAAGGACAAGCTAACTATGCCCATGATAATACAAATTTGATCATAATTGGACTTTGATCGATCGGGAGTAGCTTCTAGTTTTCCTTTCTTTTAATTTGTAAGATGAGTAACGGATACAATTCAAATTAATATTAAGAAAAAGGGTAGTTTTAAGCTTGAACTTAGTTACATATGGATTCAAGGGCCTAAAATTTAAAACATTTAAATAAAAAGGGTTTGAACTTGTGAAAAAGAGGCTTTTACACATCGTCAACAAACGGTGTTAGTTTTTTCTTATGTGACATTATTTTGTCTTTTTAGATCTTACATGGCAGTGTTTTCCTTTCACATCTTATGAGTTATTTTTACATAACATTGCATCTCCTACATGTTATTTACGCCAAAAAAAAAAAAAACATTTTTTAGACTATAAGAATACAAAATTACAAAGATTTTTTGTTATAAAGGAAAGTCTCAATTATTAATACCTGCATTTCTAAATTTTTTCCTTTGCCAAATATAATATATATATATATATGCAAAATTTAAAAGAATATAAGATAACTATGACTTCAATCATAAAAATATAAAAAAAATTACATAAAATCAAAATAAAAAATTAAATAAAATCACAATAAAATGAGATATTAGTTTATTGTGATTTTGTTCATCTTCTATTTTAATGTTTAAAAGGCATAGTTAATTTATATTTTTCAAATTTCAAATATGTATAGATTTTTTTTATTTAACAAAGAAATATAGAATGACTGATTTCAGTAACTTATTTTCATAAGATCTAGGAAAAGAAAAAAAAATGTCATGTAAGTAAAAAAAAAAAAATTAACACTATTAGTTAACGGCGCGTAAAATATCAACTTTTCATAAGTTCGAGCCCTTTCATTAAATGTTTTACATTTCTAACCCTCAATTCCATATTTCACAAAATCCAGGCCCCAAGACGTCCGAATTTATAAAATTTGTCCTGAAAATCTAAAAAACATGATATTAAAATTTAAATCTCAAAGTTTACTACTAGTTACTACCATATGCATGTCCTCTATCATCGCCAACCAAGACTTCCGCTAGAATTATTATGTATCTACTCAAAAAGGGGAAGAAGACGCATAATATGATGACTTGAACTATAATCAAAGCTCCATGAAAATTTTCCGGCAGCGGAAAAAGATGCATCAGACAGGCCGTAACAATCGCTTTACTAATCACCATGGCCGGCAGAGGAAGAATCATATTTAAACGTGGCAGTGTGCACGCTACATTTTCTTTCTTCTCAATGCGGTCATCGCTTCCCATGGATGAATGGAACCAAAGTATAGAAAAAAGTGCATGAATCCAACAAGAAATGGTCAAATGTATATTAATGCATGAGAGGAAAATATAATATAAAAATAAATGGAAAATTGTTATTTCCTATCCCTATGCCAAAACTAGTAAGAGTGAAGGAGATGATAAATGGTTCGGCCGACAAAAGCGTATAATTCAATAAAAACGCCTTTCGCCTCGGTTTTTTAGATTTTGAGTTCGAATCATTGCTGTAAGGTAAATGAAGATTCACTATTAATCTTCTCAAGAAAAAATAATAATTTGGCCATTAAGTCATATAACTTGAAAATTTTAATTAAATTCCAATCACAAAAGTTTATAACACTTATCAAGTAATTATGGAAGGACATTGTTTTAATAGGACTTGACGTTCTTGTCCTTTAATTTTTTTTTCTCAAGTTAATACACTAAAAAGTGAAGATCAAATTTTATGTTGTGTTTAGTATAAGCTTATTATAAGATGCTTATTTTATTTGAGATTTACATATAAAAAAAAGTATGATATATTATGAGCTTTCATAAGATTGTTTGTGATGGATGTCTTATTTATAGTTGTAAAAAATAAAATAATGATGGATTATTTATATCTAATAAGTTAAAAAGTATGGTTTGTTTGAATTTTCATAATATTCTTGTGATATAATGCATATTGCCTATTTCACATCAATAAGACAAGTATATGATAGTAAGCTTATTCCAAACAGAACAACACTATTTGTGTAGAATAAAAGGAATTAGCTTGGATAACAAGTTTCATTTTCCCATTCTTTTTTTTTTTTTGCTTTGAGTTAGGGTATTCCCAAGTTATATTAAATTTAAGACTAATCCCTATCGGACCGTTAGCATTGAAAGACCCAACAAGTGTACTCTTAGAATTCGAACTGTAATTCTCCTTTCTGTAGGAGTTAGGCCACTACAATCTCAATCATTAACTTCTTGGTCATTTTCCCATTTCACTTGGATAAAGATAGATGTCCTTTGGTTTTTGGTCAAAACAATACAGTGACAGTTTGTTATTGTTATTCTAATTTATTGTTGTTGTTTTAGAAGTGTTGAATTCAAATATGTTGTTGACAAAAGTTGTTTTGGAGTAATTAATATTACAAAAGCAGCGAGGGCCCAGCTAACTTACAATACAATACCTATTGGAGTAATGTAATTAGGGCATGTTTGGATTGATTTTTAAATTTTTTTTTTTCAAAAAAATTACATTAAATTTGTAATAATTATTTGATTTGGCTTTCAAAAGAAATGAAACTCTGAAAAAAAAAACTCAAATATAGTTTTTTTTTAAAAGCCAGAATTTTCAACTTCTAAAAAAAAGCTATTTTTCAAAAGCTGTTAAAAAAAGTATTTTTATAAAAAGCCAATCCAAACGGGCCCTTAGTTAAGGAATATTAATTTCGTTTTTCTAGATCTCCGTTGATACTATGGATTCTAATAAGATTAAAATTAAACTTTTAAATGAGAATGGAGATAATCAAAATTTTTCTAATTAGATCAGAAAAAGTTATTTCAAAATTTCACATCACACCAAAGCATTTCCCCTATACTTAGAGCCAGTTTGACTAAGCTTATTTTTAAGTGCTTATAAGTAGCTTATAAATTAGTGAAAAATAAGCAGAGATCTGTCTGAATAATTTATGCTTATAAACTACAAACATGTTCGGTAAATAGGTGCTTATAAGTAGCAACGGTCGTAAAATAACTAAAAAGAACATGCCATTAGTTAATGGTAGTTAAAAACGTTTTCTTTTTTTAAGGGTAATATTTTCTTTTTGTTGGTTTGACCAAAGTGCTTATAAGCTGCTTGAAAATAAGTTGGTTGAATAGAGCTTTTTTTAAAATTTTTTTCCTAGTGAGCAAAGAGTGCTTATAAACTAGTTATCCAAACATGCCAATTTATCTTTTTAGCTTATAAGCTGGTTCGCCAAACAGCCTTAAGAAAGAAAGCAAACCTGACAAACATTGATAAAAATAAGGTATCTCTATATGAAAAGGCTTATGTTGTGTTTGTTTAGAATTTATTATAAGACACTTATCTTATTTGACAATTTATGTGAAAAAGATTATTTGTTATCAGTTTATTATAAGACACTTATAAGATACTTTTTATAAGATGTCTTATTTGTAGTTATAAAAAATAAGTTGAATTTAGGGTATTTATATCTGATCAGATAAAAATAATTAAAAATTAAAAATTAAAAATTAAAATTAAAATTTTAAAATAAAATATTAATTATTAAAATTAAAAAATTAAAAAAATTAAAGATTAAAAAATAAAAATAAAAATAAAAAATTTAAAAAATAAAAAAGTTAAAAATTAAAATTTCAAAAATTTAAAAATTTTAAAACAAAAATAAAAATTAATTAATATTTATATTTTATAATTTATTATTTAACAATACCATAAATCAAAATTGACAACATTATTATCAAAGTAACTTATAACAACATTTCAACTAATAAACCAAACAGTCTTATTGTATCATACACTTATCAAATAAGATACTTATCAGATTTCAAATTTCAAATAAGACTATTCCAAATAGATTATTAGTATACCGTCCGGAACTAAAAACCAAAGGTGCAATTCTTTAATGGGCCTTGCTAGAGCCCATAGATAATACCGGTTACCATTTGGTCCGGTATAAATATAAATAGAACCTTACCAGTGTTTGAATGTAAACTAGCTGTTAGACCCCAGCGCCACCCCCTCTCCCTTTTTCTTCCCAGTAAGCATATACACATATAATGGAGGCAGAGCGGCGTGAGGAGGCGGAGGAGGAGAAGAAGAAGAAGAAGAAGAAGAGCGTGCCGGTGCTGCCATGGATGAGAAGTCCTGTTGATATTAGCCTCATCGACCAATGCCCTTTCAATTTCGTCCCCTTTCTCGATCCCAGGTATCTATCTATCTATCTATCGATCTATCTACACACACACACACACATATATATATGTGTGTGTGTGTGATATATATGTACAATTTACAGTATCAACCCTTCAGAGAACCATTGTACGATGTGCTGTTATAGTATTATACCGTTTTATGTACTATTTAAGTATGCTTGTTTACGTCTGTATTTTGAATAAATATCATTTTGATTCTCTCTCTCCCTCTCCCTCTTTCTCTCTCTACATATATATGTGTATATATTTATGTACATATATTTGTATATATGTGTGTATGCATGTGTTTGTTTTTTTCACTGTGTGTCTTTGTACGTGGTAAGTCAAAATGTGGGCGTGCGTAAATTTGGGCATGTTGTGTATAGGTGCTCGTGCACGTAGGGGTGTGTGTGTGTTGGGGTGGAAACTATTCTTGTTTTGATTGAATACCAGAAGTAAAAGAAAAAGAAATTAAAACAGGTAATCAGTGATTGCTTTCTTAAAAAAAAAATGCATAATGGAAATAACAATTTTAACTGTTCTTTTTAAAGGGAAAATGTAAATTATAGCAGAAATTTTATGTTGAAGGTTAAGCAAAAGAGGGAAGGGAAAATTTTGTGAAAGAGAGGATTTTGTCCCTTATGTTTTCTAAGTGCACATTTATTTGTTTAATTTCGATAATAGTAATCTGTTTTTTTTTTTTTTTGTCGGAAGATAACAGTAATCTATAAAAAAACTTATGCATTTGCTTTTTTAAATTTTGGTCTCTTCTTAGATTCAACCATAACTTAAGCTGAAACTCTAGCATCGATGCACTTATCTGTGATTATCTTCCTTTTTAATTAGATGGCTGTAATAATATTTGTGAAAACTGAATATTGTGTAGTTTTTTGCTTGCTAAGTGAGGACCTTTTGCTGCTGTTTCTTGTTTCTTGTTTCTTGCTTTTCTTTCTGGTTATCTGATCATCTGTCTTTTTCTGATATTAGGTTGGAGGGGGCTTTGCAGAATATGGGTATTACATCACTCTTTCCTGTGCAAGTTGCAGTTTGGCAAGAGACAATTGGACCAGGTTCCTTTGAACGAGATCTTTGTATAAATTCTCCTACAGGCAGCGGAAAAACTCTTGCTTATGCTTTACCCATTGTGCAAATGCTCTCAACTCGTGCTGTAAAATGTCTTCGTGCCTTGGTGGTGTTGCCCACTCGTGACTTGGCCTTGCAGGTTATTTACCAATGTCATGATGGATGTGTTAATGTCATAGCTTTACTAGCGTCCGTAACTTTTGACATGCCAATTCTGTTAATTCTGTAATTTTTATAACTGAATTTTATGTACAGAAATGACTTCCTTGTGGTGATGCATTGAGTATTAGATTACATTATGATTTCAGGAGCAGATTGAAGGGCTATTCTTTTACAATAAAGGAGAGTTATTATGTCTTTGTGTGTGTAGACTCTTGCTTCACTTTCCCACCTTTTTCTTTTTCAATATTTTGTGTAGTGTGATAAGGAAGTGATACTTTGATTCCTGAAACTAGATCTTGAATTTTGTTGCATCTCCTTCTTCAGATATGGAGCCAAAAAGTTTGTTTCCATTTGAAACAAATTCTTGAGGCACCTGATTGAAGAAAAAGGGTAATGAAATACTATAATAACACTATTCTTGATTCACCATTGTAGACAGGAGTAAATTCTTGCGGCACCTGATTGAAGAAAAAGGGCAATGAAATACTTTGATAACACTATTGTTGATTCGCCATTGTACTTCTTAGACAGGAGTACTCTCTTCCCTAGACCTAATCCCAGCTAGAAGGCATGCAGAATTCTATTGAGATCTTATTTATGGATATCCTTGTATGCTAACAAGGTAGATAACACCTATAACTAGTCCGGTTGTGTTTCCTTCCTTCTCTCCCTTCTTGTTATGGACCTAAAATTTTAATTCGCTTTTCCTCTTTCCTTCTCGATTTCTTATTTTAGTTTCTTCTAGAATTAGTCTATTTAATGAAAGATGATTTTGGATGTAACTCTGGTGCCGGATCAATAGGAGAGTTATTAGTGATCTTATTGGAGTCAAGTTCTTTATATGCTCAATCTTTCAAAAAATGTCTTTATATGCTCACATTTACAGATTTATGTAGGTATGTAAACAAACGAGAGACAAAACCGCCACAGTATTTGTGAAAACGTGGTTATATGTATTATGAGCAGCTTGGATCCAGTGAAGAAAGTGATTCTATAGCTGAATGGGATAAAAGTATCTGTGACTTCTAAAAGTTTGGATGTTCTATGAGATTTTGTTGTAGGGCTGCAGGTGTATCACCAAAGGAATATTCTTGCCTGATTAATTTGTTCATATTTTAGGTCAAGGAGGTCTTTGCAGCTCTTGCACCTGCAGTAGGTCTATCTGTTGGTTTGGCAGTTGGTCAATCTTCAATTGCTGAAGAAATTTCCCAGCTCATTAAAAGACCAAAGCTTGAGCCTGGCATTTGTTTTGATCCTGAAGATTTCTCACTGGAGTTTGAAAGTGTGGTGGATATACTTGTGGCAACACCTGGAAGACTGATGGATCATATTAACAACACTAAGGGTTTTACGCTTGAGCATCTTCATTATCTTGTAAGGACCAGATTGAGTTTCTTCTAGACTTCTATCGTTTTTCTGCATTTTCTTATTCTCATGTGCTAGTGGAACCCCCGAGCTAGCTTGTGATGTGATTATCTAAATATGTTTTCTCGGTTTATTTGCAACGTACTTGTTTGGTGATGGTGATATTTTATTTTTCATCATATACCTGCTGAGTTCTAGTAGAATGACATGTAATTGAACTTGTTCGTGGTCTCTCCCCAGGATAAACAGTGGTTTGTGTAATGTAATAATTCAAATGACTGTTATTGTAATTAAGTAATGATTGTTATTGTAATTAACTGCAGTATTAATTATTTTATCACTTATTGGGCACAGTGACTTAATATAGATTTTATCCTTTCTCTTTCTTCAATTATCCCTCTCATGATGATGGGAGCGTTGTCATATTGTGAGCATGAAAAGTATGTGTAGCTTTGTTCCTTTAGTCTGTTGATATCAAAAGTCAAAAGGCATGCCTGCCGTAGATGCTACAATTGTGAAAAGAATAGTGTGTCTCTATGCCACAATTGAAGGGAAGATGAAGAAATAATAGAAATGAATGAGTTTCATTGACTTAATGATTGAGAGTACATGATCTCAACTATTTATAGTAAGCTGAGAATATAGCTGCCAGTGACAGCCTGGCACATCTAACTAACTTTGCACTGCTATACCACTAACTCTGCACTGCTGTACCACTAACTCCTTTTCATCTATAATTACATACATGCCGTTACTATACTTATCAGCCCCCCTCAAGCTGACCTGGGTGTTGACATCAAGGGAAGCTTGCTCTTTAGATAGGTAAACTGATGTTGTGTGAGAGCCTTAGTGAATAAGCAACAACCTATTCTTTAGAAGCAATGTAGGAGAGCTGTAGAACTTTGGAAACCACTTGTTCCCTAACAAAATGATAGTCAATCTCTATATGCTTTGTTCTTGCATGAAAAACAGGATTGGCAGCAAGTGCCATAGTAGAAACATTGTCACAGTGCAGTATAGGAACAGAAACAGGAATTTGTAAGTCATGTAACAAGTGAGTAAGCCATTTTAGTTCAGAAGCTGCATGTGCCATTGCCCTATATTCAGCCTCTATTGAAGATCTAGCAACAGTGTGTTGTTTCTTGGAATTCCAGGAAATGATATGAGGACCTAGAAAGACAACATAGCCTGTTGTAGACTTTCTATCTTGCACATCAGAAGCCCAATCTGAATCACTGTAGGCACATAAATGAAGAGGTCCAGGTTGAAAATAAAGACCTTGACCCAAAGTCCCCTTAAGATACCTTAAAGTCCTCTTGAGTGATGCAAAATCTGCATTAGTAGGAGAATGCATGTGTTGACACAATGTATTTATATCATACTGCAGATCTGGCCTTGTTATTTTTAAGTATTGAAGTGAACCCACCAACCTCCTGAACTGTGTGTCATTAGGATAAGGTTTAGAATTAGCTTCAGTAGTTGCAGCAGCCTTAGAAACAGTTGGAGTTGTGACTGGAGAGCACTCAGACATGCCTGCTTGTGCTAAAAGATCTTTTGCATATTTAGCTTGATGAAGAACCATGCCAGTAGAAGTATAATTGACCTCTATACCCAAAAAATATGACAGTGGCCCTAAATCCTTCATAGCAAACTGATTCCTCATAGCCTTCAATAAAGAAGCTATGTAGGAAGAAGAACTGCCTGTAACTATAATATCATCCACATAAACCAACACTAAAGTGTAATCTGTACTTGTTTTGTGAATGAAAAGAGAAGTATCTGCTGTACTCATATGGAACTTCTGATCAAGTAGAAAGCTAGACAGTCTATAATAACAGGCTCTAGGGGCCTGTATCAGATCATATAAAGATTTCTTCAATTTGCACACAAAATCTGGCTTGTGAGGATCTTCAAATCCCTGTGGTTGTAGCATATAAACGTCCTCCTCAAGGGCTCCATGAAGAAAGGCATTGGAAACATCCAACTGCCTTAAACTCCATTGATGATGCAAAGCCAAGCATAAGACTGTCCTAATTGTCTGACTTTTGACCACAGGACTAAAGGTTTCCTGGTAATTAATACTAGGTTCTTGAAGATGTCCTTTTGCCACTAATCTAGCTTTAAACCTTGCTATTGAACCATCAGCCTTTGTCTTAATCCTGTACACCGACTTTGAACCAATAGGCTGCCTATTAGGAGGTAGAGGAACAAGATCCCAAGTTTGCTGATCAATTAAGGCCTTGTATTCTTCCTTCATGGCTGTGTCCCAACATTGATATTTTGCTGCTTCTCTGTAAGACTTAGGTTCATGTTGGGTGGGAGTGGTAATCAAATTGTGAAGCTAAAATAATGGTTGAGGTAAACAGCTAGTTTTAGACCTGGTTAGCATAGGATGATGACTAGGAGGAGCAAAGGCATGAAAAGGTTCAGAAGATGAAGAAGAGGAAGTAGATATAGTTGCAGATAATTGTTGGATTGGAGACTGAAGAGAGACAGGATTAGCTTGATCAGAAGTCTGAAGAGAGACATGATTAGCTTGATCAGACAAGAAAGAGGAGTCAGAGATAGATTGTGTAACAGACTGCATAGGCATGTGAAAACTATGCTCTGAAGGAATGGAAGACTCTGACTCATGAGATGGATTGTGATGAGAGGGTAACTCAGGTGGAAACTCAGTGGGAAAGGAGAAAACTGGAGTATATCGAAAATTATGATCATTTGGTGATGTAAAAGACCCTGCTACTTGTTGAAATTGGGACATAGAATCAGTTGCAGAATGAGAGATTGGATGAGGAAATACTCTCTCATTAAATCTAACATGCCTAGACACATAAACCTTGTGAGTTTCAATGTCTAAGCACTTGAACCCTTTGGTTGAAAGACAATTGCCAAGAAATATACAGGGTGTTGACTTGAGCTCTAATTTGTGTTTGTTGTATGGTTTTAGCCAAGGATAACACAGACACCCAAAAGCCCTGAGACTAGAATAGTCTGGTGTTGTAGAATACAGAAGTTCAAAAGGAGATTTATTATTCAATATAGAAGTAGGCAATCTATTTATCAAATAGTTTGCCATAGAAAGTGCTGCTAACCAAAACACAGTAGGTAAATGACTCTGATGAAGTAGGGCTAGAGTTGTTTCTATAAGATGTCTATGTTTCCTCTCTACCCTACCATTTTGTTCAGGTGTATAGGACAAATTTGGTTTGATGGAGTATGCCTTTTGATTGCAAAAACTTTAAACTTCGATTTATAAACTTTGTACCATTATCCGTCCTTATTGTTTTGTGATGAGCTTGAAATTGAGTGGTAACCATGGAATAGAAACTGAGAAAGATATCAAAAGTATCTGACTTATATTTCATTGGATAAAGCCATACAAACCTGCTATAGTCATCAACTAGGGCAACATAATACCTATAGCCCATATTAGAAGCAACTGGGGCAGGGCCTCCTACATCAACATGAATCAACTGAAAAGACTGATAACAAACAGAACTAGAAAGTTCGAAAGGTAATCTATGGGACTTAGCTAGAGAACAAGATGAACAATCAATAGTATTTTCTAGAAGTTTTACATTGAGAAGCTTAGACAAAATCTGAGCAGTAGAAGATGAAGGATGTCCTAGCCTTTGATGCCACAACAAGTCTGTAGAAGAGCTCTTTGAGACAGTGTTGGCAGTGAGCACTTGTGCAGAAAAGGAGCTAGGACTAGATAGGGCCGGAAGAATAGCAGGAAGATCAGAAGACCTGCATTCTGGGGCCTGTATATTGTTGACTGATTGGAATTGTCCATTATTATAACCTCCTTTGCATTGAACAAGACAGTGCAATTGTTATCAGAGGTTAGTTTGAGGAACATAAAGAATGTTAGAAAGAAATAAAGGCTTGGAGAAAGTAGGAATTTTACCAGTACCCATGCTTTGAACAGGCAAGATTTGACCATTTCCCACAGCAACTGAATCATGTCCAGAGTAAGACTGTGGTGACTGTAGTAAACTCAAGTCTTGAGTAACATGAGTATTAGCACCTGAATCTAGCACCCACTATTGATTAGAGGAGGATGAATTAGTCTGGGCTGTGTAAGCTTGCTTTCCAGTTTGCTGAACCTGGTAATTAGTAAAATCTCCTCTGTGCCAACAATTGAGTGCCAAATGATTAGGTTTTCCACAGATTTGGCAGAAGAGCTGCTGTTGCTTGCCATAGAATTGGCAACACACTTTGGTCATGTCAGCCTGAGTAGAGGAATTGGAAGGTGCTGAACCTAAGATCCCTTGTCCTTGACCTTGTCCTCTAGTACCTCTACCACCTCTGCCTCCTCTAGATGAATTACCTCTGCCTCTGCCTCTGCTTTGAGAATTTCTCTGTTGATTTTGAGTATATAGGGCAGTATGCAGATTTTGAGTAGAGGAGTCATTGAGAGAAAATGAATTTTCCATTTTAAGGTGCAGCTCTTCTGAAATCAGAAGAGAAGCTAGTTCTGAGACAGTGATTGGTGCTGGTCGAACTCTTATAGAGGCTCTAAAAGATTGATACTCATTTGGAAGTCCTCTAAGAATATACACGACTATATCCTCTTGAGAAACAATCTCATTTGCACTGGCCAAATTGTCAGTGATGGTCTTAAAATGGTCTAAATAGGCCTGCATGGAGAGATTTCCTTTGGAAAGATGAAGCAGTTGAAGTTTCAACTGATACAAATTGGACCTGCTGAGTGAGCTAAACCTATGTGCCAAAGTAGACCAAACCTGTCTAGCAGACTCAAGGTGAAAAACTTGAGAGTAAATAGCTGGAGTCATAGTATTGAAAAGATAGGACTTAATGTAATCATCGTGTGTTTGCCATTGTTCAAAGGCAGGGTTAGAAATGAGATCACCTGTTGCTCCAGGAATCATTTTTACAGGAGGAATAACTCTGCCATTGACTTGATCTAACAGTTTGTTTGCTTTCAGCAAGATCTGCATGTTTGACTTCCACAACACATAATTGTTGTTATCAAGCTTCAGATTCGACAAGCTTCCAATATTCTGAATGAAATTCTTGAGACCCATGGGAAGATCATCAGTAAGCCCAGAAGCAGAAGATGAGGTAGAAGCCATGGCAGCTTGAGTAAAACAAAAGCAGAGATGAAAAACTAGAAGAGAGAAGAGAAATGGAACCGATAGAAAGCTTCGCACTAGTCAGAAGAAGCTTCGATCAAAATTTCAATGGATTTCAATGGCTAGATAAGGAGATCTATGGAGATCTCTACTTGCGAAAACCCTAGAAAATAGGGAAGAAGAAGAGATATGAAAAAAAAACACCAGGATTTAACCTGCTCTGATTACCATGAAGAAATAATAGAAATGAATGAGTTTCATTGACTTAATGATTCAGAGTACATGATCTCAACTATTTATAGTAAGTTGAGAATATAACTGCCAGTGATAGCCGGGCACATCTAACTAACTCTGCACTGTTATACCACTAACTCTGCACTGCTGTACCACTAACTCCTTTTCGTCTATAATTACATACATGCCATTACTATACTTATCAAAAGATCTATGGCTGCTTCTTGGGTGGCATCACTTAAAGGGCTTATCAATTTCAAAGTGAGAATTGAAACTTGAACAATTAAGCTTTAGGAGCTAGGATGTTTGGAGTATTTGTTACTGGATTATTGATCATGTGAACTTGCTCTGCTATGACCTGATTCAGGTAGTTGATGAAACAGATCGGCTACTGAGGGAGGCCTACCAGTCGTGGCTGCCTACTGTACTTCAATTGACCCAGTCTTGTGGAGAGAAAGCATTCCCAATTACAGATAATGGTTATCTGTTCAGATTCGGCTCACTAAAGACTGTCAGACGATGGTTAGTGATTCCTCTGCTCTTTCCTACGTTAGGCTAATCTGATCAATCTTGAGGTTTGCCATTGTTTGTATCCAGCAGACATGTTTTTGATGTTAGATGTTATTATATCATTTGTGGCACAAAGTTGATTATACTTCAATTGGGTTTTTTTAACATTTTGAGCTCTTTTAGTAGATTAGACTCTACTTTTGCCAGATGATTTGGTCTCGTAAGTATGACATTTCCTGTTAGAACAGGCTTGTGCAGTTTCTTGATCAGTTGATTGTATGCCTTCCTTTCCTTAATATTTCTGGCATCATACTTTTCCCTTTGCTGAAGGCCGGTTTGGTGCCATTTAAGTGCTTCTTGGTCGAATACTTGATCTAGTATCCAGGTCGTGGAGAAAACCTCTTTGACTCTGGCAACAGGGTAAGGTTGCTTATTTCTGTCTTCCTCACAACCTGCGTTCTGTGGGGCCTTGTGCCTGTGACATTGTGTACGGCCTTCTATTTTTTTCCCCTTTATTTGATAGATAAATCTTCTTGTACATTTTCATGTTTTGTTAAATTGGGATTCTCTGGTGATTTTATTTGGTGCATCCCTCACCTGAAATTATCTTATGTTAGTATTGTGAAGTATAATTGATATAACAATCAGAATTTCAAAATTTCAATTGGATTTATGCAGTGGTGTAGAAAGAGGGTTTAAGGGTAAATCTAACCCGAGGCTGGTGAAGATGGTTCTATCTGCCACACTAACCCAAGACCCAAGCAAGCTTGCTCATCTTGATTTACATCATCCTTTGCTCCTGACTACTGGACAAAGGCGTTATCAGCTCCCTGAACAACTAAAATCCTTTAAAGTGGTGAGCAAACATAGCTGACTGGAGAAGCACTATGTTTTTGACATTTTGCTCCTTTCTTCCTCTTGTTTTCAGAGGATGCCTTTGTTTATACTGTTCTGTTTAGTAACCCACAAACTTCTTTACAGAAAAAAATTATTAACTTATAGACTGGTTTTATGTTATGACCTTATCCTCATATTGGATTTACTCGATCATTTTACTCTTGTCTGTTTGGATATCCAATATATTTGAAGGCATAACTAATTAAATACGAGAAATACTAGCCTGAAACACATGGAAGACTTCATTAATCAAACCTCTAAATGAATTCATCTTTATAGAAAAGTCTATTGGCCAAGGAGAACTTGTCTTCTATATTGGATGAGAAAGGCTGCTATTTCAAAGACAAGTAACGCCTAAATGAGATAGATACAGCATCAAGAGAAAAGCTAGATGAGGTCCCTTCAGGCTTCTACATCCTGCTGTTGGTCTCCTTTCAAGAATTAAGTGCATGTTGTATAAAAGGTGCCGAAAATTTATGAAGTCTTGCAACTTTAAGTCTGAGAAATACCAATGTGGTGCTGAGGCTTAAAGAAAAATAAAGTGAAGAACAAGAAGAGGAGTAATGTGGAGTAGAATAGAGGTATGAGAAGAGCAAGAGCACAGAAAAAGAATAACAAGGAGGAGGAGGAGATGGAAAACCTATAAAATCATATAACCTAAGTGAATACACCAAACATGAGTTTGTATGCCTTGCTTGGAGTGTAAAGGAACAAAAGGAAGAAATCTTTTGCCGAATATTTTGGGTCTTTCTGGATTATTTCTAGAGAGATAATCCTTTATTGATGTTTCATTAAATTTCTCCTCTTGACGCTTTTGCAGATATGTGAATCAAAACTAAAACCAGTATATTTGGTTGCCCTTCTGCAATGTTTGCCAGGAGAGAAGTGCATTGTCTTTACATCATCTGTGGAGTCAACTCATAGATTATGCACCTTGCTAAACTTTTTTGATGATTTACAAATTGTGATCAAGGAATATTCACGACTTCAACGTCAGTCTATAAGAAGGTAATTTATGTTCCTTGTACTTCTTCTATTTTGGTAATGCTTCTTGAATTTCTGTTTAGGTAATAAAAAGCACAGCAAGGCTATTGATCACAAATCAATAAAGGAGGAGTAAACTTTTCTTTTGAAATGAAGTCAAGATCTTTCCTTTCATAGTGTAAACTGTAAAGTAAAGGGGGGAAAATCAATCCTTGCCAGCTTTTTATAAGTTAGTTGGTGCATTGACCGCAACTTCCACGAGATAGAGATCATGGCCAATGCCTGTACCTTTAGTAACTTGGAAATCCGTCATGCATGTGCTAGAAGCACAATACTGATGTTCAGGGAGATACTGGACTTAGAAAATGAATTAACAATTCTGCATATATTCAAGTGCGTGTCTATGTATTCTGCTTGTTTGCTCAGTGACAATCATAGTCTGAGGATTTTTAATGTTTTCTACGTGTTCTGGAATTCTTTAGAAGATACAAAATATTATGTCTCTTTTTATGTGGGAAAGAGACTTATTTCAACATATGTGATACTCAACAGTAGAAATGCAGCTCTACAGATTTTCAGTGCATGGTAATTTTATTTCAGCCATTTGTTCTCTAATCAAAATTCGTTCTGCAGCAAGACGCTAAGTGCATTCCGGACAGGTGATATACAGGTTCTTGTGTCCTCTGATGCGATGACTCGTGGAATGGATGTTGAAGGGGTGGAAAATGTCATTAACTATGACATGCCTGCATATATTAAAACATATATTCATAGAGCTGGTCGAACTGCAAGAGCAGGGCAAACTGGTCGGTGCTTCACACTATTGCACAAAGGCGAGGTATGACTTCTTTTCCATGATGAGCTGCAGCTCCACATCACCTGTATTTCCCAAAAAGTTTCTTATCCTACGACATATCTTCCTGCTCTACAATTGCCCTTCTTTCACTTAATGGATGTACCAGAAAAGAATTTCCCTCTCAGGATGCACTGGAAAAAGTGTCATCCGCTACATTAATGTACCGGGTTTAGAGCCCTCCAAGTTTACATGTGGTAAAGGAGACAAAGCAAACTCTTTCGCTAGCACAAGAGATCTTGAAATAGAGAATTCGGAAAATCAGATGTTTCCATCAATTTTATGCTGCGTGCTATACACATCCTTAGAAGTAAGACTGATGTGTTGATGTACTTTATATGTGACTTCTTCCAAGTGGGACTGATCTTCGAATGGTTGACATGGACTTAGAGCATTGACTGAAGAAGAAATCCTGATATTTGTAGTAAATTGAAGTTATATTTATGGACATCTTTGTTGTATTAAACCTTGCAACTACCTGTTTGGTCATGGTTGCTTATACATGTCAATGCAAGTTTGTTTTTGATATTTCTAGGCTCAGCCAGATACAAAGATCACCATCCACATGTTTGTTTTGGGTGGTAGCTCTACTATCTATTGTCTTTTCATTTTTGAAGATTAGCTGACGGATTTGGTTTGCCTTATCACTTCTCACATCTTATGACTTTCCAACTTCATTGTGCTTCAACAGTTTTAATTATTCTTGTTATTGTATTTATCTACAAAAAGAAAACTAAATGCAAAGCGAGAAGAGCAATCCGTTACACATTTTCTGTGGAGATGCTTTCCGTTTTTGCAGCCTCTTTTAACACTTAGAGTTGACAAATATTTTCTTATTTCAGGTGAAGTGTTTTAAGAAGCTGTTGCAAAAAGCTGATAATAATTCTTGTCCTGTCCATCCGATTCTATCAGAATCAATAGAATCACTTCGCCCTATATATACCTCAGGTGATTGGTACTTTCCATGCTTTGCATAGGGTATGGTATATTGAGATCAGTTGTTAGGCTACTCCAAACAATAGGCATCATTGTAAACTTTCTCTCTGTAAAATTGTATTGCCAGTCACAATAATTTGTTTGGTTTCCTTCATCTGTGTGTGAGCGAGTGTATGTGCCCCCTCTTTTCTCTTGCCCGAGTTTTTCTTTCACACTGTTAGTTTTGGTTTTACCTTCTTTCTCACCCTTCAGCCTCTGAAATTTTTTGGGTCCTTGTAGAGATGGAATTGTGGAATAGAGGGAACGGGAGAGGAGTTGATGTTTGGCTGTGAATATGTTGTGATACATATATTGTTCTCTTTATAAAGTGAAAAAGACTTTGCACAAACATTCTCAAAGGACTTTATATAGTTACATGTTTTAGATATCCCTTAATTGAGCAGCTTAATTCATTATGTCAGCTTTGGAGAAATTGAAAGAAACTGTTGAAGCTGAGGTACATAGAAAACGCAAGATCCACTACAAGTCTTCAACAGGTGGTAAAGCAAAGGAGAAAGCTGTTTGATGGATAAGCCATCATTATTCCAGTTGGATATCAGGCAAGATGTATGAAAGGTGAGTATTTCTTCCTTCATGCTAATATGGCTGTAACTATGGCTAAAATTAATTTTGATGGCCCAAAATAATAACTGGAAACTCTTTTATAGCAGTTTAAGCTTTTAGAAGAGGTAGTCATGTCACTATGGTATTGGAGCAGGATCGAAGAGAGGTCTGGGGCTCAAGTCTTGCTGTTACCCACTTAAAAATATACTTCCATGTGCTAGACTCTTTAAAAGAATCTTGGCATGAGGGACTGTGTTGAAGATACCATATAAACAAGTAGAGCTCTTTAACAGCTAAGCTCCTTTAGCAGGTGGTTATTTTATGCTATCAGTCTCCTTGAAAGAATGGAACACGAAAAAGCCTCCTCATAGTTCTCAGGAAAAGCCCAACAGACAGACAGGCAACGGAGCAAAATTAAGGATAGAAGAACCTACCGGAAATGTCAATATTATCAGAGGATGCAGAAAAAATAGTAGTATTAGCTTCCTACTTCATTATCTTCACCATTCATATGAAGATTCTCATTCTCTGTTGACATTATTTAGCTGAATCGCCAGTGTTTCACACAACAAAGATGATGAACAATCAAAATGAAGTCAAAGAGAAGGCAACAACTATGCATCTGGATGATTGCGGTCAGCACCAATTAGTATTGTCAAATTGTTTGAGGTCATATACACAACGCTACAAAGTGGGAATTAGAAATGCTGGTACTGATTCAAGCATGCATCTGTCAGTTGCCATATGATGATTCTTGGTGAAATTTTGGTTGCCTCCAAGTGTGTCAATTTAAGATCTTTTATTGATGTATATTGTCTCTAAATTATAGACTAACCTCTGACAAAGTACTAATTTTTACTGGAATTCCATAAATGGACTTGAATTTAATAAGATGTATTTGTTTAGCTGACAATTGCTGAGAACAATTGACTGAACACGAGGTGTTAGACTTTAGTGTTTTTTGTTCATAACGAGGTTGCTTATGTTGTGCTCCGTGCTCTATTTTCTACTCTACCCTATAGATGTGGTTTCATCAAAGAATTCACAGTACTAGTTGAGCATGTAGGTCAATTTAGTTGCTAGATCCTTTGCAAGAAATGTAAAGACGTGGCTTAAAGTATGCTAATTACTAGAAAGAGACTGCATATAACATCTTCAATGCTTGTGTTTCTTTCCTCCTTAAAACACTGTTTAATAAAACAGGAAGAAATCAGTGGAATTATTTCGCAAATGTGATTCAAGAGACTACTACATGACCCTTCCTTCCTTTACACTACTTGTTACAAGCAATCGACTTCAATATAGTCTCAGCACGTCTTGGTCTCGATCCAAGTTCTGCAGACACTGCCACTTCGAACTGGACTATGGCAAGCCAGGGGGACACCTTCACTTGCCAAAGACAGGTAAAGATCTATGAACTTGTTTGAAAAAGTACTTTGAATTTGTTGTGCTTGGAGATGGAGCTGATGTAGATGATGAACTCTTTTTAGACAAAGAAAAAGATTCGTTTGTGCCATTTTCTCTTTCCTCTTCATTGATGGTGTCCAACATCTTTGAAGTTCGATTCCTCATAACAGTTACAAATTGAGGTGGTGCTACTTCAGTGATAAACTTGGCTATGCGAGCGTTCGCCATTTCTTCTTAAGGGGTTGTGATGCTAATAGGCAGGCAGAAGGTATGGTTGGGTGGTATGATTGGAGATAGGATTGTGGATGACTGAGTGTCAAGGCTCTGATGGTATTACTTATATAGGGGTATGCTTCTCATCCACTTTGTGTCAATGGATGAGATAATATATACATGCTTAGGCCTAAATTTAGTCACCAGTCTTAATCAATTGACTTCACATCACTTTTAGCGGTTAGTGCCGCCTCTTGCTTTTGCTATTAATTGCTTGAAACAATGAGGTTAACTAGTCATGCCTTGTGGAGAAACACTTATCTGTGGGGATGTGAAAGCTATATTGAGATAACTTAATCAGTGGGACCCTATGCTGCTAAGTGGCTATGCATGTAAAGAAAATACAATATCCTTGACAGGGTGCATTTTGTTTGCAGTGAAAATATCCAAATTACACTTTTCAGGGTTCAGCTGGAATGGCAGTTATGTTTCCATGTGTCCGTCGATAAGGTTGAGTTAGGTAGCACGTATCAGCAGGCAAGAGTTCTGTGGTGAAGAAGAGATCTGGTAGGTAAAACTTTGAATTTTTAGGATGTAGAAAGATGATCTTCTGAAAGTCGACTTGGTAAATGACTGTATTCTTGTTAAGATCTTTCTGCTAGAGTTTGTTACACTGCTTATGAGTGTTCGGGTAATCTTAAATGCCACTCCTTTGCCAGATCAAATCTTAAATACACCTTAGGTTTATATTATTACCATTTCTAGTCTGACATCAATGCAAATTATAAACTATGTGTGGTTCTCTATTAACTTGAAGTTGCTTCATCGACATGAAATGCAAATTATAAACTATGTGTGGTTCTCTATTAACTTGAAGTTGCTTCATCGACATGATGACAATTTCATTTTTCTTTTTTACAAACTTTCTATCCCCAATCCAATCTCACCATCTCTATGGGATTTGAACTTAAATCATCATTCTTGAGGGTGGTAGTTTCAATCACTTGAACTATCTCTTAATCCTTGTAATTTCATTTCATTCACTGTCAACATCAATGCATGAGATCAAATTTACTAATTCTTGGTTGAAACTAATGCTGCATTGCTTTTGTTGTAGAATTTATATCCAGTTTATAATAAATTTGTCTTTCTTTAGTGCGGTTATTACTACGATTATGTTATTGTGAGTTTGTTTATTTCTGTCGAGATTTTTTTCTAAGTTTGAAGGTTTTCATATAGACAAAATGCAGAATAAGAGAAAAATGGTGGTAGGAAAGCTTTCCTAGCTTAAGGGTAGTCAATAATGCCAATGCATCGTCGGTGCGTCACCTCATTTTCGGAGTCGATACAGACCTCAATTTTTATCTATGGCCTGTCACACGGAGAGATAAACTAGGGTCCGCATTTGTCATATGCCGGAGATAAAATTAATTCTCTGGTCTTGACAATTTCTCTTCATTTTTTTGGTCAATAAATTCCTCTTTAATTCATTAATGTGGTGAATAAATTTTTTTTTCATATGAATAGGATGTTGAACATACTAATGTTCTCATGGATTGATTTGTCTTTAGTAATAGACAACGAATTTATTTGGATTTATTGATTTTTGATAATATGTTAATTTGTCATGAGGCTTTAAAATTCAAAAATAAATTCTTTTCTCAGTATTAAGAGGTGTGCAATTAAATTTTCAGTTAAATATAGCAATACGTATTAATAACAGATAACAAATTGTAGATCTAAAATCAATTTAGAAAATGCCATAAATGTCACATGGATGTGTAAAATTGAAAATGGTTGCATATGAACGGCATGTCACTGGTAAAATTTTAAAAGAAATCTAAGTAACATAAAGTCATAGAGTAGCTTAGGGTTAGGGCTTCATTAGGTTAAACGACTCACAGCAAAAACTTTTTGATCTATTGAAAATCTTTGGGGACAAATGTTCCATGATCAAGGCAAGAATGCCTATATGTTCGTGAAGATTGAAAATCCAAGTTGAGTGTGAAAGGATAGGGGTTCTTGTTGGAGCCCTACTCCTACAACAATGAATCCCCCCTTTCAAATGGTAAGTAAGGTGAAGCAAGGTTAAGAACGAAGAATCTCTTTATGATAAAAAGATTTATTTTATAAGTTTGTTATTATAAGTAGTTCCTACAAAGAATCAGACAAATGATGTATACAATACTTGAATTCTTGATATAGATGTTACATAGTTGGTTCTTATACTTAGAGACTATGAGAATAATAAGAGTATAGCCAACAGAAGGATCAAATTAGGATTTTTAGTGCCTGTTTAGGGCTGAGACTTGGGATTTGACGATGAACTTAAAAAAGCCACTTATAGACAGTTTACGTCCAATCATTTCAAATATCACTTACATATTTTATATTACTGCGATTGTTGGCATAGATTTTGCTTATGCTTATTCCCTAGATATTTTCATTACTTCTTCTTTGGGAAAAGGAGTTCACAACCTATAGGCCTTCTATCTCCAGTGTTGCTTCTTTAGGCTTTCGCCCGTTACGGAAAATTTTTCATTGTTGGAGGCCAATAGGAGTCTTGGTTGTGTCTCAGTCCTAAAGTGATTGGTCATTCTCTTGGACCAATTATTGATCATCACCTTGGTAAGTTGTTACGTTACCAACTAGCTAATCGGGCGTGAGCACCACCTCAGTTGATGACTTCTTTCGCTCCTTAGCTTACAGGGTATTAGCAGTCATTTTCAAATGTTGTCCCCTTCCTATAGTCAGGTTCTTACATATTATTCACCTGGAAACTTATATCACATATCCGTAGGTGTACAGTGTAACGTGCACTTGTGATTGTAAATGTACTGAACAAATAGCTTATTAGTACTGAACAAAAATGATCTGTGAATTCCATTGAATAATTAAGTTTACGAATACTGAACAAATAGATTTTTTATTTTGAACAAACATCTGTGGCTATTTTCATGTATAGATGTTTATTAATTTTACACTTGTCAACGGATATTGTAATAATTTGTGGATTTTACTGGACAAATAACTTATGAATATTGAACAAATAGTTTTTATATTCTGAACAGACCTTTGTGACCGTTTTCATGTATAGATATTTGTTAATTTTAGACTTGTCAATAGATATTGTGATGATCTATAAATTTTACTAGACAAACAGTTTATGAATATTGAACAAATAGTTTTTTTATTTTGAACAAACATTTGTTGACTATTTTTATGTATAGATGTTTATGTGGATTTACTGGACAAATAGCTTATGAATACTGAACAAACATCTGTGATTGTTTTAATGTATAAATATTTTTATGGATTTTACTGGACAAATAGCTTATGAATACTGAACAAACACGCCTGAGGGACGCCATAGATAAGGGTACACCTTATAATTTGCATTATTCACCTATCCTTCACTAGAAACACCACTTTCTGTAGCTCACATGCTAGATTAATCGTATTATGGGCCGTAGCAATAAAACTATTTGAAATGGCTCATTTCGTATTAGAGAAGCCTATGTATGAACAAGGACTAATTTTACTCCCCTCCCCCCCCCCCCCTATTTTTACTTCCCCACCTAGCTACTCTAGGTTAGGGATGGGTCCTGGGCGTAGGGAAGTTATTGACACTTTTCTATACTTTGCATCTAGAGTACTTCACTTCATTTCCTCTGCAGTATTGGGTTTTTATGGTATTTATCATGCACTTCTAGGACCTAAAATCTTGAAGAATCTTTTCCATTTCTTGTTAGGTATGGAAAGATACAAATAAAATGACCTTTTGAGAAGAGATTTTATTTCGCTCCCTATTCAATCTATTACTCGGGAACATAATTTGGGGAAATGGAGAATGGGCAAAAACTACTAGAGATTGAGAAAGTCTCATATATTTTTTTTGAAATTCAAAACTAATTTTAACATAACGCATATCGAATAATTATAAATCTAAAATATAAACAAAAATATATGATGTAAACTTCAAGTATAAATAAAAATATACAATCCAACTCATAATATAATATAATTCAAACTTCAAAATATGAGTAAAGTATATAATCTAAAGTCCAAACTGTAGAGTATAAAAAAAAAATGCACAATCCAAAGCACAAATAAAAATACAACTTGATGTGCAACTCATTCATGTCTTTGTTTCTCGTTGGTCCTTACGCATCCCAAAGAATGATTTAAATCTTAGTTATTGTATCTGTACGCTCTAATGTTAACCTTGACTTTTGGGTTCAAATCTCACGGGGAATGGCTGGTGGGGGTGCACACACCCCCCAAGTTCTTCCTTAAGTAATTCCGATTCCCAACTTATTCATTTGAAATTTTTCTGCACACCTTGTTTTCCCCAATTCTCTGGTTTTCCTATACCCAAAATTTTGTTTGGTAATTGATTTTCCATGCCTTTATGGAAGGATATCGCAAGGCAGGCCTTAAATTTAAATTTGGGAAAAATTCATGTTACCCTCCATGATGTGCGAAAGTATCATGTTACCCCCTTGTGTTCTAAAAACTTCAGATCGCTCCTTGTGTTTTTCCAAAACCTATCACGTTACCTCCCTCCGTCCATTTTTTCATTAATTTTGAGCTGCACGCTCTTGAAATACAACTGGTCTAATATTTTTAATCAGTTTGCCCTCTATTTGGACGAAAATGTCCTTGGCAACATCATCTTCATCTTCACCTTCTTCATCTTCTTCATCATTTTCATCTTCACCTTCTTCATCTTCTTCATCATCTTCATCTTCACCTTCTTCATCTTCTTCATCATCAACATCATTCTTCATCATCTTTATTTTCGGCAACATCATCTTCATCTTCACCTTCTTCATCTTCTTCATCATCTTCATCTTCATCTTCATCATCTTTGGCAACATCATCTTCATCTTCTTCATCATCTTCATCTTCATCATCAACATAAAGTGTAAAATGGTTATTTCAAACTTGTATTTAATGCTGTTAACGTTTAACTAACGGTAAGAGAGAGTGTAATCAATTCAGAAAAAACACAAGGCGCGATCTGAAGTTTTTAGAACACAAGGAGGTAATGTGATACTTTCGCACATTATGGGGGGATAACATGAATTTTTTCCTCTAAATGTTCCCATGGTTTGGTCATTTTGAGAGGGGTAAATTGCACTAAATCACCTTTTACTTTACTGTATGTGCACGAAATCCTTTATATTTCAAAATTAGCTAATATTTTCATACTTTTAATAATTAGAGCACATTTAATACCTTTATCACTTTTTTGGTTAAAATTTACCGTGTGCGTTGTGCAGGGATCCAAATGATTTTTTTCCCCTCCACAAAAAGCATTTCTACATAGCATAGAATCGAACTAAAACCCTTATTTGTTAAAGTTGTTACCTAATATTAACATATATATAAATCCTAGCATAAAAAATCATAAATTGTAGGTAAAAGAAATTTGAACTTTGGTCTTCAAAGTGGCATAAGAGATTTTGACAACTTAATTAGAAAAATTTTCAATAAAATAATACTTATAATAAAACAAAAAAACTATATAATTAAACAAAGAAAATAAAATATGTAAATACACATACATCAAGGTCTGGCGCCGTGGGGTGGAGTTAATAAACACCTACCTTCTTTACTGAAGTAGAGGCAAAGAACCATACCCTTACTTGAATAAAAGTTTTTGGCGAAAAAACTTATGTCCCAACCCTTGCAACATTCGTTCAGAGTGAGGTGGAGTACTATCATCGTCTCTATATGCAATGTAGAGATGGTAAGAAATTTAACCGTACGATCAATCTGAATAGCAAGTGGAAAGTCTTGCAGTGCTTTATCCAAACCAGATAAATATCTGTCGCCCTAATTGGGCCTGTCCCTGTTTACAATAAACACCCCCAAAAAGTGCCCAGCAGTTGACTTTCCTACCCAATCATTCTCTTTCCTGTTACCAATGATGAGTTTACAGCCGGTCGATGCCGCTTGCGGTGAATCATATTGGACTTCTTTGAAATCCCTACTTGGAAGCGCCTTGCAAATCCGTTTGGATTTTATTTTTTTCAAATACAATCTTTTTTGTAATAAATATTTCGTTTGACATTTAAAAAAATTAACTTGGTTCAAAAGTCAATTTTCATTTTTTTTAAAGTTTTTCAGAAAAATATTTCTTTAAAAAAATATAGAAAAAAGTACTTTTAGAAAAAGAGTCTATTCAAGTGAGTTTATGGGTTTGTATGAATTGGCTTTTTTCAAAGTGTTTTTTTTTTCCCAAAATTTGTGATTTTTTTTTGAAAAATTAAAAATTCTGACTTCTAAAAAAATTTAAAATCAAAACTTTTTTAGAGGTTTAATTTTTTGGAAATATAATTTAAATACTTGTTGCAAAAAAAGTGTGCTTCTAAAGAAGAAAAATGAAAAAGCTGAAATTGTGCCCTCAGTGATGTCTCAGCGTTGCAATTGATTAATGATCTTACTACAACCTGAACTCTTCTCATGTTAGTTCAAAATTACAAGCCCCCTCCCCCCACCCCCACCCCCACCCCAACCAAAAGAGAAAAAAAAAAGATTAAATTGGTTTATGACATTAAATTGTTCTATTGCTGAAAAAAAAAATCTTAAATTAAGTTTCTTAAAAGTGTTTTAGCTTTTTCCTAAAAAAATTAATCCAAGTACATACCAGAAAAAGGTATTTTTGAATTAAAAATTATTTTTCTTTGAAGAGAAGCCAATTAATCGGAAAAGCCACTTAATTCTACAAAAAATACTATCAAATTTTTTTTTTTATTAAGTAAACAGCGAATTCTTTCATTCCACGATCCCAAATAACATAGTTACAAAAAAATCGCAAAATGCTTGAAACTTAAAAACTAATTCAAGATATCAATTACTATAATTCTTTCCTTTAACCTCTGATTCACCTTCATTTTTTGCATACTCTCGTTCTACTTGCAGGGAAGTATCATTTCTTCGCTGATCGACCTCTCTGGAAAAAATTGTATTATATTCTAAAAGGTCTATTTACCCAAGCCACGTAAAGGAGAGGCCAAAAAAAGTGGTCTTTTTTTATTTGTTACACAAACAATTAACGTTGATACACTTAATTATCACACAATTGTCAGACATTTAGGTCACAAATTAATTAGAACCAAAATTTTTACCTAATATGCACCACGATCTTACTTGAATACATTTCATGGATTACATCAGATGATCTAGCACTTGCTAATACAAAAAATAAATAAACTAATATCCTCTTTATGGACTTAAGTTTTTAAACGAGATGGTAATTTATTCAAAAATCGTCGCCACTCATTTAAAACATTGAGACTGTTTAATTATTTGTAAAGTTCTAAACAAATTACATCTAAATGAGGCAATAACATATCAATGCTGTTATTTTTAAGCACATCCCAACTTGTAACTATGATGTGGCAGTGGCTTTGGCATTTCCAGAAAGCACGCAGCTATTGTTGAGAAAAATGATGCTGAAGAAGTTCCATGCATCTTTATGCATTCACTTGTGTCAAGATAATCATTCTCATCAGTCTGGCCATTGTGAGCATTTGATAGCTCAATATAGTCTTCCATGACTTCTTCGTGTATAGTTTCGAGGGTGATGTGCAGTTGGAGCTTGGAGACTTGAAGAAACTGGCCAGGTGCCACTGCTGAAAATGGAGTAAGCAGTGATGTATCAGCGGCCTGAAACTCCATTGAAGTTGATGGGCTAGGAAACATGTCTGGGGCAGTGTAACTTAGCTGCTTCGATTTCTTTGCTTGATTTATTAGTTTTAACTCAGTACTAATTTGTGTGAGTGGCTTGGCCTCAAGAAAGTGATGAGAATTGGCGTGCATGTGCATGATGGCTTTGAGATATATAAAGGCTGGAAGGATATGTTAAATGACAATTTTGCCACTTGACTATCTTCTTACAGGCTCGGAATTTCCAACTTCTTGTCCGTTAAGAGTGGCTGATGCACGTGCATAGGTTAGTAGTCTAGTGGTACATTCCACAATTAATATGCAAGAGGTCTTGATATTTAACTTCAAATAATTGCTAGTAGTTACTGAATGGGCACACCTGAACTTGAAAAATTGAAAAAGCGACCAAATTGTTGGGAATTAGGTGGTTGGAACGGAGATAAATAAGAGAATGATGCAAGATAGTTATACAAAATATTTAACGTGGTTCAGTTTTATGTAGTTATACAAAATATTTAACGTGGTTCAGCTTTATGCCTACATCAACGGGTAAACAAGAGAATTTCACTATAAAAAAACGAATACAACATGGAGAGAGGGCTCGGACTCTCTCCTTACTACATAAAGCAGTATTTAGGTGCAGAAACTAGAGACAAATCCTTATAGAAATAAAATTCTTAGTTTGACCAGAACTAGTAAATTTTAAGGCATATTTGAATACCCTACATAAGCAAATGACAATAAAAAAAAAAAAAAAGGTTGAGGGCATTTTGGTGCATCTTATCCGAAGGCAGCTGAGGTTGGAATTAATTTGGAGGCAGATCAGATTGGTGTTAATTATCCATCACCTTCCAAGAAGAAATACAGATAGTGACAGGACTACCGATTGCTTTATGAAATAAATGTGCATTTTGGAATTATTGGTCTAAAGTCATCCCTGAATAGCCAGCTTTTTCTCTTAGGGACCCCTGAAAGATTCACACAAAAATTGTGCTTTTTGGCCATAATTGTCCAGACGCTCAGGTATATATATACATATACACACACCACACAGATACACACACGCATATATATAAAATTTTTAGGTAAAGTATTTAGTATTAATGTATAATGTATAATTTACTGCAAACTTTTGAGGACTTTTCTTGTGGTCACGAGACAATTTTCGAACTTCTTTAATGAGCATACATATGTATATACATAAGAAATGATAAATGAGTGACAACCACCAGAAAATAAAATGACCCTCGTGTATAGCTAGTAACGCAAAATTTCCAACTATATTAATTCGGGAAGTGAAACAAGAAAAGGCTTTTCGCTTCTTGTCCAGAAGCTGATATGGTACGTGCAAGCTGAATAGCTAGGAAAAGAGTAAAACGAGAAATGGCTTTTTGGCTTCTCGACTCTTGTGGTGCTCAGAAGACAGTTGTTATTTTCTGGAATGTCTAAAGTTGTTCAGATTGTGTATGATCTGTTGGCTTCTCCTGGACAAAATAAAAGGGATAAGCTCATTGACTTTTTTACGTACATAAAACCAATTCACAAGTCCCATACAACGTCTTCTGCACGTACATCCACGTACGCCCCTCCAAATACTGTTGATTGCTGTTTGGTGGCACCGCCGGCTTTAATTAAAGTCATCGTTGATGGGAGAGAGGGTTTAAAGTCGTAAAGAAGTTATTGATGTATTTATTTATTATTATATTAACAGAGAAGTGTGATAAGCGGTAGGGAGTCTGGCCTACTTTTTGCTGAAATATCGGCAAAAAGGCTGTTGAGATATTTATAATTTGGGTTTGAATAAAACAATACTACGCTTTTGGTCGTTTCACCAAAGTCGATGGCTCAGACGCGAACATTTGCATGCAGTTCCTGTCTCCTACCGCAATGCATTCTGGTGCAAAATTGGAAAAAAAAAAAAATGAGACAAAAAAAAAAGGGGTCCGCACTTGCAAAAGAAACTTAGGTAAATTTATATGAAAGAGAAGAGAAGGGTTAAGGGAGTAACTTGAGTGATCGAGACTACTCCTTTTACTAACGATAATTTTGCGTTTGAATTCTATGACTAGCGAGGGACCGAGTTAGGGGTTGAGGGTAAAAAGAGAATGCAAGAGAAGAGATATAGCAGCCTCAGGGAACTAAAATTTGCAGAACAAGTATTAGTAAACAGGTTGCACCTCGAGTATTTGCTGGATCTCGGGTATGACTTAATAATGATTGAATAATCCTTTTATAATTAAAATAAATTGTTAGTCAAAATAGAACTGAAACGATAAACGACTTGTCCTTGCTGGAAAAACCATTCTTTCTTAAAGTTACTTCACCTATATAGTTTTCAGAAAATACAATGCAAACTTTCTCTAGGCCATGATTTAAATATCAACAATATATTGTAGAATTGAAGAGATCGATACAATTAATAGTTGATATTGTGATGAACCAGAATTTACACAACCATATAGCTCATCATTGACCAAGTAAAATAGTAAGTTATAAGACTTTTGTTTTGTATATTCAAGTTTCAAGTTTTACAAATAAAGATCAATATCTGGGCCAAGTCTCACATTTGTAACCAAAAATATACTTTCTTTATACAAAATAATATAAATTTCTTGCCCGTCTTGAGCAGTCTCCATTGTCAATCAATACACAAAAAAGTTCTCAACTTTTGACTCCCTGCCCACCTATCACATCTCTTTCCTATTCATGATGAGTCTAAAGTCGGTGGTGGTATTTGCCATTGGTAATGTTGGACAATCTTCAACTTGCTCTTGTATGTGACTGCTCTAGTATTTTTTTTCCCTCGTCAGGAAAAAGACATTAAAGTTTCTCTTTTTGATTATGAGACCAAGATTATTCGATTTTCTTTTTCTCCCAAAACAATTTCATCGTCGATGTTGAATTAATGAGCATAATTTCCCAAATTCTTCGAAATTGAATCATTAATACCATTAAGTTTGAGATACGTGGGGAGAGGGGGGAAAAAAAAAAGAGCTGGATAATATGTTTGGTTCAAAGCTTAAAATTAAATTAAAGGACTTAGATGTCTTGGAGATATCATACGAAAAGAAAAGCACTTCATCACTTGTAAGAAATTTGTTAATGGAATGTAAAGAGTATGAGGCCACAAAGCTTGAATGTGAATCTGTGTCGATGCAGATTCAAAACATAGATTTGACATTTGATACCATCACTCAAAATGCGGTGCAGTGTTGTACAGAAGGCATTCTGTTGTCTCTTTTGGCAGATGTTACGAGGAAAATTCTTGCATGGACTAAGAACATGGCCCCATTTGTTGTCCAAGCTATAAGAAGCTTTTTAACTTACCATCGTTTACACTTAAAAAGAAAAATATATACTTTAAGTTAACTAAAGTTGAGGTAAGCCCTTTTTTTTTTTACCTGTAATATTATCCGTCAAAAGAGAAGTTTTACAGCCAAAAAAAAAAAAAGAAAAAAACTCTCTCCTGCGAAGAAAACCTCTTCTAGCGTCTGCATCTCACAATCTGCTCTCCTCGACCCAAATTCTTTGATCCCAAAATGAAAACAACAAAACTCATTCAGTCGTTCCTTTGCTCTTAATTTACTTCTTTCCTTTTTCTATCTAAATTTAATTTGGCTCAAAACCATGAAAAATTGATCAATTCAGCATGTTCTTCTCATATTCTCAATCGTTGCTATTTGCATGGTGGATCGTTTCGAATTTCAAGTTTGTTTTTCCTGGAGTTTTGCCTCTTTGATTTTGGCAAGTGAAAATATTTTTGTTTTAAATTTGATTTTATTTATATATTTATTTGTTTCTGGTAAAATAAAGACCCACAGGAGATTTATATTTTTGTGTCTCGAGATCATATTAACATTTATTTATATGATTCAAGATTATTACGGAGTTCGCTAAAGTTTTTTAAAATATATGGATTTTTCAAGGCAGTGAAATTTTTGTTGTTATTATGTGACAGTAATGTGATACACTCTTTATTGTTCAAAAATGTGATCACACCTAATGCAATATCACCTTTCATATTTAATATATAATAATCTTATATACCAAAACTTGTAGGAAAATGTCAAATTCTTGACGAGTATGAAAATTATAAGAATGAAATCTGTTTTGATAGGAATGGTGATGAAATTGTGTCGGACTTTTGGGAAAATGTGAATGAAAATGAGTTATCTACTGCATTTGTCGAGGTGTTGGAGCAAAGATTAATTAATCCACTTGTGCATAATGAGGAGGAAGCATTAAGCATGTAAATTATATTTTGATTATGCTCATGCATCAGGTTTTAGTCTTCAGAAAGGGAAGAATTATCATCAGTATGGAACAAAAATTGTAAACTTAAAAATGTTCTATTGCCCTAAACAGGGGGTCAAGAATGAGAAATCAACGGATTAATCAGCAAGCTTTTGATTTACCTGCAGACTTTAACTAAATTTTCTGATATATATACATATATATATATATATATATATATTGTAAATTTTTGGATAAATTCTTTTTGGGTAATTTCCAAGTGTGATGGGTATGTTAACCTGTCATTATATTATTTTGTTTAACATGCTAATAGTATTTATTTTGTATAAGAATAGTATGTGACAGGCATGGTAGCTTTTTTTTTGTATACATACTTGAATTTTTTTTATATAGCCATGCAATGAATCAGATTTATCTAGTTAGTTAATATTGTAGTTCAACCATTTTCTCTATAAATGTTTTTAAGCTATTGTTTAACGTTGAGAATCTAATTTTAACAACAAAAAATAAAAGTTTTCTGTTTGCTATTTTTTAAAAATTTTTTATGAACCAAACTTACGAAACAATTCACAATTATATAGAAGGTGGCATGCTTTAATGATCACTAACCATGGTAAGTGAAATATTAAATTTATTTAAAAATTAAAAAGAAATCTTATTATACAATAACCTAACATAAAATAATGGTTAAGAGCACAAGGGGGGATGTGTTCTTAAGGCTTATTTGGATTGGCTTTTTTCAAAAGTGTTTTTTTTAACAGCTTTTGAAAATTTTTTTTAAGAAGATGAAAATTTTGGCTTATAAAAAAAGTTGTATTTGAGCTTTTTTTAGAATTTTAATTTTTTTGGAAGTTAAATCAAATAGTTATTGCAAATTTAATATAACTTTTTCAAGAAAAAAAAATACTTTTTTCCTAAAAAAAAACCAATCCAAATAGGCCCTTAGTCCACTCAATAATTTTCTAAATAATCATGGTAGCAACATGTCTCTAATCTCTACAATAGTTTCTTAGTTTTAGACAATCTATTTGTTGTTATAAATCCGAACTAATCAAATTCTTTAGATTGTGAAATATAAGAGAAGTGTATCACTATGAAAAGAAAAAAAAAAATGAAACAAGTGTTCATTTTCCAAGAACTAGATTTACACCCATGCTAAGTAAGAACTAGATTTACACCCATGCTAAGTATGATAATATTTCTTTAAAAGTACAACTATTTTTTTTAAAAAAATTGTGGAGAAAGATTTTAAAAAACAAAAAAGGAGTAAACTATAAAACAAAAGTATATTTTAACTAATAAAACATTTCATGTAAAAGTATAAGAAATAATCCGGCCAAAAAGTAACTGATTAACAAAATCCGGCCAATAAGTAACTGATTAACAAAACCGAGTTAATCATTCGTGTATTGCTTATTGTTAAACAAAGTATCTAAGTGATTTGAAACTGGATAAATTATTTTTTTGGTCAAAAAATTGGATAAATCATTAATGATATGATTTTATATAGGAATTGCAAAAGGAGAAAAAGCATAAAATTTATTCAAATATAGAATAAAATAGAGATACATTATGATTTAATAAAATATTAATTATTTATTACTTTTGAATATTATAGTTAACATAATATATCTTCAGAAAGTTCTATAACAAATATACAAAAAGTCATATATGTCTATTCTTAAAAATTTTATTTTTCGTCTCTCAAAGTAAATATGTATTTTATACTAGAAATATAAAACCTACTATTCTAGTATATTACAAAAGTGAATCCGTTCTTTTTTTTTCCCCTGTCAATGCCAGACGTTTATGGCTCCATTTGTTTGCAAGAAAATAACTTGCAGAGGAATTTTTTTTTCCCAGGGGAAAGTATTTTTCTAAAAAATAAAATATTTTGTGGTGCTTAATTGTCACACTGAAAAATATCATTGGAAAACATTTTCTAGTGGTTGGTTGTTTGAAAAACTTTTTTCAATTAGAGATTTTATGAAATAATAAATTTAAATATTTCAAAATATATCATGTGAATAAAATGGTTATAATAACTTTTTAAAAGATAACTAATTTACTTCATAATTCTTCACATCATTTGGGAAAAATAAAGATAGGAACCAATGTAAATGCTCACTTTTTAACTCATATATTTTGTTTTCCTCGTTAGAAAATTGGGTTTTGAAATATAGGATGAAATATGAGAATTACAATTCTTGACTTCAAGTCATATAACAATACCTATTTCCTAAAGAATATTTCGCCCAAACCGTTCAAAAGAGTTAGTGCGAAGTTCTTTTAGAATACAATTAAGTTATGCTAATCTTTGTCTTGTATTTGATAGAAATTAGTCTTGAGAGATTTTTTGTACTTTTTTTGAAATGTGTGTAGACAAAACTTGAAAGACCAGAGTGTAAAGGATGTGTTTCCTGTAGTGAAAACCCTTTGTAGACCTACTTATATATCTCATTAGTCATGTCTTTTCATGTTAATAGACACTTTTCTACTGAATAATTGTGTCTTTTCAATGAATAAATACATTTCTAGATAAATATGTACCTTTATATAAAAAGACACATTTGTATGAAATGGTGTAAGCTTTCATTGAATATACACCTGTTCACTAAATAGGCGTCTTTTCATATAAACAGGTACAAAGACAACTATTCAAAATATTATCTATTTTAAAAATGTTCCAACATTCATTACATTTTATTCATTCCGACACAATTTCAAGTATAAGACACAAAATGTAATAATTAGAGGATACAGAATAAGGCATCCCAACACTTATATTCAAAAATAGTTTTAACTAGAGGATATAGAATAAGGTATCGCCACACTTTGACATTTACATTCAAAAACAGTTTAAAGCATGATAAAGAATGTAATAACTAGAGATTATAAAGTAAGGTATCTCTGCACTTACATTGATAGCCTAAAGATTATAACTACTAAACTAGTGTACACCAGAAAGTGCCCAACTCTTGACTCCCTAACTATTGCATCTCTTTCCTATTGATGATGAGTTTAAAGCCATTGGTGGCATCTACCATCACTAATATTGAACAATCTTCAAGTTGCTATTGTATGTTACTATACTACTATATATATTTTTTTCTTGTCGTGAAACGAAATTAAGCTTGTTAGGGTTTTAAGCCAAATCGATTTTTTGATTTTTTTCTTCTCAGCATCATTGCTAACTTCCCCCATTAATGTTGAATAATGAGCATAGTATCCCAAATTCGTTGAAATTGAATATAAAATCATTAAGTTTGAGAGACCCGAGATGGAAAAAGAACTAGATAAGAAACCGGGAGGTGGGGGGGGGTGGAGGAGATCTGCATCCGTAGGTGCATGTGTTGTAAGGTGCACCTACGGGTGCTATGAAATCACACACTACATAATGCAATTTTTTTTTTTGGTTATAATTCATCTCTTCTCTCATCTATTTCATGATAAAAACTAAATCTCACAAAACCCAAAATACAATTCTTTAATTCAATTTGTTCAACAACTCAACAAAGATATCAAATCAAAATCGCAGCTCAATTTAATTAAAAAGACTGAAGCAACAACGTCCAAAGAAATAGAAAACATCAAATTTGAAGCAATAACATCTAAAAAAATGTAAAATATCTGTAACTTTGAATTGTGAGTTATGAACAAAAATATATAAATCTAATAAAGCTTTCCATGAACAAACATAGATTGAATAATGAATAAACAATTCTAATAGTTTCAACCAATTTCAATTACAAAAAGATATTTTGATGACTAATATGCTATTGAACAAACAATAATAGCCTGTAGAATAAATACTGAACAAATAATAATATGCTATTGTTATTGAACAAACAATAATTGTCTATTGAACAAACAGTTACAAAATACTGAACAAACAATAATAGGCTACTACTAAACAAACTGATATAAAATACTGAACAAATAATAACTGTCTATGAAAAAAAAATAGTTATGAAATACTAAACAAACAATAATAGCTTATTGAACAAATAGTTATGGAACACCAAACAAGAAATAATAGGCTAACGATAATAGTCTACTGAACAAACAATAATAAACTACTACATATATACCAATCCTTCAAATATACACACACACACACACATCAGAACCAATTGTCACAAATATGACTAAACATAGATATATATATAGAGAGAGAAAACAGAGACAAAGAAAGAGATTGTAGAGAGAGAGTATAAATAAAGAGAAAAAGAATATAGACGTAGAGAAAGAGATCATAGAGAAAGAAGAGACGAAGAGAAAATAGAGAACAGAGATGTAGAGAGAAATAAAACAGAGATAGAAAAAGATCTATACACATGATTCTTTGTGTGTGTGTGTGTGTTTTTTTTTTTTAATATATAAATGACTATATAAATGACGGTGTACCTTATTGAAGATGCACCTTATAATTTGCCGCCGACGGAGGGGGGGGGGCGCCAAGAGTAGCCAAACCAAAGACAACACAAGACAGAAAAAGGCCCAAAGAAACACAAACGAAGAAGGGCTGAAGCCCACAACAAAATCAAACGACTTAGATGATTTGCAAGGATATAGCATGCCAAGAAAAAAGCAACTTAATGATTTATAAATTAACTTTTATGTAAGGTCATTAAGCAAAACACTTTGGTCATTGCTATATGAACTAAAAGCAACTTAATGATTTATAAATTAACTTTTATGTAAGGTCATTAAGCAAAACACTTTGGTCATTGCTATATGAACTAAATGTGCCTATTCAGCATCACTTTAGGGACCATAAAGGAAAAAGCCATTTATAGTGTGTTTGGAATGATCTTATTTTAAAATATTTATGCTATTGAAATTTGGAGTTATCTTATAAAATTTAATAATATTATCACATATATCATATATTTTATAGTTGTAAAAATAAGATAAGATGAATTGGTTATTTTTTATAAGATAAAAAGTATGATTTGTTTTGAGTTTTTAAAGTATGTCTTAAATTTTATAAGACAATATACCTTCATTTTAATAAGATAAATATCTCAAAATAAGATTATAAAAAAACGGAGCATTAATTTGTTGTTTAGCTTTGAGAACTGATAAGTTGGTGTTTGTAGTCAGACTTGATAAAAAAAAAAAAATGCTATTACTAGTCACATTATTCTTTTATTAATTAACCCAATTTATGCTATGGTCGAATCCTAAAATTTTCGTGACCACAGAAAAAGGCCCCCGATGACTCCCGTTATGATATCACTTGGAAAACTAACTTTTTATTAGTTTAAACTTCAAATAAATTAGACATTAATGCATATTCTTGATATCTTTTGCGTTTACTTAATAGTTACTTTGTTTTTGAATCCAGTCTGTTTGAATAAATTAGTGAATTTACGTTTACAATTTCCAAATTCTCATGCCAACCCGAACACCTCTTGCATAACAGTAGGATACAAGTACCTTGAAATAAGTTTGTTGGAATATCCATTATGCCCAAATTGAAAAATGGCCATACTAACGGCCTGTTTGGATTGGCTTTTTTTTTTAGAAAAAAAGTACTTTTTTTTCTTGAAAAAGTTATGTTAAATTTGTAATAACTATTTGATTTGGTTTTAAAAAAAGTTGAAATTCTGAAAAAAAAAAGTATAAATACAGCTTTTTTTAGAAGTTAGAATTTTCAGCTTCTCAAAAAATTTTTTTTTTCAAAAATTGTTAAAAAAAACGTTTTTTAAAAAAGTCAATCCAAACGAGCCTTAAATTCACCATATAAAGTCTTCAACTACTACTCTCATTGACCAATTATTAAATCATGCGCGCGTCGCTTTGCACGTGTCATGTTTGGCGTACTGAGGAGGCAACTGAATAAAGCACGATGGCCCGACTATGTTTGGACTAATAAATGCCATAAAAGCACAATTTTGGGGTGTTTTCTTGGGCGACATAGGCACATTTAGTTCATATAGCAATCATTTTCGCAGTATCTCTTCTAGAGATTATGTGATGGCTAGACACCAAGCTTGAATGAATAATTCAAGCTGATCATCTGCCTTCATATTATTTAATTATATGCACCAAATTACACTAAGAGAAAATTAAAGCTCTCCCATCAATAATATTGGACCTTAATGAACCTCCAAATTTGAAGCTTTTTTCTTTCTTAATGCAAACATATATATAAGCCAATATGATAGCAGCTTCTTCGCGACTTCTTGAATAATAAGCTCATGCAAGGACAATAAGCTTGTCCATTTTGGTCTGGATGCTTATGGATTATAAGTTTGATCACATGATGCTGATATATATCTTAGATAATAGGTCTTCTGAGATATACAAGAGGCACTTTCTTCTTCTTCTTCTTTTTTTTTTTTTTTTTAATTTGCTTTTCCTATTCAGAACCACTTGTGGGACAAGATGCACAAAGCGATTTCTAGTTTTTAATTACTTTCAGAATTGATATATATTAAAGGAACTGTTGAATGTGGCCCGTATTAAATTAATATGTGTCCTTTTTCTTGTAGTATACTGTTTACTTTTCCTAGTAGTATACTGTTTCCTTATCCTTGTAGAATACGGATTAGGATACTTGTGTACTATAAATAGGGGCTAGGACATTGTATTTGGTGCCTTAGGGTCGCACCCCATGGGGGTGCTTAGGTTCATACCTCTTGTGGTATGTGGGGTGAGAGAAACCAAAGTGAGAGCCTTGTAGCATTCGTGATCAGTAATATAATTATTCTCTGTTGCCCGTGGACGTAGGCTTCAAAGCCGAACCACGTAATTTCTTGTGTCCGTTATTTCTTCTCGTATTCTTCGTGTTTGCATGTTTTTCCCCAACAAACTGGTATCAGAGCTTAGATATATTCCGCTGCTTGAGGGAAAAAGGAAAAATCTAAACTCACTGTGAAACCAAAATTTCTCAAATCCAAACGGTGCCTAACTAAACAAAGGTCTTTGTTCGGCGAGGAGTGCTCCGTCTTCACGTTGAGCGTTGGTGGTTGGAGTGGAAGCTTGCGTCGGCGGGTCCTCGTTCGTGTTTGGGTTTGAAGAACAAGCGAAGAAGATAGAGTTCGCGTGCTCTTGAGTTTGGTTTTTGGTATTCAAGTATTATTTTTTGGAAATTGGTTCAAGTTTGTAAAGCAGGTTTAGGGTTTGTAGGCTTTGGGTCTTTGGGTTTTTTTGGATCGGGCCTGGGTAGTGGCCTTGTCCAATTTTGGCTAGGCCTTGGGTCTTGGGTTAATTAATTTTTTGTTGGGCTTGGGTTAATTAATTTTTTGTTGGGCTTGGGTTCTAGGCCAGAAAAATAATAAATTTCTTTTTTGGGTTTGGGCTTAGTTTAGGCCAAAAGAATAAAAAAGAAATTTTTATTTGGGCTTAGATTTAGTCCTGAAACAAAAAAAAAAAAAACCGTTTTGACCTTTGACCGGCGTTGACCAGCGTTGACCGGGGTTGACTTTGACCGTTGACCATTGACCAAGGGTTGACCGAGTTTGACCAAAGCCTTACCCCACGTTTTTCGACGTGCTGAGTCCGTTTTTGGGCTATGTTTTTCCAGATTCTGCTCCGAAGTACGTGTTTAGGGACGGTGTTGACTTTGACCAGCGTTTGACTTTGACCTGTTGATCAAAGTTGACCAGGTGTTCCTAAGGTTTTTCGACGTGCTGAATCCGTTTTGCGATCCATTGAGCCAAATTCAATCCCGAAGTGTGAGTTTTGAGCAACGAAGATGTCTTCCACAGTGGAAAGTTTGAAATTGAGAAGTTTGACGGAGAATGAGTTTGATCTTTGGAGGATCGATTCAAGGCATTTATGACAATGCAGGACTTTGGAAAGTCATTGAAGGAGTGATCCCGAAAAGATAGAACCAAAGAACGAGAGAAGAACTCGAAGCGAAAGCCTTGAGTGCAATACATATGTTCGTGACAAATGAAGTATTGCTGGAGATTGCTGAGAAGACGACAGCAGTTGAGGTTTGGAATACTTTGGTGGAACTGTATGCATCTAAATCTCTCACTAATCGCCTCTACTTGAAGAAGCGATTGTATCATCTTAGAATGAAAGAAGGTACGTCACTAAAACAACACCTTGATGAGTTTACCTCTTGTTTTATTGCTTTGAAGGATGTGGGTGATAAAATTGATGACTAAGATCAAGCTATGATCGAGTTATGCTCCTTACAGCCTTCATATATGAACTTTGTGGACACTATGTTGTATGCAGGAGGATAAAATTACTTTTGAAGATGTGATTACTTCATTAAAATCGAAGGATCTTCAAACACATATTCCGGGACATAGGAAGAAGTTCATGGGGAAGGTTTAGTGAGTAGAGGATATCGGAGAATAGAGGTGGATCTTGGATAGAAAGAAAAGCAAGTCAAGGTCAAAATCAAGAGCAAGGAAGCTACGCTGTTTCGAGTGTGGCGAAAAGGGTCACATTAAGAAAGAATGTCCAAGACTGAGAAAAGGAAAGAAAAAGGTAGAGAATTCAGCTAATGTGGTGGAGAGTGCTGACAGTGATAGAGATAACTCGAGTAGTACTGGAAATTTTGGTGTGAGTGGATCACGTGGCAAAATCAATGGATTCTTGATCGGTGCAACGTTCCATATGTGTCCTAGGCGCGACTGGTTCTCTTCTTATTCCAAAAGAGAAGGGAAAGTCTTTCTAGGCAATGATCTTTAGTTAAAGGTGGAGGGAATGGGCATCGTAAATATCAAGATGTTTGATAGTATTACAAGATCTCTCGAGTGTTGGCATGTACCGGAGCTGAAGAAAAACTTGATTTCTCTTGGGCGTTTGGATTCTCATGGATACAAATTCCGAAGTGAGAATGGTGTCTTAAAGGTGACCAAAGGTGCAATTGTGCTCTTGAACTTGATTGGCGGCCTATATATCCTTCAAGGTAGTACAGTTACAGGTGTTGCAGCTGTTACATCCGAGGAGAGTGATAATGACACTATGCAGTTATGGCACAAAAGGTTGGGCCATATGAGCGAGAGTGGACTGACCGAATTGAGCAAGAGGGATTTGCTTTGTGGACAAAGAACTGGAAAGCTTGAATTCTGCGAGCATTGTGTCTTTGGAAAGCAAACCAGGGTGAAGTTCAGTAAGGGGCAGGAGAACACCAAAGACACACTTGATTATATTCATTCTGATCTTTGGGGTCCTAATAAAGTTCCTTCCAAGAAAGGTGTTAGGTATTACATCACTTTCATTGATGCATACTCTCGGATGGTGTGGGTATACTTCTTAAAAACTAAAGATGAGGCGTTTCCAACATTTGTCGAGTGGAAGACGTTGATTGAGAAGCAGACTGGTAAACAAATTAAGCGTCTTAGGGTGACAATGGGTTGGAATATTGCAACAAAGAGTTTGATGAGTTCTGCAAGAAACATGGCATTGTGAGACACCGCATGTGTAGGGACACCACAATGAGAATGGAGTTGCGTAACGCATGAATAGAACTCGTGGAGAGAGCTCATTGTATGCTCTCCCAATCTGGTTTGAGTCAAGACTTTTGGGCTGAAGCCGTCAATACGGCATGCTACTTGGTGAATAGGTCTCCATCTAAAGCTATTGAATTGAAAACTCCTTTTGAGTTATGGTCTGGTAAGCCTGCTGACTACTCTCAATTGAGGGTGTTCGGTTGCCTTGCATACGCTTACGTGAAGGATGGCAAGTTGGAGCCGAGGGCAAACAAATGCATATTTCTAGGCTATGCGTCCGAGAGGAAATGTTACAGTTTGTGGTGTACAGATCCAAAGTCTCCAGGTTTCCTCATCAGCAGGGATGTTACGTTCAATGAGTCTGCTTTATTAGACCAAGAAAAGGAGAAAGCGATAGCTGATTTAGACCACGATGTCAAAGAGCAGGTGGAGGTATTTTCTGATATACCAAATGTTCCATCTAGCAATAGTAGCAGTCAAATTCAGCCGACTCAACCAACTGAGGCACATGATCAAAATATGCCTGAACAATGTATACAAAGATTGCCATCGGGCGAAAGGAGACAGATTAGAGAGCCTCAAAGGTATGGATACGCTGATCTTATTGCTTATGCTTTGATCAAGGTTTAAACAATTGAAGGACATGAGCCGAATTCATACAAAGAGGCCATATCTGGGAAAGGTTCTGCTCAGTGGGTGGGTGCCATGAGTGAGGAGATTGAGTCTCTTCATAGGAATCAAACATGGGAGCTTGTTGAATTGCCTAAGGGACAGCGAGTTGTCGGTTGCAAATGGGTTTACAAGAAAAATGAAGGTACTCCAGGGGTTGAAGGTCCTCGATACAAGGCACGGTTGGTGGCAAAAGGCTAAACACAAAGGGAGGGTGTTGACTTCAACGAAGTGTTCTCACCGATTGTGAAGCATACTTCCATCAGGGTTTTACTTGCTTGGTTGCTTTTCATGACTTTGAGCTTGAGCAGCTAGATGTGAAAACGGCGTTTTTGCATGGTGATCTTGAAGAGCAAATTTACATGAATCAACCAGAGGGGTATGTAGTTCCTGGTAAGGAGAACCATGTTTGCAAATTGAAAAAGTCCTTGTATGGGTTGAAGCAGTCACCTCGGCAATGGTACAAGAGATTTGACACATTCATGGTAGGTGCTGGATACACAAGGAGTGCCTACGACGTGTGTATATCTCAAGAAGCTTCGGATGGTTCGTTTGTATACTTGTTGTTGTATGTCGATGATATGCTTATTGTCGCTAAAAGCATGTCCGCAATCGACAAATTAAAGAAGCGACTAGGTGATGAGTTTGAGATGAAGGATCTTGGAGCGTGAAGAAGATTCTTGGCATGGAGATTCACAGATATAGAAACGCTGGGAAGCTATTCTTGTCTCAACAAAGTTATATTGAGAAGGTGCTGGAGCGTTTCGGGATGCTTAAAACTAAGCTTGTGAGTGTGCCGCTTGCTGCTCACTTTAAATTGTCTGCAGATTTGTCACCTAAAACTGAGGAGGAGGTGGTGCATATGTCTCATGTTCCATACTCGAGTGCTGTTGGTAGCTTGATGTATGCTATGGTGTGCACTCGTCCTGATATTTCACATGCAGTTAGTGTTGTGAGCAGGTATATGGCATCACCTGGGAAAACACACTGGGAAGCGGTGAAATGGATAATGAGATATTTGCGTGGCACTGCGAATATAGGATTGCTATTTAGCAAGATGACTGGAGATTGCGCGAGGTTGGTGGGTTATTGTGATTCAGACTTTGCGGGTGACTTTGATAAGAGAAGATCTCTGACGGGTTACGTGTTTACTCTCTGGATGTGCTATCGGTTGAAAGCGACATTACGCTTCATCGTGGCATTGTCGACTCATCAAGCGGAGTACATGGCAATTGCAGGCGTGAAGGAGGCCATGTGGTTACAAGGCCTGGTTTGTGATCTTGGATCGCAGAAGATACAAGTACAGTCTTTTGTGATAGCCAGAGTGCAATCCATCTGACGAAGAATCAGATGTATCATGAGAGGACTAAACATATTGACGTTAGATATCATTTTATCAAAGATATTATATCACAAGAAATCATATCGGTGCAGAAGATTTCTACCCATGAGAATCCAGCAGATATGATGACTAAGGTGGTTCCAGTCAGCAAGTTCAAGCATTGTTTGGATTTGGTTGCTATTTGCGGTGCGGAGCATTGAGCCCTTAGGGGTAGTTGGCAGCTGGGATGATGGTATGTTGATTAGAGCGAATATGTGCCAAGGTGGAGATTTGTTGAATGTGGCCCGTATTAAATTAATATGTGTCCTTTTCCTTGTAGTATACTGTTTACTTTTCCTAGTAGTATACTGCTTCCTTATCCTTGTAGAATACGGATTAAGATACTTGTGTACTATAAATAGGGGCTAGGACATTGTATTTGGTGCCTTAGGGTCGCACCCCATGGGGGTGCTTAAGTTCATACCTCTTGTGGTATGTGGGGTGAGAGAAACCAAAGTGAGAGCCTTGTAGCATTCGTGATCAGTAATATAATTATTCTCTGTTGCCCGTGGACGTAGGCTTCAAAGCCGAACCACGTAATTTCTTGTGTCCGTTATTTCTTCTCGTATTCTTCGTGCTTGCATGTTTTTCCCCACCAGGAACTTACTTATTAGTTATATAATTTATCATCTTTGGATATTATTATTAAAATCGAGAAAGTACGTCTTTGTGCATGCAGTTTTATTGTAATGATCAAAGGACTAAAGATCAGTGAGGCAATGACAATAATCAAGCCATTTTTGCTAACCAAATTTCAAATTTTAACATGTTGCATCATTTTCATAAAAGATGATTTAGATGATTCCAGAGAACTCTTTGCATCATTTTCATAAAAGAAGAGTCGCTAGCAACTTGCTTTTCTATGGAAGGTTTAGACGAGTCAGCTTCATCTTCGTACGCCAAGATGCATTGAACAATTCATGCATACAGCGCGAGCCTCGTACGCGTAGCTGTAGTCTAGATTCTTCCTCTCCACCACCATAACCGCGCTAAGCAGCCGCCATGCTGGCTGTCATCATCCGCTGATGGTTAAACCATGAGACAACTACACGCGCATCACCTTTGACGTATTAACAAGGTAACTTAAAAGGAAGCACAATGGCCTGATTGATCTTAATTTGGACAATGCCACAGGAGCACAATGTTTGATCATGAGTTCTTACAGGGGTCCACTTAAGAGAAACGTGGTTAAGAAAAGCTTTAGCTGAAGCTGCCCTGTTGTGGAAAGAAAGACATCGGACGAGACAAATAATTCCACAAAGGCACATTTAATTCACGAAGCAAATAATATATATATATATATATAATATGTATTTTTTTTTCCTTGTCGTTGTCAATGTTTCTTCTTAGAAGGTGATGGAGAATTGACAAACACCAATCTCGATCGTCGGCCTTTAGATGATTTGCAGCCTCATCTTCCTTGGTATTAAATCACCGAAATACCCTTCATAGATACTCAAAATTATCGATCAAGTTGAATCTTGGTAATTTCTGTGCCCTAGATTGAGTTTCAGACACTGGACCATTAATTATGCCCTGAAAGGACTCAAATGAAATTGTAGTCGATTTGGTGTCGGCTCAGGTGTTTTAATTCCACTTGGGACTGTTCTTGATGTTTATGACGTTGATCAAACTCTTCCTCTGAGTGCCGCACATGAAAATTGGAATTGTTTGGGAAGGCAAAATTCTGCCAATCGAGTATGGTCTGAAAGACCAAGTGGCGCATTAGATCTGGTGGAGTGCGGATGTCACCCATACAATTAAACGGATCTATATATGTTACAACACTTTGGGGAAAACTCTTGAAAAATAGTTTTAAAACATGTTGTAAACTACTACTTTCCTCAAGGATAATTCCCCCGAACCAGTCTAGTACGTAAGGGGGTTTGTGTAAATGAACTTTGGGATACAATGAAGCAAACAGCTTGAATTGATTTGCACTATCAAACTAGGTCACTAGCACTTATCGGAAAATGTATATTTTTTTGTGGTAAAATGTACTTAGAGTTTAATCTAGATGTCTGTAGGCAAAGTGGATTCGACTATAGATGTTTTTCATACTTCTGGAAGCTTCCAGCATTATCTTTTATAAAATACATGTCTTTCTTCCATAACATAAACCAACCAGTCATTTATCAATCATTTACAAGAATTGACTTATAGCCATTCAATTACATTCCATACAACTCGGTTCAACACCTCCCTCTTTGAAGCAATCCATTTTTTATGAATCCCATTTTTTGAAAATTTTTTTCCCTCTTTCCTTTTCTTTATCATTTCATGGTACAAACAAACACATCTATTATAAGTTAAACTGTCAAAATTAGTTTAAATAGACACCAACGTTTACTCCACTGTCTTTATCATTCGCCCCGGTAGTATCGACCGATCGAGGCAGTGTCTTCATTGACTTGTTAGTCAACATACCCCCTCCAACTGATAGAACTAGTGTACTTATTGAAATTATTAATCAAGCCTCATAAGCTACCGGTCAGCCCCTAACACTCCATATCAAATTTAATCATATTTAAGCATTTTCCATGAGTGTAAAAAACATCATTGTCCACATACAGTAGCCAAACGGCCATCCTATAAGGCAGCAGACTGTAAAAATCAGGACTGCAGCAAAATATTAGAATGGTATAACATTCATTTCCTACATTGGGATATCCTTACTTCCAGCTTATATATATATATATATATATATGACCCAAAGCCATCATGCACACATTGCAAGCCAATCCCCTCTCCTCTCTCGAGCGAAGCCAACATAGACTTGAGTGCAAACTAAACAAAGAAAGCGAAGCTGCTAATTATATTACATAGCCCCAGCAGCCATGAGTACTCCTACCCCATACATAACCCCAGCAGCCATGAGTACTCCTACCCCATACATAACCCCAGCAGCCATGAGTACTCCTAGCCCATCCACTACTGAGAGATCAATGCTTACTCCATTTTCAGCAGTGGCACCTGCTCAGTTTCTTCAAATCTCTAAGCCTCAACTGCAGATTACACTTGAGACCATATACGAAGAAGATGTCACAGAAGAACTTTGCGATGATTACGAGCAGCTGTCGTCGTCAAATGCTGATGATCAGGAAGAAAAGATCGCAAATGATTATCTTGAGGTCAATAAACGCATAGAGATGCTTAGGACATCTTCAGCATCATTCTTGTCAAGAATAGCTGCTCGTTTTCTGGAAATGCCAAAGCAAATGGCCATGCCGCATAGTTACCAGTTGGGTTGTGCTTGAGAAAATAAAAAAGCATTATAATTAGAGCATCTGATATATAATATGTGGTCCATCAAATGTATCTTTAATTTAGAGATCATGGTTTATATTAGGTGTTCAAAATTTTGATATTAGCTATTGTAACATAGTTAGCTAATTAATGTCTAATAATTGTCTGCTTATGTTGCTTAAATTTGTTTCTAGTATCGTGAGGTTGTATATTCCAGTTAATTTCTTGATCACAAGAGTCAATATAATTTAATTAGGCTGAAATTGACTTAATTTTTAAGAATTATTGGCAGATACATGAACCAAAGGACTATCCAAGGAATAAAGTATCACCATTAATTAACTAAAGAGAATCTAGAAGATGAACAAAATTAATAAATTGCTATTTGGAAAAGGAACCGAATAAATTACTATTTGACTAAAAAAGTTATATCAAGGCAATGCAAATTCTCATACTTTTAATATATACACACACATATATTGTATGTATGATGATTGGTCTAAAATCATAGTTTTGGCTGTAAGAAGCAATCTTCTTGAAGGAGCATCTGTTCACTCTCAATGCATTCTGTTTCACAGTATCAAAATTTTCGTTCATTTGATCCACCCCACCTCTTTGTTCTATATATTTCCAATTAACAGAATTATCTAAATTGGGTGCGAAGAAATTCGTAAATGCTACAATAATACACGCAAGCTATAAAGTGTCCACCTTTTAAAAACTTTAAAAAAAACAATAATAATAACGAAAATTGGATCAGTAATCTGTACCTTTTAGTTTTCGATTTGTTTCTTATTTTGTTTTACTAATTAAACATTGTCAACTTTGTCTAATAATTATAATTCTGAAAGGAATTTATAGTTAATTTGTGATCTGCACGTCGCAATACTCTCACAATTGTACATGATCAATATTATGTTTGACTCGTTAATTTTAGAAGCTTCACGAACATGGTACGGTTTTTTTAAATATTAAATTTTTTATTTTTATTTTTTACGAGCATGGTACGTTGAATTAATATGGCCCATTAGTTATGAAAATAAAAAAAATATGGTGAATAATCCGATTTATATGGCGTTGACTAAACTAGGCACCGCACCATCATTAAACTTCCTCCTAATTGAGGTTGTCCCTTGAATTTCGTTATTCACATATATATATATATATACACACACACACACACACACACACCCTTAACTAATTGCAGCCATCATCAAAAACATCTAAAGCTTCTTTGATTTGTGCAAAAATCTCATTTTACAAGTCGCCAAATGGCCATGGGAAAAGAAATGAGGTACATGCACAACTGGGTGGAAGTTGCACCTGCTCCATTCGTTTCTCCTCGAAGGCCTTCTTCGATTGCTCCAAGGTTGGAGACCATTCTTGAAGAAGCCGCAGGTGGATATTCAAGTTCATCAGCAGGAGGCCTAGTGGGGGGATTTGATGTTGTTCCTGGCAAGAGGGTCTTGTTTTTTCTTCCTGTTTTGCTTTCTTTTGCTTCTTATCTTTTCATCAATCGACACATTGTTTTTTAGGGTTCAAGAAACTTAAATTAGTTCATCATTGCCATATCTCGTGCTTCGCACCATATATAATCCCCACAATTATCTGTCTCTCAATATATATATATATATATATATAGTCCTTGCGGAGGCCAGACTGAGTTACGTGTTAAATAATCAATCTCGGTGACATAACACTTTTGTGACATGAGGCATGTCGGAGAGAGGAGATTAAGGAGGTTTAATTGGCGCGGTTGGTTGGTTTCTCGTCAGAATGCTTGATGTTTAATTGGTGATCTTCCACACGTTGATCAAGGGAGCGGGCATGCATGTCAAATTGAAGCAATTATGTATTCACGTGACACAATTAGATTCTCTAACACTTTTAACGTTGGAGGGATGATAATGTTTGTCGAGTGGGAATTTTTGCTGAGGAGATGATTAGCACGCTACGATCTGCTCCAGAGAGTTGATTATTTGTTCGCAAGAAGCTTAATTGTGTTGGGACTTGGAAGAATTTCACCTTTAACATAAACTCTTTTGTTTTTTTCTGTTTTCAATTTTGCTAATGTCAGAAATGAAGTTTAATTGTTCTTTGTGCCAATTGTAGAAACCTTTTTCTCTATCGAAATGATTGTGCTTTTTTCCTTCTCTTTTTCAGTTATTGTTTCTCCAGCCCCCGTACACTCATACTTTCACTCTTTCATGATTTTTTGTGTTTGCTTTTCAATTTTCTTCTTCCTCCTCCTTGGTGTATTTTCAACGGGAAGGGCAAGAGCTTAATAACTTAAGACCTCCACTAATGTGTCTCAATTATTATATCATTGATTAAAATAAAACTCTGAATCCGTGATGTATAAAAGTGTCCTTCTTTCTCTCGTATTTCCTTTCCTTTCTTTTTTGGCTTTTTGGGTGTTATAGAAATACGTATACATGAGCTGTTACGTGGTATTTCACTAATTTGTCAAGTGCCATTAAGTTTCCCCTCTACCTTAGCTTTTTGTGCTCTATCCACGCAAATTTAGGCTTCTTATAACATCATAACATTATGAAAATATATACATAGTGAAACGCAAACTCGAAATTACTGGTAGTTGATTTGACAGTTTCTCCTTAAGGTACAATTGTGAGGTCACAATCTTCATGTATCTTTTTAGACTAAGCTCAAATCGCCTAGCACCATGTAGTAGTGAAATGAAGACAAGAGAAGTGCAGACAATCAACCAAATCATGACGAGATTGAAAAAGAACTGATTCTGTGGAGATATATGATTTCACCACCAATTTTGCAAGGACATTTATGTATATACTTAGACGATCTTGAATTATATTGTCAGACATGTTCAACTACTTCAGTTGATCATTTTACATTGTCTACTGCAAAAGCTTACTTGCTGGAGGTTTTACCAAACAGCTCCAAGACGCCCATCTTTAGATGTCGCACAAACTTGTCGAATGATCACCCGCTGAAAAATGATGTTCTTCCACGCAACAACATCGGTTCAAAAAGCCCGATTTGTGTGCTTATGAAACACGCCACTTCTCATCTTCCTGCAAGAAGATCATGTTTCAGTTATGTCAGGAAAAAAGAGAAGATATCCATCTGCAAATTCCTCTATTCCCTGATTACTTTCCTTTTCGCCTGAATACTCAACAAATGAGGTCACTAATCCATTCAAATGAAACAGGGCATCTTACCCTAAATGTTTCACCAGATCAAATTACCTTGTCCTGATCATATAATAAATTCGTTTCAAAATTTGCAATGTAAATTGCATATACACCCTGAGAATGTTTAGTTTTTCTTGAAAATAATAAATTAAATAGAATAAAAATAACCCCTCAGTTTTAAATTTGAGATAAGGTGGTAATTACTCATGTAGCGAGGTTGTAAAGAAATTAAGTTCAAGTATTACCATCAACCCATTGAAAAGAATATTTAGACGGGTGAAGCTCAATAGAACTTCTGCGTGTGTCAAAGGTGATAACTAAATAAAAATAAACTACTCATAACAGTTTAAACTTTTATATGATATGGTTAGTTTACAATCTTTATAGCAATTTTTAATCCTCTAATGTTGTACATGAATTTCTTTTAGGTGGATTTTGCGTATGACTGCAATTAGATCTTTGACAAGAGGTAAAATATCTTGGTACAATCTCGTTCACAACCGCCATACATCCCAACCTTAATAGATAAGAGCAAGAAGTATAGTGCCAATATATTTCATCATAAGCAGAGAAGCCCTACATTACAAGACTGTTTTAGCAGACCAATATTTTTCTTCCCCCACCCTGGCTTTCTTTATCTTGATCCATTGATTTTCACAGAACCAATCTTATAGCAACCACTCGAACAGCAAGTCAATTGAGTGCTGCACTCAGGATGGTATTTGGTTCCCCTGGCCTTGATCAATCAAATGGCATAAGATTATCAACTGACATAAACCAGTAGATGGTTGCTGCCAAGTCTTCTCGTGATGAGCTTAGAGCTTGAAATGGAACTAAAGCAGCCAGAGATAAGAAAAAGATTATCCAAATGATATCTCTTTCTATTATTTGGTCTTTTTGGAAGGGAAGTAAGAACATGTGAGGGAAAGGCTATGGATTGTGCTTATTTCAAATATAATTGGCTCCACAAGTTGGCTTCTACGGTTGGGGGTTCATGTAATTATGATGTTAATGGCATACATGACTTTGTAAATAGTTAAGAAAGAAAGACATGTTTTCGTTTTTGGGTTGCATCCCCTTGGTGCTCATTAACAAACTTCTTAATTGACAAAAGTTACATATTTTTCCTTATATTGGTCGGTATTTGAACCCCAACTTAGTTTATAATCTCTAGCCTTTCTCTAGTAAGTTTAGGATTGACCAACAATTCAAATTTCGATTCATGTCAGAGAACTATTCAAAAGAAAAAAGACAAGCTCACCTCTCAACTAGAAATGCCTTTCCAGTTCCATGCTAGATTACTTGTGTCCCCATAAGGCCTGCAAAGAAGAATGCAAAGCAACAATTCAATGAAGATGAAACCTAGGACAGAAGATCCGAAAAAAATACTTTTCACAGTAAACCCACATTGTCTCAATTCTGATTGAGTCAATTTTTCACACAGACACTCAGTTGAGGATGTCCAGACTTGCCAAGACAATAGACTGGTGTTTTAATGGGCATATGAAGGAAGATGCAGGTTAAGGGTCCCTACAAATTGGTAGTTTTAGAAAATTCATGTAGCGAGCATGTGAACAGGTTGGATAATATGGGAACAGTAAACTTAAATCTGCAAACACAAAGTTAAATAGAAAATCTGCATCTTTAGCAAGTTTTGGCTGTCATTGTATTTTGCTGAAAATTATATTCACAAACAACCTTAAAACAGTAGAGGATATGCTTTATACCTAAAATAACAATAGAGCTGAAAAATCAGCTAAATGCAATGCATACAACAAAATTGATGTCATTTAGATGAAACATCCAAAAGGATGTGATGAAATTTGACATTAACCTTGGGTTTTTCACATGAAGCAAGATGAAGATGATGGCAACAATGATAAACGAAGAGCCAACAGACACATAGGCCATTCCGAGGAAGTTATTCCGCCCTCCCAACCAGCTAGAAGTTGTCAGAACAAGCCTCTTTCTCCCCCCAAAACTGTATGTATTATAGTTGTTCACAAGGTTTACAATAATGACATCATCAGCTTCCAAATCCTCTTCAATTCTTCCATACAATTTCCGGAAACTAGGCAAAGCAGAAGTGCGCATCCACACAATAAGATCTTCTTGGTCACTTAGCTAGGTAGTCATCAAAAAGAACAGAAGTAAGAACCAAAAGTGTAGGGACTAAATAGATAAACATTATAAATGAATACAACTGATGAGAACATACAAGAACTAATGTCCTAATAATGATTCAAATAACAATCTTCAAGTTTCACATTTAGAAGTGAAGGTAAATCATCAAACCCCCACATGTAATGCATAGCATTCAGGAAAAACACACATCAGAAAATAAACAACTTGTAGTAGCTTCTCATCCCAGACAATAAAATGTAACTTAACAAATAGTCTCGAGTCCAACACAATAATAGAAGCCAAGAGACAATCGAAGTTGGGAAAAGAAGAGAATGATGTGATAGAGAATGGAGGATTCTGTCAGCATATTTTAGCACCCAGCCTTCCTTTTCTTCCTTTACTTTTGACAGCAGGAGAACAGAAGCAAGAAGCAATTTGATGCCTATTGTTAGATAAAAGAACTTACAGGAACTCTTGGATCTAGCTTTGCACCGCCAATCAAAGTCCCATTCTGGAAATTGAAGGGATAAACTTGCTTCCCAAATTTGTGTTCACGGTCACTCTTCCATGCAATGTTCTTCCTATTCACTTCAATTTTAAATGTTCCGCGTGAAAAGGAGTATGTGTCATTAAACAAACTCCAAGCAATCAAACCACAGGGAACAATTGGGAGACCATTGTTGAACTCTTCAGGTTGACACGAACTCATATGATGGTATTTCAGTCCATATAAGAGCTGCTGATCATTTCTACTTTTCACATATCTGGATCAGAATCTTTCAGCCGAATTAGAGTATATAACAACCCAAAAAAGAGGGCAAGGGTGGTGAAGAGCAGAGAAAAGTACAAAGGAAAACACTTTGTCCAACTACATTGATAAGTTCTATCGTGCTCACCACGTCTAATTTAAAACCATAGCTTACAATTATCAACTACACACTCAACAGAAGGCAGGTTGTAATAGAAACTGATATATAAACAAGCCTATTGTTGATAAATAAATTTGTGCAGATGAAAAAGGAAAGTGTACCGTCTGTGGTTCTGATAGTAATTGTCCAGCTGATAATAGACATAAATTGGAGCTTTCATATGTTTGGGAACCTACACACATAGGCAATGTATGAATAACAAATATCCAGAAGGAAAAGGATGAAATAACTACAGTTGTCAACCTGTATTTCAATAGATTCAGAAAATATTACTTTCAAAACTAGTTCACGCAAAACACTGTCATATATGCACAAAACACCAAAAATGCAAAATAATCTGCAATTAACTGAACTAGACTCTTGAATACTTAGGGGTTAGTGTAGAATTATCAATCATGACTGCCAAAATGATCTCTTCCGATTTCAGCATAATGGTTGTAAGAAGGCATTTGTACATATAAAACAAATCCTTGTGCCCATGACAAATCCAACTTTAGAGGACAAAACTAGCCGCACTCAGCACCCATACTTGAGTTCCAAGTTGAAGCTGCAGGAAAGGGAGCAGTTCAAAAAGCAGCTCCAGGCATTCAACAGGACCCAAAAACTAAAATCTGAAAAGAAGCTCACAGATTGGATAAATTAGCGCTTCCTAGAGCAGTAGTAATTCACTCATCAAGTCAAACTATTTCTAACACACCATAAACTCAAATATTGCAAAACTACTACTCCAAGTTCCTGCTCGCTGAAAGAAGTTAAATAAGACATATTACCTGCAGATATCTTGTACAATTTTTGGAGATTGAGTTATCTGTTATATATGCCACTTTGCTCCCCCTATATTTTTCAGGTATGCACTCAATGTCATATCTATCCACAATTTCCACAACCTACACATAAAATATAAAACTCACCCTGTAGATCAAATGCATATTTATACAAACAGATAAATTAAGAGGGCGTCAAAAGTAGAAACTTACACTTTGTGAAGTGCTTAGAGAAATGAGTCCAATTGGAATAAAAATGACGCCTACCAGAAAGAATGTTGTAATTACCTGTAGGGGAAATATCATAATAGGAAGAGTGAAAAAGTGATCTGCATGGAAGGGATTAGAATAGATAGATGCAACCCGAAGAAGAATTACTCCTCATATACTCACCCACTTGGGTGTTAGGACAGGTTTACAAGCTGGTAAACTTTGCTGAGTGAAATGGTATACAGCTGCAAAGACACCCAATTAGATCTATCATAGATCATCCTATACTCAAATCTTATTTTATGTTACAAAGGAATAGATGTTCATGGTACTAACACTAAATACACCAGAGAGTAAAGAACACCCTAAAAAATCAATTATGTAGACGCAAATTATGTGGCAAAAAACTGTTAGAGAAGCACCAACTTGACACAGAAACTAGTTATTAAAAGGCAAAACCTTAAGAAAGCTTCAGTGTAGAAGACATCTCCCTAGGATTGATAGTACGGGTAGATCTCTAAGGAGTTGGTTAAGGAAGAACGCCTGTTCCTAATGTCGGCCGAGAGCAGTGTCCATGTTTTAAGTTTGTTATTCTGCCATCTATTCTGATCCAATGGGAGGCTAGCCCATCCTTACTGAAGGTAAGATATAAAAATCCTTTTTTGTGCTGCTTTCTTTGTCTAAGATCTGGGGAAAAGGTAGTCTTCTGCATACCAACCCCCCGAAACCCCCACCCAGAAACTGCCCAAAAATACTAAAGAGAAGTATCAAGTGGCTATCTGGCATGCGAAGCAATCACCAAACGTCTGCATGGCGTGTAATTGGATAAGGTTAGGAAGTAACATCTGCAGCTTATCTATCTCCTGAAGGATTGTAGGCTCTGTAGAGGATAATGATAGAAGAAAGCCTAATATCTAGTGGAAATTGGCATCATTGTAGTTTACAGTAAATTGAGCAATAAAAGAATTCTCTATCAACCGTAGGGCTGAGTCTAAAAGCACAATATAAGAAAACTGCTACAGCATATTATAGAGGTTTCAGGAAGCATATTCACCAAAACAAATATGTCTACAGGAATATAGTTTCTTTCACCATTTTAGAAGAAATAATCCAAGTAATGTCAAAAAAAAGTGGAGAAACAACTTCATGCAGTCTGCCAGTACTCCTCAGTAACAATATGATATCACTCGATTGATGTATGCAATTTAGGAAGAGACCGGGTTTGCAATGAACTATGCTATTTTATTTCACTCTAACAGAGGCAATCACATCTTTTAATCTATTGGTCTTCTCTTTCTACTCATTTCCAAGTCCTAACACTCAGTGAGTCCCTGAGGTCCATCATTTCCCACTTCTGCTTGAATATATCTGGCATCTGCTCTTTCCAAGTCATGTTGTTCAGAAGCACAAAAGCAGTTGAGAAACCATTGCTTGCCCATGTCTATATTGTATGTCAAACAATATCCTCCAACTAGAGAGCTTCGCATCCTCATCTCTGACACCATCTTCTGACTTCTACTATAATTACATTGAATCCCTCATTGCAGGACCCATGCCACGTGTCCAACTTTATCTTCTGAATATGTTATTTCTCAGAAAACCCTATTATGCAGGCAGCTCGCTCATTTGGGAAAGTGATACACATGCTTTATATTCTTCAAATCTAGATAGCAAAAGAACTTAGAGCTTGCCCAAGGAAACATCTCGTATTTACATTCTCAGCGTAACGTAAATGCAAACCAGGTTATTGAGAACCATATGGGTGGGCTAAATGGCGATTGCTACTTTGGAATGAGGCAAACAGGGTTCCATTGGAAGGATACAGACAATAGGTGAGCTAAATGTAGATTGATACTTTAGAATGAGGCAAACAGGGTTGGAAAATACAGACAAAACTAGACTTAGATCGACAAAAAGGTTGCTGGTGGCAGGGGAGACTCAATGGTAAAACAGAAAAATAAAGAAAAGCTAAAAGGAGTAAGAAGCTAAAAGTTTTAATTCACTAGTTGTAGATCTCAAAAAGATGTAGAGGAAGATGCAGGTGGGTGGTGTGTGGTATTCACAAACTGAAATCCATCCACGGAGATCAGAGCATCTCTTTTAACACAAGAGACCAATTGGTAGGATATACATGTGGCATCACTAAAATTCTGTGTCTTTTTCTTTGTATCTATCTTCGTCCTCCACTGCTTCAACTACCATTCCTTCTTAATAACAATTAAATGTTATTCCCTTTTCCCCTTCTTTGTAGTGGTATGTCGCAAAATCCTATCCCTAGATTCGACAATTCAGTCCATAAACTTCAACTTTTGATGAACTTATTGCCTCTACAATAGACCATAAGAACCAGAATCTTTCTTCTCCTTGAAAGCAATTTATCAGCCAATTTCCCAGCATTTCTCAGTCTAATCAGCCAAATTAATCCCCACATTATTCTTACTCAAATTTACTCTTCTTTGAACCCAAAACCCTTGAAGCATAAAATTGCAGCCACATGATTAAGATCCCAACTTTACAGATAGTATCATACTAGTGCCAATATCTCTATCATTAAATTTCTTATACGAGCCGGAAAAGTTAAGCATTTAGTACTCCAATACACAACACCACATTTAATGTTCATCCTACAAACCAAATCAACGCATATAAAATATTCAACACTGTAATTGTAAATTTACCACAATACTTAAAAGCTTCAGCTATATTCCATTTGTTTATTAGTTTCAACGCGCCCAAGCAAACAAGATTTTCCTTTTTTGATTCAGTTTTCCGCGCAAACATTCTTCGAAAGTGGTTTGCTCGCAAGACTTGATCCCAATACATTAACGAAAATTTATCACCTCATCTAAAAAGCTTAAGGTTTATCTATCTTACTTATTTATTGACTCCAACATAGTCGTAAATAAACAAAGTAATAAAAAAAAATGAAAACAACAATTGACCAAGTGGAAAAAAAAAAAAAAAAGAATAACCTTTTGACCAGCCCCGACGTTCACGGCCCGAACGGGCTTCTGCACCAGCTGCTGCTGGTGATGAAGTGCTTCCTCCATCCACATCCATCTACTATAAATTATATGTATATAAAATGGATATAAATATGAAATATATGATAGTAATATTTTCTTCTCAGTAAAAGAAAGAAATTGTTAAAAAAAAATTATGAGAACACTTACAAATGGAAGCAAAAGGTATATATGATTAGAAGTATTCGAAGACCATGTGAACGATTGCTTCCGATAGAGGGAAAAAGGGCAGCTCGAATATGTATGATTTTAGCTCCTGTGGGTATCTTCTTGTGTGTGCTTTGTGTGTGTGTGAGAGAGAGAGAGAGAGTGAGGCGTTTCTTCGAGTTTCAACGATGGATGGCGTGATCGGGGAAGTTTCACCCCACTGGGAATTGCTAAAATGCGCCAAGAGACATATCGCAAATTATATAAATTATATCATGCCTGCAGGAGCACTGATGTCTTGCAGGAGTACATAATATGATTTATCAAATTATTTAGTAAGTATTTGTAAGTTATTTGTCTAATAAAATTCATAAAAATATTTATATATGAGACAATTATATTTTATAAAATTCACATTTATATATGAAAACAGTTATATTTAAATATTTGTTTAATATTTATAAGTTGTTTGTTTAGTAAAATCACATAAATTTTTATATATGAAAATAATCACAGATATTTGATCAAAATAAAAAAATTATTTATTCAATATTCATAAGTTATTTATTCAATAAAATTCACAGATTATTACAATATCTGTTGACAAGCATTTATTTATGAAAATAGTCACAGATGTTTATTCAGAATAAAAAAATATTTATTCAGTATTCATACGTTATTGTCTAGTAAAATTCAAAGATTATCATAATATTTATTGATAAGTGTAAAATTAACAAATATTTATTTATAAAAATAGCTGCAGATGTTTATTCAGAATAAAAAAATTATTTATTCAATAAAATTCACAAATCATGTTTGTTGAGTATTAATAAGTTGTTTGTTCAATACATTTATAGTTGCAAGTGCAGGTTACACAGTGCATCTACGGGCGTACAATATAAGTTTCCAGGGATATATAATTAAGACGGAAATTGCATTTTGGCCCTTGAAGTTGTTCTCTGTACTCGATTTGACCCCTCAAAATTACATTAACTAAAAACAAGTTTTCAATGCCAAAAGAATTGGAAAAAAAGAAAAAAGCGGAAAAGCGTGTCAATGTTATACACATTAGTTATTGATCTTTTTGAATATCAATACATGACATTTAGATATTTAAAAGAAGAAAATTGCCATAACGAACTTGTACGTAGTTATTGTTAATATTAATTATTGTGAATTTGTACGTAGTTATTATATAATGAATTGTCATTTAACATCGAGAACATATCTCTCACAAGATACTTCTCTTATTATGGCTTCTACCGGCCAACTTTAGCTAAATTACAAGTTTTAATAACAAAAAGAAGATATAAATGCAGGAGGTCCTAAATTAGCCGAGTGTTCTGTATGGTAATTCTTCAAGAATAATAATACATAAATATATAATCTTTAATGCATGTGAAACAATGGCTAGCAATTCAAAGGCTTTAAACTGATGAAGCTGTGTGTTGATTCTAAAAATATACATTCAATCAATATTGCCTTAAAAGAGAAGCAATGCAAGGAAGCTCTAAACCTTCAATTGATGAATTTCGATGATCTCCAGCATTAATTATCTTTAAATATGGCTGCTCTCATACATATGATCTTTGAGCTCTATAAATTGAATATTTCTCTTCTAAAATATAATGCTTCACAAATTGACCACCTGCAAATTCTAATACCTTACATCTGCAACTAGTGAGCCAAAAATGGCAGATAATTTCGCAGCCGCCTGGTGCCAATTTTGCCGATCAGAGATCATCCAGGGGCCATTTCGAGTCAACTGTCAATCTTGCAGGCAAGCATACCACATCCATTGCAGATGTGATGTGATGAAGCTTGGCTATTGCCTCACTTGTATGAAGGTTTTGGGTCCTCATGACCTCGTCCTCCCCGACGACTTATTACACCACCCATCAGCAAAGCGACACTTCGACACTGCAAACGTTTTGATTACCGGGTCACAAGGTTTTACGTGTCACTACAAGATTTCAAGCCAATAGTTATGTTTTTTACTTTTCCGGTTTTTCATGTTGATTTTTCTTTTTATGCATGTTATACTAGGTTCCACATCTAAGAAGCCAAAGCCATCTTAGTTGTTCTCGTGTTGATCATCTTCAATTTCAGGACGATGAACAGGGACACAAAACGATGGAGATGAACGTCAGCTGGATAGAGAGCATCGTAGAATTTACACACTACCATTAAATGGAAATTTCTTTCTCGGGTTTGAAGAGAAGTCTAATTTCCATAATTTGTTTAGAGATGTCTCGTTCCTCTTATGACTCTTAACGAGTTCCAGAATACGTCCACAATATTAAAATACACTATTCAATTTGTACTACTTGAACACGACTTACCCTATATTCCAGGGCTTGCTTGCAATCCTTGATTAGATATTTTCTATTTTCAAAGCTCATAGGCTATATATTTTTAAATTTAAAAGTTTTGCAAACATTACTTGATGGATCAGAGCATTGTAAATATCATATAGTAAATATCATGTATATAGACACCACACTTACATTGGATTCGTATGATTTGTTCATTACGGACCTTGTATCAATATGCTGTAATCGAAAATTGATTTTCTTTCAATCACGAGATATACTAGGCTTGACAAATTCCAATAATGATCTCTATTATTTATAAAAAAACATCATTTGGTCCTTATTTTTCAAAATTGACCTACTTAGTCCCTAATATATTAAAAAATATTATTTTAATCCTTATTAATTCAAAAGTAACTAATTTTGTCACCAATTTTGCCCCGAATGTTTACAAATAGTGCCCCTCCCCCCCAAAAAAAAATTTTAGCCTTAAAAATGATCATGTGGCAGTTACATGACCAAAATTGACAATTTTTGTAAACATTAAGAACTACTTTTAAAACACTAAGGACATAATTTAACTTTCCTTTGCAAACATTGAGTAGCAAAGGGATCACCTTTGAGATAATAGGGACTAAACTAACAATTTTTGCAAATAATAGAGACCATATGGAATTCTGCCTACCACATTTCTCTGGTCAATGCTTTTAATTGGCTTCAGGAATCTGGGAAATGAACATTTTTATGATATTAGACAGGATATTTAATTCAGTGTCACAATGCTTACAAGAAAACAAAAGCCAGAGAGAGAGAGAGAGAAAATCACGCTCATTTCTATGATACACAATTTGATGAGAAAATTGCGACCAAAAAATAATAATAATAACATTAGAAAAATATCAACAAATCGTTCATTAACTATCCAATCATTCATTAATTATCAAAAGACCATCATCACCTTTTAAAGTTTACAACTCGTCTACCAGTGGGTCTTGCTTTCCCCCTGAGTTAGCCTTCCCAATTTGCGGTCGCCCCAAAGCTGGAATTGGAAAAAGACAATTGGGTTTTAAAGGATGAACAAAAATGTAGAAGATTCGAATGATTAGGTTAGCTCCTCGACAATTTATGAAAAACACTGAAGCAAGACTAAAATGTTTATTCCACTGAAAAGAACACAAGAGAAAATTAGGACGAAACTTAGTATCTTAATCTTCTGCTAGGGTACCCACCCAATAACAGACCACATTCACATTCCACCAATTACTTGACAGAAGCAAAATGCTGCCTTTCATGACAGTGGGCAAATCATATAGAAAGTCACAAAGAGCCAAGAGGTCCTCTATTCACTTACCAAAAGTTACACGGAGCAAGGAGATCCTCTAGTTCCTTGCCAATACATGCAATCATAGTTCAAGAAAAACGTTTTAGATAAAACTTATTAGAAATCTACTTGCGCACTTTGTGTTTAGCTCCATGTATATTGTACTTGTTAGAGTTATGCGTTTCTGGGAATCAACTGATATATAACCCTCTCCGCTTATCATAAACAGTTGTTCCGAGCTTTTCAGAGGAAAACTCAATTACAAAGCTCTATGAACATACAGTAAACATTAACTACTTACTTTCTTGATCCTCATTATTGACTAATACCTCATAAAGAACTGAACAGGCAGATGTACTCAACACATAAACCCTTTCAAAGAATGAAAGGAGTGGGCTATGCAGAATGTAATAGTAATAACTGGAATAATCATAAGATGGATTCAAACAGTGAAGAGTAAAAGGAAGTGAGCCTCACATGTTACAGACGATCCAGCTAGACAAGTCAGCCTTGATTTTGTATTCGCCTCAGCTAGAGGATTAGGCTTGTCCTTAGTGGACATGCGCATATCCCATACACGTATAATACCATCCGATGACGCAGATGCTATTGTGTATGGATCATCTTCAGAAGACGCATCATCATTTTTGGAGAGCACAACAACACCTTTCACACGAGCAGGATGTGCACCCTCAATAGTATAAGCAACTTGTCCACTTCTTGTATCCCATGCTGTGATGTTTTTATCCTCTCCCCCAGTAAACAATAACCCGTTCTGCCAAATTTGTTTTCCAGTAAGCTCCAAAAATCAAATGCGCCAAATGACTAAAATCCTTATCTAAGAATGCCATCCATGAATTTAAATTTTACAAGCTAACCAGAAACAAGAACTATGGTACAATCTTCAACTTCCAATGTTCTCCAGAATTTTATTATTCATATCATTCACAACACTGTTCTCTAGAATTTTATTATTCCTATCATTCAATTCATTAACGAAATGCTGCTGAAATAGATAATACATACAATACAATAAGTCATCGCCTGGTTAACAGAGATGAGGTAAAAGATACATCCTTATGTCCATTGTCCATTTAGCTAAGGAAGTCCACCCGAACTTATTTTAACACCTCGTTTCTGTTAGCAAATTAACCATCTCTACCCATCATATCACGTCTAACACTGGAATCCTTAATCCAAATACAAAATACGGAAAGTTCTTCCAATACATACATCAAAGGAAAATAGCTAGTAAAAGTGACACACACTAGCAAAAGCTTAATAACCAAATCAACATATTGGACCAAAGTAAGCACTTTAACAGGTGACATTCTACAAAACAGAACTGATACATAGTAAATAATTATTGCCAGCACTGCCAACTAATAAGTGAGCATATTCAAAGTGAAATTTATATCAGAAGAAGTCAATTCAATAGAAATTGTAACAAAATATTATAAAGAATTACCGATCCAGCCGCAGCACACAAAACCTTCTTCTTGTTATCCAGTTCAAAGATTATTTTTGCATCCTCCGCTTCATGAACAGATATTTTCTCATCAACAACCATGTAAAAGTGATCCCCATTTTCGCTAAACGTCACCATGGAGGCCTCTTTCCCAAGCCCACAATAAAAACTCCTCCGCCCTCTCGCCAAGTTAACCATCGCCAAACACTCATCCCGACCCACGGTGAGGGCGAGCCGGCCGGAGGGGTGGACCGCAAGCGAGTTAACCCCCTTCCTATGAACTTTAATGGTTTTGAGGTGCACGAAAGGGTCAGCATCGTAGATGGAGACGGAGCCGTCATCAGCGGCGGCAAAGAGGTTGCGGGGGCAGGAGGAGAGGGTGGGAGGGGTGTAGAAGGAGAGGGAGGTGATGGAGGAGGACTGGTGGAGGGAGCCAATCTCAGAACAGGCAGAGAGGTCGTAGATCTTGATGGTGTCGTCGGCGCCGCCGGACGCGGCGGCGGAGCCTGCGACGGAGGCGCACTTGATAGGGGAGAGGTGGGAAGGGAAGGAGAAAAGAGGGGTTAGGGTTAGAGTTAGGGTTTGGGAATTTGAATCTTTAGGGGATTTTAGTTTATAGCCCCATATGAATCGCTCGTATGAGCCTGCTATTAAGCTCATGGTGATTTGAGCTTCGTTTGTTTTCTCTCTGCTTTTTTGGCTTTTTTCTGCATACACAGACTTCACAGTACGCAGTGAAAAGAGGGCCGTCTTAAACCCTGTTCAGACGACGAAGGAAGGGGTACGCAGGGTTTAAGGAAGGAATTAGGGTGTTTGGGCTTTTGGCTTTAGCTCAGGGGAGGAAAAATATAGAAAAAACAAAAAAAGTAAAAAGAAAAGAAAAGGCTCCAAAGTGCTTTTGACTTTTGAGCTCTCCTTGGAGGCTAGGACCTTATTGAATTGATTTTTTTCAAAGTGTTTTTTTAATGATTTTTGAAAAAAAGAAATTTTTAAAAAATTAAAAATGTTGATTTTTAAACAAAGTTATATTTAAGTTATTTTTAGAATTTTAGTTTTTTTAAAAATTAAATTAAATAATTATTAAAAATTTAATATAATTTTTTTTAAAAAAATTTCAAAAAAAAGTTTTTTTCTTAAAAAAAAAACTAATTCAACAGGCCCTTAAACTTTTAATTTTTCGACCAAAAAAGGGGGGAAAAACTTCTAAGTTTATATACTCAAAAGAAAAAGATAAAGATAACTATTTTCAAAATTGAAAAAAAAATTCAATTGGATATATTCAGTTCGGTTATTAACCGAATGTTCACCCGCGTTTAACAGCGTATTCCTCATTTTGGGCATGAAAATTTGGATACTGGGGTTGTTCTTTTTTATTTTTCTTTTTAGTTGTCAAAATTACAATAATTAAATTTCACCAGGTGTAATTTTTGGATTATTGATTAGAAAAATCTATGTGAATCAAAAGAAAAATAAGAATTGCTGTGTAAAATATCTTGGCCAAATATCTCAAACTCCAAAGTTCATAAATCTAAGAAGAGAAGTAGCAATGAGATACTCCGATATAAGCTGTTTTGAAGGTTTGAATTCTAACTTATTGATGATGTTAACATTCACTTGATACTCGAAGAATAATTTATGAGCTATTTTAATCTTTTTAGAAAAAGAAGTGCTCAGCTAAAAATCCAATAGAAACGTTGGTGTTACAACTCTATCGTTAAATTAATCCCCTATTCGGTAAAGAATACTCATCTCAGATGATTAAAAATACAAAACCTGTTGCAAAAAACTGCAATTACATATCCAAATTCGGAATTTTTTTTAACCTAAAAAAAAAACATTATGCAAAATTAACTCCGTTTATAAATCGATTTGAAAAATAACCCGTTTTGAATCCTAAATTGCGTGGCATGCATTTTGGGAATGCGGCTGCGTTCCAGAAACGCGATCCATATATTCGTTGCCCGATCATTTTTTTTCCCATTCTCCCCCAACCCCACTTGCGATTTTCTCTTATTTTCTCTCAACCCCTCACACTAAAATTTTAGTTTTTCAGCGTTTTAGCAAAGATATTGTCTTGATCTTGTAAGTTATTTTATTTTTTGTTATTTTTTGCCATTGTATTTAACGTTTTAAGTTATGAAATATATTTTTAGATCGTATAGTTTTTGTTTTGATAATTAAATTTGGTTTGTGTTAATTTGAATTTTAATTGTTGTTAGATTTTTAGATTAGAATTTTAGTTTTTTTGTTAATTTATATTGAAATGTTAATTGTTGCTTAAAAATATAGTATGATTATTAGAAATAGAATTAATATTGTTGTAATTAGTATTATTAGTAATATTATTAGTATGATCATTATTATTAATCTTATTATTACTATATGAATATTATTAGTAATAAATGTTATCATTGAGATTATCATTATTATTTACAATATCAGTATTTTTATGACAACCGTGTTGTATGTTAGATGTAATTATTAATGTAATTATTATTATTATTGGTATTATTATCATTGTGATGATGATGACGATGATGGATGATTAATGTAATATGTTAGATATTATTATTAGTAATTTTATTAATACTATTGTTGATATATTTATCCATGTATTTATTTTATTATTATGATGATGATGACGATGATGGATGATTAAGCATGTTATGTTTGTGTTATTATTATTATTATTATTAATACAATCATTGATACTATTATTAATAATATTAGTGTTTTTATTATTATTATTAATACAATCATTGATACTATTATTATTAATAATATTAGTGTTATAATTATTTTTATTTGATAAAATTAGAGAGTTAATGTATATGGTAAAGTAGTAATATTTAGTTAATCGTTATTATTTTTTATTTTAGGAGTCATTGTGGATGCTCGTCCTGCACCAGTAGATGCCACTTTACTATGTCACTATATGAATCACCGGATCTAGTATTTACAGGATCCGCACCATCTGGGTATCTTTAGGTGCTATAGGTCGGATAGATCATTGTTTAATGCACCGGAGCACCCGTTAGTACAACAACAGTTGGCGGAGACCGGATTCTACGGGTGTTATAAATCCCGATATCATCAGCTTAATCGCAGACTTATTATTGCCATGATAGAGAGGTGGCAGCCGGAGACCCACACGTTTCATTTACCCATAGGCGAGGCTACCATCACCCTGCAGGATGTGGCTGTGTATTGGAGTCTTCCCGTGATCGGTACTCCTGTCCCGGTGATTGATACGGTCCCACACTCGAGGGAGGACTGGGTTGTCAGGACACAGGAGTTGATAGGTATCGATGCGGATGCAGTGGCGGACGACGGTACTGGCCGTATCGACATGTGGGGAACTCGGTGAATTTCGTCCAGCTACGGGACAGGTTTGTTATGCAGGGCACTCCGGATGAGCCCACTCAGTACCAGGCGTTACAGCGAGTACGGCTGTGGATATTTCTCGTCATCTGCTATCACCTTTTCGCGAACACGAGCACGAATAACGGTAATTTGGTTTAGTTGTTATTACTGGACGACTTTGAGCGCATCCAGCAGTACAACTGGGGCGCGGCTGTACTATCGTATTTGTATCAGCAGCTTGACCGCGCCTCCTTCCACCAGTGTAAGGGTGTTTGCGGAGCCGTGACACTAGTCCAGGTATTGGTTTGCCTTATGCAGTAGTTATATTTATATTCTATGAATGTTAACTTTATTATTATAATCGTTATTATAACATAACACATGTTCAATGCCTGCAATTTTTTACATGGGATAGATTCACGGCTTTTCGACCTCAGCTACGGCATCCGACACGAGAGCGGCTTCGGCGTCAGCAGCATCAGCTAGAGCTGGAGTTTGAGCTTCCTGGCGTTCCACGGGGTGCACAGTTTTACATCAAGAAGGAAATGACTGATGCATCCGAAAAGTCAGGTCAGGTAGAGTATCGGGATGTCATAGACCATCTCTAGCCTGAGGAGGTATAGTACACTTAAGCTGCCTTATTAAAAATACTTTACATGTACACTTATGCACGTAATTAACTATCCGGTGCTTGTTTTGGTTACAGTTCATATGGCAGCCATTTAGGGCAATACTGGCCACTCTCCCACCTTATTGTATTATCGACAGTGACGTCTGCCGTGCCCGGATACCCCTGATATGTGGGCATACTGTTAAGTGGCACTGCCTAGATCGTGTCCTGCAGCAATTCGGACTTAGGTTGGCCGTCCCTGCTGATCCCCCTGCACATGAGAAACATAGGGACGGCAAGGAGAAGGTTGAGGGAGCTGCGCTGACCGAGGTTGTGAATATGTGGGGGAATTGGGCCCAGCGCGTTTTATATGACAGGCGGAAGATGTGCTGCTTGCAACGGTACTCGGGTTTTACATGCAGTGGTACCGACGGGTGACCATATTATAGGTCAGTCATCCCGGCACCAGTCATAAGCGAGATAGGTACGTGGCATCCGCACATGACGAGACATCACTGGTGAGCTGCCTTTGTTCCCAATGTTTATGTTACTCAATGAAAGTTGTTGATTATTAGTTTATATTAACCCCAGTATGTTATGTTTGACTACAGGCCGCTATAGTTCAGCATATCATCCATCATTTTCGTGATTTACTGCAGCGTTACCAGAAGGGGGACCTTGGGGGCGGTGCACACATGGAGCATGTCATGCAGCACTTGCAGCTCATGCAGTTACATGGCGAGAGTGCACTCCGACACACGCAGCACGAGCATCTATACAGCAGAGAGCCGTGTGGGAATTGCCCGATGCGCCTCTGGTGCATCCGTTGCAACGATCCGGACAGCATCGTGCGCAGCGTTCTCCATCTGCGCAGTGCAGGTACAGCCATCAGGGTAGGTCATCACAGTCATATCGGCCACCTACACGGCCCCCATTGCAGCGATCCGCATGGCGTTTGTTCCCTGTTGACTTCTCCAACGGTTCAGGTGGCCGGGGCACATTCGAGACTGATGGATCATCTCAGCCTTATGTTGAGGAGCCGGATAATGACGAGGAAGATGACAAGGAGACGCAGAGCGAGTCACCAGGGGGGTCACTGAGCAGATATATGGGATCCCATGACTATGTTCACCATAAGTTGGTGTCCAGTGGCGTTGAACATCAGGACCAGTCACCGCACTCCGAGCCACAAGCTACCCAGGCACCCGCCATACAGCAGCAGGCACATAAGCCACCGCTCTGCCAGACACGTTCATCTCAGAAGCGCAGCGCCCTATCCCTTGTTAGACGTCATTTACCTGACCGCACTAAAAGGGGGAAGGGCCCTGATCATTACAAGCTGGGATGATGTATTCATTTTCGAGTGCTTTTTGTTTCATATGTATTCGTAAGACATTATCTTTTTGTTGATTATTATTTAATTTGTTTTTTTTATTTGTTTTAGCCTTTTTTTTCTTACACATGTCGACGTTGATTAAACATGACCATATCACAACGCCACAACAAGTTCACAGACAACGTTAATTACACAATAACATAACAAAGTCACAACAAATATGCATAAAGTGATTGCACAATAGCATTACAATGTCAAAACAAATAGACATAGAATTATCACATATGGAACTTGTGGCAATCATTAAACATAACGGATTACGCATTTCGGTTGTTGGGCCAAATTGAAGCAGTGTGACCTGGTTGACCATATGCTGTACACCTTCGTCGTCCACGACAGTCCGAGTGATCCATCTCGTTTGGAATGCACCGGCCGCCGGCTCGTCCTCTTCTCTGCTGGACGCGACTTAGGTTTGAATGCAACGTCCATGCAAGCGCTGGAGGCCAATAAAATTGGTGTCCGAGAGGCTCAAATATCCGCCAATATGTATCTTTGTATGATTTCACCGTCAGTTGTTGAGGTATCATGTTCTCCACATCAAACCCCCTAAACCGAGCAACAGTTTATGCATGCGAGCATGACAGGTGATATTCAACCCACTTTCCGCAAGTACACGTACGGTCTTCCCAGTTGACAACTTGGTTTGGCGGATTCTCGTTCCATCGAACTAGCAACCGACCTACCTGGTGTCTGCCATCTTGTCTAAAACTAAGTACGTGATTGCGATATGACAAGGTCTTCTACTTCTCAAAGAGTTCCCTCACACTAGGAGGGAGCCGAAGGCCTTCACTTTCCAACTGCGTCGCATGGACCAACCGATAATGAAAGTAACCTTTTATCTTCATAAAAGTATTGGTAACAAGGGCCGTAATGGGTAACCCCCTTGCACCGACAAGGACACCGTTGAAGCATTCAACATTATTTGTCGTCATTATACCCCATCTGAATCCCCCATCAGCGCTCATGGTCCATGCATCGGCAGCGATATCGGATAGGAACTTGTGTACTCGTCTGCCAACACCGTTTTGACTAGGGTCCACATCAAGGATTATGTTCATTGCATACACATGTTTGCGTGCTTGACATTCTTGGCCAGCTATCCAACACGTCTTTAATGAATTGATTCCCCCATCTTTTCATCATATTGCTTTTCAAATGTCTCAAGCAAATGCGATGTTTTGTTTCAAGTTGACCGTCACGTGTAACACGTTCGATTGCAGATGCGATGCCTACATGCCTATCTGAAATAATACACACTTGGGGCATCTCAATGAAAAAGTTCTCGCGGAACTGGTGTAAGAACCACAACCAAGTACGAGTTGTCTCTGCTTCTACAACTGCAAATGCTAACGACAAAACTTGGCAATTCGCGTCTGTAGCTAATGCAACTAAGAGATGACCCTTATACTTTCCCTGCAAGTGTGTGCCGTCCCGTGAAACCATAGGCTTACAATGCCTCCACGCCGCGATGCACAGACCGAACGCCCAATAAACCATGTCGAAAATTTTTTCAGCCTGCGTTGAACCTTCGGCGAACCTATACTCACCACACTACCTGGATTCTTGGCAATCACGGCCCCAAGAAACTGTGGTAGCATCTGATACGATGTGTCCCAATTGCCATACACTAGTTCAATTGCTTTGTTTCGACCGTTCCATGATTTTCCGTAACTGACATCCGCGTTAAGCTTCTCCTTCATGTGAGCTTGGATAGCCCGACCTCGTAATTAGCCTTCTTAGCTAGGAAATGCCTCACCAAGTATCCAACCAATCCCGACGTCAAATTTCTGTGCCCCGACGCAGTTATTTGCGCCATACATACATGTCTTGCGTCATCCTGCGTAATCTCCCACTGCTTGTGCGTTACTTTCCTTATGACACGTACATACCATGGGCATGCTACACTTCTATTGTGTGCTTCCCCACACCGTACCTTCCACATGGTCTTACTCGACTTGACAACCCTATATTCCTTCTGTATTCTTATCGCGTTCTGTTGAACAGCCCTTATCGCATCCAAAATGGATGGGAACACCATTCCTTTGGCCAGTTCCATTCTGTCCGAGTCTCATGCTGGACGTTTGCTGATCTCGTACCTACTTGTCGTGTAGAATTCAATCTTAACAGTATGGAACTCCACGGCTTCCTCCTCATCTACCTCCGCCTCTGCATTGACATCCGGTCCTTCTACCTCGTTCTCAATTTGGTAGTTCAAACTTGCTTCTAAAATTGTATTTTCTTCTTGACTGTTTAATTCACCGTCCTCGTTTTCTTCATCTGCCTCCGACAAAACAGTATCTGTTGCGACGTCACATCTCTCCTCTGTGCCATCGCCGTGATGAGAGGGTCCTCCAACTTCAAAAGTAGAATGTGGTTGCGGGGAAATGGAAAAAGTGGCAAACTCCGCTGCTGTTGTTGCAATATTGATATGTTCATCTTCTTCATATGATGGTGCTACATTTAGGTCTGGCATGTTAGACTGGTACGGGATGTCGGGAATTATTTGCGGCACATACACGTCGTCAAGCTGAACAGACTGAACGTCCCCTAGTACGTGCGCCACACAGCAGTTCCATTCACATCGAGCTGTGCCATACATCTCCCGCACATCTTCATCATCAATTATTACACTTGGATAATAATAAATCTGTTGCAATGTAGTATCCCATCTAGGGTCACGATAGCATAAGTTAACCCTATCGATGCTCGGCGCAACCCTAGTTTTCTAATTACGAGCGAAACAAATTCACCGTAAGTTGTATCGGGATGAATTTTGATTTTGCGTGGTATATTTGGACTTCTGTAATCAAGACCATAATCAGTCATTATTGTGTGACTACCATAGTATAAAGAACAGTAACCTCGGTTGAATTCATTCTTTTACGTGCTTTGGTAGAAACTTATACTAACAAAATGAATGAATTTGGTAGAATGTTTATTTGGTGGAAAGTGATTGTGATGGTAGAAATTTATGGGGTAGGATTGAATGATCCGGTAGAGGAAGGGATTAGGATTTATATAGGCAGAAAACACATTCTGGGAGTGCGATTTCTGAAATTTCCCGTGACTTAAAGTAACTAAAGTGTGATTTGTGGCAGGGATTCTCATCAACGCATTCCCAGAATGCGCTGCTAAGAATATTTGGTCGTCCCCGCAATCAAATCAAATCAGAATCAAAATCAAATTTGACAGGTATGCAGGGAATCCAAAAAACGCGTATCCAGAATGCGAAACGCACTCCAAGAGCGCTGGCTCATTCCTGGAGCGTAGCCGCACTTCCAGAGTGTGTTCCGCGTTCTGTGAATGCGTGCAGCGCATTTCCAGATTCAAAACAGGTTACTTTTCAAATCGATTTATAAACGGTGTTAGTTTTGCATAATATTTTTTTTTTGGGTTAGAAAAAAAAAATCCTCCAAATTCTCTAAAGATATAAGAAAAAATAATAAACTTTTTTTTATAGTAAGCCTTACATAAACGTGAGTGCTAAAAACAAGCCTTTCATATCCTTACATATCTGAATATAGCTTCAGCCGCAACTTGCCTGTACAGGTTTTCCCGAGGATGGCTAATTCGTAAACGTTCAGGCATCCTACATCCCTACTCCAGCAAAAGATTAGAGAAATGCAACGCAAAAAGACAAAAGAATTGGAAGGAAAACCTTCTGTTATCTGTTTGGTGAACTGTAGACGTTGTTAACACTAATAACAACTGCTGAAACAGAGTAAAGCTAAAAGTTCACTTGGCTAATAGAAAATAGAACAAGCAACATCACCTATATTGGATGAAACTATCAAAGCCCAGTTCAGTTCAGCTTTCAAAGTTCTGAATACGTGATATGAAAGTCAAGCATTAATTTCAGTTGAATATGTGTCTTCCACCTATGCGCAATCCGATTTAGGGCTAACAAAGGAGATCTTGATAGGTTATCTATTAACAGGATATTAAAAGAAGTGTCAGGATGCAACAACCTTATCCCTCTGCTTGCTTCAAACATTTCCAGTCCTTGCAGCATCAAAAACTGAGTAGAAGAAACAGAACATGGATTTGTTACTTGTATGGAAATTCATATTGTGAATGCTAAAAGCTAAAGAGGTTAAAGATCTAGACAGCATATAGTTCTTGCCTTACTAAGGGCTCGTTTGGATTGGTTTTTTTTAAAAGTGTTTTTTTTATAATTTTTGAAAAATTACTTTTTTTGAGAAGTTAAAAATTCTGACTTTTAAAAAAAGTTGTATTTGAGCTTTTTGTAAAATTTCAATTTTTTTAGAAGTCAAATCAAATAATTATTGTAAGTTTAATGTAACTTTTTCAAGAAAAAAAAAGTATTTTTTATTAAAAAAAAGCCAATCCAAACAAACCCTAATCTCTTGGAAGCATCGCCTTCAACCAGCTCAACCTTTTCTCGATCTTTAACCCCACAAAAACTTCTCTCCAGGTTGGTTCATTGAACAAGTCCACAGCAGCATTGTAAAGACGACCATCAACTCCTTGCATCCCATTGAGAATGTTGAGACAACGGTTAGCAGAAGACGGCTCATGACCCTGGGCAGCTCCAACTGAATTAGAACCCGGACCAGCAAGAGTCGCAACACTTGTGGCTGCTCCTGAATCATCAGATCCAGTATTACTTCTCTTATTCAGACCTGAACTTTGTGGGTCCACAAGTTGGCGTTTGTTGCTTCCATTAGACTTACTAGGGCATGAAACATTGCTACTCCGCGACCTGTAGCCCCCTACAGCCAGGGCGTATTTCCCTGTGGCTTTTGGCCTAGTGAAAATCTCATACAGCTCATCATAAATTGGACAGCCATACTTTCTGTATGGCTTAATTTCAGGATGTACCTAAAGAATCACATTGCAATAAGATGTTTTACCATCTGTAACATAACTATCCAAGTAAAAATATGCATCTACCTCTGTGTATTCTGCCCATATGCCATCATCAACATGAACCATCTTCCTACGATAATCCCAACCGAAGCCACCATGATTATACAGTGGCTTCACTATGCGGTAGCGCTTACGAAGTACGCCTAGATGCTTCTTCAATTCTACGTTGTCATAATTTACTCCACTGTATTCGTTAAAATCTTTCACGACGCGATCCCACGACAAGTCATTGAAACTGGTGGGAATCTTATCAAGTAGGTACTTCATTTCCTCAATCAATGAGTCTACAAATATCTTCTCAAGGCGTGGAGGCCAATTTAGCAGTGACCATACTTCATCACATTGATCATGGCCAGGATGATTAGCCATCCGGGTTATGCAAAACGTAAGTATCAATACCAAAAGTTTAGAAGTTCACTGAAGCATGATAATCATCTGCCTAAATGCAATTATATTCAAAAGAATGCCACCTCCTTAAAAGAATACGAGCAACATAAGAGTTTCGGATAAAATACGTAATTGGCCATACCGATAGATGGATTACTAGGATAAATGTCCAATATGCAACTTCGTCAAAAAATAGAATGGTTTTATATATAATGTCTTTTATACTTACAAATTTTACGTAATTGGTCATACCAGAGATTGATTACTACGATTACATGTTTAACGTGCAAATTTGACAAAAGATAGAGTGGTTTTTTTATCTAATGCCCGTTCATTATTACAAAGTTGTTCAAAACCCTTGTGCTTATATAAGAACTTTTTATCAGTTGAGGCTAAAATGATTTTAGAGACCAAAATTAGCTAGAAATATCTAAATATTTTGTGAAACTTGTGCTCAAATCAATATGCATTGGAAATTTGTCAAATAAACCAAAACATTGCTGCAATTCATGCATTTACAAACAAGTGATGACATTTCATGATTGCTGAATGATCATTGATTATGAACGAAACGAGTAAAGAAAGATTATGCAAATTGTGATAGAAAAAAGAAAATTAAACTAATATATATATATATATATATATATATATAAGGAAGAGGTACCGTGATCAGATCACTAGACGCCCGGCTTGACCTTTTTGGCGTTCGCTGGAGAGAGCAGATATGAAGACGTGCGAAGCTGATCGATATTTACTCCTGTGATAACTGGTATAATTCCTTTCGAGTTTTCTATAGAGTCCCGCCTAAAACTTGGCGCGCGAATGAACTTTTTTTCATAAAAATAAAAGCTTCTTTTAAAATTTAAATTTTTCTCGAAATCAAGCTAATATTTATGGTAAAAAAATGTATTATTTTTAAGGGAAAAAAAAGAGTTTTTTTTTAAATAAAAAGCAAGCCAATCCAAACGAGTTCTTTGTATCGATTTAAGTCTAACTAATTTACACGGTAAGGATAATTAATTAGATTAAATGAATTCTTCTATCCCTTTCCCTCCATCTGTACTGGACAATTGCTTGCCAAAAGAATTTGTTAATGTACGCATGAAGATTATCTCCATTTGTATTTACACTGGAACCGGTTGATAACATCGTCCCAATGGTGCAGCATGCACACCATAAATTCCTTAAAAAATTGATGTAACTATATAAGTAATCTATAAATGGATTGAATATCAACTTGAATTAATTATTTTAAGTTACTAAATTCGTAGCCCTTTTTTAGAAAAAGTCTATAAAGAAAAAGAAAATAGATGGAGAATATGCTCGATTGGAAGAAAATGAATATTTCACCCATTTGAATTGAATTAGAAAATGTACTAAAAGATAGTTTCTACATCAGTTTTTTGAGACTTTCTCTCAAACAACCGTCTAATATATTCAGTTATTAAGAAAAATCCGAAAGCATTTCCCTTTTTAAACCTCTTGAGAATAATGTTTAGTTTCTAGCATCTAAACATGCATTTTCCTTTTTAAACATGTTTATTTGAATGCTTACAAATATTTAAAACCAAATGTTCCTCTCAGTAATTGTTAGTCAGGTTGTTTAAATAAGCATTGTCAAACAATCTTTAACATAGTGTTGGGTGCTTATAATACCAAATTTTAGGGGTGTGCACTCATAGGAGAAACCCAATTATCGCCTGACATTTTGGGGGATGGGGAAAAAAATTTTCAGGAATTGCAAAATTGGGGAAAAATATCAGGTGGGGGAAATTTTAGGGAATTGGGTTGGGAACAGTAGAAATTTTTCTTTTCAGGAAATACCCGAAACCCGAATTTTTTTATTCTTTGTTTTATATATAGATATATAGATATATATATATGTGTTTGTGTATATATATAATATGATATAATATATCTTACATTTTTTTAGACCTAAACTCCTAATAAGGAATTAGGTTAATATATATATATATATATATATATATATATATGAATGGCTACTTGTTAAAACGTATTTTCTATTTATGCATTATGTGATGGATATGTTCTCAATGATAATGTTGATTCTTATCTATCTAGGCATCTAGTACCAGTAAGGTATGTTACTAAGTCTATATTAGTGGTAGAAATGTAAAAGGCTGGGAGAATGATTAATGCCATAATCTGTCTTGAAGTACTATTTAGAAATATTGTTAGCCAATTCCTTCAATGTGCAATCTTGATTTGGGATTAAAAGAGAGTCTCGATTCTCATGGTGCAATAAGTGATCAAAATTCAAAAAATTACATCAAAAACTTAAATTTAAGGGGAATTTAAAATTGAACTTTTTATTAAAAAAATTTGGGAATTCTTCAATCCCCAATCATTTTTTCCGTTCTCCATTTTCTCAAATAGTGTTCCCTATTGGTGAATTGGAGTGGGGAACTGTAATACCCACTTACAACATGCACACTTATCTTTCCATTTTCCATTTCATGTATGTGTATGTGAGTAGGTGCATGTGTTAATGTTGCCAAGGGTGGTTGAGTGTAAAATATGCTAGACTATAGGGGGCAAAGTGCAAAAATGCTAAAAATTACATATTTATCTATCTAATTAAAGGCCTATTTGGATTTTTTTCTAAAAAAAAGTACTTTTTTAAAAAAAAAGTTAAATTATATCTGTAATAACTATTTGATTTGGTTTCTGAAAAAAAAAACTCAAATACAGCTTTATCTAGAAGCTAAAATTTGTATCTTTAAAAAAAAACTGTTTTTCAAAAGCTATTAAAAAAAAACGCTTCTAGAAAAAGCCAATCCAAACGGGTGTAAAACAAAACACAAACCCAATTGTTTCTAATTTTTCCTCAAACCCATACCCAAAATCCTTACAGCACGAAGCATGCTTTTGGCTATGGGAAAGAAGAAGAAATCGAGATTCAAAGGTTTAATGGTGTCATTTTGATTGACCAAGTAAGTGGTATCACTTTATTACGTGTATTAACATATTGGTATGTTATTTTGTACCTGTTCATGAGCTTGGATCCATTTGTTAATTAGGATAAGTGATAATCTTGAGATACATAAACCTACAAATGCTCAAGAGCTATGCCATGGATGTAACTGTTTGTGTGCGTAGGGTTGTATATATGTGTGTGCGTGCGAGCATGCATGTATGTGGGTTGATTGTGTGAAGCTAGATATGGTCTGAAGTTAGAATTTAATGAAGAGATTGGATTAAGTTGAGAACTTTAGCAGGTGTTGGTTTAGCTTTGAAACTAGAGGATCTTGATAAGTACTTACGTAGGCACATATTGAAAAGCTTGTTAGAATTGTAACCTGTGTAGAAACAGTATAAAGCTGTAATTGGTTGATATTAAATCATCTAAATTGAAGTAGTGACTGGAAAGTGAGTACGTGCGTGTGTGTGTGTGTATATATCATATATGTAGGCCTGCTGCTTGTGAATATGAGTATGCAAAGCTGAATTAGATACAAGAATTCTAACAATAATCTTAAAGACTGCATGACTTAGATATTGATATGTGACTATGCATGTATCTATGTATGGTTAAACTATTATGAGTGTTAATATGTTGATTCCTTCTTAAACTATAAATGTATGTACGTGAAAATAGCTATTTATATGTGGTGTTGTGGCTGGTTATATAGAGCTTGTATTTTGAGAGGAAATGGTGACACTTAACTTGATCTTTGTTACAATATGTGTTTAGTGGTGGCAGAGAAAGAAAAGGGAGAAAAGACAAGTAAAAAGGGGAGCTAAAACAAGACTAACATTTTTATCGGGATGGATTTTGATATGAATTAAATATATTAATATGAAATGAAAGGGTCAAGCTTGATTATTATAGCATTGTTTATGCTTAAGTTAGTGTGAGTTAATAGATGTTATGTAGTATTGTTGAGCTGTGAATCTATTCGGTGATTGAGCCGCTACTTGCATCAAGTTTTTTGTTGAAACAAAATAGAATGAGTAGTCACTTGATACTTACTTTTATTTTGAGTAAATATATAATTCTATTTTATCATGTATTTAGTGAACTACAAGCACTATTCTCTTTGACTTTATGCCTTATTCCCTTATTACCGAATTAAAATGAGATTTGGTCCTAATAATTGTATTGCTGAATTGATTAGAATTGTTATGGTATTAGGATTATGAAGTGTTGAGTTGATTTGAAGTCGGGAAAAGTAAGTTGGACATTCCATCCTAAACCACCTCCCAAAAGTTACCATGGATATTATACCTGCTTCCTATGCAGTTCAGTTTTATTTTTTTGGTTTGTACGTGTTGCTTTGGCATATGAGTTACTTGAGGTATATGTGTTGGGCCTGTGCTTCAAAAATGTGATATTGTGTGTAATATGTACAAAACCTTGGGGTTATGACACCCATCTGATAGGTGAAATTGTCTAGTATTCTAGTACAAAATGTGATTTTTGTGCCCATAGGTGAAAGATAATTCACCGTACAAAGATGTGTGGACTGCAAGTGATCCGTTTGTGCCTGGGTCAGTGGGAGATGGTTCACTAGACCGAAAGAGGCCTAGCGGTAAGGCCTAGCCCTAGTGTGTTTATGAATGATGTTGAAGTATGATATATATCATGGCCCCAAGAGGTATTATGTGAAATAATATGTAATGTACTTATGTAAAAGTGGTAAATTGTTTGAATGCTCTGATTGGTTAAGAAGTTAAGAGGTGTTTTGGATGAGAAGGATGAGCTGGAGTTATAAGTTACGTATTCTATTTTTGTTTTATTTGCCTTGGTGTTTATTGATGTTGAGTATGGTGGTTAGTCTGATTCCCTCGTCATGAGATTACCCGAAGCCTGACGCTAGGTGTCTAACTTACTAAGCTTTTATCGCTCATACTTTTAATTGCCTTACAGGGTGGTGGTCAGGGTTTTTGGAGAGAGAACCTTTCTCATCATTGGTTTAATGAAATATAATAGCTTTGATTTCTCAGTAGAGTATATTTGTATTTGATTTTAATTAATACAAACTTTGTAGAATAATCAACATCAGTGGTTTATAGTGCTCTAACGGAGTATTTGTGAGATGTCTTAGCTTTCTATACTATGTTATAAAGCCTTGCAAGCTAGGAGGAGCGATCTTCTTAAGCTCGTAATGATCACAGCCCCGAGTTCAGATGAGTAGATTTAGGGAGTGACAGGAACGGAACAAGATTTTTTCCCCAAAAATTATTTCGGGAAAAAATAAAAATATTCATTGGGATGTGAATTCCCTGATGAACACCCCTACCAATTTTGTTTCATTTATAAATGAATTACGTGAGAACAGAAAAAGGAAATTACGCGAGAAATAAGAAAAGGAATTACATGAGAATATTTGTATTTTTAAAATCCAAGTTATTGTTTTAAAATAAAAAAACAGCTCTAAATCAATTATGTCATTTAAAACATAAAATTTTGTTTGAAATACATGTAAAATTAAAATTAGAAGTAATAAGTATATATTTTACTTAAATACTCTTTCATTATTTTATTGACATTTAAATTTTTTATATAAAGACTATTCTCTTTTATATATTATTGATCACAAATATTTCAAGAGTAATGAGTTTCTTGAAATTTTTTTTTCAAAATTTTGAATTATCCTCTTGCAAAAGCTTAACGAGTTTTTCTTATGGATCTTGTAAAATATTATTTTTCCTTTTTGTTCCATAAAAGTATAATAAAATAAAAAAAATAAAGAATTAATAATGACCCTCTTGATCGGGACTGCACATCATACACCGAAACTTATGTGCACATGCATAGTATGGTACACCTATTTATAATTTTTATATTATATATTTATAATTTTTTAAAAGTTTACAATTAATTAATAACATGTTCGCAATCTGTTACCGACACATTCATACTTATAATCTATATGTTCACACCTATAAATGATACGTTCACAATTTTAATCAAAATATTCAAAACTTTAAACGAAATGTTCACAACATTAAATATCTTTTAACATATAAAATTAACTATGGAATTGACACTAAAAAAAAAAAAAGATGCAGAACCCACTCAAGTGTATGTGTTTTCTCATAGTCCTAGAGAGGGAGGGAAGCTAGAAATCCTTTGGAAATCAGTTGGTATGAGCTGCAGCTACACACCTAATCGACAATGGCTCGTGATTGGAAGCAATTCCTTCCCACCATCGCCACTAGAGCGCTCCCATTATACTCAAAGATCTGCTAATCCCACCAGAAAAAGTAAAATCAATATCAACTATGTAAACATTCACACACAAAGACATATAATACTTGGGACCTCATGGAAGATTGGTGACTTGATTGAGTTCGATGGTAAATGGAGAATGTGACGGTGGTGGCCTATCGGAGATCCAGCTAGATGAAGATGGCGTGTGTGTTTGTGTGTGTGAGAGAGAGAAAGAGAGAGAGAGCACAGATGAAGATGACGTGTGTTATGTGTGTGAGTTTTGTTTTCTTAAAAATGCGCGTCTTACACGTACTGTGGTGGTGAGGTAAACCATTCTTGGTTTATGGTATTACGGCTCGTTTGGATTGACTTTTCTTAAAAGTATTTTTTTAAATAATTTTTGAAAAATAATTTTTTTAAAAGTTAAAAATTTTGATTTTAAAAAAAATTATATTTAATTTTTTTTAAAATTTTAATTTTTTTGAATGACAAATTCAATAATTATTATAAATTTAATGTAATTTTTTCATAAAAAAGTACTTTTTTTTTTTAAAATACCAATCCAAACATGCCCTTATTTACCCTCTCGATCCGACCACCAAAATCCTACCAATTTCTTTAGTTGGGACATTTCTAAATGAAAAAAAAAATTAAATACTTTATTCTTCAAAAAATGGATAAATGGAGATTTAATTTCAAGAGAAACACTTTATAAAGCCTCTCGAAGTTTGATTAATTAATTTATTTTTTATGTATGAGATAAGAAAGCCAGTAATTAGCCCAACCCATGTTCAATTCAAACAAATTTATCTCTTAATCAAACAAATGTACAATTATGCGATTTGCTTTTAAATAATTATCAGCATTTGCTAAAGATTTTCTTTTTCTCGGTTGGAACAAAAAGAAATAGACACCCTAAAAAAAACACACACACACACATACAATAGACGCACATGGCCGAGCTTCAACACCTCCCTCCTCCGCCACCATCCTCCTCACTTCCGCCGCCGCCTCCACCAACTCCACCTCCTAGCTTCGATCCCAGCCGAGGTAAATAACCCCACTTTTGTTTTTATATACTTAAAAGATTTTCTTTTTCAGATTAGATTTTTGAGATGCCTCCATATGAACTTTTGATTTCTGCCCTTTATTTCAATTTCTTTAATATTTTATGCAGCCTGTTTAATTATATTCATTGTCAATTTCTTTCCTTCTCTCTCTCTCCTTTAAGTTTTCATTCTTTGTTCTTTCATATATATTCTAAATACTGCAATAACTGACCCAGAATAGATTAGCTAAGTTGAATGTTTCTGTATCTTAGTGTTGTTAATTTGTCCTTTTTAATTAATAATCAGTGTAAATAACTTCTTAGCTTATAAAAGCTGCGAGCTACGTGCAATGGGCTACTCGTTTATCATATATGGTCTGAGGATTTTAGAAAATTTACCATGCAAGATATTGGTTCATAAACAGAGCATGAATTTTTCTTTTCTCCTGAGCTGAATGATCAACAAATAGATTTTCATTAAATGTTTCTGGATTATCTTGTGGTTAATGCGGATTATGTCATGTAAGTCAAGAGTTATTTAATTGCGAGTTTATGTTTCGTCCAACATATATTTGTTTTGGGGCGTTGTTCTTGAAGTGATTGGAATAATCAGAAGGAAGGCATTGATAAAAGATTTGGCTGCTGCATATCATGTTGAATGCCTTGCGCATTGCCAAGAACTCTTAGAACTCCAAAGAAAAACGGAAGAGGTTAGTGATACACTGCATGTTCCCCTATGCATCTTTTCCTTTGGCACTGTCGTCCCTTCTCATTCCTGACCTGTATATGATGTTATACAATCATCTAGTTGTAGAATCTTGTATTGATTGGTTGGCGCCTCTATATAATGCATTGTTGGTAGGATATATGTAGAAGACTTTGTCTGGTTGATTTGGCACAGAGGAGCACTTGGGACATTGTCATTTCCTGCTGAATTCTTATTACTTGCTGTAACTATGCTGAATATATACCTGAGAGTTAAATTCCTCCCATCCTATTCCAGAGATGGCCCTAGTAGTAACAAAATGATCCATTTTTCTATGTTACTGGGCATTTGTAGTAAAAAGAAGATCCATTAAAAGAAAAAGTCACATTTTGTTTTTACTTCTCCTTTTCACGTTTTCGTGATGGAGTTTTGGACTACAGAAGTTAGTTACTGGGCCTTAATAGTTGCTGTAGATGATTTTGATCTCTCTCTCTCCCTCTCCCCCTCCCCTCCCGGGCGCCCCTCTCGCTCTCTCATATAAGTCCTAAATCATGATGTCAAAATGCAATTCCATTGTTGCTTGAGAAATAATTGAATGCATGACGGAACTTGTTGGAGTCGTTTTGTATTGCATGACATAGTTATCCAAATGATGATTTGTACATGAAATTAAACACCAAAAGAAGTCTAGTAAGAAGTTAATTATACCTGACTTCGTCTGGTTTTGCATTTTAATTGAATTTGGACATTGAGTTGTCCCTTCTGTTTTCCCAGTCCTATGAGCAATATTCACTTAGGAGAAAAGTTAAGACAGTTTCCAAGTCTACCTTTTTATACAATGCCCATCATGGACCTCTTATTGGCTGAGCGCCTTAGGCTCTTACACACACTGGTCCTTGTTCCGGTAGCAACTGAATATATTGATCTATGTTGATGAATTATACTTCCAAGTGCTTGCAGCCATTTGCAGATGTAAAACGTCAGGAGGATAGAAAGAAAGAACTCACAAGGCCCCCAAAACGCTTGAAGAAAATCCTTTAAGAGCTTTATGCAAAGTGAGATTTATGTCCTGGTATTTTACTTATATAATGAACATCTAATGTCCCATTGACTGGGTTTCCAAGTTTTTTCTTCAACTATGGTCTCAAATTACATTTTAATATTAGTGCATTTCCACTTTCAAAGCTATTAATTAAATAAAATTTACTTATTCGAGTAGTTGTGTTGTAACCTTTCTCATGATCTTGTGCAGGGACCTAGGTTCCTAATATTACCATGCACTTGCACATTCACTGCTGGGCGTAAGTGTCTTCTACATCTTCAAAGTCGTATAGTCAATGGTAACATCTTTACGGAGAATAAATGGTATCTATACTTGTGTGATACAACATTTTATCCAAATATGCGTCCTGTGTAATGTGGCGCTTCCTTCTGTATAGCAGTGTGTAGTTAGCAGAACTTTGGCCTGATTTCTGAACAGAAATGGTTGGATTCTACCGCAACATGTCTAAACGAGAGAGGTCCTTGCCACAGGATCCCTTTCTTTCTCTGATGCTGGTTCAGTTAAATCATTTTCTCAATGTTATTCTTTTCCGCGGAGGGAGATCAGTTGAAGGGTTTCATTGTTTGAAATATGTATTCTCGGAGTTCAATTTTACACAAAGTTAAAGCTGAAACTATCATAAGTTTTTTTTTTATTATTAGGCCTCAATTCATAAATACGTAATTTTGTCAAACTTTTCTCAGATACTCTGAAATATTTTGGAGTTATTTCAGAGAATTTCGTACGGAAACAAAGACTTACAAAGTGCACAAATCTTGTAACGCAGAAACAAGCTACAAACTTCACTTTGAACTGCTAACCCGATTCATATGTTATTACATAAGAATGATACATTTTTACTTACGAAAATCTCCCTCAGATGCCCTGAAGAGGAAGCTGCACATTTTTTAGTCATTAGTTATTCACTCTAAGAATTAAGTTACATGTTCCGAACAAAAACTTTTCTTCTAATATTCTACATTTCACAAGCTCCTTGTCCACATCCATCTGACCTCCCGAGCCCCTCGCTTTAGTGTTGCTGACAAAAAGCAGGACGAACGAAAATGTTGTTCATCTCCAGAAACCGTAGTGAGAAAATATTGGTGTCCGCGGATACTCTAAGCCAGCGGCTCAGTCATCCCTTAAGCAGAATATATAAAAAATCTCACAAGCCTATATATGCTCCAAGGTCAATTGTCATCCCGCTAACTCAGATCGGTAGGTGCATATATCTGTTGCCGAACAGTAATCTCAACTGAGGGCCACATTTCATGTACAAACTTAACAGACTCCGAAAGTCGGTTGAGCAAGTTCATCAAAGCGATCACTTCATTTCGTTGCAACTGCAGCTAATGTCCAACACAAAGAGATCTCAATCAGATCAAAGACTTCTCAAGATGACCGGCTAAAAACCACACATTCTAGATGCTTTACAGGTGCATGTTGATTTTTAACTGATATCATGACTGAAGAGATTGTGTTCTTTTAACAATGTAGGAGACTTCGAGCGTTGAGAAGTTAACACAAAAATAGAACAAAAGATACTTACAGTTTGACCCAGTTGCTCTTGACCATTCACTGAGAATAATATTTTCAATGCAGTCCCAAGACCCAGTACTTGCAGCTTCCCCCAAAGTCGGCACTTTTCACATCCCACACAGTCCATTATTGCGCTGCAGAATTCATTGACAAGAATATATTATTAACTCCCAATGCGCTTCCCAACAAAAAATGCAATCAAAATGGAAAGTTATTATAGGCTTACAGTAGAAAGCTGAACAAACGTTACATTTTTACTGCAAGATAACTTCTAATACAAGTCAAGCAAACACTCCAATGGAAACTACAAATAATTTAAGTTATATAATAGACCAATATACTGCAAAATATTTCTAGCTTCACAGTGAATACTATTATTACAAACAGAAGGACAAGTGAGCTTTTGACATCCATCCTACATGAGACTACTATGTACCAGACAGTCAACTCTGAAGGTTTTTCCAAACAAGGGTTATGAGAAAAGAGTAAAATTGTAACACAAATGATAATTTCAATTAGCAATCTCGAGAATTCTAACCTATCCACAACCAAATACACAACTATGAGAACTGCATTTAGAATGAGGATACCAAGGGAAAACATATACGAACCTAATGTTTCTGAACTGTCTCTGAATCTGTTGCATCAGTTCAGGTCCATTTTCACCTTTCCACAACTTAGCTTCATCAAATGGTACTGGACATGCAGCTTGTAGCTCAGGATTATAAAGAAGCTGCCTCATTAAGGACTGAGTCATCAGGTCCTCCTCAGGGTTCCCAGTTTCATAGTCAGCCTGCTCCAAGAAATTGGCTGCCTAAAGAATATCCAAGATAGAGCATACAGCATTAGACTTCAAAAAACCACCATAGAAAGACAGGTAATATAGAGCATAAAGCATTAGACTTGAAAAACCACCATAGAAAGACAGGTAATACTATCAAAGCCACTACTTACTTTTGTGACAGCTCGGAGAACGAAGAGGAAAGTAAAGTACAAATTTCTGACACGATCTGGGTACTTTAACACCCGATCATACATCAACGTAAGATTTTGGCCCCACTGCAAAGAGAATGAAATAAAACAAAACCAAAGGTAAAATATCTCATCAGCAAGATGACACAAAGTATTTTCTGCATAGGAGTATTTCTCTCCCCCAACCTGGCTCCTATTCCAGAAAAGCAAATCCACTGAGATTAATAGCACGCCATCATCTGATACCAATTTAGTCAATACAATCTTAAAGATGATGCCTAGTCATGAAAAATATTAGATTTATCTGATAATTAACTCGTCTATGTCACTTAGGCTGACGTCAATGTTAGATATGCCCCATGAATTCAATATTATGCCACATGTAGCGAATGAGTACTAGCAATAACAGTCATGTAACGGTGTCATACCGTGTTTGTTGCTTCATCAAGCAGGTATTCAGCAGCAATATGAATTGAGATGGATGAGTGAAGACCAGATATCAGTTTGTACAATATTTTCTTCTCTGGACAAAATTCCCCAGATGGATCTGCAGAAAATTTTAACAATTAACAAAAATCCTTTACAGTAAGGATGATAAGATCTTATGTCTGAAAGAAAAGGTGGTGTAAGACTAGAGGTGCCTTTGCCTAGAAAATACCTTTATAGGCATCCATTACCATATTTTACATCAGCAATTACAGATCCAATCAGATACCTCAGGAGGCCTGAATGACTAAAACCAGAACCAACCATTAGGCTATTGAGAAATCCATACCAGTCAACTTCCAAAACCAAAAGTCTCGAATGCTGAGCAAAGTAGTAGACTCATTTGGCATTGGATAGAATTATGTTAGCAACTCTAAGACTAAACTAAGTCCACTACCTTCCTATGCTACCTAAATCCTATACCTGCTGAAGGATAATTTTTGCCGTGAAAAAGCAGTTATCAAAGACAGAAAGCAGACAGCGTTTCCTAAGACCCCAAAGGGTAAAGAGCTACTCTGACAAATTGCAATCCTAAGTAACACCAGCTATTCTAATGATGGCTTTAAAACCTAAACTTCAGGTTTTCCTAGTCATATTCCCACCTGGTTAACTCCAACTTTTGGGGAACCAATTTTACAATACGCTACATAAAACCTAAAGAATGTGCCACCAGCATATTGTTGACATAAGAGATCTTTTATCACACCATTCTAAAAGAGAAGACTGCCATATACGTCTCAAACGTTGCAGATCAGCTTTAACAGCTCTGCTTGCTACTGCCCTGAACTACTTTATAATTTAATAACTGAATGCCATGGAAAAGAAGCCACGAATAACTACCTTAAATAGAAAATGGGATTAAATATTGAATGAACGAACTTGAGAAGAGTAGATCATAAGGGAGAGAGAAGTTCTTCTCATATAACACACGTTATTCTCTATGCCTCAACTCAACGCAAACAACTCACTTGAATCAATGTACTTGAATAATGTTTGTTCTATGAGCTTTTACTTCTGTTCTTCTTTTGTTTTATTTATTTATTTATTTATTTTTGGTTTAGTGTGTTGGGGGGGGGGGGGGGGCACAAATAATACTCTTGCTAGAATGGAGGTGCAATGACACAAAAAACCCAAAGTATCACAAAGCTAAAGAAAGTCCATCATGCAGCAGGGGAAAAAAGACCTGTGTAAATCTGTTATTCGAAAGATTGAGAGAGGTTTAGGTTTACAAGAGCTTGATGCCCTAGTGTAAAGAATATTGCCTAAATTTAATATTCCGGGAACATGCTTAGTCAACTGCAACATCAAGTATAAGCATTAGGAAATGATCTCATGGAAAAGCGCGAAGGTTTTATCAACAATGCTAGCTTTGGTTTTTGACATGAAGAAGAAGGTCCAGTTTAACTCAGAGGGATGAGAACTGAAAAGTATAAGAATGATCAGAGCCCAACATATGCCAAAAGTGAATGATTCACATCCATCAGCTAATGATCAGCAAGCACAGTGTCTTACATTTCAACATATACCTGAGGAGCTTACATCGTGTCCTCCAAAATGAAAAGATTTTTATTTTGTCTCTTAAAGCGCATATAATAGCATAATGTAGGAAGATAAACAAATGTACATTACCAAGAGATCTTCCAAAGCAAAAAGATACATTGCACAAAATGTCATTTACTTGTAACCAACTTAAAGCAAATAACTTACACTTAGGGCAGTTCTCTGTGTAAACAGCCTCCCATATTCTCCCAGCTGATGGACCAGCGTAGCCAGTATAACGCTCAGGATTCAGCTGAAGGTTTACATACGTCATTTCCGCTGCCATTCCATAAATACCAAACGATCACTTGACAATATCAGGACTGGAGCTAAGGCACCATGAATTGCAAGGAACAAAAACCAAAAAAAAAAAGGACGTGCAAAACATTTTACTAACAAGAACAGAGCATGCCAAAAATATATGGACTTGGCAATCTATTTTGAACTACCAATGAAGCAGATAAAGCCAAAGCCAAATTGTCCAGTGGCAAGAGGGACACGAGCAAAGTGGGCTAGAAAAGTTATCAAGGAGAATCTTTTTCTATTTCTTTGTTTTTCTAGGTTAGTTAGAGTCTGTGGAGATTAAAGCGTCTCAATGTGATGCCATTGTTCGTCCATACTATGGAATGACCTAAACGAGATCACCGAATGGCAGAGAAGAACAACCATGTAACAATAAACCAAAGACTACACAGCAACAGCGACAGGAAGTACCATTATCAGTTTCATCATCATTTGTCCAGGGGTTGTCTACTTCAGTCCAGCCTCTGAATGCCTTAGCATCTATTGTACGGTCAACAGCAGCCTCTGGCTTTTGCTCTTCGCAAACAAGATCATTTGATGAACGCTCAAGTTGTAAGGGCTTCTTAAATGGTTCGGGGAATTCATTATCAGGGCATTCACAGACACTGCAGTCCCGCAAATGGCACATGCCATCATCAGGCCAGAAAGGGCAATCACACCACAGCTTAACCTACCAACACAAGACACAATGCCGCCAGCAAGATAATTCAAAAATAAGATTCGTCTCGGCGAGATTAAAACAAACACAGCCTCATGTTCAACACACAATATAAGAAAGCATTGGCAAATCACATGAATACTAGAACGGGTCTCTTCTAACTGTAGAAAGCAGAGCATAGAGAAATGCACATTTTAATTATGAAGAAAGAAACTTCATGACTATGTCTGCCCTCAGAAAGTCAATCATACCTTGAAATATCTGAAAAAAGGTGTCTTGACAAGCTCTTGGAGAAACGGATTCAACACTTGCGAGTTGAGACGATTCACAGTTTGATAATCACAAGAACAGTCCTCCACTATACCACTGAATATTTGGGTATCCTGTCCATTAAAGCAAAAGCAAGCCTCATCACTATGTCAACAAATTCATAAACCAAAAGAGAAGTCCAATTTTCCCAATTTATCTAACAAATTCATCACTTTGATCAACAGTTAGCCTTTATCTAAATTCGATTTATTAATAACATCAATACTCAATGCGTCATTTTTTTTAAAAAAAAAAATTAATAGTCAAAAGACAAACAAATCAAAACGCAGAGGAAATGGAAAACAGAAAATATATTTAAAAAATTAGAAAACACCAGAAATTTAACAGCATTTTAAAAATGAACCGTCCTGAATAAAAATAAGCACAAGAAGCGTAACAATTTGGGGGGAAAAAAAAGGGATAATTACCTGAGAACAGGTAGAGGTTTGATCATTGGGATGAGATGTGAAGGGTAAATTAGGAAGAGTGAAAACAAAAGCGAAGAGAAGAGCAAAGATAGCGCCGCCAATCCACCGCCATTGATGATTTCTCTTCGTCTTGAGCGTATCATTATTATCATTATTGTTGTTGTTGGATTCAATTTTCGCCATTTAATTCTTAAACCCTAACAGCTAAGTTTGTTTGTTTTGGTGGAAGAGAATTGAAATGAATCGGAGAGTTTCTAAATCGTGATTTCGTGGGATGAGAAATATATAGGATGCGGTGCCGTCTTGTGTTGCGTTGTTGCTGTTTTCGTTTAAAAGCAAACAACGGGCGGAGAGCAACTGAAAGTCCTAGAGGTTTTGGTGGGCCCCATTAACAGAACCTTCGATTTTGTTTCAAAATTTTCTTCGTTTTGGCAAATGAATTTCTTTAAAAGGGTTAACTCGAAGGAGAACTCCTTCCTACTTGATCAGAGGTCCCTTAAATCAGGCAGGAGGTTAATCGAGGGATGTGGGTGAGTAGCAGCCCGACTAGGGAGAGGACCAACGGGCGTGAAAATCCAGCAACAGCCCCGCAATATTTCAACGGAGTACTGTCGCCACACGGACTCGATCCCGCATTGTCAGGGTGTCTCTACCCCAGTCACCTGACCACTTACCAACTCAATTATTTTTTCTTTGGTCGACTTTAGCAAATGGATTAGAAATTGAAACCATCAACCATCTCGGTTTTGTTTATCTTAGGTGAGTCAAAGCCCCTTTTTTTTTTTTTCTTTTTGTTTAAGTAAAGCACTTTGCATTGATCAAATATGGAAGCAGGACGCAGAATGCAATTATATTTAACTAAGTAGATTTTATCCTTGCGATGCACAGGATGTGAATTATAAAAGTAGTACAAATTTCATATACAATGATGGATAATTTGTTAAATTTAGTATGAGCACGATCTTACCACTGATTATTTGGGTCAGTCAAAGCCCCTTTTTTTTTGGTTCAAGTAAAATAAAACACTTTGCATTGATCAAATAAGGAAGCAGGACACGGAATGCAACTATAATTAATTTTATCGCTGCAATACACGGGATGTGAATTATAAAAATAGTATGAACTTCATGTTCAATGATTAACAGTTTGTTATACAAGTGCGTCGTAAAGATAGGAAGAAAAAGGAAACAGAGGTTCTCGATGGTCTTCGTGCACGTAATCCTATGGTGTGTGTTTATACGCAATGGTCAAGAGAAATGAATTTGCACATGATTATATTACATAATGAATGAACTAATAAAGTAATAATGTAGTTACTAGCAACAATACGTATATTAGGTTGCAAGAAGTAAAATTTGCTCAAGGATTCAGCCGGAAACACTGTAAGAGACAGTAAATAACGCTCACCTATCTATCTACACAAGTCAATATCAGAGCTGAAAGTGTGGAATGGCATCAAAACAAAAAAAATGTTGCTACTCCAACATTTTCTTTACCTATTCGCTTTCTCTATCTTTCTAAATATGTTGCCTTAGCGGCTTGTGCCTCTGGCATTATGTCCACTTTGAGTTCCAATCTACTAATGACACGTCGAACTTCCTCGTACAACGGCATTCCTTTTATACTTGTGTTTCTAAGTTTCAACCACCCAGCTACAATACCACTTAACAGCATTCGTTTTCAGGTGAGCATATATGTACGTTTAGCAGAATCAAGCGTGTTGGCGAGAAGCATAGAGATGGTAACAGGTCCAACACCTCCAGGCACAGGGGTTATTGCTGACGCCTTTGTGATCGCTTCTTTGAAGCAAACATCTCCAACCAGGTGGTAACCACGTTGACTATTGGAATCCTGTACTTGGCAGATCCAGGCACAGCCATAAACGATCAAATTTGTGAGCGACAATTGTCGCCAGCAACAGAAAGATTATAATTCCTTAAGTTAAAACTCAAGTGTGCGGTAAAAGTACACCGAAGAATAACAATTCCACGCGTTATTGTTAAAATAGACTATAAGCTGCAAAATCTTTGACACCAAAAGATAATAATCTTATGACAAAACATACATATCTCAGAGGAATTTACCTTGATTGAATTTGTTCCCATGTCAATTACTACTGCACCTTGTTTAAGCCAATGGCCACCAACCATGTTTGGAACACCTACGTCAGAAACTAGAATGTCTGCTTCACTTGTCAATCGCTCAGGGTTCTCAGTGAATGCATGTATTAAGCTGACTGTTGCATGGTGCCTCTGCCGAGAAAAGAGGTATAATGTGAACTAGTAACAACATTTGAAAAATTAGAAGAAGCGAAATCATGTATCCCAGCTTACCTGCAATAGCAAGGAAGTAGGCAATCCAACAATCTTGCTTCTCCCAAGAACCACAGCTTTCTTGCCAATGATTTCAACACCATACCTCAGCAGCAACTCAATGCAACACTTGGCAGCACAAGGGATGAATAATGGGTCCCTCCCCCGAAGGGCAAGATTCCCCATATTGAGGGGATGGAAGCCATCAACGTCCTTTTCTGCACTTACTGCACTCATAATCTTCTCCTTGTCTAAATGCTATGTCAACCAAGGCACAATTAGACCACATATATGTATAATACTGCAGCTAGAACTATCTAGATATATGTATAATACTGCAGCTAGAACTATCTAGACCACACATTTAAACACAAAAGAGATTAACATCATTGTCAAACCACTATTCCTACTAGAAATTCTAACCAAATGGCTTCCTTGACTTCCGAAAATCTCTTCAACCCCAACACTCAATATGGAAAAGATGAAAGGCCCATAGGCAGAAGCTATCACACTAAACTAATATTTAGTTGCAGATCATACACACTCCAAGACGAGTGCAATGGGACCACATTCTTTTAACCGAAAGATCAGCTAACCAAAAGCAGAAGGTTAATGAGATCTAATAAGTGTATCAAAGATTCTCTACAGAGAATTTCAATTACTTATATGTTCTTGCATATGAGGGAGGAAGCAAGGTAGCTAATTTTCACTATCAGCAGTAAGTATGAGCCTCAGATGAAACATTCCCCCAGAATAACGCACAAAAGCAATCTTATGCACCTAATTCATAGATTCTAAGAGTTCAACAAGACAAGTACCTTTCTTCAGCTCAATCCAAGCAGCCAAATAGAAAATCTTTTAGCCTAAAAGTTTGAGGCAATATGCAATTAAATAACAGTCACAGATTGGCATGCATAATCACACATAAATTTTCTTCAATTTATGGCTTGCTCTTCAACTTTAAACCAGAGATAGAAAGGCGAGCGGTTTGAGAAATCAAGTGCACACGAGGGAATTACTTTTTTGGAGAGGAAGTTGCATGAGAAGAAATTACTTTTGGAAGGGGAAGCTGCACAATAACTCCATGAATTGATGGATTCTCATTAAAACTTGAAACTACATCAAGGGCTTCCTCTTCTGTGCAGTCCTCAGGCAGTTCTGCCTTCAACGATGCTATTCCAACTCGAGAGCAAGCTCTCATCTTAATGTCAACAAAGGCCTGAGAGTCCATCCTTCTACCTACAAGAATAACAGCTAATCCAGGAACATTCCCCGTCAACTTCTTCATTTGACGTATTTGACAAGCTATTCTGGATCTTATATCATTTGCAATTGGCTTCCCATGAATCACTTTTGCAGTCTGTTCGTTTCCTGCTTTGCTTAAATAAAACAATAAAGAAGTCAGCATCTGAAGCTCAACATTCAAAGCGGATCCGGACTATCTGAATTGAAATTATATATATATATATATATATATATATATGGAAGCTCGAGTAGACATGTTACTATGTTAAGATTTACATGAAGTTAAGCATCAATCAGTAAATAGTCCATTCTAGACCAAGAAAGTCAACCCCACATTTTTATTTTAGAGGGAATACAAAAATGTTTACCATTCTAAAAGAGATTCTGCATACTTTTTTGACATTCTTGCATTATATACCTCCTGAATTTTCTATAGATGAAACTTCAAACTATATAAGATGAACGTAAGACATCAATTTTGCAACAAACCTCTAGACCCTCACCCCTCATACTCTGGAGGAGCTCAACATTGGTAGAATCACTGGAATTCCGTTATGAAAACCAATTGGCATCCAATTGGTTATTTCAACAACCCCTCGTGAGACCCGAACCAAAAACGGGATTAAACTCAAAAACAATCCCACCAAGAACCAGATACCATGACAAGGTTCCATCATCAAAACTAATTAGTCCGGCTGCCTACGACCTTGGTCTTAGAAATTTTAAATTTTTAATATCATTTTGCATAATTAGAAGTTGTACCCGAAAGAAAAAATGCCTCCAATTTCCGTACATCCATTGAATATTCCGAAATATAATCAAGAATTATATACATGTAACTAATTAATAGGAAGGGAAAAGAATGACAAAATTAGCGTGAAGTGATCAACTCACCGTTACCAATGGTGGCAAATGAGGAAGAGCTTGTAGCTGGGTTAGCATCAGGGGGAACCCAAACATCAGGAAAATCAATGGAGGTGAGAGGTGGGCACATGGTGAAGCGTCTCATATTAGTCCTCCACCAGCTTGGCCATGGAGGCTCCAATGTTTTCTTGGCCAGCAAGTTTCTGCACAACCTGCTCACGGAAATAGCTCCTCGCATATCGATCGCTTCCCTGGTTCGTTTACTTCTTGGATAAAATCTCTTCTCTTTTTCTCGTCAAAACTTTCTTGATAAAGTTTGGATGATATATTTGAGGCTCTTATATCAGTCCATGTGTGCGCTTCGTTTCTGTTGATACTAGTTTTGACATTTGGCGCTTGTATTTGGATTCATTATGAACATAAAATACAATAAATAAATACAACAATATTATCGAATACCTCAAACATTTGGATGTTTGCAACTAGAAATGGCTCTGAGAAATGGGGCGCGGGATGAGGATTGACTTTTGATCCCCATGCAACAACATCACTGGAGGTAACGACATGCATTTCCGGCCCCACATAAAGTGCCCGCAAGATTTTTATATTTTTAGTAACGCATTTGAATTTTAAAGCTAGGGAATATTTTATAAAGGGTTCTTACTATTTATTTTTTAAAAAATATCATTTACTTTTTTATTATTTCAAATGTAATTTATTTGGTACTGTTCTCTGTAAAAAGGATTAATTTTGGTCTTTATTATTTTGAAAATAATTCATTTGGTCCTCAATATTTGTAAAAGGTGTTAATTTTGGAGTCTGTTCGGCAAATTAAACTGTTAGGATAGCTGATAGCTGTTTAAATAGCTAATAACTGTTGTATTTTAACTGTTATTTTATTACTATTTAACTAGCTAATTAATAATTGTTTAGCTAGCTGATTGAATAAAATGTGTTCGATAAAATTAACTATCAAATTAGCTGATGAATGTATCATGTTATTATTATTGGTGTTGTTATGATAATTATAATAATTATTATTATTATAGGAATAAGATAATATATTTCATAATCAAATATGTACTCTTATAATCATATTTTAATATTAAAATATGACTAATTTTTTGATAAAACATTTGTATCAATATTATAAAAATTAATTTTAATAGATTCAAAATTATTTGTCAAAAAAATACTAATAAGACTTATATTTTTAGTAATGTTGATTACATAGAATTTGAAATTCACTTTTGTATTATTTCTTATTTATATTTGTAAAAGAAATGATAAAAATATAAAAAGAGATTGGAGAAAAAATAAAAGAACAAAAAAAATGTAAAAAAGGGTAGAATTGCCAAAGAAAATGAAAGGCTAAAATTTTTAACTTTTGAGAAACACCAGTTGAAATGCTAAAAGTTACTTGAAAAGTTACTTGAAACGCTAGTTTATTGAATAATAATAATTTTAAAAAATATTGCTTTCATTAGTCAAAACACTAAAAATTACTTAAAAAGCTATTGCCAAACATGCACTTGATCTCCATTAATTGGTCATATGTTGGTTACATAACTACTTTTTAAGATGAGAATAGGAATCAAGTTGACACTTCTTATAGATATTAGAGATTAAATGGATTAATTTTGAAACAGTAAGGAATAAATTAATACTTTTTACAAATATTAAGGACCAAGTAAGTTATTTTCGAAACAATTAAAGAATTTCTCAACAATCCCCTTAAACTACCCAACCTTGTCCCTTATATTTAAGCGGTGAAATACGAAAATGGGCTCCAACAATCTTTCGACTTTTTTCTTCTTCCTCACATGTAAGGGGTCCCAAGTCCAACCCCTAAATCTAATAAAATAAAAAAATAATAATAATTAATAAATAATAATATCTATATAAAAAAATAAATAATAGAAAAATCAAATATAATATGTTTAACTAAAATAAGAAGAGATATGAAATCAGGGGTTCTTCAAAATAAGAAAGTTGTTGCAGCTAATCTGAAATATAGAACACCGCTAAGGGTTTGATTGAGCGTACCGGAAAAAAAATATACCCGTAAAAATTAAAAAAAAAACAAAATCATAAGTGTGGAGAGAAAAAAAAATAAACTATTGAAATTAGTCAAATTTCCCCCTAAACCTTCCAAGGTATAATTTTGGAAATTAGGATGTACGATAGCGTCAGCTTTAATGTTGTGGGCCTGTAAAGACTCTAAAACATTTTCAGTAGTCCGTCAAAGGTGATGCTTTAATTGTCCTCCGCCTTGTAATATTCTGTTCACACTAATGTCTATCACCTTCTCTAATTAATGTTAGTAAGTCGTTTATTGCAGAAAAAATCAGCAACCTTTTAAATTTATACTTAAGAAGAATGAATACTAATAATGGAAAAAGCAGTTGAATCACTCTTTTGCTGTTTCATTTTGTTTTGAATTTCAATGATTCGGTGAAAAACTTTTCTCGCTCGTTATTTTTCTTAAAAATCTATAATTCAATTTTTTTTTTTACTTTTATTTGTGCTATGTAATTGCTTTCTTAAACACGTTCATCACGACAAGAAGAAGCACGACCTTCTTTTACAAGTTTTATTACGTCATTAACTTTAAACGTCAAACATTATTTTTCGAGGAAGCTCAAATTCATATACTCTAACAAATTATATAGAAGAAATTAAGGTGAGTGCGTAAATAATCCACACAATTCTAACTGCCCCAAATATTCAGTCACATTCCCGTATAACCCCAATATTTTTAACAAAATTGAAAGTTGCCAAAGCAATAATTTCGGCCTTAAACGTAATTGCAGAATTTAACTGCCAAGACAGTCTTGCATACTCGTTTTGCTATTGAATATGCATATATAGGTCAATTAATGACTTTTTTTCTTCTTTTATGACGAAAAATTTAACCTAATTTAAATTATGTTCGCTTTAAAAGAGACAGTTTTAATTTATCAACAAAAATCCATCATTTTTCTCACCTTTGAGAGTCATTCGACATCTTAAGAAAGAAGAGAAGTGATTGAACTAATTACAAGACCTTGTCCCTCCCTCTCCCCAACTAGAATGTCTTCTTCTTTTTTTTTTTGGGTTTTCAATAATTCCGTTGGTTTTCCTCTCTGATTTAAGAAGAAAACCTAGTACGAGGTCAGCCACCCAAAAAAAAAAAAAAAAAAAGGAGGAAACCTAGTATAATGATCTGCCCGATTGAAAAATAGAAACAGATTATATAATAATGAATTAATGATAAATGTACACTAGATCCCAAAAATAAGACCCCATTATTAGTAGTGTGTTTGGAATAATCTTATTGTAAGATGCTTATCTTATTAAAATTTGGAGATATCTTATAAGATTTAAGATATTTTATCATATGTACAATTCATTCTATAGTTGTAAAAAATAAGATAGAATGGATTGCTTGTTTCTTATAAGATAAAAAGTATGGTTTTAGTTTGAATTTACATAGGATGCATAATAAAATTTCTTAAATCTTATAAGATTTATCCTCATTTTAATAGGATAAATATATTAAAATAAGACTATAACAAACAGAGCATAGGTGCATGGCAAGAGTTATTTACTAGGACAAAAATGAATTATTAAAAGGGAACAAAATGAATTAACCAACCTCTATTAAATTTATATGAAACACACGTCTTCTTGCAAAAATATATGGTCCACTTCAATAGTACTCCTTATTTTTCGCCTAGAATAAAATGCGAATCTCAACACTCTATATTATAGTTAGCACACTTAGAACTATTCATTATTATGTTCCATTTTTTTCCCTCTAGATATATTTTTAACATTGCAATTCTTGATATAGTGTTCTTTTCAATGTTCATATAGTTCCTAATTAATGACTAAATTCCCATTTCTCGTGTCGTTCGGTCATCTTGCTATATCCATCTTGAAGAAAAAAAAAAGAAATTATATTGTTGAAGTCCTAAACTATAATATTAATCATTGTACTGAGTGACATTTATTATATAAATAAGAAAAGCAACTTAAAAACTATATTAATCAAGAGACAGGAAAAAAAAAAGGCGGGGGGGGGGGGGTGGGGGGAGGGCGGGGGCGAGGAGAGGGTGCTACGAAATGAAAAGGAAATTAAAAAAAAAAGAAGAAGAAAATAAAAGAACGGAAATAGAAAAATTGTTGGAAATAAAATTTAGCTCGTCTCTCTATTATTTAATTAAAAATAATAAATTAACATTTTTGTAAATATTGAGCTACGGGATGAAATTATCTTTTAATCCCCATGCAACAAAATGATTGGAGGTGAGGATATGCATTTCCTGCCCCACTTTAACATGCCCGCATTATTATCCTTTATATTTTTAATAACATATTAGCATTTTAAAGTTATGAATATAAATATAATAAATTTTAAAAATAGTTTTTATTATTTAAAAAAGTATCTTTTTGATTTTTAATATTTTAAAATAACCTATTTGTTTTTTCAATATTTCTAAAAATTTTAGTCCCTATTGTTTTTAAAATTACTTACTTCGTCCTCAATCATCTCTATTAATTGGTCTGTGCTGGTCACACACTGATCTTAAGAACCAAAAGGGGAATCAAGTTAATATGTTTTGAAAATATTGAGAACCAAATGGCTCAATTTTTAAATAACAGTGATTAAGTTGAAGTTTTTTTTATAAATATTGAAGATCTTTCCAAATAATGAAGACAAAAATGATATTTTTTTGAAGACAATGAGAACTATTTTAAAGTTGCCCAATATAAATACTTAGAAAGATAATATTATGAAAAGTCTGATTTGAAATAGAGAAAAAAGATTCAGATTCTTCTATAATATCATAAAACTATGAGCAAAATTCAATAACAGTAAATAATTCACATTATCTCATGATAATTAAATTAATAGTTCATGTTTGTTAAACATATTATAATAACCCATAAACCTTCCAAGGGACAATTTTGGAAATTAAAATCTAGCCGGGGTTCAGCTTGAATGTTGTGGGCCAGCAAGAACTCAATAACGTTTCGAGTAGTCCATTTGGGTTGATGCTTTTAATTGTCTTTCGGCCTTGTAAATATTGTGTTCATACTACGCAGGGGACTCTTTTGTCTATAGCCTTCTGTAATTAATGTTAAGTCGTTTATTGATAGAAAAAAGATCAGCAACAATTTAAGTTTATGCTTAAGCATGAATATTAATAATGAAAAGTCAGTTGTAATAAAATAAATTGTTCTTGAATTTGCAACAAATATGTTAGAGCAGCGTGGTGGAGTCACTCTTTTGCTGTTTCCGTTTTGTTTTAAATCTCGATAAGTTGGAGAACTTTTCGCACCCACATAGTTTTTCTTCCAATTCTATACAATTTCATCTTGCTTGTTTTATTTGTATAATATAATTGCTTTCTTTAATATTACATCGTTAACTTCACATGTCAAACATTATTTCCATAGTGAACCTCAAATTCATATCTCTTTGTAATATTTTTTTTCTTTTTTTTCAGAAAAAGGGAAAGTTCGTAAAAATCTACACAATTCTAACTGCATGCTCGAAATATTCATTCACATTCTTATATATATATATGATGATCCTATTAATTTTAAAAACTCAGAAAGTTGCGACAGCATTAATTTGGGTCTTAAAACTTATCATATAATAAAGTGCCAAGTATTCTTACGTTCTAATTTTGGTGTTAAACCCTGTATATGAGTCAACCAATCTCTCATTTTTCTTTTATGACGAGAAATTTATCTTAAGCTAGACCATGTACCCGCTTCAAAGGAAAAATTCGAAGAAAGAAGTAAAGTGATTGAGCTGATTACAAGACCTAGTTTGTCCTTCCCTCTCGCCAACTAGAAAATTTTCTTCTATTTTTATTTTTTATTTTTTTTTATAACACCATTGATTTTCCTTTCTGATTTAGGAAGGAAACCAAGTAGAATGATCTGCCCGATTGAAGAAAAAGTAGCAAAAAATTAAGGTAGGGGGAGTGGACCATCCTACGGCAAATTGCAATTAAGCAGAGTTATAATATATGATAAATGTACACCAGACCCCAACAAAAAGGACCACATATAATAAGTGCATGGCAAGAGTTTAGTCCTAGACAAAAATGAATTATTAAAAGCGAAAAAAAAATTTTAACCAACCTTTATTGAATTTACATGAGATGCACGTCTTCTTACTGAATATATGTCAACTTGAATAGTATTTCAGAGTTTAGGGAGTAGCAAGGTGATTGAGATTATTTCTTCTAAATATGATACTTTAATTTAATCCCACGAGGGAACGAGGGTTGAGTTAGGGATGAGAGTAAAAAAAGAGAAAAATACTCAAGTGTTCCTTAGTTTTATTCTTAACGCTCTGTACTATATACAATTAGCACACTTCAAACTTTTCTTTATTATGCTCCAATTTTAATTTTTTCCTTTTCAATTTTAACATTGAGATTCTTGATACCGTGGTCTCTTTAATGGTCGTATCGTTTGTAATGATGTAATCCCGATTCTCATATGCTTTCCATCACCTTGCTAGATTATTTATCTTGAAGGAAAAAGAAATTACATTACTAAAGTCCTAACTAAACTATAATATTAATCATTGTACCGGGTCACATTTATTATATAAAAATAGTTAGTGCGTAGAATTAAAATAAAGCAAAATTACGATCTCATGACTTTGTTGTAGTTAAAGAAAAATTATCAAGAAGACAAAATTCTTAAAAAAAAAAAAAACGATATGTCGTGGACAGTGTAATATGAAGTGAAAAGAAAAAAAATTATGAAAAATAATTCTAATATAAGAAATGAAATTGAAAGATTGTTGGAAAGAAGATTTAATTAAAGAAATTAAAAGAGATGAAATCAATGTGAAAAGATGATAAGAAGTAAAAAAACATTCCAAAAATGAAGGTGCAAAAGGACTCCCAGCAAAATCCACCTAGCTAGCTGGAAAACGCTACACTGCACCCATCACTTCACAAACACTACACCGTACAACATTAATTATCCATGTCTAGTGATATCACACAATGAATGTAACAGTTACAGTACCCCCTCTTTGAGAACGCGAATTTTTTTGACAGAGAAATATGGATAAGCTTCACTACTTCACAGATTAAACTGCTAAGTAAGAACATGAAGTAGTCAATGCAACGACTCTGTGCGTCCCTTCATAATTGTATGATATTGTGAGTGACACAGTTGAGACATGCATAAGCATTTGTTATAAAGTTTTTGAAACCTCAGGTACATGAGAAAAAAGAAACATCAAGCAGATGATGATGAATTCGTTGTCTCAATCTTCCGGAAATTTAATTTGCCTATCTATCTAATATATAACTAATTAAAGTAGCAGAGACGATGGATGGATGGATATATATATATATATATATATATGCTTTTCTTTTTTAGGTTGCTATATTATATATATATATAGCAACCTAAAAAAGAAAAACATATATGAAATTATATAAGTAATTTAAGTAAGCATCGAAAATTAGAGCTTTAGATAATTATAAGTACTAAAGTTAATGATGATGATGATGATGATCAGAGCCACAAAGCACCAGCATCCTTGAGAAGAGGCACAAGAGTGCCATTGATATGGCAGGCCATGACAGTTTCAACACCTCCCAGGAACTTCCCACCAATGAAGACAGCCGGAAGAGGCGGCTGCTGGTGGTGGTGGTGGTGGTGGTGGTGGTGGCAGCCTTTATTCCCAGCAGCAAGGTGGAGGAGCAAGTCCTGAATTTCACGGCCGGCAGCATCGAAAAGGTCAAGCTCAACGATGGTAGGCGCAACACCAAGCCCAAGCAGCAGCTGCTTCACCACATGCCCCATGCAACACCCACTCAGCGTGAACACCACCACCGCGTTCCCGGACGCCAACAGACGTATCCTCCCGTAAACCCTCTCCATTTTCTCTGCTTCCGATGTTAATCCCCCATCGTTCATCAGCTTGATATTATTATTGCCCGAAGACAATGATGCCGACGACTCTTGCACCACCTGCATGTTTATTCCGTTGTTCTGTAAACAAAACAAAACAAAAACACTGAAACTCAATGAAAAATAATAAATGTCACTCAAGTACAATGATGATTAATACTATTATATCCAAATATATATATATATATAGGAGGGAGTAAATACAAGTAATATATTTTAAGAAATGCCGAAGCTTGTTAAAGAACATACCAAGTGTTGTGTGTTTCAGGATTTGGAGATGTGGAAGGCATCAATTTCAGAAACAAAGAGAGAGAGAGAGAGAGAGAGCGAAAGCCGTATAAGAGGGTGGAAGAGGTTAGGTCTGCGCCAGACAAATGTCTGACGGCTTTGATTTCACCCTTTGTACAGAAAGAGAGAGAGAAAGAGAGAGAAATGGAGGGGCTTGCGATTTTTTGCATCATCCCCACTGCTTCTTGTTGCGGCGTGTCTAATTATCTGCACAAATTTATGCCTGCAACTGTTTTTTTCTCCTTAGCCCGTACCACGTACGGGAGTGTTTCTGTTTGAGATCAAATTATAATATTAGAATGTTTTAGATTTCCCCAAAGCATTTTTTTCTAAATATTTGAGAAAATTCTCAAATTTTTTTGTAAACGTTAAAAATTTTGACTTTTAAAAAATGTTGAAATTGAGTTTTTTTTAGAGTTTTAATTTTTCTTAAAATCTAATTTAAATACTATGGGTGCAAATATCTTAAGAGGGGGGGGTGAATTAAGATATTAATACTAATTTTTATTTTTTTTTAAATTTACAGAAAATTTACAACTTCTAACAGTCAATATATCAAACACAAGATAAGCAAGGTAAATAGAAATAAAAATAGAAGTGTAAGGAGAAGAGAAACAAACGATTTTAAGGTGGTTCGGCCAAGCCTACGTCCACCGCCCAAGGAAGCTCCCCTTAGGACTTCAAAGATCTCCACTAAGATGTTTCTTCAAAACTTGGTGAAGCACAAACCAAATTCTTACAACCTCTTTGAAGCCTAACTTCAAAGAACCCAAAAGATTTACTCTATAGGATTTCTCCATACTTTACAAGCTTTAATGAATAAATCTAACAAAGATTACAGCTCTCAAAGTGTGTATATACTCAAGAATAAGAAAAGATTGAATCTGAGATTTTCTTCAAGAAGAAGATGAATAAGCTCTTGAAAGCTCAAATATATTGCAAGAATGGCTCAAAAATAGATTGAATAATGATAAACACTTTAGCACACTTCAATTTTCTTAATTAGAAAGTGTATTGAATGAGTATTTAAAGAGATTTGGGGGTTAGGGTTTATGGTAAGCAAAGAAGGAGTGATTTTTGGCAGAACGGTAATAAACGGCTAATGCATTTATTACAGCACCCGTTCAGCCAATCGACCGGCTGGGTCGTCCGGCTTACCCTTCTCCTTCTCTGACTAGGCCGGACACCTTAGCCGATCGACCGACTAGGGGGTCCGGCTTTTCCCTTCACCTCTCTGTTTTGGCCAGGCGACCCACCCATATCAGCCGGTCAACCGGCTGAGGGGTCTGGTCACTCCAGAATGTAAAGTAAAGCCTGATTTTTGCAAAGTTCAGATAAAATGCAAATTTCACAACTCCAAATCATTTTGAATAACTTTGTAAACACATGTTGTGAATTGAAACGTCCCAAAAACTCATTTTAACTCTACGTGTGCATTCAAATACATTTGTGCATATGTTATTTCAAATGTGCAAGAATTGAAAATTTTGCTATGAATAAGAAAAAGATTTTGAGCCAAATCCACACAATATATAGGCATTTCACAAAAAGAGCAAAAAGAAAAACAAATCCGGTACCCCTTATGGCTTCTCTTCTCCTTCTTATGCCTTATCATCTTTTTTTCCTTCAAATAAGGCTTTTTGCACATCTTCATATCTTTCAAAGCTTCATATTGATATCATCTCATTTTCACAAGAAGCTTTTTAGCCAAATAATGCATATATATATTTTTATCATCAAAATCAATAATGAATATTTAGCTAACAAATACTTATTGCAAAAAGAAAGATGTAATTTTAGGAAAAGAGTACTTTTCAATTAAAAAAGATAATCGAAACAAGCCCTTAGATTGGTTTTGTGAATGAATTTTTTAAAATGTTTTGAAAGTAGCAGTTATTTGTTGTTTCTAATTTTTTATCCTGTTTAATAGAAGTTTCATTAAATATTATGTAATACTCAAGTATAGTTGTAAGTTGTAACATAATAAATTAGTAAATAGTTTTTTTTTAATTTTTCTATAATACTTATTGTACTATTATCCTTTTCTTTTTCAATGGTTTTATTTAGAATTAGTAATTATGTGTCATTTATAATTTCTTTTTTCTTTGTCTTTCTCTTTATTTGATCACGTGATTGTATTGACCAACTATTTTGTCAATTAACAAGTTTTTTATTTTGTACCTCATCCTTTGGGGGAGCATTCAATTTAACTTTGTATTGTCGCTTACATTATTAAGCTATGATACATTCAAAGAGTTTCAAGTTTTATCTGTAATTTAACTTCACACGTATTTAAGAGACACAAAATTACTCTCTTAATTTTCCACACGCCCAAACATAACAACACAAGAAAATGCTTGTCCCCCAAATCAAACCATGTTAATTTGAGTATTTTCTTTGTTAATATGTGAAAGGCATTGTTCGACAACAGTGTTTCAACTAGTGTTTAGTGTTTTAACTTGGTCAAACCACTATCTCCTCCTATTTTTATTGTTCGGTAAAGTAGTGTTTAGGTAGTATTTTTGGTTAAAATAGTGTTTGAAGTAGTATTTCTGAAACGTTAATATTTTTAACGTTTCAAGTAATGGATAGTATTTCATTTTTTATTTTGACAATTTTACCCTCTCTTCATTATCTTTTGGTAATTCTACCTACTATACAATCTCTTTCTACGTTTTTATATTTTCTTTCACAAGTATAAATTTAAAATAACATAAAAAGCAATTTTAAATCCTATCTATATCAAAATATACTAAAAAATGTAAGTCTTATTCATCCATTTATTATTTTTCTTGACAAAATAAATGTTTGATCAATTAAAAAATATTTCTACAAGAATAACATTTATTGTAATATTAATAAAATTTATTTATCAAAAGTAATTTTATTATACTTTAATAATCAAATGTTATTACAAGAAACATGTATCTAATTATGAAATAAATTATCTCATTTCAATAATAGTAATAATAATTATATTTATCATAAAATAGTAATATAATAACATAATACCAATATTTTTTTATGTCATTTTATATTCATTAACTAATTTAACAGCTAATTTTATTGAACACATATTATTCAATCAGCTAATCAAACAGCTATCCGCTAACAGCTAAAATACAACAACTATCAGCTACTCAAACCACTATCTGTTACTTAAATAGCTATCAGTTACATTAACAGCTAATTATGTCGAACGGGTCCTAAATTAAAACAAATCGGACTAATTATACCGAATTTTATTATTGTTATAACATTATTAAAAAAGTTATTAATATGTTCATTTGGGTCGAAATATTGAATTTTCATAACATCTTTAAAAAATGACACGAAAAGTCTCTTAAGAACACCATAAAGGCTTTTAGAGTCTATTTGGCCTAACCTTTAGACACTTAAAAATATTTTTTGTCAGTTTAAAAATTAAAGCTAACCTGTTGTCCATTTTTTTAAATTATTTTTACATAAAAATCAAAACTAAAAAAAGGTTGAAAAACCACAAGTTCTATATTGGAGCTTTTTGAAAATTTGCTTTTACATCGTATTAGAAATTATTTTTTCTTGTTTTTTCAAAAATACTATTCCATAATTTGAATTTTGTTATTACCCTTGGAACAGTTAAACGTTCAACTCCAAAAATATCAACTAGTGGCTTTTAACCAACATCACTTTTAACCAAAGCTTTGCTACTAAAAATTCTATGATTCAACAGTTAAAATCTTACAGTAAAGCCAAATAAAGCCTTAGTTTGAATTTTGGAAAACGTACTCGTCTAAGGATTTGTTTACTTCATGGATCTCCACCTATAAGAATTAATCTTCTCTCTCTCTTTTTTTTTTTTTTTAACTTTGAGTTAGGTTATTCTAAGTTATATTGAACTTGAGGCTAATCTTACTAGGCCAGAAGCGGTTAAGGAAAAACCTTGACAAAAAGTGTATTTTTTTAGATTCAAACTTGTGTCTTTCTCCTTAATGGATTAAGACTATTACTAGTTCAACCAATAACTTATTAGTATATAAATTTATCTTAAATGAAGCAATTTAGAATACCATAATCCAAATAAAATAAAATAACCAAAAAGGTCGGACGTAGATTCGTCGAGGAACCAACATCAGAATCCCAACAGAAAGAAAGAGAAAAGAAAGAAAGGAAAAAGAGGGAGAGAGAAAGAGAATCGCAGTTTGATCACAAATTACTTTGCAGTGTGTGTGAGAGGGAGGAGAAGGCGGGCGCGGGGGGGGCGGGTCACAAGGGACAAGTGTTGTGAGCTCACACAGACTCTCTGAGGCGTGAGCAAATGGGTACGAATACATGACATTATCCAGCAGCACAAAGCCATCCGCCAGAAGCCCAAAAACGACACCTTTTGAGTCAACGCTTCTTATTGGCTTATATGCATGCAGCTCTCTCTCTCTCTCTCACACTCTCACACACACACACACACAACATAAAGAGAGAAACCATTTTGGAAACTGACGAGCCCAGAAGTAAAAACGCCTTGGGATGGGATGGTTTTTTGTCCGGTCAGCCAGTCAAATTTGGGTTCGTTTTCCTTTTTCTTTTGTTTGTTGCAATGAGTGGTCTATTTCCCTTTCTGTACAAACACTTTCTGTACAAGCACTGCTGCAGATCATGACTTTACAGACCTCAACGTTTTCACTTGTGATATGATAAAGATGCTCTCTCACGCTTGCCTCATTTTCACTTTTTCCTTTTCTTTTTTTTTTTTTTTTGTTTCCAAACACAAATTTGGATTCATAACGTTATAAGGAGGATTCGGTCGACCCGACCATGACTCATATTAAGAGGCCTAGGAGGAGTATTACTTTTCAATCCAATTTATTTTTGCGATTTTTTCAGAAACAATTTTAAGTGCATATGGTTGTTGTCAATAATAAAAAATTGCAGATTAATGACGGAAGAATTTGTTATCCAACCATTTTTATTCATATAAAGATCTGGCAATCGTGTCTAAAATGAATGGACCTTTATTAGGTACAAGTTAATTTTTTATTACTACAGTTAAAATGCAGCCTGTGAGAAAATAGTCAAGTTCAATAATCAAGGGAATTATCCCGTTAAACTGCAAAAGGCCAGGCCACGTGTTTCGTTTTCCATGTCAGAATCATTTAACGCAGTAAGATGATGACTTATAGTCCGTCAAAAACATCGTTTCTTATGATTATATCTGTGTTCTATTTACTCTCACCGGGATAATATTTCAGGCAGTCTCATAGTTTGTTAATTGATGACATCAAATGAAGAACACAGAGAGATTGTGATTAATGCTACCTAAATATAAAAATGAGTCAATCACCCTAACCGCGCCTACAACACTTTTAAGTTTATTAAACACTTGAAAATCATTGCAAAAAAGTTCAAAATCATTGCATGAATTTTTTGTACAAAGATTTTTTTTTTTACCATTGTAACGGAGTACCATTGTGGTCTATTCTATACGACAATGATTTTTTTACAAATAAGTAGATCAGTTTTCAAATGGAATAAGTTCCTTTAGAAAAATAATAACTTATTCCTCTGAATTGCTAAGAAAATGAAAACGAACGTATCATTTTGAGATAATATAAGGCCCATTTGAATTGACTTTTCTTCATGAAAATGACTTTTAAAAAGAATACATGTTTTTGTAATAAGTACTTGGATTGATTTCGAAAAGACCAAAACTCTGAAAAAGCTTGATTTTAGCTTTTTTAAGAAGTCAGAAATTTTAATTTCTAAAAGAAATACTTTTTTTTTAAAAAAAAATTATCAAGAAAGGTACTTTTGAAAAAATCAATCTAAATGAGCACTGAATGACTGATTAACTCCACCAACAACATACTGATCTTTCATTAGTAATTAGTAATTGATGAAGATTAAAAAGTAATGAACATGATTAAGGATTCACCTTAACTGGAGATAGAAAATTAAATATTTTGAATTTTATAGACATGCATGAACGTAACCAGAAAATAGAAGTACTTTTTTTTTTTTTTGGGTCAAAGGAATTCACTATTCGCTTGTGAAAGATTTTACAGTAACTCACCCCAATTGGGGGTAGTCACGGTTCAGAAGTTCAGCAAGTTTTGGAGGTATATTAATTATTAGAGACCTAATCCAAGGATAAATAAAGTTTTACCTCAATTAACTAATTTTGTGTTGGTTTAGTAATTAAGAGAACATATGTTTTTTTATTTGTGAGGTAGAAACAAAAGAAACTTAAATTAGGGTCTAGGTTTATAATCTTGGCGTGGATTTAATGTGATCCTAATAAGTAAGATACATTCTCGTCACAATTTTTGGGGGAGGAGAAAGGGAAAAAAAAAAGAAGAAGGAAAAACTCAAGTCAATTGATCAACTACGGCATTATCTGTAGGATTTTGAAGGATAATGGAATTTAATGTATAAAAATCTTATACGTATTTACAAATAATAACATATACGTATCCACGTGCGTGTGTGTATATATAAAACAGTGAGCTTTCTATTATGATACAACAAATATTGCTCAGGGTGTGTTATCAAACTTTGTAATTTTTTTTCACTCGACTTGAGGGGTAAATACATAATTTTTTTTTACATCGGAGCTCATAACACTAAAATTTTAGCGTCAATAGGAACTACAACCTGCACTCTCCAGTTGTGGCATCGTCTATGATTTATGTATATAAGTATTTAATTTGAAGAAGACATTTCTTATTCACCATGAATTTAATGTCAGAGACACATAAACAGGGACGGACCCAAGATGAAATATTTGAATGGGCCAAATTTAAAGTCATAAAATTTAAAAGTGCAAAAATTACATATTTATTGCTAAAATAGTCTCAAATTAACTGTAACATTATACTATAGAGCACATTTTTCTTTCAAATCACAAAAATCATTTATAAATGCATATTAAATTTTAAAAAATAATAAACAATTACATAATATAAAAAATATAGGCATACGATTCAAATAAGTATACAATTATATAAATGCCAAACTAAAAATAAATTTAATCAGTGTCTTAAAGGTAATATTATTTGATTTTATTTAGAAGGAAATCGAAAACTACGAGTCTACAAATACAACTGGAACAATCTTAAATATTAAACTAAATACTAATTTTTAAATCATATAAGAAGTTAGAAATTTTAACTTATAGAAGAAATTTTTCTAATGGTGTTCCAATAAAATTTTAATTTTTCAAACAAATATTTTTTTCAAAGAGCATTTTTTTTTAAAGATTATAAAAAAACACTTTCGATAAAAGCCAATCTAAAGGAGCCTTATGTCTTGGATTTGAATGACTACATATATACAATTTTTCTAATGGTGTAATGTTATTCTAGTTAAGATTTAATTGAGTAATAAATGTTGTATATCAATAAAAATATTACCCCGAACATTAACGAGTCTAACATTATACTCATTACAATATATATATATATATATATATATATATTAAACTTGAAAATTTCTCAAAAAATAGATTGCGTTCTTGATTAATTACCTTCATTTGTGAACACATAATTGTTGAAGAATGCAAGACATCGCAGCTACAAATCCCTGTAGTTGGTCAATTATCTTCTCGGCCTCCCAAGAACAATCTCAATAAAGGGATGGAATCTGTATAATTGATTAATTATAAATTGCAAAGCTTTTAAAATCTGACTTCTGTGAGATAAGAATGTAGAAGATAGAATATTAAAGGTTAATTGTAATTTATAAAGATATTAATTTAGAAAAATTAAATTAAATTACCATCTATTAAATTAAATTTCCAATATAACAAATATTACCATCTACATAAGTTTCCAATTAAACAGATATTACCGTCTACGTTGTACTTTCCTCAAAAAAAAAATTTTTTTTTTTTGGAGAGAAGGGGCTTGTACTTTAGTTATTTATAAAATAAAGTTATTTCACAAGCAGGGGGTACCATGTAGGTGGTTCCGTCCCTACACATAAAGAGAGAGATTAATAAAGCACTATAGGTACAAAGTTTCATGTCAATTAGTACTCCAAATATATTGAGTAAAAAGAAAAAAGAAAAATACTCGCACACACACAAGGGGTAGGGATTGAAACTGTGAAGTACTTTATCTTAGGTGTAATAATAATGTCAGTCATATATTTTATCGAACTCTTATTTAAGCTCGACCGAGCTCGCCCTTCGGTTGAATAGTTTATGAGTTTCTTGAGTGATTGTAAACAGTCTCCTCATTCTTGTAATTCCAATTTGATAATTATGTCTAGAGGAATGGACCTCTAAGAACAAGTTAATTTTTTTATTACTACCGGCAGAATACACTCTTACGAGACAAAAGAAAACTAATGCAGCTTGTGAAGAAACAGTCTAAGTACTATTTACTCTCACTTAAATAATATTTGTGGGGATCTCATAATTTGTTAATTGATGACGTCAAATGGAGAACACAGAGAGTTTGTGATTAATGCTAGCTTAGTACGAGAGCCGATCACTCTAACAGCGCCTATAGTACTTTTAGTTTATCGAACACTCAGAAAATCATTGCAAGTACTTTTATGCAATGATTTTTTCACCATCACCGGATCGAACGGCTTTTAACAAATAAATAGAACAGGTTTCATATGGAATAAGTTTTATATATATATATATATATATATATATATATATATGTATATATGTATCTTATTCCTATGGATTGCTAAATGCAACACTATAAGCATCATTTTCAGTTAAAATAGGGCCCATTTGAATTGACTCTTTTTCAAACAAAAGATTTTCTTTAATAAATACTTGGATAGTTGGATTTTTTTTTAAAAAAAAAATTAAAACTCTAAAAAACTTGATTTCAGATATTTTAATTTATCAAAAAAATACTTTTTTTTTCCAACAAAGTTCTGCTAGTCTTGGTGGTATATTGACTGTTAGAGACCTAATCCAAAGAGTAAGAACTTCATACCAAGCATTGCTTATGGAATTAATTGTTAGACTTTTCCTTGCTTCATATGATCCTTCTGTACATTAATTAATATTTAGCTCAGAAAATATCGATATATGATCTTACTTAATATTTAGCTCACAAAAACAATCACATACATTCTCTTTTATTATATGTGACTGCTTTTGAAATGATGAGAGAGATTCATATTTTTTTTTCTCTTTAAGGGAGGCCAAACTCTGATTAAATATTACATACAATCAATGAAAATCGATTCCAAAACCACTTACCACTTAGGGTGAGAAATGTATCACTAAATCACTAGTTGATGGTAGAGATTCATATTTACAACCAACTATTTTAGATTCAAGTTTGTACGTACTTGGAGAAAAGACAAGTCGTATTCACCTTGAATCTATTTAATGTCAGTCACGCGCACAATGAGATAAACAAAGCAGTATATGTACCCAGCTTCATGTCAATTAACGCTCCGAATACATGAAAAATTAAAAAACACACAGGGAGTAGGGACTGAAAATTGTTCAGTGTACCTTGTCATGTAATAATAGTGGTAGTTCGTAGTACGTCGGAAAGCATGTGTAGACCTCAAAATAATAAGGGCCAAGGTCAATTAGGGAGACGATGAGATATAAGTTTCGCCGTCAATAGGAAAATTACCAACTAAAACTCCTAAATGACCGCTCAATAATAAAGGAGGTAGGAGTACGGAGACAGCCAATACCAACTTATCCGACTGTTACTGAGAAGTTAAATATCAAATGGACCTCTCCAAAACGTAATTTTAATGTGGCCGATTTTCCTTCTTTTGCAATTAGTTTTATTACAGTATCCCGCTGCTCTAGCTAATTGTCCTCCTTTTCAAGTGTGATTTCTACAGCTATCTTGTTTCGACTTCACTCCAGTAACTAGTCCTGCCTTTGGCATCCCCCTCTTTACTGTTGTCTCTTTTCTTAGATCATTGTTAATGTAATTGACTTTGCTTTTCTTTAAGAAAAAAAAAAAAAATCGCGTGATTGCGTGATAAGTTTTGTTTATTTCTCCCTCTTTATTGATCTTCGTTTCTTCTTAATAAGTGAATAAATCATCTACCTCCTCTGTATCACGGAAACTCTCTTTTAATGTCTCTTGCATTCTGCATTTAATATGTACTGACAAGAAATCTTGTAATTTTTTTAATGAACATTTATTAATATACTGACAAAAGTCTAGTACTTCTTTTTAATGTATATTTTAACTGAAGTTTTGAGTGAATGACTTAAAAGAATGTTTAACTTTGTTTATTTGATACTTATAAGCACTTAAATATTAAAAAAAATGTGAAATGGTATTTTTTTTTAAGTGCTTAGGTCCTTATAAGCACATAAAATAAGCAAAGCCAAACACCCACTTAAATAAAACTGAAGTAAAACAAAGTTTCTTCTAGAGCAAAAAATAGTTAAGTAATCAAAATTAGAACTGGGATAATAATAGTTAAGTAATCAAAATTAGAACTGGGATAATAATTTAGTGTCGTGTGAAATAATTTGCCCTTAAATATAATACATAAATTCCAAAATTTCATGCCAAATACATCAACTTTTTAACTTTACTTACATCTGACAATCTATACTTTTAAGATAAATGTTATTTTGAAAAGTCAATTATCTAAAAAGATAGAAATATATTCTACTTATAACGATTCAGTTGTGAGGTTCGGATAAAATGAATGTTGTATTGAAGTGGGAATATTATATCTTTTTATTAGCTAATTTTTCTTTGACAAAAATATAAAAATGTACATTGTTCTAGCATTGACTATAGACTTGTTTGGATTGGTTCTTTTTAGAAGCATTTGTTCTAGCATTGATTATAGACTTGTTTGGATTGGTTCTTTTTAGAAGTATTTCTTTAAAAACTTTTTAAAATATATTTTTTGAAAAGTTAAAAATTCTGACTTTTGAAAAAAACTATTTTTCAACTTTTTGTTTTTAGGGTTTCAACTTTTTTTTTAAAACTAAACCAAATAATTATTACTAAAATAAAATATTTTTTTCTAAAAAAAAACTAATTTTCTTTTAAAGAACTAATCGAAACAAGCCCTATATATGACATGGAATTATTCACTACCATACTAATCTACCAATGATTTTAGTCGAGTTTGTGTGATCATTGTAATCCAAATGTTGTTTCACGACTAACCTAACCAAAAAAAAATTTGTTGTTTTCAAGCCAGAAACCCAAAAAAGACAATATTGTTTTTTTGGATCGCTAAGTAATGCTTTGTTTGTCATTGGCTTATTTTTAAGATTTTCTTTATATAAAAAATTATGGCTTTATTTGAATTTTTATAAGATGTTTGTGATAAGATATTTCATTTATAATTGTAAAAAATAAGACAAGGGTGGATTATTTATATCTTATACGAAAAAGATATGGTTTGTTTTGAGTTTTTATATAATGCTTGTAATAAAATGTCTTATATATTATAAGAAAAAAAGAATTGTATCTTTCGCATCAATTAAAAATAATCTTATAATAAGCTAATTCCAAACGTAGCATAAGAAAGAGTTAAGGGCTCATTTGGTAACGCTGTCAAAAGTTTGATAAACAGAAAACTGTCAACAACTGAAAACAAAAAATTTAGTTGAATTGCAAAATCTACAAATAAAAACTAAAATCCTATTTGGTTGCCCATAGTTCACAAACTGTTTGGCTGGAGCAGCTTGAGAGAGAATGATGCGGTTGGATAGAAGATAATTTTTCTCATTAGGGTTTTTGGATTCTATCCAAATGTTTAAAAGACGAGAAAAAAATTTACAAACAGTTTGGCTGGAGCAGCTGGAGAGAGAACGGTGCAGCTGTTTAAAAGAGGAACAAAACGTGGTAGCAATAGCTTGCAAGAGCAGAATAGCAGTGCGGCTGGAGAGAATATAATTTTTACCATTAGGGTTTTTGGGTTCTCTCCAGAGGTTTAAAAGACCGAAAAGAAAAAAGTATAGTTTACAAACTTGGAGAGAGAACGGCGCAGGGAGATAAGATAATTTTTACTGTTAGGATCTTTAGGTTTTATTCGAAGGTTTAGGAAAAGGAGGGGAAATGTAATAGCAATAGCTTGCAAGAATCAAACGGTGAACCTCGTTAAAATGAGATTAGTCATCGCACCATCATTCTTTTTTTCTTTTTGGGTCTCGCACCATTGTTCCAACAACCCATTTTCTTAACCAAAGAAACGACTTTTTTCTATTTATTTGAGTTGTTCAAAACTTGTTGCTTGTTTTTCTTTTCATAAAAAAGCTAACTAGGAATAAACATGTTTTTTCTACTTGTTTTTGTAAAACATTTAACGGAAACAGAAAACAAGCAATAGAAGCGTTACTAAATGAGCCCTAAACGTGTTTTTTCTACTTGTTTTCGTAAAACATTCAACGGTAACAGAAAAAAAGCAATACAAATGTTACTAAACGAGCCCTAAGGTTGTTCGAGTGTTGTGTTTTTCTATAACTTAATTGGGCTAGATAGATGCTTGCCCAACCCATTACCTCCACCGCTTACAACACTACCTTGTACTTCGACGAACCACTTTGGCCCAGCCTCTAGACCTATGTCTAACGTGGATCGACCTTGGACTTAGAGGGTGTTTGGTTTGGCTTTTTTTTCTTATCAAACCTGTTTAAAGCTTAATTTAAGCTAATAAAAGTATTTGTTTTAATTAAAAGAGTGTTTTTTAAGTGGCTTTAAATAGAAAATAAAAAACTTTCCAACTCCAGCTTTTGTTTTTTATTGCTTTGAGCACTTTGAAAAAAAGTAAGTTTGACCAAATCATTTACTATCTTATCTTTATTTTTTTATTTTTATTACTAAAATATCTTTACTCTTTGATCTTATACTTATCTTTTTAAATTATATTTTAATGTCTTTAGTAGTTATTTTAACCATATAACTTATTTTTCAACCCACTTTAATCAAACATGTAAATACTTATTTTTATAGATATAACTTTTACTCAAACACGTAATTACTTAAAAGCAATAATAACAAAAAGTCGCTTAAAGCCAAAAGTGCTTTAAATAGCTTTTTGATAAGCCAATCCAAACATTCTCTTAGCATCAAGCCGAAGGCTAGACGGCCCAACTAGAGCATAAGTGAATAACATTTTGGAATTATTTGACATCATTGTTATGAAAATAAATACTCTTTGGTTGATGTATTGAAAACCTCTTAGCATCAAGCCGAAGGCTAGACGCCAACTAGAGCATAAGTGAATAACATTTTGGAATTATTTGACATCATTTTTATGAAAATAAATACTCTTTGGTTGATGTATTGAAAACTAGAGTACTAATGTATAAAAAGTAAGCAATCACCTTTAGTGCAGTGTTGGGAAAAAAAAATTTATGTTTTGATTTATTTATTTTACGAGTTTTTGTCAAGTGGAAAGAAAAAGTCACGTTCATGCCTATTTGGTTGTACTCTATTTAGGTGCTTATAAATATCCAAAAAAAATAAAAAACTCCAATTAACTTTTTATAAAGTGTTATTACAAGCGCTCAAAATAAGGACAGCCAAACTCCCTCTTAGACCATAAGATGCACTACTGGGATATTCAAAAACAAGAAAAGAAAAAAAGAATCAACTTGATAGTGATCGAGCAACATTGTGCCAGCTGAACCCATTCCTAGCCAATGTATGGCCAAGCTCAAATCGGGCATCAAAGGTTCGAGGTGAGGCTGGTAATTTAATAATTATTCTTTTTCCTGTTCCTCCTCTTTGCAGTGGAGAAATGGATAGAACTCAAAATTGCAATAAACCAATTAGCGCGCGCGCGCGCACATACACACACACACACAAAAAAAAAAATTACCTGCTAAAATACTATCTCTCAGTTCACTTTCCTAGAAGATTTGATGGAGAGGAGAAGAAATAGACAAATAAGTAAACATAATTCCATCCATTGGTGACAACTATATATGCTGCGCCATCTAAATTACCATATAAATTTTGTGCTACAACAAAAACATGGCGGAAGGGAAAGTTCTGGCACCAAGCTATACGCTAGTTCCAATCGCATCATCTGATCATGGATTGCATCTACCTATGCATAAACTTCTCATAAAATGAAGGGTGAATAGCACAACAATCCCCTGTAGTTTGATTAACGTGCAAAACACCCCCTTGTGATTAAGAAATTAATAGATTACTCCCTCATATTTTTGACATAGTGCACGCGTCCGCTTAAAACTAATAGCCGTTAGTTTTTTGACAGATTTTAAGAAATCTCAATTTTGCCCTAATTTAATCCAATTAAAAGGTCTATTTTGCCATTATTTTATTTAAAAATTAAAAATTAAACTGAAAAGAAAAATTAGTCATCAGCACCACCCCCACCTGCACCCCCCCATCCCCAGCCACCCCTACCACCAATACCCAAATCCCCAACCTAACCACCCCCGCCCCCACTAATCAGCAGACCGACTTCCCCATTTTTATCATCACAAAAAACCTCCATTAAACACCTCGTCAACATTAACATCACAATTTCACTCGTCATCCGCTTTAATCCATGATTTTGGTCATCAACACTATGTTTTTGTGTGTGTGCGTGTTTCTACGGGCGCGTGTATGTTCGTGCGTATGAGGGTGGAGAGGAATGGGGGTTTGTGCGGTAGGTGGTGGCGGGGATGGGGGTGGTGCTGCTTGCCATTTTTCTTTTTTAATTTTTATTTTTTTTATTCTTTAAATAAAATAAGAACAGAAAGCCCATTTAATACATTTATCATGAAAAAAAAAGACAGCATCTCACAAGCCGCATGTGTATCTCAAATTTCATTATCTTCGACAAAAAAATTAACGGAGGGAATCTATATTCACTCTCGTTAAAACTATAAAGGTTGTCTTAGCTAATTTCCCAACTACAAGAGGTGTTATGCACATTAGGCAAACCACAAAAGGGTATTGTGCTATTCAGCCTAAAATGAATATGAATCATTGTATATTCGCACTAAAATCTGAGATTTAGATAAACTTTGCCAAGAAAGATGCATCATAACCAACTTGGCTTTCACATCTACCAGAAGCATCAAAATGGACCTCTCTTTCTTTTGAAACAGATGTTACAATAGTTAAGAAAACAATGACATGAAGGCTCGGACAACATTAGGCCCACACCTCAGGCAATATGCTCGGCAAGACTAAGAATCTTGACATGTTTTTTCTTCCTCAGCTCATGTGGAACTGGACCAAACACTCTGGTTCCAATTGGCTCACCCTGTTTGTTGATAAGTACCACAGCATTGTCATCAAACTTCACTTCACTTCCATCGCAGCGGCCTCTCTGCATTGCTGCACGAACAACAACACCATAAACAACTTGTCCTTTCTTCACTTTGCCACCAGGTTGCGCTTCCTTTACAGATGCAATTATGATGTCACCCAATCTTGCCCCTTTCTTCCCCTTCAATGCTTGGATGCACATCACTCTTTTTGCTCCTGAGTTATCCACTACTTTTAGATTCGTCCTCATTTGGATGAAAGTCCTCAGTTGCTGCAACCTCAAGGCCACCATATATAAGTGCATATTTTCATATATTCACATAATTCTTGGGACATTAGGAGCCAGTGATTTGCGACAGGTCTAACCCAAAAACATGCATCTATTGCTGACATCAGATAACTAAACAAACTAACAAATCCGGAGATGGTAAACAAGATGTCATCTGCTTTATGTCATGTCATCTGTCCAAATGGGAATCATAATGAAAATGCAAGCTCTCGGTCTCGTGGTGACTTTTCAACTATCTCAACTCCAACTTATGTCAAAACCAAAGTGTAACATCCACATCCTACTAACGTAATTTCACAAGAATTTAGTTTTAGTGAACTAGGTAATTTTCATTACACAACTTCCTAATTGCACATTGGCCTTCTTAAGAACAACTTATGAGAAACAAAACTTCTTAAACAACTTATGAGAACATAGCTTCTTAACTTCCCCTCAGAAACAGGAAAAAGGAAAAAGGAGAGGAGGGCAGTGAGTGATCAGAAGCATGATAAGTGACACCACTTATCAAGTGAATTTAGTCCTCAATTTGATGTCTTTCAGAGTAATACCTTGCAGTGTGCATATTGGACTTTGAACTGCTGAGTAACAAAAAAGACACCTATTTTATTCCAATACATAATAAGAATCGACCTTCTGGAAAATATCTCCCTTGACTTGGGAAAATATTCCATCAATGATTGTTGAGATGTTCCCCCTCACATAGAGATCAGACTTGGAGTCAATATCTTTCTATATGTTTACTAGTTATTTTGGTGAACACTTTACTCCAGTTACTAAACCTACTACTTGTTACCCTACTCTTGTGTTTGCCATTATGAAGAAATGGTATGCAAGACAGAAGAATGTTAAGAATGCATTTTTGCATGGTTATCTTACAGAGACAGTTTTCCCGCTGTTTTATGCGTCCAAATTTTCCAATCCTCTTTAAAAGCCTGAAAAGGATTTTCCTAATAGTTGTAAGAGTGAACTACAAAGGGACTGGAGCAGAGGTTTCTCTCTAGCATAAAGACACAACTATGTTTTCTTTAGCAAATGATGGTTCAAGTTCATCAGGCAAGGTGCAGCAGTTCATGCAAAATCGGGCTGCTATGCAAGGTGATGGCTGGATTTAAAAGTGTAAAGGCAAACTAACCTGAGACCAGATATCATTGCACACCATCTCATCCAAGGTTTTCACTAAGCCAAGAGAATTGTTGGTGAGGCCACCTAACAAGGATCGCCCCGCTATTATGTTCCTCGCACATTAAGTGTAACCATTAGTCAATCCCATGCACGCACAAAGATGGATAGATTTATTCATCTATGTGCAGATTCATGCACGCACGCACACATTGGTGCATACTATATATCAGGTGCGTAGAACCTTGTGATGTTCATTTGATGTTGATTGATAAGAAAAATATATCAGAGATAAGAATAAAAATGATTCCATATTGAACAAACTTCGCCAAAAACAGGCAGGTACAATCAAGAAAAGCCAACACTTACAGCAAGACTTAGAAATCTGTTCGAGGCAATACAGTGACTTACTGGGGAAAGTGGCTAAGTTCAGTGAACTGCTTAGTTCAGGCAAAATGAGATTCTTGTACTTGATGAGCTTGTTCAAACAAACAAATCCACTGCCGCGGTGCAGCATGGAATTTGCTATAAAAGCTCTATCTTACGTGAGCTCTATCTTATGGTGTCATCCACCAATTTTCACAGCATACATCTATTCAATATCCTCTAGATATAAAAAAAATACTATAATTTGGTAGTTTCATTAATTTGTGCAAAATTCTCAAAAAAAATATATTTTCTAGTGGTAAGTAAAAAAATTAATTACTTCACTCCTGACTTAAATAAGAAAATAAATTTTATTAGGGGCCTATTTGGATGGCTTTTTTCCACAAAAATCACTTTTTCAATGAAAAGAGAATAAATAAAACATCTTTTTTTTCAATAGATGTTTGAATTGAGTTCTAGGAAAAGCTAAAACCCTTTAAAAAGTTCAAATTGGGCTTCTTTCTGCAAAAGTTGTACAACAAAGTGTTTTTTAATAAACTAACCCAAAAAGGTCGTAGAGCCAAAATATTAACCACATTACATATGTTACTTTCCACTCTATGAAATCAAGTAACAACATCAAAGGAGCACATCATCACCCATATGGTTTCATATAGGATCGCTATCCCCATGAATAACAAGAGGAAAATGATAGTTTCGGTGAACTGTTAGAGCAATGATATGAATGTGTGTCATTAGCCATTCACGTAAGCATACTATTTGTCTTTTAGGAATAATGAGAAATAAAGATCTTTAACTAATTCAACAGAAAAAGGGCCAACTATCTGGTGTCCTGGACTTTCTAAATGTCAACATGATGTTCAAGAGCAAGACGTCCTCTCAAAGTTAAACAAAGTTAAAACCAACACGCGCAACTAATGATTCCTCAAAAAGACTCTGTTTTCCAAAATGCCAAAATAGCAGCAAAAGCTCCAAACCAGCAATTACACTGCATGCTTCCATATATCATAGGCAAAGCACTGATCTTTGCCTCCTTTACACTTGTTGTAAACGGGCACAACACAAAGTTAAACTAGGTGTTATCAGTTCAGCAAAATGAACAAAGTTAACACAATACAGAAAACAATCTTCAATCTTCGCCTACACTCTTTTTTCAATACTGAATTGCATCAGGAGACAGATATCCCGGAAAACAAATCCCATGAAGATGGATTACTCAATTTTTGTTGTTCTAAAAACACCAAGTCTGAAAGTTTAAGGATTAATTCACATTCCTTTAATTACGAAAGCTAATAGCATAGCTAGCATGTCGATTTCCTTTTGTCTAATGTATTATCCCAATTCATTGATTTTCATATTATCTCTGTTTCAACCACAACTGACCTAATTCCAATTACCTATATAACGAATCGTGGACCTAAATTCCACGAATCCAAACATTCATCTGAAAAAAAAAATAAGGCGAATAGAAAATAAAAGAGTCTCGTGTAAAGTAGACAACACAACACACAGATTTTCGTAAACGCACTTAAACTAAACTATGCCTTACAACCATTACTATAAACCAAACTTGAACCAAACAATACCCAAATTTCAAAAAATTGGAATTGAATATATAGACAAGAAAAACCAGAAAAGAAATAATGAAACAAACTGAAATGGAATGGAGAAAATTAATAAATAATCTGGAAAAGCATATAGATTTTATTACGGCGCAAACTAATTAGCTGGAATATAACTTACCACGAAAAAATCTTGAAGCAGAAGATGTAGCCATATTTGGTACCTTGCTGGAGAGAGAGAGAGATTGAAAAACCCTGTGAAGCAAAGGGGGTTTAATAATAGGAGGGCCAAATTTTGGGTCTGACCCGAAGCAGTAAATGGATCTCTTATCTGATTTTTCACTGCACTCTTTCTCTTTTATAGTAACTTGTATTTGTTGTCGTGTTGAATGGGGGCTTTTGTTTCTTTTTGTGCAATTGAAGTTGTTCCTATTCCTACACAAATATTAAAAAATTATAGATCTTCTTTCTCTAATTTATGTTTTTCTTTATTTGAAATTTCTTTTTAAACCTGTTTCCGATACAAAGTCAAATCATTGCTCCTCAATAAAATGATTTATGTTTTTTTTTTCTTTTTGCATATGTGTATTTCAAAAGAAACAAAGTTGGAAGTTATTTAACTACTAGTTAGTAGAAATATTCTTGTTGTTATTGCTTTGAATTATATTCCACAAAAAGTGGATCCGAGTCTAATAGTTCTGAGTAAATTAAATTCTTGCATTAAGATACGAAGGCTTTTTATTCCACAATAACGAAAAAATGAACAAAATTCTTTTCTTAAGAACACATATAAAATTCATCACTACAAAAAGAATAATAGTAACGCGGATCTCTCACTTCTCTTATCCTTTTTTAATTGAACAAAGCAAGGATTGAAGAAGATGATTCAAGTTCACGATATGCATACTTTCGAATTTTGTTCTTTCTTATTTGTAGGCCATAGTCGATTGATTTGCAACCGAAGGTGATTCAATATCTTTTTTTTTTTTTTATGGCTAATATCATTATTTTTTGCTTTAAGATAAAATTGGTACCCTAACTAGACCACACAAAGGGTCCAAATGCCAAATTTCTAGTGACTCTTTGATATTTAATAGACTCAGGGTTTTGAGAGAAAATTTCAGTCGTTAAAATAGATGAGTTACGCTTTTGTGATGCAGAAGCGAAGCTGTTCTTAAAATCTTGAGCTTAAAATACCGGGCTTGTGAGTGGACTTTCAACACCATGGCCCATATAGATTTAAATTTGGGTCAGATGGTGGGCCGAGAAACCATCCATCAACAAAAGTCGCATAGTAACCCAAACTTGAAAATCCTTTTCTTTTTTAATTTTCAATATTTCTCGACCATTAGAATATAACGTTCTGTTTTCATTATACTCTCCCATTCTTATATAATACAATATTTATTTTATGTGCGATAGATTTGACTGTTAACATATAAAGTTTCACAATACAAAGAAGAGGTAATTAAATTAAGTGAATAAATGACGGAAAGCATTATTGTTTAACGTCGCAAAAACAAATTTTTTGAAACAAAAAAGAAAGAAAAACTTAAAAGACAGTTATTTTCATGGGTCAGAAATCCAACCAAACAATTCAATGCGTAATCAACCGTCAAGATAATCATCAAAACCTTGTTGACTCGTATTCGTGCATTATTGCTGCTACTTTTTTTTTTTTTTTGAGAAGTACAGCAAATATCCCTTGACTTATCCGAATTTTTTTTGACCTTTGAGAATTGTTTAAACATGTCTTTGACAAATTTCAGGTAACAATCATGAAATGAAAATCTTGTAAATTACACAAGAGGGATTATTTTGACCGAAGAAGAATGAAAGCCGGCATGATGATTCCAGAGTTGTTTCTTTTCTTTGTCACGCACGAAAGGGCTAATGTGGTATTTCATATTTGCATGGATGACTATTATCATATACAATTATGGAAAGTCATGCGACTTCAGCCAATGTGACTAATAATACCAAACCCCCAAATATTTTACAAGGGTGGATTTTGTCATAATAATTCTCCAATATTGAAAAAATTGTATGAAGTAATTTTTTTGAATGCTATTTTTCATTTTCATTAATTACTTATAATTGATTTTAAGATTAAAAAAAATAGTAGAACTTTGTGTTTACTGTGCAGTGAATAAGCTAAGCTTAACACTATTCTCTTTTTTCTTATCTTATTTTGTTAGTGCAATCATCTAAAACTAAACACTATATCTTTTCTATCTTGTTTTGTTTAGGAATTCTTACAGGCTTCAGGGTGTCGTTTGATAGAGGATCTATTTTATCTGATTAATTATCTTTTTGTTACACTATGTATATAGAGTATTTCTCTTTGTATTCTTTTTTTGCATATTTTCTTAAATTGAGTTTTTTCTTTTTCTTTTGGGGGGGGGGGAGGGAATTTTCCACTACAGTTAGTCCTATACTCATCTCCTCATGATATCTTAATCTTGGCTTATTTTAATATTTCAATTTTGTTATTTTTAACATTTTGCATTAAATATATGACGTATATCTAATAATTTAGGCGGATAAAGATAAGATAATCGAGGCTATAGGACAAAAAAAAAAAAAAGATAAAATTTCATCGAACTGAGATAAGAACTAAAATACTTTCGGTTTTAAATCGTTTAACTTTAATCAATTATAAATGTTTGTTTTTTGGACAAGAATTATAAAATATTCAAATGGGAAAAATAAAATTTCCCTATTTTTTTTTCTTTTTTTTCTTTTGGATTTAGTAATCTAAGTATACCAAATCAAAAAGTGTGGATGCTTCACGAAGACCGTGACACGTGCTCTGTGTAGTCTGGTCATCGAGAAGTCAGCCCTGCTCCATTTGCCTTGATTCTTGATACGTCTCACGCCTGACTCCTCTCTCAGACCGGGACACGTGCCCTTGCTTCCACTCTCTCTCCCCCTCCCCAAACGCAAAAATATCTCCAATACATTCCGACAAAAAAAAAAAAAAAAATACAGACATTGCCATAAATAGATTTATGAGAAAGCTTAATACTTTAATTAATTATATAATAATATAAATAAATTATAATCGTTAAAAATAACTTTATAATATTATAAAAAATTGTTCAAATTTTTATGTCCAAAACTTAGAAGGCATTGGGGAGTGCTTATTTGTGACTTATAACTATAAAAGAGTAAAAAATATGTAAAAGAATATTTTTTTTAAATATTTATAAACATCCGAAAAAACAAAGCCAAACACTTTCTTAACCCACGTAGCCAACTTGGGGTTGGCTCTAATTATTAAAAGAGCGCTTTTAAATTGCATCGATGGTGTCAACAGCTTTTTCCCATCTTCCATTTCTTTTATCTTTTGTACTAATTTCTCTTCTTCTTCTTTTTTTTTTTTTTTAAATGTGTGTAGGCCTCAGCTATATTGTTTATAACAGTAGATTCTAGGATTCTAGGGTGTCATAATAATAATAAATAAACAAATGGGTAGGATTAGTTTATAATTGGTTTCTTTTTAACCGGCAAGTGATTTAGCCTTGAAATGGGAGAACACGCCCTAATTGAGTCGGAGCTGACGAAACTCTTATTTATATGCATGTTGGCAAACATTTCCATGATTTGGATAAGCATTTGTACATCATCATCCCCCAGTTGCCTTTTATCTCTCTTCCACATTTAGCCTTTTCTTCTCTTTGCTTCCCTAAAAGAATTCAACATCAGCAATACTAAAACTCTAATAGTTTGTCTTTTTTTTTAAAATATATTTAGAGATTTTGATTCATTCTTTATATTTTAAAAACTCTTATTGTTGTTCATTCTAATAATTTTTTTTTATTTTTAATCAAAACTCTTATTTCAAAGACTCTCTATTTTAGTTTCACAATAAACAATTTTTCTACCTCTACTTTTATATCTTTTCTTATTTCAGTTAAGCACATTTTTCTTTTATTTTTATGCTATCCATTTTGTGTTATTTTATATATATATATATATATATATATATTTTATTCATCAATTATTATTAATTATTAATTATATGTGGAGCAGAATAAAAAATTAGAAAAGGGCCCCTAAATTTTGAAGGGTAGATAGGAGGGTTTTTGGAGCTTAGTTCTCCACTTGTACTCCTAAATTTAAAATTGACAATCAAATAAGGGGCTAGTTGGAGAAGGTCTAACAACAAATAATTTTTTTGAAAACCCAAAGTGACTAAATCACAATCACATTTGAAGATGGTTACATCCGTCAATTTGAGACGGTTTAGAAGAGAAAACTCATTAAAATTGCTAGTGTAAGTGCAAAATTATGAACTAACTCAATTTGAAATAGTTTCACATGTCTGAAGTTAATAAAATAGATAGTTTTTATTAAGAATACATAATGTCCTCGAGTATGTATAATCGATCTCTATTATTAAAATGAATATTAGCTTAATTTGTTTTAATAAAGTAATGTAGATAAAATGTAATCCATGCTAGAATTCCCTTTTTTTTTGCTTTTTTTTTTTCATTTTGTAGAACTAGAACTAGAACTCCCTTTGTTCATCTTAATTTATTCCCCGCTTGTGAATTGGTATACTAGTTTAATTTTGCATGTCATAAGAAACTATACGTAGTGAATCTTTGATTCATTGAATATCCACATGACTAACATAATGAATTTTTGTCTTTCACAATTTATATATCATAAATGGTAGACCACCGCTGAGATGCTTACGGACTCTTGTGATGGAAATGACAAGAAGTGGTCCAAAGATGTTAGCAAAGTTTATACAACGTAACAGTACTTTTGATCTCCATCGCCCGCGTGCTGCTACACCAATTGACGATATGATCAGTTAACTCTCTTTCTCTCTCCGTGTGTGTGTATATATATATATATATATATATATATGTATCTTTCAATAGCACGTTGAAAAGAAAATTAAACTATGCTTAAACAACTAGTCAGTAATAAAGGTACTTTATAGATACCTAGCAATAAGAGATGGGACCGAATATAACTCATGACTAATTCAAGTTCTATGTCCTGTATGGGTATTATTGACTTAATTGGTACTTAGTATAAAAAATATACTGATACTCAAAATTTGTTAGTTGGTGGTCGAATTCCGTCAGTTATTTTCACGATTAGGTTCCAATAACTAGACTTCTCTTATCGCTGACTGCTGCACTTTTGAACTAATGGGGTCAAATGACCCCATTGAAAACTTTTTTAAAGAAAATGGTTATATATATAATATATGTTTTTGATATTTTTGCCACCACTAAAAATATATATATGAACTCACTTATATGACAAAGATAAAGAGAAAATGAACACGAATCTACGTGTTTTTTTAAGAAAAAAGAGTTAAATACACTATTAAGTTGCATCACTACAAGATTTTATGTCAATATTTGCATATTCTTTTTTACACTTGAAGTAAAATAATAACTTTTATTTTAGTTACAATTTTAAATACAAAAAAAAAAATCACTTTTTCAACCACAGCAATGATATTAAAACTTTTATATCTAATTTTTTTAAGATAGCAAAAAATTTACTACACTTACAAATGTAGCTAATATAAATTTGAAAATGCATTTGTTACATCTTAAAGTGTAACAAAGTTTGAACTTCATTTGGTCTATACTTAAATTAGCTACACTTCTAAATGTGACAAAAATTAACTACATTTCCAAACTTAACAAACATTAGTTAGATTTCCAAGTGTTGTACTAATTTTTTGTTACAACAAAAATTTTTATGCTTGAGTCAAATATAACTAGTTAATTTTGTTACGCTTCTAAATATAATTAAGAGCTACAATATGTGTTACTACTAGATTGAATTCTTGTAGTGCTTTTAGGATAAAAATTTTATATTGACCCCACTAAAAGAATTTTCTGACCGCGTCTCTAATCTTATCATGAAGGAGGGGGGAGGGGGAGAAGAAAACTAGCCAGTAATAAAGTTCTTGACCATTATAAATGAGCTGCATGTAATCTCTAGTTGCTCTGGGTTCGTGTGAGAATGAACTCTTCTTAAAAGTGTACTTTTATATAACTTTTGAAAAAAAATATATTTTTTGAGAAGTTTAAATTTTTATTCTTTTTTAAATTAAAATTAATTTTTTTTGAGAATTAATTTAAATACTTATTATGAAATAAAATTATATTTTTAAAAAAATCATTAAAACCATTTTTCACGAAATAATTGAAAGAAAAAAAAACACTATATCTGTGGCATGTGATTTGTGACATCAAAGGTGAAAAGAAAGGCTGGCGACACATCAAGTCAAAGTGTCAAACATGGATGTGCAAACAAAAGTTATAGTAGTGTCGCTTAACGTTCAATCACGTCGAACAGAAACATAAGCAACCGAGAGGACATTCTTCATGAGAAGGCCCTTAAATTTATACTAAGGGCGACAAATTTAGAACGTATAATTTTGTTCCAAGAAGACCTAACGTACTAAAGTTAATTAAACACACTACTTATTGAACTTGTATTAAAAAAAATCAACTAATTAAAATACAAAACATAAAAAAAATCTCTGTCCACACTTCTCCAAGTTGTCCATATATACTAGGGAAATATTTTTAGCACTAAACAATTCTCAATTTGTTGCATAATCTTCAGATAATGGTCTTGGAGTCCGCCAACTAGCTTCAAGAAGAAACCAAATTGGATAAACGTTAATGTCCAAATTTATTGAGATCTCAACTCATCTAAAAGTTTAAATTTGTAAAAAAGATATTGGCTTGTTTATTCATTGTGTTTAACATGGCCTTCACGTGCAGATGTAATTTACTTAGGGCTCTGCATGTGGACAATTTTAATATTTCTTAAATTAATGGCGATAATATCATATTGAGTTACCATCGGATATAGAAACTTAAATTTGCAGAAATGATATATGTTTGTTCATTTTTAATGCTTAACAAAATCAAAGCAACGTGTACAAGCAACTCAAAAGCTTGAATTAGAATTTTGTTATTATACATAAGTGATATGTGTCAACTTCAAGTTGTACAACTCTACTTAAAATTTTGTAGAATGAGCATTAACTTCAATATAGTATTGTTAAACATCACTATAATCATGATTAGGAAAGGTGATTATCCAAACGTATTTATTGTTAAATATTGCTGTTTTGATTGGGGGCATAGTGGCTACTACTACTCAGCTAGTGGGGTTTACTGTTGCTTCTGCTGCTAGCTACAAAATGGCCCATCATATGCCATCTTCCACAAACCAAAGTATTGTTATAATAAAAGGGAAAAATGGGGTGATGCAATGAGACGTATCATTGCTTGTACGGAGGTGATTATTTATTAGGGGTCTGATTAAGGTATGTTAATTATCCTCAAATCAACTTTTTTTTTTAAGTTAAAAAAAGTTTGATGACTTGTGATTAGTTGGAGAGTGAGTGAGATAAGTTCTTAACACGACAGTTGGGCGGTGGAGAATTCATTTATTTTTACACCGCTTTAGGGAGCTTGGGTGCCCCCACCTTTTCATCGTTTTTGGAACCAATAACCTGTTTTCACCTTTTATTTACCATATTATCCTTTTGGAGTACTCCCATTTATATTGGATTTTGTCATTAGCTTTTAGTGTTGTTTTGACGATATTATTATTATTTAATTTTTGTTATTTGGTAAAAGGCATTTTATATATAATTTTGAAGTAATTTTTAGTGTTTCAGTTAACTTTTATAGAAGGTTACAAATGTTGATGTCCGAGTAGTGTTTAATATTTAGTGTTTTTTGTGCTATCCTATCCTTATCTTAGTTTTTTTTTTTTTTTAATTTTCAATCTAATCTTTTTTTTTTCTATCCAGCTTTATGTCTTCACTTTTTTTTGTCATTGTAATATCTTTATGTCTTATTTTTATTTTCTTAATCCTATTTTAAATTTTTTTCTTTTTTCTCTATCATATTTCTCTACGAAAGGAAAAGTATCCTTTATGGTAGTCAAGTAATTCATTAAAAGATTATTTTACTTTTCTTTAATAATTAATTATTATTATTAATATATTTTATTTTGATAATAATAAGATAATAATATAACAACAACAACAATAATAATATATTATCTTATATTATCATATTTTAATAATAATTATAATAATCATAATAATATTAACATTACTAAGGTCATGTTGATATTTTTTTATGTCATTTTCAATTTATCAACTAATACAACTAATTATTCCAAATAGGCAAAATTTTTACATTTTTTCATATTTTAGGTGTATATTTTTAAGCCTAAACACTATTTTAATTGTTGCGCACCCCTCCTTTCTTATAACATGTTAGTTCTCATATCAGTAGGAACTAGATACAGGGCTCCATCGGATTTGTTTTCCTCATTTTTTAAAAAAAAATAAGTATATATATATATATATATATTGTCGTAATAAATATTAAGCTAAAACAAAGGTTCAAATTAAAATTTCAGAAATAAGAAATTTTAACTTATAAAAAGTATTTTTTGTTTTAAAAAATTATAATGAAAATTTTTTTTTGAAAAAGAAAAATTCAAACAAGCTCATAAGTTACTTACCATTTAATTTTGTTAGAAGAAAATATAATCTTGTTTGAGATTGTAAGAGAGATAAAATATAATATTGTTTGAGATTGTAAGAGTGCTGGTTAGATGGACTTTTCAGTTTTCAAACAGACTTCTTAACATTTCATAAATCGACTAACTATAACATAATATAGGTGGTTAAGTATGAGCTCATCACCTTAGTCATCACGACTTTTAATAAATACTAGTGCAATATTTATGTCCAATCAAAATAGGACCCAAAAAGGATTTAATATGAGTTACCCCACTGCATCAAATGATGATTATAAGTTATGTCGTACAATGTATGTTATGATGTACTAATAAACTTATGTTGATCTTTCTGGGCCCATTAGAATTTATTATATATCAAAAACTTAATATTGTGTTAAATATTACGAGTGTTATATTCAAATGTTTTATATGGCATTTGACCGAGAGTCGTTGGAGTGTTTGAGACAAATTAAAATTCTTAAGATCAAGAGCTGATAGGATAACGATAAATTGTTTTGTTTTGTTTTTTTTTTTAAGGGAGGCAAAGCTACTTTATCTAGTAATCAATCTAGGCAAAGACCCCTCTCATATCATTATCAACAATTCTCTTGATAAAGTTCTATCTTTAAGTTGATTAATATTAGGCAGAATAAATTTAGATCCTCTTATATTAAGTATTTTTTTTATAATAATATGAGAAAGTAATAAAACCAATCAAGATCTTGTGCGCTGGTCTTAAAAATCTTGATTTATCAATAAATAGCAACTAGATAAATTCCGGCAAGAATATAATATATCATTCATCCTCTTCTTCAGAAATAATATTTGGATTGGCTTTTTTTTTTTTTTGAAAAAGTACAGTTTTTTGCAACACTTATTTGGTTTTGACTTTCAAAAAAAGTAAGAAAAGCATAAATACAACTTCTTTCGAAAACAAATTTTTTTTTCTAAGAATTGTTAAAAAGTGCTTTAAAAATAGTTAATTCAGACGAACCAATACAATGAAGAGTGAACATGTCATGGAGAGTTTAAACCTTGCAGCAATCAGCCGAAAAGTTTTTCAGTAGAAGGATCTCGATGAAGACCAGGTTAGGCATGATTCCAGTATCCATTCAACACCATCGGATAAAATTAAATTGCCAAAAAAAAAAAAAAAAAGAAGACAAAATCTAGTAGGAGAGTCGTGTTCGATTATTAAAAGTATGAACAAGTTTCTGAGTTAATATTAATTCCACATTTATGAGCATCTTCTTATTTATTTATTTATTTATTATTATATTTTTTTGGTGGTCGATGAGTAACATTAATTGGTAAGCATTTCATAATTCTAGTCATTGAATAGAGCAGAGTCCAAAATAAATCCACGTTGATAACACTATAAATAAATTATCTAAGCTTATCTATAATAGATTAATTTTTGAATGAATGCTCACTTAAATATTCGGGCTGCGTTTGACTCGGAACTTCTTTTTTTTTTTAAATTCTCGTTTTTTATTTTTGTTTTCAAAAATAATTTCTATTTTAGTTTTGTACGATTTATAAAATGTGTTTCTGGGCAAAAGCAAAAACTACTTTCTATTAAATGAAAATTAAAGTTTATGCTATTCTTTGATGATTACTTAAAGTTAAAGGGCGGACATATGTAACCGATTTATATTTTAATAAAAAAAGAGTGAAAATTACTTTTGGATATTCTTTTAGATTTTCTATAAATAGAGTAGTTCAGTGGTTTTTCGCTTAAAAAATAGGACCAAAGACAACCCAATCAAATGCTAGATATAGAGCTTGATAATTAAAAAAAAAAAAGAAAAAAAAACTATGATTGAATGGAATAAGGATGTCTTCTTCAATTATCTCCTCCATATGCATCATTGTCAATTTGCTCCTTTCAGCAACTTAGCAAACCTTTCTTTTACAGTTCTTTCACATTTGAAATAGCAATAAAACAGAGGACACAAGAGATTGATATACCGGTATTTTAGTATCTGATTAATTAATTTTGAGAAACTTGATATTCCTAATATGTTGTTTTATATATGAGATGGACTTTACTTTTGAATTGGTTATTAAAGAATGATTTGATATTTTGAAGTGGAGTAAATTAAGGTTGATATGATGGATTATATTTTAGCCCAATAGAGTTTACTTATAAAACCATTGTAATTAACAAAATGAACAAATTTGGTAAAAAAAAACTAAATGAACAAATGAAGCTTCTTCTAGATTGTCCTATATATGTAGGTTCTCTTCTTCATCTTCTTTTAAATTTAAATAGATCTTGCACAATTGGCTTGTAAAAAGAAAAATACCTACGTCGCGCTTAAATTTCTTTGTTTTATTAGTATAGAAGAATGAAATTAGAAATATTTTGTCCTCAAAGAAAATTCAAGCTGTAAATGATTCACTAGAGAACTTTAGTTGTATATTGCAAAGTTTATGCCTTGAAATTGCTTGAAAGCTCAAAGTAGAAAAGCTATAAGTTCAATGATATAGTTCAAGCATCATATTCAACTTTCTTATAATATCCTAAAGTTTTTAGCATTAGGCTCTTTTCTTTTATCATAGATTGACTATTGAAAAATTTAGCACTTAAATCAATTTAACTTTCTTATAATAACTTATACCTACATATCGTTTCTTTTTTATCATCATATTTTTATGTCAACCAATATGTGATCTAGTTGGATATTCATACTAATGTATGAAAACAAATTAAGTTTCATATGAACATACCAAAACAAAGAACATTTTGAGAGAGAAAATAGCTTTCAATGCTAGTGGGATCATGCTAATGAAATTGTTTGTGTTTTTTACGAGTTCCGTACGATAGTATAGATTTTCTATATAAAGAAGCTTATGTGGCGTATGTTGATTCGCTATCCTTAGCAAATAACAAATACAATTAGAGATGAGGAGGTTTTTTTTTTTTCCCCTTCTTCTCATAATATCAGAATGTTAAGACCATAATTCAATGGCATGTAAACTGTCGATGTTATTTATCATAATTGTCTCAACGATTCCTTGTTGATTACCGTAGTCTCAACGGTCCCTTGTTGATGACAATCTTAACGTAATAATATTATCGCTTGATTCGTTCCCTATAATTTGTTCACTAAACAAATTAATAGATGAAACAACTAGAAAAATGCGTATCTATACCTGTTACGACTATCTTTTCAATTCTCTCTATACATTTTACAATAATACTCGACCTCTACAAATATATTCAATTAATTCTAGGATTACTCAACCTTTTTTCGGGAGTACTTTCCTCACTTAGAATGCCTAGTGCTTTAACGGATTTTGAGAATTACTATTACAGGAGCTCCCATTATACCTTTAAATGAAAAATTTTGGATCATTGAATATCAACCTGTTTGACAAATTCTTATATTATTCAAGTCGTACACATTGCAAGTTCAAGTGAAATTACATAATTAAACACATTAAATAAAGCTTACTTCAAGTAAATTTCAAAACTAAAGCTTTCTTGACTTTATGCTCAAGGGTGCACCAAAGATTTTGCAGCATAGCCACTAAAATAATTTATGCTGAAGAACTATATAGATATTATTTGCTATTAGATGGACAGTGCTTAAAGATAAAAAGAAACATTAGGCTTTCCTCAATCAAGTACATAAAAGTCATTAAATACTACAGACTTTGCTAATCTTCTCAAACAAGACGGTGAGTAAATGCAAATTGCCTTTTTGATATTCTTAAATAACAATTTACTAATTATAGTATTCAAATTTTTCTTAACCCTTTCGCTGCAGATTCAAAATTAAAGAACTACTGCAGAATATACAAGTTGGTGTCAAGTACTAATCATACAACTACAATATCCATTGCTGAATATTGTGGATATTACAGATAGATCACGCGTTAATCTTGCCTTGCGACATTACTTATTCCGTGGATTTTCTATTTCTTTTCTTTTTCCTTTTTGGTTTTCAATCAATAACACAAACCTAAATCACCATATTTTCCGTTCAATCGACGTCTATTTCTTTTTGTTGTACAGAGGGTACAATAATATAAATGTACCCATCTCAAAGTTTACTATTGCACGAAATAAACCAATATATATCAATTCCCACATTTCAATTTTAATATTTTTTTTGTTATTAGTTTGAGTTCTTACGAGGATGAGATTGCTGTCACCTCCCTCCTTCCAACAAGTATGTTTTTTTCAATTTGAACTTATATTCTCGTTTTTATGGGAGTGAGATCGTTATTACCTTTTTTCCAACAAGTGTGTTTTTCAAAATTTAAATTTGTCTTGTTCTACTACAACTTGTAGGGTGTAACTGATATTACCTCAACTAATAATTGATTGATTAATTTTTATTTTATTTTTCTCCCTTTAGAAACAATTGCTTAAGAAAAGGAGATTAGTTGTATGTTGAAATCAATATACTACAAAGAGAGAAGGATAGGACTTTGAGAGGATTCTAAAGTAGTAAATAAGGAAAGAAGAAGGGGCTAAATACAAGGAAATCAACCATATATAAAGTTTAGGGAGGAACGGCGCTGTATCTACCTGCGCGTCCTTTCCTGATAGGCCCGGCGTGTGATTTGCTGCTACAAATACTCATATATATATATATATATATATATATATGATGACTCCATTTTTGGCAACCCGGTTTTCTTCTTCTTAATACTCCTCCAACACCACCACCACCGCCATCACCGCCACTCTGAAATATTATGATAAAAAATTCAAAGGGAAAAATCCATATAGCAGCGGTAGCTAGCTAGGTCTACCCAGAAAAAGCAGTTAAATCTTGTGACTGTGGAACACAACACAAACAACTTACTTTTTTTTTTCGGTTTTGGAGTTTGGGAAGTTTTGATATAAGGGAGCAAAGTCCACTGGAATTTCGGGGTACCCTTTTTTGTTTTTTTTTGTTTTTTGTTTTTTTTCAAATAATACAAAGTTGGAGCTTTGAAATGCTTATATCTCAGCTTAAAGTTGTCATTTTTACCTTATTTCCTTCATCATGTTCATCTTTGGCTTGGCTTTAACATCTTTTTTTTTTTTTTTGTGTTTTTGTTTTGTTTAGTGTATACGTGTAAGGAGGGGTTGAGGAGATAGCTGATCTGCCAAAGTGCAAGAGAGCTTGAAATGGCTCGAGGCTCCTACAGATCCAAAAGTTGTGGATTTTGTATTTTTGTCGTCTAATTGCATTTTTGCAGCTCTTGAAGAGGCAACAAGGTTAAACATTTATTTTCCCATTATTATAATATATGAACCAGTACTACGTTACTCATAGATTTTTTTCTTTTCTCATTTCCTTTTTAATTCAAAACGTAAAAATCCCAGAAAAGAAAATTTTCATTCTCTTTTCTGTGGTTGATCTTTATTAGTGTTTAGTACCAGTGGTTTTATCTTTTCACCACGAGAATTATATTATCTGCAATTCCTAGGGTCTGCATAGTGCTTTAAATCCAAAAGTTTTTCTCTCTCTCTCTCTATATATATATCTCTTTCTCCGCTCTTTTCTTTTCCCTCTCTAAAGCTACTCATCAAATCAGAAAAGTCGCTTCTCAGATCAAAGGTAGAGTAGAATTAGACTTTTTGATCAAACTGTAATAGCTTTTTCTTCTAGCTAGTTTATGTAGGCATTATTAGTGTAGATACAACCAATGTTTTTTAGTCTAAAAAAAAAAAAGAAGCATTAAAGCAGCATCTGATGCTTCTTTTTTAAAATTATTACTATGGTTTTATTTCTTTCTTTCTTTCTTTTATTGTTGTTTTGGGGGTTTTATCTTTTTGATAATAATAATTGTGGTGCTGATATTTTCTTGTGTTTGTTTTTCTCTGTTTTTTGTTTTTGTCCACAGGGCTAGGTGAGAGCTGTGTGTGTTGTTTACTGGGCATGATACATCAGCAATAGCAGCAGCAGAAGCAGCAGGCTTTGCTTTTGAAAGCACTGCAAAAGAAAAAAAAAAAAAGAAAAAAAAAGCTTTCAATCGAATACTATCAACCCTTCTCTCTCTCTCTCTCTCTATGCTCTTATCGCTTCTGACCCTTTGTGCAGGGACATCTAAAATCATACACAAAAAAAAAGCCGAAGTACATTGAGTGATCGTCATCAATGCAAAAGACGCACAACTTGGATACACACACCACACCCTTTTTTTTATGTTTTTAAACTTTTCTCTTTCCAGAATTCTCTCCCTTTCTCACTCTCTATCTAAATATCTACAACTAAACCCTAATTCAGATTCTTGAGAAGCCCAATTTTTGTTTTTTGTTTTTTGTTTTCCATATTTGGTTTTTAAGCGAGAAAGCTCCAATATTTTTTTATGTGGTTTTTGTAAAAGGTATGAAAGTGGAATGGAGGTGGAGGAGATTCAAACTCAAGGCCACAAGTTCCGTAGGATCGGTAACGGTGACGGGAGAATAGAGCCGACCAAGAAAGGGTATGACCAGCACGGAGATGAGGAAGGGGATGGAGAGACTAAGCGGAGGATTAACACCGGCAGAGGTGGTGGCGGCGGTGGACTTGATTTCAGCGCCGGAGGCCGTCTTTGCGGGTGGCCTGCTTCCCGGATAGTTAGGGTTTCTCGAGCATCGGGAGGAAAAGATAGGCACAGTAAAGTCTTGACCTCGAAAGGCCTGAGAGACCGGCGAGTCCGGTTATCCGTGAACACTGCTATACAATTCTATGATTTGCAGGACCGATTGGGGTATGAACAACCGAGTAAGGCGGTGGAGTGGCTGCTCAAGCACGCGGCTAGCTCCATCGCCGAGCTTCCTCCGATTAGTACATCATTTCCGGACACTGCCAAGCAGCTTAGTGATGAGAGAAGCCTCGATTCACCTCAGGTGGAAATGGAACTGGAAATGGAAATGGATCCGAATTGCCAGACACAACAACGACGACGACAGCAACAGCAGCAGCAGCAAGGGGCACTGCCTAAATCTGCTTGCAGTAGCAATTCTGAGACCAGCAAAGGATCGGGGCTTTCGCTCTCCCGGTCTGAGAGTCGCATCAAAGCGCGTGAGCGCGCGAGGGAGAGAGCGAAAGCTGCCGAGAAAGAGAAAGACACGGAGAACGAATCTACCCTTGTTTTTAACCAGGATCAACTGAGTCAGAATCTCAACCCTTCTATCTCCCAAAATGCTGCATCTTTCACTGAGCTTTTAACTAGTGGTATTAATGGTGGTGGTACTAATAATGTTAATCACAGCAACAACCACAATAATACTACCACCAGCCCTAATGGATCAGTTGGTGAGGCCAATTTTTTCCACAAATCACCCAGTCATTATTCAACCCCAATGGATTATTTCGCCCCGCCCGGCCTATTAGGCCCGTCCTCAACTAGAACAAGTCATGGCTTTTCGGGCCAACTCCATCTGGGAAATCCTCTTCAGCAAGCTCTAACGACGGCGTCTTCGCCGTTGTTTAGTTTCACCGGAGAGCAACACAACCACCACCAAGAACTGCAGCATTTTTCGTTTGTCCAAGACCATTTCATCCCAGTTGTGACCACTGCTGCTGGGAATAATGGCGGCGGCAGCAACAACAACAATAATGAGTACAATCTCAACTTCACGATTGCTTCTTCATCTTCTCCCGGCCTTGCTGGTTTCAGTAGGGGGACCCTTCAGTCCAAATCTTCTACGCCGTCTCTGTTGCCTCACATCCAGAGGTTTGCATCCATAGACGGATCACAACCAACCTTCTTCATCGGCGCCGCGGCGCCACACGCTAATGCTGCTGTGCCAGCTGTGGAGAGCCACCAAAATCTCATCCCTGGATTTGATGCTCGCTTGCAGCTCTGCTACGGCGATGGCGGCCGGCATTCTGATCACCAGAAAGGAAAAGGAAAAGGCTGAGTTCATTTCAAAAGCTTGTGCCTCTCAAACCCCCATCTTCATCTGTGGTAAAAAAAATTTTCGTTCCCTTTAAAATTCCAAATACATGTGCATTTATTCTTTAATCTTTGTACTGAGATGCATTTTTTGTGCTTATTATTTGGTTCTTTGCCTGCATATTCCACATGGGTTTTGAACCCTGTAGGGCATTTTACGCATAATGGTACGATGAATGGTGTTTTCTATTTCTTGATTTTCATGAAAAGGGGCATATATTTTGTCAATTGTTTAAATCTGGTGTGTGTTGTCCTTCCTGATTCCTGCATAGATACCTGCGAGTGGTGAATCGGCTGGCTGTCTCTTTGTTTGTTCTCCTCTTTGGTTTCCTTTCTTTCTAGCATGTCCATGGCCTAGCCAGGTGTTAGACTCTAAGTGAAAAGGTGCGAACTTTAACAATGGTGGTGAGGCTAAAATAGACCATCTAGTGCACCTTTTTTTTATACCCTAAAATTCTCTGTCTCCCTTTGCATGTGCCCCCACAAAATTTTAAATGTCAGTCATAATATCTCAAACTATAGCTGAAGAACACTTGTCACCCATTAGCTGGCTGTGAAAGTTCTTGAAACTATCTCTTGTGATTCTAATTGAGATTTGGTTAGGTGGATCACATTGAAACAAGGCCTAAACCCTACTAACGAGAAGAGGGGAAAAAAAAAAAAAAGAAGGCCTAAACCCTACTGAGCCTAAATTCTAAACCTTGCACGTGATGGTAGTGAAGTAAAATGGCCAACTGAAGATTCTACAAGTGCTAATCTTGGACGTGGATCTGATAGTTAAAGGCTATTTAACAAAGCAGAAAATGATACCAACACAAATTTCAATGTTTAATTGACCAAATTTTGAAAGGACTCAAGACCACTTGTTTCACAGATAGGTTTAGGTTTCAGGATCCTATAATGTCTTTTAGTAACTATGAGACGAGTTCTTAGTCGTCAACTTAGGGCTTATTTGGATTGATTTTTTTTTTTAAGGAAAAAGTAATTTTTTTCTTGAAAAAGTTACGTTAAGTTTGCAATAACTATTTGATTTGACTTCCAAAAAAAGTGAAACTCTGAAAGAAGCTCAAATACAACTTTTTTTAGAAGTCAGAATTTTTAGTTTTTCAAAAAAAGTTGTTTTCAAAAGTTGTTCAAAAAAGCGTTTTTTAAACAAAGCCAATCCAAACGGGCCCTAAATCGAATTGCATTGATTACATTTCACATGCTTTTGCACTTGTACATAAAGACTAAATAGTTATAAACACCAACCTTGAACTCCCATATGATTATCATTTGACTTGTCTACTATTTCTGTATGGTATTATTTGGCAAAGTATCTATAATGTTCTAATTGGAGAGGCATTATGAAGACTATATTCCTAAAGTCCAACTTTTCTCATAATAATTATTCAATTAAATGTAGGAAGTTTGCAGGATTTATGAACAAATTTGAATTCCACAATTTGTAGTGGACTGAGATCTTAAGAATGAAGGCTAAAGAGGATAAAGTGTTCTTGAATATACCTCTTGCCACTACTAAAAATGACCACCAAAAAGAATACTAGTTACTAGCTTAACTTCCATTGACTTGAATTTGATATAGAACTGAATGTCAAGTCACTAAAGAGCTTTATCATTTAACTTTGAATCAATATGCTTTTTTTTTAAAGTAACTCAAACTTTTGGCTTCTGATAAAATTAGAGTTTAATTTAAACTTTTTTAGGAGCTTTAGCTTTTCTTAAAAGTCAATTCAAATACCTATTGGAAATAAAATGTACTCTCACATCTCTTTTTGTAGGGAAAAAAACTAATCTGAACGAGCCTAAAATAAAATTTAGTGGAAATTTCCATTCCTTAAAAGTATGGTTTCCACTACATACCCTGCATGGCTTGTTTGCGTGGGTAATAGTCTTCATCAGCAAAAGAACATGGAAAGATATTGAAACATGTACATGTTTGTTGGACAGGTTCTGGAATCTAACTTATTTACCATTATAAACAATTTAGACGGGAATAGCAAACCCCCAGCGGTTACTTAGTAGAAACTGATCTTTCTCTCTTTTAGGGAACTTGTTCATGTTACTAAATGATGAAACTTGGAGTATGTATTTCCTCAAGTGCCGCTACATAAGTTATGGGTGACACCTTATAGTATACTACTTCTTACACTTAACTTTGTAACGAAGGAAAAGAGAAACTAGGCAGACACATAGTTGGTAATAAATGGGTGATAATGTAAGGGTAATATCTATCGTTTCTCTTTTACAGTAAAATAAGCCTTACAAAATTTAATGATATCTTACATATAGGAGCAGGAACACAAAGCATTTTATCACTTTCTCCAAAATAAATCACCAAATCATATGATTTGTTCTTCCTGACTACAAAGTACATTACATCTCTTTGGCGTTAGTAGCAATTTATGAAAAGTATTCTGTGCATTTTCCTGTCCTCTCGGTGTGGGGTAGTAGAACAAAAGTTGCAGCTTAAAAACTCAATAACCAACAACAAGAGTATACGGAAAAAGAAGGAAATTTGAAAATTACAATATAGAATCTTTAAAATCGAGAATAACTAATCTTGAATTTTATAAAAGAAAGTGCTAGATAGTATCACTAAACTTAGCATTTGCAGTTGATGATGTGAGATAGAGCTAAATGTAAAACTATCGTATCTTTTTGTTGACTCAATGGGAGTTCTAATGATTTGTAAGGTTAAGTGACAAAATACTACTAAAAGAGTGGGGAATGAAGTTGTTGGTGACTTAAGGTTAATTTGGATTGGCTTTCTTTAGAGGGTGTTTGGTTTGGCTTTTTTTTTCTAGTCAAATTTATTTAAAGTCTAATTTAAGCTAATGAAAGTGTTTGTTTTAATAAAAATGTGCTTTTTTTAAGTGGTTTTAAATAGAAAATAAAAAGTTTCTCAATTTCAGTTTTTACTTTTTATGGCTTTAAGTACTTTAAAAAAAAACAAGTTTGACCAAATCATTTACTAACTTATCCTTACTTTTTTTATTTTTGATTACTAAAATATCTTTACTCTTTCATCTTATACTTATATTTTTAAATTCTATTTTAATGTCCTTAATAGTTATTTTAACTATATAAATTACTTTTCAACTCACTTTAATCAAATATGTAAATATTTATTTTTATAACTACAATTTTTATTTAAACACGTAATTACTTACAGTTGACAATAAAAAAAGTCACTTAAAGCTAGAAGTGCTTTAAGTAGCTTTTTTATAAGCCAATCCAAACACCCTCTTAGAAGTGGCTTTTTTTTTTAAGACGAACTCCAAAAGCTTACTTATTTTTTCCTTATATTTAAGGGATTTTGATTTATTCTTTTACATTTAAGACCTTCTATTTCATTTTCACTCTAACAGCTCCCTTTCTTTCAATCAAAATTTTATTTTAGAGACTCCTTGTTTTAATTTTATTTAACTGCTTCTCTATTTTAAAAGACTCTTTTTTCATTTTATTTTCTAAATTTTTATGTTATCCATTTCATTTTATTATACACGTAGATTTTTTTATAAATTAATTATTATTAATTTTTTATTTTAAAATTTCTTTTAGATTATTAGATTTAGGGTGTTGGAAGGGGGTGGGTTTGAGACTTTTATATGTAAGGGGAAAGAACAAATTGAAAAGAAGCCCCTTGAAATTTGAGGGGTGGAGTAGAAGGGCTGCCGGAGCTTATTTACTTCTTCTCACCTCCTAAATATAGTATAGGGAATCATTCAGGGAGGTTGCTGGAGATGGTCTAACAATTTTTGAAAAATATGTTTTTTCTTTTGAGAAGTTGAAAATTTGATTTCTGAAAAAAGTTGTATTTGAATTTTTTTTTTGAATTTCAACTTCTTAGGGAACCAAACTAAATAGGTTTGGCAAAATAATGTTCATTTTTAAAGAAGAAAACACTTTTTCTTTGGAAAAGAAAAGTCAATCTAAATAAACCTAAAAGGAGTGATGTAAGCAAAGACTCGCGGACCAAACAAGGTAAAGTCTAAGGTAGAGATGTCTTTACAAAAGGGCAAAAATGAAGAGAATCTAAAATATAAAGCCAAAAAGACAACTAATGAGTTTGGCAAACTCTGTTTCTTATATGTTTATTTGAAATCTTAAATCTAAAAAATATATAATTTTTTATATTTTTTAGATTTAAGATTTCAGATAAACATATAACAAACACAATATAAAGACAAGCCATGTGAGGATTTGTATTGTAACTTGGCATAGAGGAAGGAGAAAAATAGGTGTTAATCTCTGGAAAAGTTAAACCAAATAAAGTATCTTAAGAAAGAGGATAAAATATTTTTTGTCAAAGAGGAGGGGATAAAAGAATGCTAAAAAAGATGTTTCCATTTAGTAAAAGGTGCCCGACCTATTGGCATTACTTGGAGAAAACTTAATCCCTTGAGCAGTATTTAAGTAATTTGTTCAATCGGCAAAGAGAAAGAGATTAGGTCAAAGGAAGGAAGAGAAAGAAGGATATGACTTGACCATCAATGTTTTTATATGTAATTGAGGACTATATGTTTATTGCAAAACAAAATTTTACTTTATTACGATTTACAGGAGCAAATGGTGCATCTAATGAATCATATCATAAAATATGGGTAAGGGTGATTGATTCAAAAGGAAAATGAAGAAGGAATGCGATGTTTCATAGAATCCACTTAGTTTCATGACGTGATGTTGATTTAGAGGCTATCTTTTTTTTTTTTTTTTCTGAGGAGACTGGAGTGAGCAATAATGCAATATCAAGAAACCTTGAAGACTTACAAAGGTGTTTATTGACTTGGAAGAACTGTATGATCAATGACCAAGCAAATATTAATTGAGAGTCTTAGAAGTACAAAGATGTCTGAGAGACTAGTGTTTATCCAATAACTACAAATCTTGCATCTTTTTGAGCTCGTTTAGATTGACTTTTAATTTAAATAAAGTGGGTTTTTAAGAAGTTTTAGATTTGTGGTTTTGAGCTATTCTATGATTTTTCTTAAAAAAAATTATCTAGATACTTGTAATAAAAGTACAGTCAATTCAATCAGGCCCCTTTGTTCTAGATATAGTCGAGCTTGCTAGGACATTTACAACAACTTGTTGTCATGCATGTTATTCGTGGTTGGCAATTTTTGAGGTTGAACTCAGAGATTATATGAATGTTGAGTTTCAATTATGGAGATTCGCGGGAAGTAAAGGGCTTTAAGTTGAATAAATCAAAGATGGAGTATATGGAATACAAGTCCAACAAAGATAGGTCAGGAGTTGGATAGAAGTAATATTAGACATAGAAATAACACCACAAAGACAAAATTTCAGACTTTGGGTTTATAGTCTTGCATGATAGATTTCACGGTAGAATTGAAGGGCTTTGTTGTATAGATCGGACTGTTGGAATTTAAAGGCCCACCAGTGTTTAAAAATATCTATAGTCAAAATGAGGTGGTCTTGCGACGATACCATGAAAACGCATGTTTGGAAATGATGTGATGGAATTGCATACAAAATGAAGGTGATACCCAAAACACAGGACACGATGAGAGATAAACCATTTAAGATGGTTTCATACATTACAAAAGAACATAAGGTGGCATTTGCTTGCAAAATGCTCACATAAGATATGAGACAACAGGATCGAATTGGCATGTGATTTTTTTTGTGTGTGTGTGTGTGTGTATGTGTGGAAACACTTGCAGAAGTTTCAGAGTGTAATGTATTGTTGCATGAAACTCTTTGAACCTGTATGCATGCATGTGCTACTTGTTGAGCTTCTCTATAAATGGACTGATTTCCAATTGGAAAACCTACTGTAGAATGACATAATAATGAATAATCGCTTTCCTTTTTAGCAAGTGAAGATTATACTTCTGATGAATCAAAATACAACTGTTAATCATAATTGACTTTTCTGTTTCCATAAGCTCTTGATGAACACCTTAAAGCTACCGGTATAAATGAGAACATGATCCAAGTTGAGATCAATTACTTGTGCACTAATGTGCAGTTGATAGGCTTCCATTTATCGCTGTTCATATTCGTCTTCGCCGTGTAATAAATATTAGAATGAAAATTCTTCGGTACGCCCCGATATTAGAATCGGCATCATGTAAGTGCTACTTCAATGGGCAAAGAGTCTTGTATATTTATTTACTCCTGGTCGACTTTTCATGCAGGTAACTGAAGAGGGAGGGGTTAGCAGCCACAAATCCTGAGTGAAGAAGAGTGCATCTCCAGCCTCAGGCTCCATTTTAATGATTTATGGGTTGTGAAAATTCTGATTCTGGTTTGATTATCCATTCTTAAAAAGTGAATCATGAGCAGGCATTCATATGATATTATTCGTTTAACCTGCGAGGTCTTGCTGTGTTTTTCATGGGAGATTATTGGGTTATCATCATTATTAATGTTTTTTCCCCACCCTTCAAAGGTGACTTGTCTGTTTATATGTTCTGTTCTCATTTTATAATCATCGCTCAGTACATTATATATGTTTACTCCACAGAAATTGTCTATCGATTACAAATTGCACTTGAGTAATTCTATATATGCCTCATGAAGTGGTTGAGATCTAAAGGAGTGATGAGTTAGATTCAGCTTTTGTCAAGCACAAGGGTCGAATTTGCAGTGAGTGGGTGGTGAATATGGTTTGATTAAACCGACCAACCAATTCAAATGAACCGAAAATTCAATTTGGTTATTTTTATAAAATTCATAATTATAAATCTCACAAGTTAATTTGGTGAAATGATGAAGTGATAACATTTTAGACTATCCAAGACCTAGACCCCGAAACCAAGGGCCTATAAAATGGAAAATTTCTAACTGGGCGGACAACCGTCAACATTGGCTGTCCAATCAATGTCGAAGAATGATTGTTTGAACAAGTTTCTGACTGAACTTTATCTATTTAATTTTTAGAGCAAGCAAATGAATAATTAAGTGTCAAAATTTTATTGAGAGATGGTTCATTTAAACAAAGATTAGGGATGAGACGAATTCGCCTCTAGTACAATTTTATACTTAGTTTAGGGGCAAAAAATGCTAAGATTATCTAGGCCAACCAAATAACAATTGAGAAGCAAAACCTTTAAAAATTAACTTTTCAGATGGCTCTTCAATGAACACGCGACTATACAAATGACAAATGACAAATGACACGAGCAGCCGAACATTAAAATTCAATGTTTGGACACTCTTGAATATAGTTTAGAGTAAATGGTATATTACTCCCATGTAGTCTAGCATAAGTGCACAATACTCCCTTGAAGTCTCAAAACTATCTGATTACTCCATCGAACTTTTTAAATGTGTGCTCACTACCTACTCGCCATCTGTTTTTGGTTAATTTTGACGAGAGTTGAATTCTACACACATGTGTAACGTTTTTTATTGCATAATATATATAAAAATTAAATTTTTTGGACCATTTAAACCCTTACATTTTTTATAAAAACTCTTAACTCATTCACCCCCTGAAAGCTTAAGAGGGTAATTTTGAGACTTCAGGGGGTATTGCGCACTTATGCCAGATTACAGGGGGGTAATATGCCATTTACTTTATATATTATGCAATGAAAAACGCAGCACATACGCAACACACCCACGTAGACTCCAACTCTCATCAAAACTAACTAAAAATAGACAGCGGGGGTAATTTGCACACGTTTAAGAAGTTCAAAGGGGTAATCTGATAATTTTGAGACTTCAGAGGCGTATTGCACATTTATGCCAAAGTACAGGAAAGTAATATGTCATTTACTCTATAGCTTATGTTATCTGTCATACGCTAAAATCTTTTTCACATTTGTAAACAGTAGCCATAAACTAATCATGGTGAAGCTTCTGGAATTGTCGATTCCTTTCTTTTGTTCAGCTAAAGATATGGTTGCAAATAACCCTTGTGGACCGTTGGGGGAAAAAATTTATAAATTGTAAAACAGAAAAGCCAATTTGCCGCTTTGTTGGTGATATGGGCCAGGCCGCAAGCGCAGCCAAAATGGGCCAGTGAGTGGTTTTACTGCGACAGAAACAGACTGGTCTTAGCTGAAATCGTGTTGCAACAAACAAGCCCAATTAGGTTGAATTGGGCCCGGCCGGACATTTTTGGTCGCAATTTTATCATGTTGTTTCATGTTTGGACTCATGTTCTTATGTTGTGTCGACTTTCAAGCGCAAATTATATCCTGCACCTCCAAAGTATACTTGTCTATTTGTCCAGTATCCCACGATTGTTTGTCCAGTATCTCACAATTATTTGACTAATAACTGTTTGTTCAGTAACTCACAACTATTTATTTAGCGATACATTTTATATTATGTACTTGCACATACATGATATAAGTTCCCACTTTCAATGAATTTTTGGAAACAGATGGAGATGCCGGAGAGAAGAATGTGAGGCCTACACCACAAGCTAGCATTGCTCTAGTATTGTCTTGTCGCATTTACTTCTAATTATCTTCATTTTCGAATATATGACTTTGTATATGTCGTTCGTGCTTATAAATTGAAAATAACTACTAAAGTGAAGAACAAATACAGCTAGAATAAATTATTTTAAATAACGTTTTATTATTAAATTCTTTTCATAATAATATTTGTTATAAAAGAATCGAAATTCGAATGATGTTGGATGACGAACTCGTGTCCAAACTCTATTCACATGAATTGCTACTACTTTAGCTGTAGTGTCGCATGACAAAGTCCAATAATCGGGGGGAAAATGAGGGCGAATGACCTACAAAAAGTTTTTTTTTTTAATAATAATAAATGTTGTCTTTGACAGACGTTTGCTGGGAACAGCTCAATAATTATCAATAGGATAAACAAATTATCACCCACTGCTTCTTGTCACTTGTAGAAGCAAGTCTTTAATTTATTAGTATTATATTTAATACGCTATAGAGAATAAACAAGCTACTCTAAGCTAATCTTGGTCCATTTTGGAACTGGCATCACTTGAATTAGTTGAAACCTTGAAACACTTCATTGTATTATTATGAAAGAACAAGATTCAGGTGAGCTAATAGGCTTCATCTTAAGACTAAAGATTTCATGGTACAATTATGCATTTAAATACATGCTTCAAACGAATCAAGACCATACAATATTTATATCAAGTGTACATAAGTTGTAATTTGAAAACTTTATACCATAACAAGCAAAGGGTAAATTGCACAAAACTCCCTTGTAATTTATTATAAGCGTGCATTTACCTCCTATGATTTAAAAATTAGCTAGTTACTCTCTTGTGCTTTTCAAAAGTGAAGCATATTATCCCTCCTTTAATACTTTTTCAGTTAGATTTAACCAAGCGTGTGGTACACGCACCAAACTTGCGATTGAACTTAGTTTTTTTGCTGTTAAACTTGATTTTGGTAAAAAAAAAAATGTCCTTCCTTTTTTGTTTTGAAAAAATATTTGTAAGAAAAATGACTTGAACCCTTGACCTTAGTTTAAAATATGTAAATTTTAATCAATTATACTACAAATATATTTGTATTTTATTTCATTACTATAAGTAAATATTTTTGTCATCGAAAAATGAAAAATAAGAAAAGAAATTAACCTCCACTGTCATCACAATCGCACAACCACCGCCTCATTAATTAAATTAATTTTAATTATTTGATTAATTAATTATTAAATTAGTAATACTTAATTATTTAATTATTAACTAATTAACTAATTACCCCCATAACAAATGGTACCCAATTTCTCCACTCAACTCCTGGCACACGTTAAGCTATTTTTATACGTCCAAGGAATGTGCTCCTTTTATTACTTATTTCTTTTGTCTAAAGATAAATAATAGACTTCTTCATGAAGAGATGATTAGAGATACTCCTATCCATTCAAACTCGAAAAATTTGAAACCCAGAAGGGAATAACCTTAAAAAAATTGTTAGCAGCCTATTCTAGCAGGTCTAGATTTCTGGCTATAGTTTACAAGAGAAACGAGACCACTCACGAAATAAAATAATAAAAAATTGTTTCTTCAACCATACGGCTTTCAGGTAAACAGATAAAATCATGAAAAACTAGCTTTTCAATACAATTCAATGCAACCAATAAAATTTCGAAGGACAGCACCGCCTAGGTTTTCATGCATTTTGAAACCAGCCATTTTCCTCTCTTATATAATTGGGTTTTCTTAAATGCTCTCGTTCAAAGAATTCGTGGCTCATTTAACATTGAAGTTGTTGATGCAAGAAATTTCACACACCAGTTGGTGATGGGTCAGGCCACAGTGGACCCGGCCTTGCTATTATTATTCTTATTATTATTATTATCTCTGACACGGTAGGGATCTATGCCCGTACTAAGAAAATAACTCCACCGGTGGCCATCAATGCGTCTTTCTCCTTTTCTCATTCACTTTTCTTTCCCTTGTGGGTGTTTGGTTGCTTTGGGGGAAAAATACATGGTAACTAATATTATTTGATTTTCACATTTACTCTCTTAAAATTTCTTATAAATACCACATTGCAATTATAATATTCTTAATTATCACCTACAATTAAGATTACGGCTAAAAAATGTAGAGCCCAAATCTGGATCGTAGTCTCTTAGGCTGGATAATGGTAGTGTGGCCAAAGTAGTGATAGCGCTAATAATTTATGGAGTCAACCCAATTGTAATAGAAGGAACCATGATCATCGGCCCAGATTAGCTCTTATTAGGGAATTTGTATTTTCCCGTTAATGAGAGATTTTAGCCATGAATGGAGACCATTATACTTTAAAGGGCGAATGGCATAGCTAAGGGTTAGCATTTGGTTATAGTCGAACCTAACCAAAATCTAATTTTAATAATCGAATTTCCGAATTGCTAAAAATTGCTAACTGAAACCGAACTGAATAATATTAACCGAAATTATTTAACTGAATTTTTTCGGTTCGGTTTGAATTATAATTGAATTGTTCTAAAAAAATCATAAATTATTCAACACTAACTTAAATAGACAAATTTCTTTGTAATTATAATAACTAATTTGAAATATTCATCATCAAAATTCATATTATACATCTAAGAAAAATATAAACTTATAAATATATATGAACATAAACTTGAAAAATAATAACTAAATAATCTTTTAAATAAAAAATTAACTATTTGATTTTTTAGCTATTGACCAAAATTTTGGAGGAATAACCGAAACCAAACTAAAAATTGAAATTTTCCATTCTTAATAATTGAAACCGAACTGAATATAAAAATAACCGAACCGAATTTTATATCTCGATTTGGTTATTCGGCTATAACGGAATAATGCTCACCCTTAGGCATTGCTTGCATAACACACACAATTCCATATCTCTACTTTAACTTAAAGAATCTTCTCTTTGGCATCTAGGTCTAGAGTTTCTCACATGCAAAGGGTTTTAGGTCAAACTATTGAACAAAACCTTAATTGTAATTTAGAGCTTTACAATTTGCCGACAAGAATTGGGTCCTGATAACATTCAGAATGCCCCCGCATATTTCATCCAGGCTTATTACGTCTGCGGCCTAGGAATCGGTTCTAGATAATATTTAGGATGCCTTGACTTTAGAGTTTTGAACATATTTTCAACTTAATATAAGAGTTTTGAACATATAATATAAAAATTTTGAACTTATATTATAAAAATTTGGAACATATATACTGTTACGTACTATGCGCCCATACTGTATACGATGTACAGTGCTCATGCGGAGCATTGTGCATATGATGCACGGTGTAGATATTGTAGCACATCTGTGTCCTAATAATTGGGTCCAGGTAAATATAACAAGTCCTAATATACTTCCAAGACCTAACATGGCCCTTCAATCTTTATCAAGTCCAAGACCTAATATGGCCTTTCGATTTTCATCCAATACTCAATATGCACTTTCAATTTTCATCAAACCCTAAACTTAAATGGCCTATTCAATAATCAAGAGATTACTATACAAGGCAAGATAAGGGTGTCAACGTCATATTAACACGAGTTAACACATGGGAAAGGATAGTGTATTAATAAAGATAAATATATGTATGTATGTATATCCGAACATTACTCTTCATGTCTTAAAAGCCTTCATGACATAAAGGAGTGGGGTGCTTACTGTAGAGCTCAAATCTAGATCGTGTTTTCTTGGGCTAAATAATAGTAGCGGCCCAAGTAGCAATAGTAAGGGCTCGTTTGGATTGGTTTTTTTTTAAAAGCTTTTTTTTAACAACTTTTAAAAAATATTTTTTTAAAAAAGCTGAAAATACTGGCTTTTAAAAAAAGCTATATCTGAGCTTTAACTTTTTTAGAAACCAAATCAAGTAGTTATTGTAAAAGTAGTATAACTTTTTAAAAAAAAAAAAAAGTATTCTTTTTCTAAAAAAAAAAGCCAATCCAAACAGGCCCTCAATCCATGGCTAGGGGCTCAAGGACATAAATGATAGTGCCCATAATTTATAGAGTCAACCCGATTGTAATAGAAAGAACCATGATCCTCGGCCTAACATTAGCTCTAATTAGGGAATTTGTATTTTCCCGCCAAGTAGAGATTTTAGCCATGAATGGAAACCATCATCCTTTAAAGGGTGGATGGCATAGCTTGTAGAACACCCATAATTCCATATATCTACTGTAGCTTAAAGAATCTTCTCTTTGGCATCTAGGTTCTAGAGCCCCTCACATTCAAAGGGGTTTCGGTCAAACTATTGATCAAAACCTTAATTGTAGGTTAAGAGCTTTATAAGGAACGTAATCCTTTTTTTGATGGGTAACAGTGATCGAAAGCAAGGGTAAAACAGTGCGCGGGTTGTACAATCGATTGTGTCCTGATTCATAGCCTTTCTTCCTAATCCATTATTGACGCCCTGATTCGTAGCCAATTTCTTCCCTAGTGGCAGCTAGATACGTTTGACTAGCCGTTTCTCCCCAAAAGTTCAACGACTACCCTATTTTGCATGAACGGTGAGGCCCAACCCTTAACACGCCGATTCTGGCAGAGTGATGGTTTGGGCTAATTTTGTCTAAGTACAATCACTAATAATGTTAGGAAAGCAGACAAACCCAACGAATGACCGTGAAAGCCATACTAATCTTAATCGTATCGAGAATTGTTATGGAACAATGTGATGCAAACTACTAATGGTATATGTCAACTTCCAGATGAATTTAGGAAAGCGCATCACTGGTCCAGTCGTTGATAACAAGAATCCCTTACCAATTGCATTGCATCGGTCTGCAGAAGCACCAAAGACATTCTTTGATTTAACATGCCACCCGAGACCTTTCCCTTATATGGTATATGCCTCAGTAGCCAACCAGCCAACCATAAATATATATATATCCAAACCTGACCAAAGCCACTTATAAAAATTGCTCAAGCAAAAAGTTTTTCTATGTTAAGAATAGTCGGAAACTGATGACCATTCAAGGAAACCACAAGCACGTTAGCAAGGTGCAGACTAGGAAAGTAGGGCGGCCAGCGGACTGGCCAACTGCGATCAGGACCTAGCAACCACCATAGGAAGAGATATGTCCGGTCGTGATGAGCGCTAATGACTAGATCAATTTGTTATAGTCATGATGTCGTATAAATTATTTCGTCAAAATTATATCATGATTAATTGCGTACAACTGAAATTTTCAGACCGAACAGTGATAGATATAGGTAAAGACATTAGACATCTCTCTTGTCCTTATGGAAAAACAAGAGCAACAATAGAGCCGGTCATAATTCTGAAAGCAATTTATATGATCAACACCGCAAAACACATAGGGCTACAGGCTATAGGTAATAAGGCACATAGTGCAACGAAGAATTGGCTCTAAGATTTGACAAGCACAACTAGGTCTTGCATTATGTTAATGCTCTGTTTGGTATAAGCTTATTGTAAGATTTTTTTTTTTTTTAATATAAAGAAGTATAAGTCAGGAGTGAATAGCTCATCTCATGCTATAAAAAATATGATTTGTTTTGAGTTTCTACAAAATGTTTATAATAAGATGTCTCATTTCTTATAAGATAAATACACAATAAACGTTTCCTCCTTTATGTCAATAGGATAAGCATCTTCTGATAAGCTTATTCCAAACAAAGCATGAATGAACACAATGCCCATCGTCACTCGTCCTAGGTTCATTGGCATACCTTTTAGACTATCCTAATCAAGCAAAGGAGAAACGCTGACATGTATGCAAAAATTCATGAAGTTTATGGTGCAACCCGCAGGACAAGTTCAAAATTTACCATGTCTTTCCTGTCCATTTAAAGGCAATCCCGACTCGGCCAAAAAAGAATCCAGACCAATAAAACTGTCAATGTAACGCTTCAGATATAAGCAATTAAGCATGCAATAAATAAGAAAGTGACGCCAGTTGTACAGAAAATTATTGCTGAAATCAGTAAATGAACCCATTCAAATATGGAGATAAATGCCCAGTACATTTGCTTCATGAACCTTCAAAAGTACATCATACGCTTAGGAAACTCTTACCTACAATATTCACAGAGAGCGAGCGAGAGTTTTAACTACCATATGCAGAGATGGCTGCAAGGTCTAAAGGCACAAAGCTGTTACAATATCCACTTCAGAAGCATATTGTGCACTCTTAAAAGCATTGCCCGAAATAAAAACAAAAGCAGATGCCCGTTAACATCAAAAGCTCACAAGGTGGCAAACTTATAGATCATAATTAACAGCCCAAGATTTCACTTCTGCTAGAAAGCAAGATTGGCTTGGTTAGCTCCTCCTTCACGGTAAGCTGCACAGCAGAAAGCAAAACTGTGTGGTTCTTCCTGCCAGGAACCCTAAGCTGCTCTTCCATCAAAAGCTGACCATTCCCTGTAGCACAATTAGCACCAGAAGTAAGTTCAGGTTGAGATAAAAGTACCAAAAAGATTCCTATGTCATGACTGCATATAACTGCCACTTATAATGACGCAACCAACATGAAGATCTAAGATGACATGATAAATACAGAAACAGCATCTTCGTTCTAAATACAAAGACAACAGGAGCAGAATTGCTTCAAGAATCATGATAAGTATACGCATGTTACATTGTAATAACGGAAAGCATTCAGCATTCCATTTTGATTAATTACAGAGAAACCCGAGGAACATAAATTTATTTTTTTAAAAAAAACACCTATATCAGCACAGTACCAAAGACAGTTTAAGAAAAGAAAACGACAATTAACCTGATTCATTCTAGAATTGACGGTATACCGACTAACATAGCTTCAGCCAATCACTTCCAGTTACAACATATACCGTAAATCCAGCATATACCAACACAGGGATATTCAAGAGGCAATTTATGCATCATGTATATCCCTTTCCTCGTTATAACATAAGAACTGAAACACTCATCAAACAACAGCAAGGATCAGCTCAGCGAGTATTTGAGCCAGAGTGTCAATTAGCAACGTCATTTCATCATCACAGTGACGACCAGACCCCAAGCAATCAACAATGTGAAATCATGGAAGCATAACCCAAACTGGCTTAGTACCAAGTTTCTTCTGCAACACGATATTATACACAAGGAAAATGGATATTACCAGAAGCAAATCAGACATGACTTCTTTAAAACAAAAAAGAACAGCATCATTATACCATCAATCAATTGAACATAATCAAAGGGAAAGACCATAATCAGTTCTTCAATCAAAATGATTCTTCCACATGAAAAATTTACAGAGGCACATCTGAAATTAGCAATCCAAAATGCACAATTCAGAAACCGATCTGCATTACAACAGCCCAATTGTGTGCCTAATGAATCTAATGCAACAAATTGAGCTAAAGAAAAGTCATACCACATAATTTACATTTTTGGCTCATTCCACCAAATCACAATCAAGTCAGCTAAACATACAACCGCATATAATTTTTTCAGAAATTCCTTTTTCCTGCAACAAGTAATATCCAATGCAATAATATCGAACGTTAATCGTGAAAGAGAACTACCTGATGCATTCCATCAGGCGCAACAACATCTCAGAAAGAGTTCATTTCCAGACAATAAGTCCTCCTTTTCACCAACATCCTCGCAGCAGTCCCGAAAGGCTCCTCGAAGGCCGATGCGACCCAGTTGGCGTCAGACGCCAAGACCTCCTTCTTAGGATGCTCACTAGGCCTTATAGCAACCAAAGTCGCCCCTTTCAACACAGTCCCATCAGGCAAATCCAAATGGGGAGCGTACCAAAGCCGCATATTCAAAGCCGGCACCAACGTCCTCTTAGAAGCAGAGGATGCCGATAATGGCTTCACTCTCAGCTCCTCCAACTGCTCCTTGTTCATACAGAGAACCCCTTGCCCATCTGCATCAGTCAGCACCAAATTATCCAGTGTCCTGTGCTCGGAGATAATTGGCTGCAGCAAATAATGCCTAGCTGAGGCAGCAATCAACGAGCTTATCGTCCACACCACGCGTAATTTCAACCCGCCGTTGGTGTAAAAGGACTCCGGAATGCTACCATTATCTCCTCCATCACCGGAATTACCATTATTGTCATGGTTATAGCTGCCCTCTTTGGGGTTGCGCATCGTAACAGACGCGGCTCCTAGAATTACACAATCGTCCAAAGTGGAGCCGAAATCAGCCTTCCATTTGAGCAAAACGCCGTCGTCTATACCGAGCTCGCCGGAAGGCAATTCGATACGGAGGAACTTGATTTCATTAAAATTCTTGAGCACCTGGGTGGGCGAGTGATGGGTAACGCTGCTCTGATCGGACTCAGGGTCCGAAGAAGAACCTCCGCCGCCACGTTTGGCGTTGGTGACGAACTGGGTCAAGGAATGGAAGGGCTTGAGGAGGCTGGAGAACAGTAATCGCAAAAGCGAGCAAGATTTGTCAGAACCGGAGGAAGAAGACGACGAGGAAGAAGTGATTGATGAAGAAGATTCGTCGTCTGAAATGACGCAATCGACTCGAACGACGACGTTTTCGACCTGGGGGACCAAAGAGTGGAAGCGCTTGGAGACAACGCAGCAGCGGCCGAGCGCCTTGACATCGCCGATTTTGTTGAAGACGAGGAGAAGCAGAGAGTCAGGTAAACGGTCGAAGTGGTCGACGTCGAGAGGCTCCGGGAACACTTTGGTGCTCAGATCTGGTCTCATAGCAGACGACATCGCTTCTGTTTGATCTTTTGTAAAGAGTGTGTTGGGGGGGGGGGGTTGTGAAAATGGAGGATAAGGGAAGGGGGGCTTATGGATCTGAGGGAGAAGGCATGGTGATGGTGAAAAATCAGACTGAGTGAGAGAGATAACACGGGGGGATTGGGGGGGGGGGGGGAGAGAGAGAGAGATACAAAGGGCAAAAGAGTCGCGGGGGCCGGGGCGGGGGGGGGGGGTTGGATCGGGGAAGGTAGAAAGGTTGCGTGGGTTGATAGCTTTTGATTGTCCCGTTCCCCCTCCTATAGTAACCAGTACTTCACAAAGGATGATGCCGAGCACCACCCTCGGAGTAGCGTATAACCATGCCTTCTATTTCTTTATTTTTTTGTTTTTGTCAAATATAACACCATACCAATTGTGATATAAATTTAATATTATTAAATTATATAATAATTTATTATATTAACTAATTTTTTTAAATTTCTTGTTTAATTAATAGTTTAATAATAATTTATTTCAAAATTTTGGTGCGGCCGCACGTTGGGCATTTGTTTGATAACGCAGTATACTCTGGGAGTGCGACTACACTTGATAAATATGCTCGAAATGTTCTCCTTGCCCATTCTTCCCCAATTTGTTTTGATTTCCACCAAAAATCCCCCTCGTCCCTACATGAAAATCTCTCTCAAAAAACCCCAAATCCTTAAGATATTGCCTCTACTCTGTAAGTTTTTAATTTTTTTTGTTATGTTTTAAAATTATATTTTATGTTTTTAAGTTATGTAATTTGTTCCAAGTTTGTATAATTGTTTGCTATAAATTAGTTGAATTTCTATATTACTTTGAATTATAAATGTTCTATTGTTGATTGATAGCATTTTGTTTATTATAAAGTTTAGATGCTTATTTATGAGATGTTTATATTATAGAGTTGTTAAAGTTTAAATTATGATTTGTTTATTTGTCATCTTTTATAATTTTTATGAATATTTTAGGATTTTAAGAAATTTAAGAATGTAAGGAATTTAGTAATTTAATAATTTAAGAGGTTAAGTTAGTTAAATTTAAAAATTTAGGGATTTAGTAATCTAAGAAAGTGAATTTGTTAATTTCAGAAATTATGGAATTTAGGAATTTAAGAAACTTAAATTAGTTAATTTTAGAGAATTAGGAATTTAAAAAAGTTAGTTAATTTTATAAATTTAGGAATTTAAGAAAGTTAGCTAATTTTAAAAATTTAAGAATTTAGTAGTTTAAGAACATTATGTTAGTTTAAGAAATTTAGGAACTTTTTAATTTAAGAAAGTTAAGCTAGTTAGTTTTTGAATTTTAAGAATTTATTAATTTGAGAAAGTTAAGTTAGTCAAGTTTAGAATTTTTTGAATTTAGTATTTTAATTTTATAATCCATAGCAATTTAGGGTTTAAATATTTTACTATCAGAGTGTTGAAATATTATTTATGCATATTAAATAGGAAAAATGGTTAATATGGATCTATGGAATTAAAGTTATTTGTTGAAATAATGTATGAAAATTGAAAATGGCTTATTGTTGTTATTATTATTATGATCATTATCATCACTACTACTATTATTATTATTATTATTATTATTACTATTATTATTATTACTACTACTACTACTACTACTACTACTATTATTATTACAATTATTATTATTACTACTACTACTACTACTACTACTGCTACTGTTGCTGTTACTGCTACTGCTGTTACTATTGCTGCTACTCTTTCTCTACAGGATACGTCATTGTTGTGATATTACACTGACCAAGAAGTCTAGCATTTGCAGTCTCCGCATTAGTTGACATCCATTAAATGCTATAGGCCTGATATAAAGTTGTTTCAGAACCCAGAGCATTGGTTGGTACAGCAGCAATTGGTGGAAACCAAATTCTATGGTCGTTACAAGTCACACTTCTACCAACTTAATCATGGGCTTATTACTGCAATAATTGAGAAGTGGCGGCCAGAGACACACCTTTCATTTGCCTACTATCACCCTATAAGATGTAGCCATTTATTGGGGTCTACTCGTGACCAGTATAGTAATGCCGGAGCTAGAGACGACTATACGTCCAAAGGAGGAGTGAGTTAATCTTATTCGTGATTATATGTGGGTTGATGCAAATTAGGTTGAGATTGACATTGTCACAAACATCATCAATTGCATATAGCTATGGAGACAATATAACCTCCATGTTACTCCAGGGGATCCCAATCTTCAGTGGACATGTTTCTAGATCTTTCTATTGATAAATTGTCACCTTTTTTCAAACACGAGTATGAATGAGGGCGATTTAGCATAATTGATCTGCTTATAGGACTTTGGTGTAATTCGGGGGCTTAACTGAGGCAGCTGTACTTGAATATTTGTATTAATAGCTTGATCGTGCCTCCTTTCATATGTGTAAAGATGTATGCAGAGCTGTCACACTGGTCTAGGTATTGAATTTCATTATATACATATTCTTTACACTTTGTAAATGTCAACTTTTTATAACAATTTTGCCTTGCTTCTAGTTTTTTGCATCGGACAGATTCATCGCTTTTAGACCCTAGTTCCTATAGATGACCCGACAGTAGTTACAAGCGTTGCGATATCTACAAGAGGGCGGCTTTTAACTACCTAGCGTTCCACGAGGGGCAATTTTTTATGTGAAGAAAGAAATGATGGACGTATCAGGCAAGTTAGGGCAAGTTAAATGTCAGGACACAATTGACCACTTGTAGCCCGGAGATGTATAGTAAATTTCACTAGTATTTATTTACTATTTTAATTATAGCACTGTTAGGCACTTAAGTAACTCTTCTTTACTTGTTTTAGGTACAGATTATATGGCAGCAGTTCGTTGACTACGTCGACTGTTTGCCTGATTATTATTTGTAGGACAGTGTAGTTTGGCGGGCACGTATCCCGTTGATATTTGGGCAGATTATGGAGTGGCATCATCCCGATCGTATGTTGAGCAGTTCGCCATTCGACTGGCCATCCCTCATGTTCCATCTGATGATGAAAAACACAGGAATGATAATGAGAAGTTGGGAGGCGAGGATCCAACACAAGCGATAAATCGGCAAAGGAACTAGCAGCATTCTTTGTCCAGGGGTAGTTGGAGGACAAGCCAAATCCAGCTGCATTAAGGGATTACATGAATTGGTACTGCCATGTGACCATATTGCAAGTCAGCCATCCAGGGACTAACAATCGTCAAAATAGGTATGTGGCGTCTACATTGGATAAGACTTCACCGGTAAGCGTTCCTTGGCATGGTTTGTTCTCGTTATAAAAAGTTTGAAATATTAAATTTAATTATCCATTATGTGTACTTTGTTTTACTAGGCGAGAGTTATACATCATGTAGTCTACCACTCTGGATAGCTATAGCAGCAATACATGCAGAGGGAGCTTTATGATGATGTACTGTCTATGGATCTTGTGATGAGGCATTTGTAGGTTATGATGCAACTTAATGGCGAGTGTATATTGTGGGACACCTTGCACGAGCACCTCATTGAGCAGAGAGTACTATGGGAGTTTCCACCTGCTTTGCCGATGCAGTAGCCATAACATCACACTTAGTATTATAACCATTGATAGCATTCCTCCCAACTCCAACAGCAGTCTCCTTATCCCAGTTGGTCATCCCAATGGTACAGCGACCTTCTACTAGTCATGCCAACGCATAATGCATATTTTGGTCACCATGCGGGCATCTCCATGTATGAGGCAGGTGGTTCATTGTCTCAATACATGCCATTCACCCCCGATGCACCATTGCCTCACACCGTGTGCCTACATACCCTAAGCGGCCCACATAGGTACTGTTAAGTACATTTGAATAGCTCTCAAACACCAAAACACGTGGTGGAATAGATGACAAATGACACAAGTAGTATATTAAATAGTTATGCCAATATCCTCTACATAAACTTAAGCTTTTAAATGATTTGGTAACTTTAATAGGTACCAAAAACAAACGTTAGAATTCAATGCCCGAAAAATTTTAAATATAACTTAATTTATCCTGTACGTTAAAACCTTTTTCATATTTTCAAAGAGTCATCATAGACTAATCTTGGTGAAACTTAGAGATTTCTCTTTTCCTTTTAATGTTGAGCTAGAGATATGGTTGCTAATAACCATTCTTGACTGTTGTGGAGAAAATTTCAAGTGTAAAGGGTCTATTTGGATTGACTTTTTTTTTTTTAAAAAAAATTGTTTTGTTTTTGCGATAGATATTTGGTCTGGCTTTCAAAAAAGTCAAAACTATATATATATAAAAAAAAGATTATTTACAACTTTTTCCACGAGCCAAAATTTTCAACTTCTTACAAAAGTACTTTTTTAAAAAACTATTAGTAAAAGCACTTCTAGAAAAACCCAATCCAAACAAGCTCAAATTGTAAAATAGAAAAGCCAACTTTGCCGCTTATTGGTGATAAGGGCCAGGCTATAATTGCAAGCAAACTGGCTAGTTAGTGGTTTCACCACAGGACATGCAGACGGATCTTAGCTAAAAGGGACCTTATATCGTGGTCCCTTACAAGGTGTTCATTCATTAAACATTATACTTGCTCATGTATTAAAAAAAAGAAAGAAAAAGCAAACCGCTTAGCTGTGGAACATGCGTGAACAGTACGCGCTACTGTTCACGAGCAGCAAATGTTTGTTCACTACCTCACGACTATTTGTTCACTGACTTTTATATATATATATATATATATATATATATATATATATCAAATATTTGTTCAATATACCACGACTATTTGTTCACTGACTTCATATGAACACACATAAAAGCATAGATTCACAGACATACTCTTATAGAGAACACACGTGCACACACACACACACATACACACAGAAGCACACATTCACACACAAACACATATATACAAGGGCGATAAGCAACATGATGGCCAAAAAAATAGAGGAATAGGCAAGCAACACCTCACCATAATTGTTCTCCTTCAAACAAAAATATAGATCTGCATGAATCTTCATCATCACAATCTTTGTGTGTGCATGAGCGTGTGTTTGTGTGTTGGTGTGTGTGCATGAGTGTGTGTTCGTGTGTGTGCGTTTGTGTTTATACGTATAAGTGGGTGCTTTTGTGTGTGAAGGAAGGGAAATGACGATCAGATTTAGATATAATATTTTTTTTCCTCTAAATAATGGGTGTACTTGGTTATGAAGGAGTATCTTGTGAGAAACAATGATATAATTTGCTTCAACTGAAATTGTGTTAAAAATTGGGCCAGGCTGGACAATTTTAGTAGTAGGTTTATCATGTTGTTTCATCTTTGGGCTCGTGGCCTCATTCCAGGATTATTTTCTCGCATTTACTTTTCATGATATTTAGATGTCTTTCGTACATATAAATCGAAAATAACCCCCAAACTAAAAGAACAACTACAGCTAGAATGAATTATTTTAGATAATTTTTCATTATTAAAATTTTCTCTGAGAAGGATCCAAATCCAAAAAATGTTGGATGATGGACTCGTGTCCGAACTCTATTCACATGAATTCCTACTACTTTAGCTGTAGTGTCACATGACAAAGTCCAATAATTGGGGGAAAAATGAAGGCGAATGGCATAGAAAAAGTGTCTTTTTTTTAGAAAAAATAAAATAAAATGTAGTCTTTGACAAGACTTTAGCTGGAAGTAGCTCAATAATTATCAATAGAATAAACAAATTATCACCCACGGCTTCTGTGTCACTTGTAGAACATAATATTTAATTTATTAGTATTACATTTAATAAGCAATAAAGAATAAACAAGTTACTCTAAACTAATCTTAGTCCATTTTGGAACTGGCATGAATTGAATTATTTGAAACCTTGAGCCACTTTATTGTATTATTATCAAGAACAAAATTGAGACGAGATTATAGGCATCATCTTAAGACTAAAGATTTCGTGGTACAATTATGCATCTAAACACAACATGCTTGAAACTAGTTAGGACCAAATAACATTTATATCAAGTGGATATAAGTTTTACTTTGAGATCTTTAGACCATAACAAATCGTACCGATATCTTCACCCAATTCTTAAGACACCTTAAGCAACATTTATTGGTACAAGGAATGTGCTCTTTTTGTTATTTATTTCTTTTCACTAAAGAAAAGAATATTTTTTCTCGAAATAAAGAGACGGTTAGAGATGCCCTAATCTATTCAGACCCGAAAAAGAATAAAATCCAAAAGGAAGTAAAGGACTAACCTTAAAGAAAGGTTAGCAGCCTATTCTGGCATGTCTAAGTTTCTGGCTACTGTAGACAAGAGAAACCATACCATTCCAGACATACAAGATGACAAGAAACGTTTCTTCTTCAACCGTACAGCTTTCAAGTAAACAAATAGAATCAAGAAGAAACTAGCACTCAATACAATTCAATGCAACTACTAAATTTTCGTGTATCTTGAAACCTGCCATTTTCTGTCTTATATAATTGGGGTTTCTTAACGGAGTAGAAACAGACAATGAAACAATCGCGTTGCGTCGGTTTTTAGAAGCATCAAACAATCAGCCCTCCAAGGGTAAAAAATTTTCCAGATCTGACCAAAGCCACTGATAAAAATGCTCAAGCAGAAAGTTTTTCTATGTTAAGAATAGTCAGAAAGAGCCAAGAGATGACAATTCAAGGGACCAAGACACGTTCGTTGAGGTGCATACTAGGAAGTCAGCGTTGTCTGCGTGGCTGACGGGCCAAATGCGATCAGGAATCAGGACCTGGCAACCACCATAATAAGAGATTGTCTAGAATCGTGACGAGAGCGCTCTGGTCACAACTAGATCAATCATGTTGAGATGATGATGCCGTATAAAACATTTCATCGAAATTGTATCATCATGGGCACAACAAGGTCTTGCATTATGCTAAATGAACGCAAAGGCCATCCTTACCATCCTACCCAAGGGAAAAGAATTAACATGTTTGCAAAAATGCATGACAAGATCAAATTTTACCACGTATGTATTTCCTGTCCATTTAAAACCAATCCAAACTGATAAGACTGTGTCAGGCTTCACATATATAAGCATGCAATAAATAAGAGCACGTGTTCCCAAAGAAGGTGACGCCAGTTGTACAGAAAATTATTGCGGAAATCAGTAACTGAACCCATTCAAGTATGGAGATAAATGCTCGGTACATTTGCTTAACGAACCTGCAAAGCTACATCATAAGCTTAGGAAACTCTTACCTACAATATTCACAGAGAGAAAGAGTTCTAACTGCCATATGCAGATGGCTGCAATATCCACTTCACATGCATATTGTGCACTCTTAAAAGCATTGCCCCAAAAAAAGAAAAAACAAAACAAAAGCAGATGCCCGCTAACATCAAAAGCACACAAGGTGGTGGCAATCTTATATATCATAATTAATAGCCCAAGATTTCACTTCCACTAGAACGCAAGATTGGCCCGGTTAGCTCCTCCTTCGTGGTAAGCCCTGCAGCAGAGAGCAGAACTGTGTGGTTCTTCCCGCCGGGAAACCTAAGCTGCTCTTCCATCAAAAGCTGACCATTCCCTGTAGCACAATTAGCACCAGAAGTTCAGGTTGACGCTAATCGTAATAGTACAAAAAAGATTACTATGTGACAACTGCATATGCACCGGAACTACCACTTTAATGAAGCAAGCAAAATGAAGATCCAAGATGACACAATTAAATATAGAAACAGCATCTTCCTTCTAAACACAAAAGACAACTGCAGCAGCATTGCTTCAAGAATCATGATTTAGCATATGCATGTTACATTTCAGTAACGGGGAGCATTCAACATTCCATTTCAATATATTTGTATCCACTACTTCTATACAAAATATTATGATGAGTCTCTAACACTGAGAGCTGAGGATCATCTAAATTATAAATAAAAATTCACCTGTATCAGCACAATACCGAAAACAGTTAAGACAAGAAAACGACAATTAACCTGATTCATTCTAGAATCGGCGATTATAGAGACTAAATAACTTCAGCCAATCACTTGTAAGTTACAACATATACCGTGAATCCAACACATAACAAGACAGAGAAATTCAAGAGACAATTTATGCATCATGTATATCCCTTTCCTTGTTATAACCTAAAAACTGAAACACTTCATCAAACACAGGACGGATCAGCACAACAGGTATTTTGAGCCAGCGTATCAATTACCTACATCATTTCATAATCACAGAGACAACCAGACCCCAAGCATCAACAGTGTGAAATCGCAGAAGCATAATCACAACTGACTTAGTAAAACGTGTCTTCTGCAACATGACATTATACACAAGACAAATGGACATACCAGAAGCAAATCAGATACGACTTCTTTAAAGCCAAAAAAAAAGCGTCAGTATACCATCAATGAATTGAACGTGGTCAAAAGGGAAGACCATAATCAGTTCTTCAATCAAACTGATTCATACACATGAAAAATTTAGAGTCAGATCTGAAATTAGCAATCCAAAATGCACAATTCAGAAACCGATCTGCATAATTATGGCCAAATTGCGTACCTAATAAATCTAAAGCAACAAACTGACCCAAATCAAAACTCATACCACGTAATTTACATTGTCAGCTCAATACACCGAATCAAAATCAAGTCAGTTGAAAATAAAACCCATATAAATTTTTCAGGAATTCCTTTTTCCTGCAACAAGTAATATCCGATGCAATAATCTCGAATGTTAATCGTGAAAGAGATCTACCTGATGCATTCCATCAGGCGCAACAACATCTCAGAAAGAGTTCATTTCCAGACAATAAGTCCTCCTTTTCACCAACGTCCTCGCAGCAGTCCCGAAAGGCTCCTCGAAGGCCGATGCGACCCAGTTGGCGTCAGACGCCAAGACCTCCTTCTTAGGATGCTCACTAGGCCTTATAGCAACCAAAGTCGCCCCTTTCAACACAGTCCCATCAGGCAAATCCAAATGGGGAGCGTACCAAAGCCGCATACTCAAAGCCGGCACCAACGTCCTCTTAGAAGCAGAGGATGCCGATAATGGCTTCACTCTCAGCTCCTCCAACTGCTCCTTGTTCATACAGAGAACCCCTTGCCCATCTGCATCAGTCAGCACCAAATTATCCAGTGTCTTATGCTCGGAGATAATTGGCTGCAGCAAATAATGCCTAGCTGAGGCAGCAATCAACGAGCTTATCGTCCACACCACGCGTAATTTCAACCCGCCGTTGGTGTAAAAGGACTCCGGAATGCTACCATTATCTCCTCCATCACAGGAATTACCATTATTGTCATGGTTATAGCTGCCCTCTTTGGGGTTGCGCATCGTAACAGACGCGGCTCCTAGAATTACACAATCGTCCAAAGTGGAGCCGAAATCAGCCTTCCATTTGAGCAAAACGCCGTCGTCTATACCGAGCTCGCCGGAAGGCAATTCGATACGGAGGAACTTGATTTCATTAAAATTCTTAAGCACCTGGGTGGGCGAGTGATGGGTAACGCTGCTCTGATCGGAATCAGGGTCCGAAGAAGAACCTCCGCCGCCACGTTTGGCGTTGGTGACGAACTGGGTCAAGGAATGGAAGGGCTTGAGGAGGCTGGAGAACAGTAATCGCAAAAGCGAGCAAGATTTGTCAGAACCGGAGGAAGAAGACGACGAGTTAGAAGAAAAAGACGAAGAGGAAGAAGTGATTGATGAAGAAGATTCGTCGTCTGAAATGACGCAATCGACTCGAACGACGACGTTTTCGACCTGGGGGACCAGATAGTGAAAGCGCTTGGAGACGACGCAGCAGCGGCCGAGCGCCTTGACGTCGCCGATTTTGTTGAAGACGACGAGAAGCAGAGAGTCAGGTAAACGGTCGAAGTGGTCAACGTCGAGAGGCTCCGGGAACACTTTGGTGCTCAGATCTGGTCTCATAGCAGACGACATCGTTTCTGTTTGAGCTTCTGTAAAGAGTTTTTTGTTTGTTTGGGGGTTGTGATAATGGACGATAACGGAAAGGTCGGGTTATGGATCTGAAAGAGATGGCTTGGTGATGGTGAAAAATGAGAGAGAGAGAGAGAGAGAGAGAGAGAGAGAAATCTGAAACAAAGTGGGGGCTTCTAGGGGTGGAGATAAGAGGTGGTGTTAATTGAGGAAAGGAGAGAGGAGAGAGATAGAAACGGCATAAGGATGTGTGTGTGGTACCTTTTGATTGTCTCGTTCCACCTTATATTAATTAATTTTTAAAAATTTTAGTTTAATTTATATAATAATAATTTACGTTGTTATCTTATCAAAAAATAATAAATTAATAGAAAAGTGTTCGCTCATTTCTATGCATAAAAATTAATAAAGTTTTTATTTCTTGGAATAATTTATTTGGTTCACCAATGGTCGTGGAATTAACCGTAGGGATTTTAACGAAGTTGTAATTGAAGACGGCTGTAATATTTGTGAGCTGTGTTTAATTTTTATTAATGATGTGGTAAGTTAAAAAAAAAAAAAACAAATATTACATGCTAGCACGTTAACAAATTAGACATTGACAAATGACTGCCGATCTTTTGAGGGGAAATGAATAGTTTCATTTTTTTTTTCTTTTTTGTTTCTAATATACATATACATATATATATATATATATATATATATTGATTAGAAAGTTTAGGGAAAACGAAAACAATTTATTTGCGGGACAAAATTACAGTCACTTTTGTCTATTCTTTTTCACATTTATAGCACTAACTGAATATTTCATTACAATGAGAATTTTTATTTTTTTCGGGTCTATAGGATCCTTCTAATTGGTAAAAGATCATTAGGTATAGAAAGTCAAGAGAAAGTACAAATCAATAGAATGAAATTGAAAAGAAGATAGTGGATAATATTATTACCGTTTACTAACTATCAAGAGTTGGGTTGATAACATTTGGTAAGATTCTAGCTCTACAGAATTTTTTTTTTGTTTTTTGGTCGATGATATTATTACAGTTTAATGAAGAACTCTTCAAGTTGGTTATGAAGATGTGTATATTCATGGGGATTACAAGGCCCACAACTTGTTTTGGTGGTTAGGTTGTTAGTTGAAAATTGTGACTTGCAAGTTGGATTAGGTAAGTTGGCCCGTCTTTGAGATTGCGTAATACATGTCTAAAGGCCCAAACAGCATTTTGCCTCTAGTAAAAGGCCAAAAAATAATAATATAATAATGATGATGATGATGATGATAATAATAATAATAATAATAATAATAATAATAATAATAATTCGCTTTGTGTGCATTGGCTGGCCACCTCAAGAATAATTATTATATATAGATTAAAGTTTTAGAGACTCTCTTATTATTTGTAAAACTTAGGGTAAATTACTATAAACCCCCCTTATTATCCTCTAAAAGTACTTCAAGCTCTCTAAGTATAGAAGTTCATATATTATTTTAGGTAATGATATCTTAAAAAAGACGATATGTTGAATAGGGGGACTTGTGCTTATATTTAGTGAAAAAAAGTAGATTATAAAGGAAGTTTTGTACCACAATAATAAGGTCCAATGCACTATTAAAAGACGACATGGGTACATAGTAATTTACCCTAAACTTAATACGTGTTGCCTGTTACTAAGAACAACAATCATCATCATTTTTTAAGTAAATCTTCTATTACAAATATCTCAGCTAATCTCCAAATTAAAGGATGATTACTGTTGGCAATTTCTTTTTTTTTTTTTTTATAGTTTGTCTAATTTGGAGACAGTAATCAGAACGCTCACCAGGAGTACGATGGTAACCAACTTGAGAGTTCGATTGATAATCAAAAGATATCATCAAACATGTTAGCGCATTTCATGGCTAAAATGGCAATCTCGTTTTCCATTTTATTAGCAAAACAAGGCAATCAAGTGGCAAATTGGACCACAAGACATTGTTTGAAAAAGGAAATTTTTTACATTAGATTGGATGTCTTAACATATCTTGTACTTAATAGTCCTACAACTATATTTATTATACCAACTGATTTTTTATCATTTTTGCTATGATATAAAAAGTTAAGATTTTTTAAAAATAGTGGAATAGGTCTGAGTTCCAATTATAAAATATATAACGTTATTTACATATGTGGGCGTCATACCTCTCTTCACGTTTGACATTAAAAATTTTACAATTTAACAAGTAAAATCTTACAATTAAACCAAATATAGTGTTACAAAAGTTTCGTGTGTCGACTTTTATTTGGTTAAAAGTGAGAAGTGCAAGCAAAACGTGCAGATGAACTTCTATTTATTCAAGATGGAAAAAGAAAATAAGAAAGGACATCATTTAAGGTCTGAGCCTGAAGCCTCATCCTCATCCAGATGCTTATCACATCTCTTCTGAGACGACTCTAAACGAATTGATCTTCTAGCAGGATCATGGACGGACCCTTTAAAATGTGCGTGTCTGTATATATGCATACATATACATATGCATATATTTATATACATATATATACACACACACATATATATATATATATATATGAACCATACATATCTGGAGTCTACGTTGAGGGGAAGTGATTGGAATCTTCGTAATGATCCAGTTCAACTGTGTCTTATTTAATTATAATTCGTCAAGACAATTCTGATTGATGGCTAGCTGTAATAATGGATAAGTTTAGAGATGTGGATGCTCCTTATATGTTGTACATTTCAAATATTATAAATCAATGTACTTGTATGATCTCAAATGAATAATGCACAATTCAATTATTGAAAACATACTATATCTTAGAATCTTTTTCCTTAAAAATTTTTTGAACCGTTAACTCTCGGATACACTCAAGTTAATTAAATAAAAAGTTAACCGATATTGGATTTTTTCTTAAAAAAAAATAATTTCCTAATATATATCCTGAGAACTGAGAAGTGAACAAGCCCATTATGTCATAATCTACTACTAAAGTATCTTTATATGTTGTACGTTTCGAACATTTCACCACTGAATTAATTCCTTGGTTGATTATTGATCTAAGCCAAAGAATAAATATCAATAATTATTTTATTTGCATACGGGGAGAATATTAAACAACTCACTCGACAAACTCCCCACACGCTTGATGGTACAACTGGAAATTGCAGGACGAAAATGATTTAAAAAAAAAAAAACTCAACCATAAAAAAACTGATGGATCAGCTGGAAGAGAGAATTATGAAGGATCAATCAATTATATATATACGTGTACAGCACATCACATGATCATGCATAAATACATTAATTGCAAATACTAAAATCTAATACACCTGGTGTATATATTATGATATATAGTATTTTGATATAATAATGAGATATTTTTTACTTCAAAATTTTGAGGAAACTTCGATCATGGCTCGAAAAAGATGCATAATTATTGCTGCTGTATCCCTTCAAGGTATCAAGCCTCATGTGGGATTGTGCATATGGCGTAGCTTATCAGATCTCAGAAGCAAATTTTTATGAGATTAGAGAGAGCACCCCACACGTTGTGGCACATGTGGTGATGAGGTGTGTTTTATTCACAAGGATCCAAAAATTTCACACTTCTCTGAGCCCAAAGAATTTTGCATACGGTGCCGTGCATGTCCGTACACTAAAATATTAGGAATCAACAAGAGCATGAAAATTTTTTTACAATTAAACCAGTAGTTTAACATAAATTTTACTCAACGGTACAGTACTTGGATGAAAATATGGTCAACCATGCGTGTACTAGTGGCCTTGCCTAGGCTTTTCTCTAGGTCTAAGCTATCATTTTTAGTGTTAATATAATAAATAAAGAAATATACTTATGTTGTCTTTATAAATTTTTTATTTTTAAATGAAATAGTAATTACAACACGGTATTAAAAGTTTAAAAACCCAAAGGCCTCACTTCAAAACTTGTTGTGCATGTGAACATTGTAATTTATATCATGTTCCTTTATTATCATGCTCTCTCATATTTCTTCACCTTTGTTCATAATATTAATACTATTTGTCCACTATATTAATATTGTGTGAGTCTATGTGCGCGAATGTATTTTTGTGTATATGTGTGTGATCATTAATACAAGTAAAATGCACATTACCTCTGTGGTTTGTAGTTGATTACCCTCTGTACTTTAAAATTTAACACACAACCCCTTATGCTTTTGAAAGGTGGCACGTTATCTTTTGTGGTTTGTCTAATTAGATTATTATTCCCCGTGGTCTGTTTAGTTAGTTAACACATCTTATGTTTTTAAAACTTACCATATTAACCCCTTATACTTTTTAAAATGTGGCACAATCACCTCTATTTTTTTGTTAATATCTAATTGGCATTAGTTGAAAATAAGGATATTTTTGTAAAAATACGTAATACATTACAAGTTGTAAAGCTCATAAATACTAAAAAAACACTTATAATACACAATAAGTTAATTTGAATCTTAATTCATTATTTGATTTGAAATATGATTAAGCCGCGTTAGTGCATTATAAACTTCTGGTTCTGATTTGAAATAAATTCTATATAATTTTATTTAAAGTGAATTTCTTGTCGTTAAAAAATAAAACCGTAAGACATATAAAATAATCATTTTAACGTGACCCGTCCTCTTTTATTTAACATTTCTAAAGGTGTCGTGGCTCTGAAACGTTGGATTTTATTACAAAAAAAGTGTTGATCAAACCCAGTATGCTACCTAAAGTACGACACTTGCATGTTGATGCATACAATTCAGAGTACTTTAGATAGATGGACCTATTGAAGTGATTGATAATGGCTTTCATACTCTGAAGCTTTTACCTTCTTAATTTGTCTCTCATGAGACTATACATGTGACATGATGCACTTTTAGTGGACAGTCATAATCTGGTATTCACAACATATAATGCATTCTTTGTGTATTATAGTGGAAATCTTAATATCCTTGTCATTTTCTCAACTTTAAATTGTTTTTGTTCTCTTTAATTTGTTGCTAATTAGTGAGTGAGTCTAGGACATTGATAGTGACTTATGTTCCCTTGGATTATTCTGATTAGAACATTGAATTAGGCAAATGTTCGCATTAATCAAAAGAGATGTGAAAACTTTTTTGTTTGCTTAGAATTGAAGTGTTGATCTTAATATTAATTAATTTTGTGCTTTTTTTCTCCTTGCTTGAATTTCAAACTAGCCCTTTTTTTTTTTTCAGCTAGCCGTGAGTATTAGTTGAGAGACTCGGACAAAGTCTAAGCATATGAACTATTTGAGACCACAAAAAAGACAAGTCTTATAAAGTTAAAGGAAAAAATTATTTAAACCTCTCATTTTTGGGTGCAAAAATGGTTTAACCATTATTAATTATCTAAATTCATAACATTCAGTTATATATAGACTATTTCAAAATTGTGTCTTTCAACGACTTGTGACATTACAAGTTTGTTTTAGTTGTCTCTTATTTATAACTTTTATTTTTTATTTTATGAATGACTCTTGGTGATTTTTTTATTGATATGTATATTATATATATATTGCCACCTATTTGTCAGGCATGACGATTTCATAAAAAGTAGGTAACAACTTTAGAAAATTAAATTGCACCCAAAGAGTTGGGGGGGCCATGTCCCTTCAATGGCATCACAGGAGACCGCAAGTCCCTTTCAAAACCCCACCACTCTTCAAATCTTAAAGAACTTGAGGCCTTCGTGAAGCATATATTTCATTATTGCTTTGTCCCTACTTGAATAAATACAACATGGAAAATTATAATGGTTAACATTACATGCATAAAGTAGGTTAGTGAATGATGAATCAGGATTCTGATAGAAAAAATAAAAAAGCTGAACTGAATGCATGATAAAAATCAAACAACCGTGATCATTATCATAGACAAACAGGTAAAAGTTTTTTTTTCTTTTTTTTTTTCTTTTAAAGGAGGTTAATCTAATGAGAGAGTAATAACTTAATTCACGACGTGAGAGAGAGTTTTTCCCTTCTTGTCCTTTTTAACTAATAGAAGTAAACTCATTGACAGCTCCTCAAGTTTATGAAATCTTAATGATTGAGAAAGGCCTTGGTTTGCCAACCAATTCATACAAAAGTTAATTTTTTTGAAACATGTTTCACCTTAAAATCTGACTTTTCTCTTAGAATCCGTTTGTAATTCTCCACAAGTGGTCTAAACCCAACTTTTACCTTTAAGGTTGTTCAAAGCGGTTCCTTAGTTCAAACCAATATTTTCTCATTACAAATATTATTCAATATTTGGCCAACTTAAAATGTGTTGTTAGACTACAAAATTTGTAACTTTAGAGCGATTGGCCTATAATAAGTTTCTTGCTATAGAAAAATTAAAAAAAAATTTGTGATGTTATAGCAGGCAAAGGATTTTGAGGAACATCCATATCAGGTAATATCAGAAAGCGGTGTTCAAAGAGTTGAAGCCCATGCGGCCACGCCAAAGGCAAGGTGCCATAGGACCTATTTAGATTGGTTTTTTTTCCCTTAAAAAGTTACATTAAATTTGCAATAACTATTTAATTTAGTTTCCAAAAAAGTTGAAACTCTGAAAAAAGCTCAAATATAGCTTTTTTTAGAAGTCAGAATTTTCAGCTTCTCAAAAAAAGCTGTTTTTCAAAAGTTGTTAAAAAAAGCGCTTTTGAAAAAAGTCAATTCAAACGAGCCCATAGTCTAATTGATCTATAAGCCCATAACTGAAATCGTTATCATGGTCCCCGACTCTTTGCTAACTCTAGCAAACATGGGTAATGATCATAGCCTTAAATGTGAAAGATAACATATGTAGTTCTAGGGGGTTGACGATAATATCTTTTTGTTTATCTCATTCTGTGTCCACTCAACCTTTTTTGCAGATATTTTGCTTTTCTTTTTCCCAAAACGATATAAAACAGAATAACCAGATGTTGCTTTATAAAAATATTTCTTGTGATCATTATTTTATTAATGTTGAACAAAATAATTTATGGTTGAGATATTTCTCATAACGTTGCGAATAGGATTTTTACACATAATCGGTCTAAAAGTTTTTCTGTCTGGTTATGGATTTTAATCTCTCACTCATAAGCTCTTATGTTCTTGAGCAATACAAAATCCAAATCTCAGATATTTAAGATCCAGCGGGTTGAAATCTGGAGGTGGCTTACATTGAGGGATTAGATTACGAGTCTTTGTTCGTCAAATTTTCTATGAAACATAACGAGAATTTTGTATACTAAACTAAATTCTTTATCTTAGTGTGAAAACTGAAGCTTCAAATAATTAATAAAGCAACACCCATCTCAATCCTGTCATGCAATACATATCCACTCAAGCAGCTCGATGCCTATGACAATAGACGAATATACAATATTATCCAAAGAAATTTAATGTGTAAACAAAAGGAGTAATGCCCAAAAAAAGAAAAAAGTTATGTTCAATTTGTGTTAATGTGTAACACCTAAGTTTATCTCAATATTTTTATTCGTACCAAATACAATAATGTAATAAATCCAACACTAATGTCCGCAAAAGATGCCCTCATCAAGGCCCATTTTGCTTCAGATGTTGGTATAATTCTAGTTGTTAATGTAACATGATCTATCTATCTACTCGATTTATAATATATTATAAATAAAAGATGTCGTGATTGCCACATAAATTTTATGAACCACTAAAATAAAGTTGCAAGCATTATTATGTCTACATCTTGTTTCTTCCTCTCGCTGGTACTGTGTACATGACTGCCCACATCCACATCCATATCCACATATGCATTGATTTGCAAAAATAGTCTTACTTATCATACTCAAATCCTACATGTGTACAAGTCACACTAGGGTCCATTTAATTTGTTGCTTGAGGTCAACTCTAGCTTGCGACTCCATCCTGACACCCCCTTAACATTCCATACTTTGTTAGTCCTTTTGAATTCTTGACCATTATCACTACAGAATTGAATATCTCAGATTAGTCGATGAATTTTTATATGTCGACGAACTAATAGTTGAATTTGAATCGCAATAGTTTTCAAAATGCCCCACAAGAATCATAAAAAGATAACAATTTTGATACACCAACCATTTAGCTTTCTGTTTCATGTTCAGACTCTCATGTTAATTCAGAGTAATTAAGTCAACTAAAAAAGTAAAGTTTTCCAAGCTAGTTTGGCCCCTTTGCATTGCGGAAGAAACTGAGCACCACACGCCTTCTTTATTAATCCCCTACTCCAATCCAATTTCCGTCCTCTAAGGGATTCGAGCCCAAGTCACCACTCTAAAAAGATATGGCCTCAACCACTTCAGTTAACTCCTAATATCTAACACTATGCTTTTCCCACTAGAGATTTTCTTCAACTAAAGAGTAATCCCATCATCAAAGATCCTAGTTTATAACTAGCACATGACTAGAACTAATATCTTTTGTTGGCAGATTATTACATCTTAGAGGATGTCCGAACCATCTTAGACCTGGACCCGGAAACTACGTGGCCAGCTACTGAGCTTTTCAACTTCATATTTTTCAAAATTACTGGTTAAAAACTTTTCTCCTGGACACTATTACTGAAGCTGTAGCTAGATTAGATAAACGTATATAATCCTTTGGACTACCAGAAAGTTTGCAGTATACTACCAAACCAGCTCCAGATCATTCGTGCCGGTCAATTCCGAGTACCCAAGAAACGGACCATGACGAGATCAGGTTCCCCGCAAAGATGAGAACATTCAATGGGAGTAATTCAATTAAAAATTAAATGCCAATGCCATGTATAGAATGCCTCTCCTGATCCAATTTTCAACAGAAACTAGAATAAGCGCAGCAGAAGTTACTATATTGTGTGTAGTTCCATGAAAGATTCAATACTTCAACGCAGATCAGTACATGATGCGGCCACAACGGTCACACGGGCTGGGGGCGGTATGAGAAGCAGTTTTTGGCTTCTCTTTCTGCATCTTCGGTAAATCAAGTTCTAAGACATCATGCAGTGCCTTTGATCCTTCTTGTAGCTCATCCAAACTGAAATCAATGGATTAAAACAATTAGTGATGATGTAACCAGTGAAACTTGTTTCATTGATATAACGCATATATAATATCTGGGACATGCATGCATCATTTATTAGGAATTTAGTTAATTTCATAACATGTAGTTTCGTTATCCTTAAAATTGATATGGTAAGTGTTAAACCATTTAAGTGAATAACTACCCATATAAGAACTAAGAATAACCTCATGGATTACAAGGCAAGTATATACATTTTACGCCATTTAGTTTAAAATTTCAATTCACAAATCACTGTCGCAAAGTCGTTAAAGGGATGGCATTTTAATCAGATCGTCCATGCTACCAGATCCAGGTAAGGATTAGAGATAAGAAAAGAATCTGAAGAGTTCAAGACAAATCAATGATCAAGACAACAGCAAAAAGAAAAGAAAGACTCTGCGCACACCTTTAAGTCTACTTGAAGCAATAAGTGCAATAAAGTGTCAAAGAAGCAGTATCTTATATGTAGATTATATTCTTGTGGCATATGAAGCAAGATAGGGTCAGGGAACCGCAAGAAAAAAGTACAAATTAAGTAAATCGAACATATCGACAAGGCAAATTCACATATCATGAAGAATAAGTTCTAAAGAAGAATCTTAAATTCCCATATCATAAGAAGTTTTAATAAAGGAGGTTGTGAAAGCTGAAGATGCTCGAAGAGTTCCAGAACCACCGGCATACTAATCAATCAGCCAGAACTATTGGGTAATATTCGTATGCGTAATTTGTTTCTTTGCCTACCAGTCACCAGGCTTTGGCAAAAGCTGGTACGTCGTCCTCAATTCCAGTTTAACCAAATAGGAAAAAGTTCAACTCACAATTAGAGGTGACAGCTACACACATCATTCTATCCTTTAGCAGTGTACCTGATTCAACAGTTTCACTATATGGGTTTTCTCCTTGTGACTATAACCGCCTCTCCAAGTTATGGTAGGCTGGTGGAAGATGAAGATACTGAAAACTCAAGGGGTGACTTTCTCCCTTCTTCAAAAATCAATCATCAAAAGTGGAACAAAGATATGCCAAATGAATAAAAACTGAATATCTGAAGTCTCAGTCTTATTTGGGATTAGGGGGTGGCTCAAGTGGTTGAGACTACCTCCCTCTAGGAGTAAGATCCTAGGTTCAAATTCTGTGAGGTGGGGCTTGTTTTAAAAAAAAGTCTCAGTCTTACTCGAGGACTTATGGCGCAGAAACAAATATGCAATAGTCAAATGCAAAATGGTAATTTGACACCTTGAGGACATGAACAGAGCTATAACACATAAAGTTGGAAAATAGTAGTCAATTTCAGGGTACCCAATTCAAAATTCACAAGGTGATTGTCAAATGAGATTATAACTAGAGCAATGACAATTTCCTACATTCATAATCATATGATAGCAAAATGATTTCATCCAGATTGAAATGATCAAATATTAAATATCATGGTCCTACTCATTTATTAATTCAAATGATTCAGAAGCTAAATTAAGAAGTACTACTCATTGAGGTCTATCTAAAACTAGCAGTGAAACTATATCATGATGGATAATAATACTCAAGAAATACTCCCATACCTAATAGAGAGGGGAGGGGTCAATCTAACGATAGAATCATGCGTTGCCTTAGAAAGAATTCCTCTCTCCTTCAGCTTCAGACATATATCATACGCAGTCACAGGAAATATTGCCTTATTATCAAGCTCAACAGCATTGAATAAACCCTTTCCCCGAACTTCTCTAATGAAGTCAGGAAACTTCTGCTGAATCTTGAAGAGCTGATGCCTGAGCTCTTCTCCTGATTTAGTAGACCTGTCAGGGAAAAATGACCACAAGTATGATCAACTTGTCTAGACATCAATTTGAATGAAACTATCAGAATTATTGAAATGGCTAAGAAACAAGAATCTGGGAAGAAACGAGGATCTGGCGATAGCACCTAATTCTCATAATTTCAGTTGGGAAATGTAATAGAGTTTTAGAATAAAGCTAACAGAGGGAGTATCACACCCATATTCAAATGATTAAATCTCAAAAACTAGACATACTATCAAGTATCAGCAATCTATTGTTAATTCATTACTCATATTAAATGATTGCCACATTTCACATCAGATGAGAAGTATGCACTGCCCAACAATCAAGTGTCCTCCACACAGTTTATCAGGCTTTACAGAAGCAAGCATCACTCTCTAATGTAAATGGTCAAGCTTGCCACAGCAATGATGTCAAGAACCATCAAATTACCTTGGAAATTGGCCATTGAGAATTTTGTTTTGATAAGCGTAAACCAAACATCAGCAGAACACAAAGCATCCACTAAACCTACAATCATGCATATCTAAAATTTCAAACCTTCCACCGCAACAAACTTCATCTGATACACTTTTCATTTTTAGATATAATGAGATATATTTTGTACCATATATACCTAAAATTCAACTTCTTGGGCACATTTGAGCATATGAATTCACATGACGAAATATCTGACTGTAAAATCGTAACACAATTAGTCGATTTCTCTTTCCACAACTACCATTTGACTTGCAAACAATATGAAAAAGAATATCTCAGAGTTTCTTTCCCAGGGAAATGCTAATGAATTGACATAATGAATATTGATCAGACGAACAAAGCAATCATTTTTGTACATTTGAGATAGAGTTCATATAAAGGACATTATTATATTTTTTTATGAATGTCCTTTATGTACTAGTATAAGGTGCTTACAATCTAAAATTAGGAGACGGCAAGTACCTCTCAGCAAGCCTCTCTTCCTTTATGACATCCAGTGATGCAATGGCAACTGCACTAGCCAAAGGATTCCCACCAAATGTGCTGCAGATGAAAACTTAAAAGCACATTAGCTGAACTAATGTGAAGCAAACTGATGTAAGAAGAGTAGATCAAAGAAAAGAGAATATGAAGAGAAGTAGTAAATTATGATCATGTAAAATATCCAACATCAGCCAATAACAAAATTTATATGCTTCCCAGCAACTCAGCTAAGAGCATTCTGCCTGAACCTAAATACTTGTAACATCCTAAGTACTCAACACCGAAAGATATTCCCTCCAACCATGGCTGAGGATAAACCTACGTACCATAACACTAAATATTTCTAGAACATAAATTGAAATGGTCATTGAGAACAAATCAAGGAAGTGAATAAAAAATATATTATCCAACATCAGCCAATAACAATATTAATATGCTTCCCAGCAATTCAGCCAAGAGCATTCTGCTTGAACCTAAATACTTGAAATGTGCACTAGTATTTAACATCAAAAAGATATTCCCTGCAACCATGACCAGAGTCAAAAAAAGAGTACATACCATAACACAAGGAATTTCTAGGACAGGAATCCAAACGGTTGTTGACAACAAATTCAATGGAGTGAACAAATAATATATTGAAATTTTACTAAATAAACGAAGAGTAATATGTTTCACCACACCCAAATTAATCTAAATTGGCAGGGCTATTGTATCTAATGTCCATGCTAGCTGTTTATCTAATAAAACCTTCTCTTGTAAAGTTTGCGATGGCAGGAAAACCAGCAATAGCTTAATGGACACACTCCACGTTGCAACTCCTGATTGAATGAATGAATATGCAATCATGCCACAACTCCTAACATTTTCTATTAAACCTTCTTACGTAGAGTTTGTAATGCGAGAAAAACCAGCAATAGCCTACTGACACAGTATTGTACTGATTCAGGTCAGATGTTCTCCATGCAATCATGGAATACAAGAGCCAACAATCTTTTAGCCTGTTTTTGACTATCTATCCATTTGCTTATCATCTTAGTAATCTGAACCATGCAAGTACATGACTATGAGTCCATATCACATCCACTTCTAGTCTAGGACAAAAAAGGGTTTCAGTTGTGGTCAGAGTTTGAGAAGCATTCCATTAGGTGCAGATTGTCAAAAAAGGTCTCTCTCCCTAAGAAAACTAACCTAGTCTACGTGTGATATAGTATTGTTATATATAGAATACTGTTAAACAAAGGAATTTGAAAGGTCAACCTTCCATGCTCTCCTGGATGGATGCAGAGCATAAAATCTTTGTCCGCGAGCACTGCACTTACAGGTAAAACTCCACCCCCCAATGCTTTTCCAAGTATCTGGGAGGGCAACAAAGATAGAAGTTAATCTCAGCATGGACATACAAGTAAACAAGAATAGGTCAGTCGATTTCAATAAGCAAAATATCCACCTCTCAAGTCGCCAAAGGTAAAAGATCAAGAAAGATATCTAGAGTCTATTTGGCCTAGCTTTTGGACACTCAAAAGTGCTTTATGTGAGTTTAAAAGTTGAAACAAACCTATTTGGCCTCTTTTTAAAACAGCTCTTACGTAAAAGCCAGAGCTGAAAAACCAATAGCTCCAATTTGAAACTTTTCGGAAAAGCCTTTTAAGAAGTTGTTTTTACATCATATCAAAAATTATTTTTCTTCTTCTTTTCTCAAAAATTCTACTACATAATTTTGAAATTCCAGTATTACCCTCATAATAGCTAAAAGCTGAACTCCTAAATACTAGGCCAAATAACCAACGGCTTTTATCTAACAATGTTTAACCAAAGCTCTATTGCTCAAAGTTGTATAGCTCAACAGCTGAAATCTCACATCTAGGAGAAACAAAGCCTTAGTTCTGAACATACAAGCAAGAGGTTATGTGCAACTGGAGAAGAAAATACAGATTAATAGTTGGATATACACTCCATCATCTTTAATAGCCATATTTGACTTAAGCAAAATATACATGGAAGAATGTCAAGATTGTCTTAATTTTATCCAATATTGATCTTGTGAAGTCTAACAACAATAAGCTACAACACCATGATAGTTTTCTAGCTTTGGAGTACTTGAATAAACCCCGAATGCATGTACCTCGCCCAAGCAGATATATGATGATCATATCACAAGAAGCAACCACCCATTTCTCTCTTGTATCTGTTTCATTTAGGTGTAGGACTTACCACAAGGTCAGGACGGACATCTTCCCAATCACAAGCAAGCATTCTTCCAGAGCGAGCTAACCCACTTTGTATCTCATCAGCGATCATTAAAACATTATATTTTGAGCAAAGCTCCCGAACAGCTTTTAAATAACCATCTGGAGGAATAATAACCTAGCAACAATAGTTAAGTTAAATGAGCAAAAAAGAGTAGTAGTTTATTGCGTAAAGCTAAAGCTTCCTCTCTGCTTAAGCAGCTTGCCTTGAGCTATGCCTGGAACCTAAACTGGTCTGTCACAAAAGGACACCTAAAAGAACAGTAAAATTCAACCACCGTTCACCTTCTTGGCCCCATCCAGGAAGAAATTAAAAGGATAAAGCATGATAACTATGGATATCCACGGTAATTTAGCAATTGAGCTACATGAGTTCCTGGTAAATAACCTGGTGCATCTTATTTTACTATGTATATCATGTATCCCGAAATTGGCTAATTTCTTCTCATGGAATTGGAGAAAGATTATGAGAGTTCTAAGCGAAATCTCCAAAATGTTTCAGAAAATACATACCCCCGCCTCTCCTTGAATAGGTTCAAACAGAAAACCAGCTATTTTATCTCCTTTTTCTGGACAAAAAAAAAAGTTCAAATGGTGAGCTTCAGTATGCATCAACAATATTACAGCACAGGCAGTTCTAGTGGATCTCATAAGTACATCAGTGAGTCAATCTGGCAATAAATTATACATGAGCCTCTCATAAATTACAACATACGCCCAAGGATAAGGACCAATAATGACCTCAACTGATATAAAGAGCAATAATGACCAAAACTAAGTACTAATCCAACTTTACAGACCTCTAAATATTTTCTCTAAGGCAACGTCATCACCAAAGTCAACTTTCATTTGGCCAGGCAGCAACGGCCAAAAGCCACGAGTAGCCTCATTGTCACAACTCATAGATACAGCTGCTAAAGTTCGACCATGGAAGCAGCCACAACATGACACGATAATGGCCTGTGGACAAGGATTAACAGACAAAAACCAATTAAATATAAATAAAAGTGACCACACACCAGAACACATGACTTAGTAACAGCAACATCTGATTAACCTTTTATAGTTTAAATTAAAGATCAATCTCATTAATGGAGTCTTAGAATTTGTTTAGACTCAATTTTAATATAGAAGCAAGTTAAGAAATAAGCATCATCACAAAATACACCTGTAGAACTTAGAATCTAAATTAAAATATTCTGTTCAATTCAGAGAAAATGAGTGGGAATTGGATGAACTAAAAGCAAAGGCAATCTTCAACACTTCCTTGCTAGCTCAAGGGTTCCAAATGTTGAAATAAGAATGATAAAGCCAGAAATTTTGGTGATTATCAATCCTTTTTCAACTTTACCAGGATGGTGTTCACAATTCTTTATATCACTGAAGTGGCATACAAGTGGAACTGCTATTCGTGTCTAGTTTCGTTGAATTTAACTGCTCTTTTTTTTCACCAAAAAAAAAAAAAAAAGAAAACTGCTCTTTTTCCCTTGTTAACCTAAAAATGCATAAATCAGGTTTTGAATTTCCCATGTGCTGGAAAGGAAAAATTAAATTGTGCATCAAGGAAATTATCAATAGACTTCTTTTCAAGAGAAAAAGAGAAAACAAAGCATAAAGACCTCTGTCAGACAAATATTACTCTATCAGATAAACAGACACCACAGCAGTCACTTCAATAACAACATACAAGGAGCAAGACATTTTGAATCTATCTACATGCTGCAGCTCCACCAATGCAATGAAGAGGTATTAATATGGTGTATACAGGGTGAACTTGCATGAAAGGAGACTAATATTTTTAGCAGTTGGCCAGATATCAAGTGGAAGCTTGATAGTTCACAGAAAACTAGAATTCTTATCTGCATCTTCTCATCACACTACAAGCATCACATCTCAGCAAGACGAATGGTCTTTACCTCATCCTGTGGAATCTTTTTCTTCATATGACCCCACTTCCTTGCCAACTTTAAAGCTGTTTCTACACCTTCAGCACCAGTATTCATTGGTAACACCATATCATATCCAAACATGTTGGTTATACGCTCCGCAAGCAGTGGAAATTTATCATTATAGAAGGCTCTAGAACTGAGCGTTAGCCTTTCAGCCTGTTCTTTTAAAGCTTTCATGATCTTTGGATGACAATGCCCCTACAGCAGGAATTCATAAATGTTAAGGAGTAGTTTTACAGTAGCATGCTATTGGAACAGTCTATGCAACAGCATCCAAACGACTGAAGGCCTAACATAAATGGTTCCTGACTGTCTCTGTACTGCTTAAATATGCAGAAAGAGGGTACCATTAGACAAACGATAATATCAGAAGAAACATAAAAGCCTTGTGACTTTATACCTCCATTGAAAACATGGTCTCAAAATCAGTTCAAAAGAAAAACTCGTGCTATCAACTAAGGAAAAGGGAACTGATATTTTTCCCCTCAAAATAAAAAAGTCATGTGACAGCTACTAAAGAAAGAGAAAAAGAAGTAAACACCCTCTCTAATCCCTCTTTTTCTCTAGTTCTTCACACCTGATTGACCGCAGAGTAACCAGCCAGGAAATCGAGATATTTGTTGCCTTCCGGATCCCAAATAGATGCTCCTTTGGCTTGAGAAAAAACAACTGGAATAGGATGGTAACTGCAAAAATAATACAGACAGTAGTATAAAAATTTCTCAAACATCAAACATTTAATGTACATCGTTTTTATATTAGTAACTACATGGGAGGAACTTTTCATATCAATCACATGGGAGGAAATTTTCATATCAATCATAAACCAATTATTCATCTATTATCATCTTATTTAAGAAATATCTAGATTGATGAGTCCCCAGAACAATTTTCTGAACAATTTGGAAAGTCTAAATAAGTTTATTCCTCCCTATGCTATAACTTCATCCAACGTATTTATGTTTTAGGTGAAAAGGGAGAAAATTTCAACCAGAGGGAAACTATACATGAAATTGTCAAATTTTCATGTCTAATCTCCATTGTGAAAAGAAAATAAAAAGAATGAGACTTCCAAAATTCTATAAATTGGTGCCTCCCTACTTCATCCTTAAGAAATACATTTGGATTTCCTAGTACAGGCACCAAAATGATAGTGCAAACCCAATGGGAGTATATACAAGGTTATAAATCATCATTTTCCCAAAAATCCCTCCCAAAAGTATATACAAGTACAGAAGCTCCATGAAAGGAGACTTTCACTACTCTATCACACAAAAGCGCATCTTCAATATTTTCTTTCTCAGTGCTCCTCACTTTCCTTACAGAACCTGATAATTTTCCTTATAATAGATGAAAAGGATACAACTCTCCTCATTATTCTAGTGAAGTTTAACATTACCAGTTTCCTCGGCATGATTACAATGTGAAATAAGACAAATTAATTTATTCATCAGCCACAGGTAAAGAACACTACATTTTTCCTTCTCTCTTGTACTACATTTTTCCTTCTCTCTTGTAGAATGCTAAACGATCAAACCAACGGAGGCTCCATCCACTAACATAAGCAATATCCAAGACAATCAATTTCTATCCAAGAGTGTGTTAAACCATAAATACTTACATAGACACACGTATATTATATAAATATTTATGTATGAGTATGTCCGACTGATGAAGATAATCAACAATCAGATTTCAAAACCAAGTAATATTTACCAACTTAGGATCTGCAAGAAATTCTGTTTGAGGTGCTCCTCATAGTTGAAGAAATCACGCAGCATTCCATACTATTATATCTGGTTCAGAAAATTAGTTTTAACCCGAATCTTGTTGCTAAATGCCGGATCAATCTTTAGGAACTTAAAGCAATTGCAAATGAGAATAGAGAGTTGAAAAGGAAAGCAACTCACTAAAAAACCAAAAAAGATATATATATATATATATAGTAAAATGCATTTAACCTTCCTGCGTTTCCTTGCTTCAAAACTTACTAATACCCACAAAAGCACCAAATTTTCGGGCGAATTTGCAAAATTCTTTATAGAATAGAGGATATTTCAGTATCATTCTCTATAAAATAAAAATTTTGGCTACTTCTTTGTGGAAGAACAGTGCTGTACATATTTGGTGAATGCGAAAACTTCCAAGAGGTGAGAAACCTTTCAAGCCCAAACCCAGAAGGATTATTGCAAAATCAAACAAAATCCAAAAAATACCAAACATTTGCAAGTGAGAATTGAAATTCATGCAAAGTTGACATGTTGGGGGGAAAATAAAAAGAAAAAAGAAAAAAGAAAAAGTTTACTTGTGAGCACTGCACTCATATTCCAAATTGATAAGGTGTTGAGAAGAGTTTGAGTTGATGCAGCCTTCAGGGACAGCACAAAAGCTCCTAACATTTCTCCCTCTGTAAACTGTCTTCAACAAGTACTCCAAAGACCTCTTGCTTGCCATGATCATAACAAATAACAAACAACCAAAACAAAAAATGGAAAATTAACGATAAAGCTTTTACACTATTCTTGAAAACCACAATTTTCTTTCCCTTTTTTTTTTTTTGGGCTAAATTTTCTCTACGTTATGTATTGATTTCTTGTTTTTCGGCTGCTTTTCTGGTTGATTGATGATGGGTCGACAGAGATGACGCAGTTGGCAGCTGAAGATACACTTCCCAATGATGACTCACACATTTATGTGAGTGAGTGAAAAGTGTAACAGACAAAATGGACTCGGTAATATCGGGTACAGAACCTCTCAATCCTCAAATAAGATTACATTAATCTATACTTCTTTGATTTAAAATATAAAAAATTCTTTATCTTTTTTTTCTTTTTGTTTTGAAATAAATGATTAATCTTATTTATATTGAGATGTACCCCTTTATGCACCGGAGAGAATAAAAATAAGAGTATCACTTTCCAATAAAATCTCCGGACTTTTTTTTTTTTTTGAAATTATCTTGGCAGAATGTTGAGCCGCATGGGTGCTCTCTTAGAGGATGTGAGCGTGCTTATATATAAGTTGATAGATGTTTACAATTAGTTCCAAAGAAAGATATGGGCTTCTTTGGATTGGTTTTTTAAAAAATAAATATATATTTTTTTTTTGAAAAAGTTACATTACATTTGCAATAACTATTTGATTTGCTTTCTAAAAAAATTAAAACTCTAAAAAAAGCTCAAATACAGCTTTTTTAGAAGCCAAAATTTTCAGCTTCTCAAAAAAAGCTATTTTTCAAAAGCTGATAAAAAATTACTTTTGAAAAAAGCCAATTCAAACGAGCCCATAGAACTTGTTTCGCTTTACTTATTTTTATAAGCTTCAACAATTAAAAAAAAAAAAAACTCTTTCTTACATGTTTTTTATAGATAGAGACAGACCAAACAAACTGATAAAGGACATGAGGGTGCTTTAAAGTAGCTTCTTGGTATTCAGTATCTATATTTACATTATATTGTATCACATAAAGAAAAATTTTAATTTCTTTTTTAATAACAGATATCTCAGCTTTATGAGTTACTTTTTACTCCAAAAATAAATTAAGTTTTAGTAAATGAATTGTTCGTCTTCTGTTCTTTTTCTCACCATGATCAAGCTCTTCGGCTTTTCACTTTTTATGTTTTAAATTCGGATATTCTATTGAATTAACATAAATTTCTCATAGAGATTTAGTATTTTTTTATTTATTTATTTGCATAGATGATAAAAATTGAACATCAGCAATAAAAAAAAAAGAAAAAGAAAAAGAAAATTTTATGCGGGCGTTTAGGAGGTCTGATTTCGAAAGCAATCTATCGGATGGAAGAAATCATTTTTAGGAGGTCCAGATCGTGAATTTCCAAATGTTCCAGGGGCCAAACTGAAATAAGAGAAATTTATACGTTACCGTTTTTATGATACGTGGGGATCTGGAATTGAATTGAGGTTGATGAGTCCACGTAAGAAATCCAACGGAAGACGCCGTACCATGACTTACGAGAATTGCCATACCATGAATCTAGTTTATCTGTTTATGTCGTCACTTTGAACTATCAATATCAATCTCCTAGGTATTAGTTTTTTTAACATTTTATTAGCACATCACAATCAATTATTTTTAAATTTCAAGTCATTACAAAAATAAAGTTTTTAATTTGCAAATAAAATAAATGACTAAAATACAATATTAAAATAAAATCTTCTACATCTCATCGGTCAGCTAACTTGGACAATATTTTGATGAATAATAAAGGGTCAGATCTAACATATTTAATCAACAATCGATTCAATAACTTTAGAAATAGTGGTATTGTAAAGATCAAAATAACTCCAAAAATATCGAGACACTCTAACAGACTGTTAGGAACAAATAAATTCCACAAAATTTTGCAAGATTCATTTGCAAATTCAATTTTTATATTTTGTAACATTTTATTAAAATATAGAATTTATTTAGAATTTCAAGATTTGTAAATCTTAAATTACTCTAATTATATTCAAATCCGAACCCATGAGGTTGAATTGTAATTCTACGAAAAAAAAATCCTACAAAAATCTCATGCAAACAAAAATATCTCTATAATTAATAACAAAGTACAACACCATCCCTTTCTACACAATCCTATTTAGTACATATTAATTCTAATTCTATATGTGTTCCAAATACAATTAGGATTTACAAATGATAAAATTGACTTAAAACCGCTCTAAGTATGCAAACAATAAAATTCATTTGCAAATACAATTCCTTATTAAATTCACTTATAAATGAAATAAATTTTATATTACAAGAGTTTCCAAACACTATGTAACAGTATTTTACGAGCAATAAATAGCAGTACTTGATGCTTTTTGTTTTACTACTCATGCGCTTCTTGACAGGATGTGTTTTGAATTCATGTCTCACTAGTAGTAATAATGACCATGATTGAAAACAAGAAAAAATGACAGAAACCACAACAACAGCGACAACATTAAAAAATCACATTTTAACAAGTTTCAAAAGTAAACAAATAATAGAATAGGCTTCAGAATTTTAAGATTAGTTTCAAATTAACAGTGTTTACATGAATGAATTCGTATACAAAAATGACACTAACATACCATGCAGTCTTGGACAACTCCCCTAGCCCAATTTTTCCCATATACCTCGTAGAAAGAAACACGAAAACAAGATTGAAATGAAATAGACCAAGGAAGAAGAGGAGCCACGTAGAATGGATGGACACTCTGCCTACTCTGCAGGGCATGATCACTTGTTCAACCAAAAAAATTAACCACCCAACTAGGCCAGAGATGACAAAAAGAACATCAGACACAGCCAAGAACTTCCAGGTCCGATCCATGTACAAGACGAACACTGATAATATAATTGTTTAACAGTTAACCAATTGTTTAACAGTTAAACCAAGAGGAGCATGAACCAAACAAAGATGTCCACTTCTGAACCTTTTTTGCAGAAAAGACTTTGGTGTATAGAGTCATTGTGCTCTGATTGAAGATCACTTCTGCCAGGAAGCGTAGTAAGCTCTAAAGGTAAACAAAGACCATGAAGTAAGAAAGATCTTTGAAAGCTGCCCTGGTAGATAAATCTGCCGGCAACCAACTCAGAGATGCCACAATACCAACCCTCGGATAACTACTTGACAGCCCACTCTTTTGAATAGGCATAAGCAGAAACGTAACAAGGAAAGGTTTTAGAGAAAGAGCATGCAAAGTCCAGAGCATTATGCAGACAAGGAAAGAGGCTGACAGTGGAATCACAAAGAACGGAGGAAAGACTGCTGTGGCATGTCTGATGCTTTGGCATCAGTAACTGGACATTGAGGTATCCCTCAAAAAGATGATGTGGCAAGAATTTAACTAAATTAAAGCGGATAGCACATACTGGCAAATAACTTGCACTGAACTAGGAAGACTGAATTTTTTTTACCTATACCATATATATTCCAATTGTGAACGTCAATACTTTGAGGTCATGTGTATACTAAACATTGAACATCACCGTGTAAAGAATGGATCTCCTCAAATGAGACCAATGACCCTTCTTCCACTATTTTAGTAAGTAACACAGACGGCAGACAGATGAAATCCTTAGGATCACCACAAACCACTTCTCTTTATTGATATAGGAACATAGAGATAAGAGTCTAACCAAATTTGAGTATGATGCCCTCCCAATAATCATATAATGATTAAAATTTTAAAATGGATTTAAAATTCAGAGTTTCAACACATTTATCAACTATACATAGTTAACACCAAAAGTAAGATAACAAATATCTACTATCTCCTTATACCTATAGAAGTACACACCTACATATATGTATGTCACCCTGTGCATTGACTATCAACTGATGTATTAATCTATAATTTCCTTATTCAATAACTAAATAGGCTTTTAAAAGTCATAATGTGAAGGTTAACAATGTTGAGTAATATTCTGGAGATTAAAAACTATACTAGGGTCATACTTTCTGATGTAAGACAGATTAGAGGAAGACCTTATATTCCATCATGTCCACAGAGCAGGATTCCCTACTAGATGAAAATGAGACAAAACACAGTTCGTGTAGGAATGGATTCACATGGGAAGATCTTTGACTGTTTCCATAAATAAACAATTTTTCTAAATTCTTCCAGAAATAGTGTCATTTTTTAGTGTGTTCCTATAATGGTACTTCTGCACTTGAGAAATCCGTTCCGAGAAAGGATTTCTCAAACTCGTCAAATTAAGTCAGACTTTAGGTTAGTCGTATTTGGAAAACGCGACGTCAATAAGATCTGATTTGAAACAGTCGCGTCAATTACTCGTCTTTGGCAAACTCAAGACAGTTCTATAATTGACTTAAACCTTAAACAAAGTCTATATATGTGAAGCATGGAGATATCCAGATTATTAGATTGGCACCTATAAACTACATAGAACCCTAAGATAGAACACTCTGCCACCAATCTGACTTGCAAGTTGCGCAAGCTACAGAAAACAAGTCCTATTTTCCTCCTTTGGGTTTTCCTTGTCTTCTCCCTCCTAGGTCTCTCAAGCCAACTCTAACTGTTTCTCTATTTTTAATCCCCAGCACATGCATGGAATCTGGAATTATTTCCCTATCGTTACTGATTATTTATTTCAATTTTACCCTAACAATCTCACTACTTCTATAATCCCTTCTTTAAGGACATCCCTATTTCAGTTTTAGGCCACCAGTTTTTCTATTCCATCTCATTTTATTTTTAATTCAAGATGAAGATGATGAAGCAGATAAGAGATAACAGCAAAGGAGTGAAAGAGAAGAAACCATCCTTCTGGCAGAAAGTCACAAAAGCTTAATTGTTCTTGACCAAGTGAATCTGTCTATGCTTCAACTTTTATTGAAGTAGTATAAAACCAACTTCAACGAAAAGATAAAAAGACAAATAGGATCTGGTCCAGTCACAAAACCTGTTGTCTTGTTTTGCAACTCGATGTCAAGTTTGTCAAACACGAGTTATTTTTATGTGTTAGAGAGCATGAAATAATCACTGCAGGGACCAACTCAAAAACGACACTTTCTGGAACAAAAGATTGGAAAATTTTATTGTTTATGGAAAAGAAAGCCAACCATCTTTCACCTAAATTTGTCACATCTAGCCGAAAGGAAAAGCTCAAGGGCCTGCCTGGTATGCCAGATGCGGCCTATATGGAGACTAAAGATATAAAAAGTGGATGCACAGTTCGATTCTCATAACTGTTTCATATACAATGAAGAGCATGAAAAATCATTCCTAAAAACCAGATCTCTCAGCGAACTCTCTAGTATAGGATGAGCTAGCACAAGAATAGCTGCTTTTGCTGAATACATGCCGCACTTGGAAGGCAAATGTGAAGCATTAATAAATCCAGGAACTAAGACTTGATATTCCAAGTAATCAACAAGGGAACAAAATAGGGAGAAAAGTTAACCAGAAAACAGAAGTGAGATAACAAATGGCAAAAGCGAATGCCAAAAATGATGAAATTAATGAGGAATTAACTTGGGATCAATTTCTTGATTATCAAAATTAATATTGCTCTGAGTTGATACACATCAACAGAAGATTGATTATGAAACAATTTGTGCACGTTGAAGGAACAGACATTGAGTTCTCAAACTGTACGATGTATTAATAACCAATATATAGTTGAAAGGTTGCAGAAATTTAAGGTCATGTCCAAAAACAAGGGACAAAATAAGGAAAAAGATATTTATCAAACCACTGAAAGTATATATTTCAGTGGCATATTATAAACAAAAATATTCTCTTTATATATAATTTTTTAAAATTCAGTCAATTTTCAAAAGGTAATATTAACTAAGTGTCAAAATTAGCTGTGAATTTTTGAAAGGAAATCTATTCATAAGTGGCAAACTGCAGCTCTGCAAGTCACAAAGCAATTAACTTCCCATATTCATAAATTTTCATAAATTTTCAAGCCAAATAACTTTAGGCGCCAAGCTGAGGAGGAAACAAGAAGGCTGGTACAACACTTGAAACTAATGCAAGATCATTAAAGATAAATTGATAAAGAGTTTGAAAATCTCTCACAAAACAGAAAGACAACGAAAGGAGTATCATGTTTTACTTCTAGAAGGGCTCAAAGAAAACGATAATATCCAAATGTTCATCACACAGAGCCCGAGAGGCATCCAAACAGATGTCAATTAAGCCAAAATGTGAATTGCACAAGACGATATTGTAGGATTACAGTTGCGAATACCAGCACAGAACACCGAAGAAGTACAAGGAATAGGTAGTCAAGGAAATTGCAGTCACCACTAAACTCAGCAAGAACAATTTCATATCCAAATTGAAGAAAATTATGATTGGAGAACTTCTGTTATGCCTCCACCAAATTGGAATAGGATCATTCTTAAGTTATCCATATATAGTAATGAAGTGAAGGTCAAATGAGGAAGAAAGGTCATCACAAGCCACCTAACCATGCATCAGAAAGGAAGAAGGCTCTTCTGAAAGCTGAGAGAAAGAGGAATTGATGACAGGAAACTTAAATGAGTAGCATCATATCCAGAGTTGATGAAGTTATCGAGCATTGAAATTTTGGGATATATGACGGGATCCATAGAAACAGAAGATAAGATTCTGATAAAACATCATGAATGAAAGAAACTCCACTAAAAGTTCTAAGCAACCTAGGACTGAATAAAAAGCCTACCAAGCAACACAGACAGAATCTATACCCCTAGAAACAGGAAAGGCAGTAAACACCAGAACAACTTCAAGCTTCCCTGCAGAAGTACAGGATTTTTCTCGCAGACGCCTACGGGATACAGCCCTTTTAAAGATGACACCTAAAGGAACTAGGGAGGGGATACTTATTGAAGAACCCAGTTTACTGTAATGTAATCACCTTCAGAAAAGAAAAGCAGCCCATAACCTAAGTGGCCATTATGAATGCCTGAATCAAATTTTCAGCTGCACGCTTCTGCTCAGGTGTGCCAGATATCATAGCCACACGATCCCCTCGGGAAGATTTAGTTTCTGATATCTCTATAGCTGCTCCGGATATCTGGAAGAGAATGAAGGAGTATAAGAAAGCAGAGACAATAAAATACTAAGTTACATGAAGAGACCGATGCTTGATGAGCTATACACCCTACTAGATACCTACTAAACTAAAACATCTTCTCGTTCCCCCTCTTCAACCCACCCCTCACAGTTACTGCCATTATAAGAAACAGATAATCCCACTCCTTACAGAGTTTCAAAGCTTTATACTCTACAATTTCCAATTTTTTTTTCCATCAAAGGCCTGAGAACATTACAATTTCGATCACTTAACTCAGGCTCAAAAATTCAACCAAAGTAGCCATCCATACTGTGTCCTTTCTGACAAAAGCTGGTAAAATAGAAAAAACAAGCAAAATAAAAGTCATGCCCACCTTACGAATGTTCTCGATATTTGCCCCACCTTTACCAATGACTTTGCCGACTGCATGTGCAGGGACCACCATCTCCAAAGTTGAGGGTGGAGGCAATCTGCTCACAACATGTCAGTAACTAATAGGTGATGCAAACAAACATTATTTGGTAACGAACAAAGGAACAGAAAATACGAACCCTCCATACAGCTTTGATGAGTACGAAGACATAGATCCATAGCCATTGTCTCCCATCTTTGAATTGAAACAAGAAGTCAGAGAAAACGCAACGAAAAGCATACACGCGTCAAACTTTAAAAAGTAAAAAATTTGTCTTTTGAGGAAAACAGAAAACTTTCAAACAGAACCACCACATAACGAACAGCATGTGGGGGCAGTAACACAGTTTAGACCTGTACAAAATAGAACAAAGAGACATAGGCCTTCTAAAGATTCGATTGGAGTTCAGCATGTCAACAAAGTACCATAGCATGCTTAACAGATTACCTGTTCGAAGTTCTAGAAAGTTCCTAATATTCATATCCTTTTCTCCAAACACTCTTGTGACTAAAGAAAAATTTCAAGTGGAGTGACATACCGATAATGACCCATATCCATAGAGGCTGCTCGAAGAGAGCAAGCCCACCCCGCTCCCACTTTCAGCCCTTTGCTCATAACTCAATGGAGCAGCCGAAGGAACACTTGACATAACAGAAGGCACTGCAAGACCAGCACCAGCAGAAGGCAAGGGATCAAGACCAGAAGAAGGATTGCGACCACCTTCTCTGTCCTTTAAAACGTCATCTCGGAGCCTTAGAACAATTTGAACAAGAGCATCTCTCACATTACCAATGTCTCCAGACACCTAAATGAATAACATGAACAACTAATGACTAACTAAAATTAGTAAATGAAAAACTAAAGCAAATAAAAAGTCAATAAGAGCAGACCTCAACAAGCTCATCACCAGCATCTGCCCATCTAGGTTTCTCTCCTTTGGAGATACGTATGTCAGCTTTAGTTCTCTTCCGAATCTCATTAATTATTGAACCATTTTTCCCAATTATGCAGCCAATAACCTTAGATGGTACTAGAAGTCGAATGATTGCAGTGTCATCATCATCATCATCATTTATCTTCCCTTGCAGCAATAATACAGCTTCAACAGCCATAGATTTTATATCTTCAGCAGACTGCCCGAGAAGAACAGTTAAACATTTTTAAAACCTTTAAAACATATATGGATTATGGATTAAGTAATTCAAACTTCAAAATGGATACAGACCATGGAAAAGTAGATAAAGGTCAACAAACAATAATTAAAATGCAGGATAGATGGTCTAATAATCTTAAAAAAAATTTAGTGTCAAACAAAATTAAGCGACGAAAATAAACTATCTCAATCCCCATTAGTTCCCCATGGAACAAATTGAAAAGCAAGAGTCTTACAGATCGACAAACTTGTCTCTTTCCTATATAGGTAGCAACCTCTTGGCTACATGAATCAAGTCAGTCTTACCTAAAGACAAAAGGTAGTCATGGCACCAGCAGAATTATTCCTGAACCTTAAATTAGATGGCACATTTTACCATTGTCCAATGAACAATTGGATATAACCACACGTATTAACATAGCAAGCACTCAGGTATAGAAATAAAATCTGAGGGGTTCACCTTCCAACTTAGGCAACAAACGAAGGAACTCCATCAGCGAAAAAACAGGTAAATTTAAAAGCCAAAGTGAAACCCATACCTCTTTGGAGATAACAGTGATGATACACTCATCACGACTAGCCTTGGCATCTTCAACCTCAATACGAGCACCACTAGCCTGCCTTACACTTTTTATTGACATTCCTCCCTTCCCAATGACACGACCAATCTTATTGGAGGGACACAATACTCTAATGGTTAACTCCTCAGAACGAGATGCACCTCCATAGCCAGAAACAACAGGAAGAGCAGAAGAATAAACTGGAAACGTGCTTCCTGCGTCACCATAACCTGAAAGTTCTGGGACAGGTGTAGAACCTAAGAGTGAATGAACGGTCCGAGAAGGAACCATGGAATCTGGATAAAGTCCAGGAGCAGGATATAAAGGAATATCCGACGGGATAATAATGCTTGGTGGGGCTTCAGGAATGGAAGTGTCAAGAGGAATCTCTTCCTTTGGTGTAAACTTGTACATAATGGCAGAAATTGCAAAGAGTGCTTTCTTTACAGCATCTGCATCACCAGATATCTATATACAAGTGTAAGCACAAGTCAGAGTCTGCCAGAAAACTGCCAAAATAAAACTTTCTAACATACTACTTGTGCAGTTCAACAAAAATGCTAATGATGCTACAAGGATCAATAGTGCAATTTGACTATCCAAATTTATCATATTGATTATGATGATTACTATTTTAACTCAGGAAACCAGAATGCAACAGATGCACAACTCCGATCAAGTATGTTCTAAACACCTAGATTCATAATTTACCATTGAAGCATATACTAGTGCAGGTACATAGTTAAGGAGAGAACAGGCGACCAACCAGAACAAAGTTGTCAAACTCCAGTGCACAGGAATGAGTTGGATCACCGGCATCCTTGGCCATAACTTTAATGGTGGTATTTGTCTTGCTTCTAAGCTTCTTGATTGTGGCCCCAGATTTCCCTATAATATTGGCAGATTGACTAGATGGAACAAGAAGCTGACACTCTTCTCTATCTTTTCCCCTTCTGTCAGACTCCCTAACTGTAGCCACAGCATTTGCGATTGCAGTGTGCACCCTCAAAAGTGCATCCTGAGCAGTACAAAATGGTTCTCTATCATCAAATTCCTCATCAACCTCAATGTCTTCCTTCTCCTTTACATAGCAGTAAATGGTTATAACTCTATCTTTAGACCCCGGAAACGGGTCAACCACCTTAACCTTCGCTCTTGTCTCTTGTCTAATTGAATTTATAACTTTCCCACTCTTTCCGATTACACTACCAATAAGATTATCAGGGCACAAAATCCTATACACAACCAATTCATCTTTACCCTTCTCGTCTCTGTCTGTCCGCCTCCTCTGGTTCTTGCCAACCCCACCATTCCTAGCCCCATCATTCCTCTGTGAACGTGAGCGCTTCCCAATCTCCACCATTCTTTACAAACCTATATGCAACAAGAAAAAGAGCCCCAACATGCTGAATCCGATTTTAAAAAGTACCAAATTTACAGATTTCACATCCAGATGAGGACAGAAAAAGACACTTTATATAGATATATACAGCCACACACACACACATGTGTGTATGTGTGTGTAGAGAGAGAACAGAGTGCCAAAAATAGAATAGAAAGTTCAAAAGTAAAATCTTTTTCCAAATTTTCCCACAAATAAATTGGATCCCGTAATTAAACCCTTGAAAAATAAGCAAAAAACCCCAATCAATTAGGCATCAAGATAAAATCCTAGCATGCGTATCAACAAAAGAAAAAAAAAATCTAAAAGCGGTGAAAGCAAGCAAAAACTGGGAAAAAGAAAAGGGAATATAGAATGGAATCCCGCGTAGACAAAGCAAGAAAAAAAATTTGACAAGATTAATAAAGCCCTAAAAGCAAAGAAATTAAGGAAAAAAATCGCTTAAAAGAAGTTTAATACAAAACCCTAATAATTAAAAGAAGAAGAAGAAGAAGAAAATAATACCTTAATTTAATGGGTTAATGACTTTTTGAGCGGATACAAATATGTAGAGATATGTAATAGTACTAAAAATAGAGAGAAAAATATATGGAGTCGAACTGTTCGAAGCGTCCTATGTTAGACTTGGCGATACGATGACGATGAGGATGTTTTGTTAGGTTTTGGGCGTTATGCGAGCCGGTCGCAATGAAGTGGCAACTTTCCTATCTAATTATATCACATTTTTTTAAATCATTTTTTTACAGTAAATATTTAAATTAAATTTTTCAAAAATATTTTTTAAAAAAAATTAGCAAACAACACTTTAAAAAGAAAATCCAAACTCGCCCTTACTTTTTTAACCATATGTGTGTCATGAGATGACATAAATTTTAAGTTTGGAATCTTTAAGTCAAAATAAAAATCTTAGTTTACTAAATTCTTATTTTATAAGTATCGTGAGAATGTTAGTCATGATTATTTTACTATTAATTTATATAATAATTTATTATTTTTATTATTATTGTTTTTATTTTTGTAGATATTTATTATTAAATTTAATTCAAAAATTAAATGATCAATCAAATAATACTTAAATAATATTCATTTGCAAATTTTCAAATTTGAAATAACTCTCAAATAACTTATAACACCTTGACCTTATCTTGTTCTGTCTGACCCTAAGTCGCATAGTGTAAGACTTGCGAAGCCAGATAAGTGTGTTTGGGCAGTGTAAATTGTTGACAGTTCTGAAACTGCGTCTAGGATAGATGTTTAGGTTATTTAGAAGTCATTCTGATCGACACATGGCTTCGGCATTAATAGGCTCGGAACCCAATCAAGTAATCTATATCTATATCTATATCTATATATCTATATATAAAAGTTGAATCCAAAAGAGCTCAAAAAAGGGTGCCACATCAACACCTATATATTTGCCAAGTCATCATAGATTTTATTTTTAATATATATATATAGATAAAAGTTGAATCCAAAAGAGCTCAAAAAAGGGTGCCACATCAACACCTATATATTTGCCAAATCATCATAGATTTTATTTTTAATAGGATGAATTGCTCAACTTCTCCCTGCGGTTTGACAAATTTGCACCATATACCCTGTGGTTATGAAAATAGCAGATTGCTCCCTCATGTCTCTGAGAAAGGTGGACACATCCCCTGAAGCCAACGATCGTTAGTTTTTTTATGGATTTCAAGAAAAAAGTCCATTTTGCCCCTAACTTATTAAATAAAATATCTATTTTACCTTTATTTTATTTAAAAATTAAAAATTAAATTAAGAAAAACACAAAAAAAAAAAAGAAAACATGAGGGATGGGAAGTAGGGGCTAATGGGGTTGGGGGCTGCCGGGGGTGGGGGTGGTGGGAGTGATAGAGGTGGCAGGAGTGATGGGGGTGGGGGGGTGGGGGCCGACTAGGGTTGGGGGTGGGGTGGTAAGGGTGGTGAAGGCTAGTGGCATGGGGGGTGGCTGGGGCTAGGGGTGGTGGATGTTTTTCTTTTTCTTTTTCTTTTTTTTATTTAATTGCTTTTTTATTTTTTAAACAAATTAAGGATAAAAAAAAGCTTATTTAATGCATTTATTATGGAAAAAGCAAAGCAAAATTGCATAAGCTGCGCATGCATGTCAAAACGCGTTATTTTGGACGGAAAAATTAACGGAGGGGGTCTATGTACACCTTCATTAAAACTACAAAGGGAAACTTAGCTAATTTCGTAACCACAGGGTATACTATGCACATTTGTCAAACCACAGGGGGAAGTTAAGCAATTCACCCTTTTTAATATTATTACATTATTATAAATCTATATATTATAGTGTTTAATTACATTTATGCATCACTTTCTAATCTCATTATTGCAATGGAGTTACAACATATTTAATTATATATATGCACCACCTCTATTCTTTTTAATGAGCTTAAAGTAATTAAGTCTAAAAAAACTCATTTAACTTAATTAAATTATACACCATATCCTAATTAGATTTATCCATCATGTCTTGGCATTACAATTATGGTAATAAACAACACAAAAAAATCCAACCGTTCAAGAGAAATCCATTGTTTTTTACTTATATATATGTATATATAGGGAGCGACCTATGTGATTGAATACATTAAAACTATAGAGTTTTTGCATCTTACTAAATAGTTATTGAAACAAATATATACTATAGAATTAATAAAACAATGATGATATATATAAAAAAAATGGTATAATATTAATTAAATTCAAATGTTTAATACAGGAATAAAACTAAATAAATGATAGAAAACAAAAATGACTTAAGAATGGGCATATTTAATTAATTGATAAGTAATTGTGGAAACCTTGTTATATAGAGTACCACTTAGCAGCACGAAATTATAACTTATTTTGCTTTATTATATAGTGTGTGCATGTGTGTATGTATATATATATATATATATATATATATATGTATGTATGTATGTATGTATGTATGTCTCACCTTTTGCCATTTAATACAATTATTTTATATATACAATATTATTTTAAGTACATACTAATTCATAATTCTACTTTACGTAGTTATATTTTTTATTATGATGGATTATAACTCAAAAAAATATGCCAGATTAGCTTTCATTTGTTTGCTAACTTGGCTAAATTTTTTTTTATCAATATTACAAATTTAATTAATAATAATTTAACATTATTCATTTAAAAGACTTTTGTTCTTTTTACTATGTTGGTTATAGAGGTTAATGCATATGAGTTTTGAACCCCTTGGAGTGTCATCTTTAAGGTGACTTTCAAGCTATAATGTTAATGTAAAGGGGTTTTAAGGCCTTCAAATGCCCTATTTATGGTAGATTTTATACCTCACCAATTCTTTCATTTATAAATAGTAGTACTATAAAAACTTCAAAACGTACAAAATAAATGAAGTTTCTTTATATAGTGTTTCTTATAGTCTACAAGCTTACATAGTTGAGAGAGTTTTAACACCATCCTTATCATTGACTTCTAAAAATTTGATTGATATATCCACAAAAGGTAAACCGTTTATCCTAGGAGGCTTGTGAGAGGAGCTGTCAATATCGTAGTAGTGCGTTAAAGTTTTAAGGAGATTAAATCTAACTCAAGCCTCGATTCTAATTTACATTTGATATTCTTTTACTTTATTTCTTATAAATATTTTCTTTTAATTTCTTGCAATTCATTTTATTTTGTTTAATAAATCTATATTACTTGTGTATTCAATTGGTTATTCTAATTTTAGTTTAGTTCTTTAATATTACTACATGTTATGGTTCATACACAAGCCTATACATATAAAAAAACTTTTTGAATTATTTTTTTTAATTTAATTTTGTTTGTAATTATCATGTTATTTACACACAAGTTTAATTCTTTATTTGTAATTATATAGTATATGCAAACTATTATCTTAACCAAAATAAATAATCAAAGAAAAGGAACATACTAGGAACGGAACTTATCTAAACCGTTCTTCAAATTATAAGTGAAAAAAAAAAGGAACATCATTAGATCTTAATATATCAACATATAAATTATGATCTTAACAAATAATAATGCAAACTTAGTAATAGGTAAAGTAATAAAAAAAAAAGGCTCCAAAAATACACCAAAATGAAGAAGAAAAAAGTCTGAATATATATATTACTACTTGCTCAAAAAAAATAATAAAAGAATATATATTACTACAAAATGCCAAACTTACCTACAAAATTGATAAAGGATTATCAGGATATTGTATTATTTAAGCATCAAAGATCTAACCAAAAAGACACCCAACACTTAATACAATACATATTATATGATTTAACCAAATGTAAATAGAGGTAAATTAAACCTAAAAAATAGCAAAAAGATTTATAAATAAAGAATTATATAAAGTATATAATTCAAAAAAAGAAAGAAAAAGTAGACCCAAACAAAGTACGGCTTACAAAATTACTAGTAAATAAACAAAAATAAAAATTTTTAAACATAGATCAACAATTATCTAACTGGCAGTTGTCCAAAGTTAAGTCAAATAAAGTTTATCTCAAAAATACTTTTGATTTCTCTATTAGATCTCAATAAAAAATGTTAAACAAACTCTTCCAATAAATCAACTAATTCGAATTATTCAACTACTTTCAGACAAAGCAATACAAAAGCATAGACAAAAGTATAAATATATGCATTTAGGATTAGTTCAAGTTACTATCAAACCGTTACCTAGCGATGGTCTCAAGAATTTTATTTTACTTACTCTTAGAGATGCTAGGCATCACCAATTCATTGATTTTTTTACTTGAAACTGTTGTCTCAAGTCTTTCAAAATGACCTATATTTTTCAATTGCTTTCCAAATGTTTGAGTAGCACTCCATGACCCAGGGGTTAACAAAATCTTAACTTTAAATCTTAAAATATTTGGATTTGATATGGATCTGAAAAATATAACAATAGCAATTATTTATAGGATCCACTACAAAGTAATGAAAACTTTCTTGAATCCAAAAGCTTTAAGATGCGATCCAAAAGGCAAAACTTTCATTCTTCAATCAAATCTTGAAGATAATGTTAGAAAAACTTATGTTCCAAAAAAAATCCAGTGGCTTGAGATAGAACTCCCAACGGATTGGATGGTCCAAAATAACCCAAGACCAAGTCCTCCCTCTCAACATGAAGATCTTGAACAAATAATTGAATATAAAGATAGCATAGTTGAAATAAAATTTTCTAGTAAAAATAATGATAGAATAAGGTTTAGTACTTTTGACTTTAATTCTCGAATGTCTGTATCCTCATCCAAATCTTTTTCAAATCCTAACTGCTCTTTTCACCAAACTACTAAATCTTCAAATTCTCGTTTTCAAGAAGTAATGAAAAATAATCCTATTCCTTAAAATGTTTATATTCCTGAAACACCCAAAACTAATATGTCTCCAACAGCAAGTGAAATGAAAGAACCCACTCCAAATATCTCTAAATGTAAATCTACCTCTCAAGTTCGAGATCCCAATCTTTTTATGCTCTCAAATTAATTCAAAATCAAATTTCAATATCTCAAAACAAATTTTCAATCTAACTAAAACTTTTTAAAAAGAGAGTGGGTTTTAAGAGTTTTCTCGATCTCAATAGGACAATAGTCATGAAGAATATTATTCTTTTCTTAAAAAATATGAAATCAATCTTTGTTTCTTCAAATGGTTTGAAATGTTTTATGAATCACAACAAATTGATTTTCCTTTCCCAAAAATTTTACAAATTGTTTCAGAGACCATCAAAAAATGACTTTTGTCGAATCAAAATAAAACCATTGATTCAAAACGAACTTCTTTTGAAGAAATAAAAATTCCATACAAGGACTATTTTCTTTTAGCCTCTCCAATAAAAGAACCTTCTTTCCTCGATCCGAAAAAAGAAGCAACTGTAAAAGATGTAAACAAAATAATAGAGCAAAATAATTTTACAAACGAATACTTAGATACTATAGAAACACAACTTGTTAGAGTTGAAGCTATTCTAACAATTAAAGACTAGCCTCAAACTAGTACAAACAATCCTGAAACAGAAATTACTCAACCCATTATCAAACCTTTTGACCTACCTTCAAATATTAAACTCAAAAGTTCACAAGATGAATTTTTAAAAAAACTTGACAAACAAATACAAGCTCTTTTAGAATTATCTCTCAAAGGAAAGAAAAGGGTTGAAAGTCAAGAAAACCCAAGTACATCAAAAGCCTACAATTATCTGAATACTATCCGACAGACCTCTGACTCAAAAACAGATGAAGATTCTGTATTTGAGTTAAAAAAGAATTTCACCTAAGAACCAACACAATTCCAAATACAACAATTCCAAATACAATCTCTTATACCAATAAATTCTGCTCCAAACTACTATCCCAGACCTATCCCAGTTGATATTCAATTCGAAGAACAACCAACGCATATGCAAGCTCATTATTTTGATGGTACTTTATATGAATAGAACATTGATGGCAAGAGTGGTTACGAAATCCTTAATCTTTTACATGAAATGATTATGGCTTCAAATGTTTTAAAAATACATAATAAAACTGATACTTATATTGCCCAACTTCTAGTTTCAGGATTTACCGATGTTCTCAAATTATGGTGGGATAATTATGTCACTGCCACTGAAAAAAGAAACAATATTAATTGCCGTAGAAAGAGATGGAAATGGAAATCCAATCCTAAATGAACAAGGACAAATGATTTTAGATGCTACTTGAGCCCTTGTCTCCTCAATAGCCTTTCATTTCATGGAAAACACAACACATATTCAAGAAAGACTTATTGAAACCCTCTCAAATCTCAATGCAAAACACCTAGAGATTTTTTATGGTACAAAGATGTTTTCCTTGCAAGAGTTATATTAAGACAAGATTGTAGTAATACTTTTTGGAAAGAAAATTTTCTCTTTAGACTTCCTTCTTATTTTGCCGAAAAGGTACGAACAAAAATTACAAATATTTACGGAAGAATTCCGTATAATGAACTATCATATAGCCAAGTCATAAGCTTTATATCAAATTGGACTTGAATTGTGAATTGATTTACGAATTAAAAATCAGATGGAACGACAAAGAATAACAACTAGAAAAGAATTTGGTAATTTTTGCGAATAACTTAGTTACCAACCTTTACGAGGAACAAAAAGAAAACCCTAGGAAAATATAAAAGAAAATATAAATTAGGGTATAAAACGCGAAAAAGAAAAAATATAAAATAAGAGAACCTTTCTTTCAAAAAATATAAGAAAAAGTTTACCAAAGGGAAAAAGAATAAACAAATACCAACATGTTACAAGTGTGGCAAGAAAGGCCATTACAAAAATCAATGCTACATTAAACAAAAAACTTAGTGAAATAGAATTAGATGAAGAATTACAAGAACAAATCCTAAACATTATTAGCATCACTCTTTCTTCCTCTAATTCAGAAGATTTCTTTCAAATTGATGAATTTGCTCACCAAACATCTTTGAGTGAATTTTTTGACACCAAAGAAGAAGAAGTTACGGTAGCTAAAAATTGTGCCTGTTCAAATTGTATTCCAAAATTAAAAGTTAATCTAATTAAAAGGTCTACAAAAAATCAATTAGTGGAATTTGCTACTTATCTTGATTCACCAGAAAAATAATTAGAATACTTAAAGAAAATGAGAGAATTAGCGGCTGAAGACCAAGCCTTAGACACTCCAAAGAATCTTCCCTATCATAAAATTGAACCTCTAACATATGATTTACATGAAATCCTTTCAAGAAAAAATAAGCCAAAAGAAATAACTGTCCAAAATTTTCAAACTGAGATACAATCAATAAAAAAAGGAAATTACTCAACTCAAAGCAGAAGTTCAAAATATAAATCTAAAACTTGAAACAAAAATAAATTTTGATCTAACCTTTAAAAATGAGGAAGCATTAACTTAAAATCAGAAGAAAAACTTTTTTTGAATTTTTTCTCAAATAACCTACCAAAAATGGAGAACAACAATAACATTGGTAATAAACAACCAAACAACTTTTGATTTTGTTGCTCTTGTTGATTCATGAGTAGATTTAAATTGTTTACAAGAAAGACTATTCCCTACCAAATACTTTTAAAAAAAACTAAAAAAAGAGTAACAGCATCAAATGGATCAAAGCTTCATATCAAACACAAATTAACGAACACTCATATTTGAAAAAAATAGAATTTGTTTTAAAACAAGCTTTTTACTCATAAAAAATCTTGAAACTGGAGTTATTTTAGGAACCCCATTTCTTAAGTTGGTCCAACCTTTCTCAGTCGTCTCAAAAGGAATTATCGCAAATATTCTTTCTCAAGACATTTTATTTGAATTTGTTAAACCTTCTCGAAAGAAAAATTTTAATCTTCTCAAAGATATGACAATCAAAAAGAAAATAAGTTTAATTAAAAAGAAATCATCCTAAATTGAATATCTTAAAGAAGACATTGAATTTAAAAGAATTGAAGAACAACTATCACAACTAGAACTTCAACAAAAAATTAAACAATTTCAAGAAAAGCTTAAAGCTAAAGTTTGTGCTTCAAATCCAATGGCATTTTGGCAAAGAAAAAAGCATGAAGTTTCACTTCCATACATCAAAAACTTCTCTGAATCAATGATTCCTACAGAATTTTGACCGATTCAAATAAGTGAAGATTTATTGAAATAGTACAAAAAAGATATCCAAGATTTTTTTGTCAAAGGCTTAATTAGACCAATTAAAAGTCCCTAGAGCTGCTCTGCCTTTTACCTTAACAATACAATTGAAATTGAAAAAGGAACCCCTAGGATGGACATCAATTACAAACTATTAAATAAAGCACTTCAATGGATAAGATATCCAATTCTCAACAAACGAGATCTTCTAAAGAGGCTTGTTCACGGTAATTTTTTTTTCAAAATTTGATATGAAATCAAGATACTGTCAAATTCAACTTAAAGAATAAGATATATATAAAACAGCATTTAATGTCCCCTTTGGTCAACACGAATAGAGTGTTATGACATTTGGTTTGACAAATGCCCTTTCTGAATTAAAAAAAATCATGAACGATATTTTCAATCCCTTCTCAAAATTTCTTGTTGTTTATATCAATGATGTTTTAATCTGCTCAACAAATATTGATCAACATTGGAAACATTTGGATACTTTCTTTAAAATAGTCAAAGAAAATGGTCTCGTTGTTTTAGCACCAAAAGTCAAATTATTTCAAACTAAAGTGAGAGTTTTAGCACACAATATTACACAAGACACAATCACCTCAATTGATAGAACTTTAGAATTTGCATCAAAATTTTTTTATACAATTAAAGATAAAAAACAATTGTAAAGGTTTCTAAAATGTCTTAATTATGCATATGAGTTTTGCAAAGACCTTACAAAAGTTGCCAAACCACTTTACCAAAGACTCTAAAAGAACCCGCCAGCCTGGACCCAAAAACACACTGAACTTGTCAAAATTCTCAAAAAAAAAAAAAAACAAAGTCAGAACTCCCCCATACCTTGGACTTTCAGATCAAAAGCCCTCAAGATTGTCGAAACCGACACCTTAGAGATTGAATATGGAGGAGTACTCAAACAATCTATCCCAAAAATGAACTTGTTCGATTTACTTCTGGTTTTTGGAATCAAACCCATCAGAAATATATACTATCAAAAAAGAGATTTTATTTATAATATTATGTATTATAAAATTTCAAGACGATCTTGTAAATCAAAGGTTTATTTTACGAATTGATTGTAAAATGGCAAAAGATGTTTTACAAAAGGATGTAAAAAATCTTGCTCCAAAACAAAATTTTGCAAGATGGCAAGCATTACTTTCTATTTTTGACTTTGATATAGAATTTATCAAAAGAGAATCATGCTCACTATCATATTTCCTTACAAGAGAATTTTTGCAAGGAAAGAAGAATTAGTAACTTTGACCAGAGAAAACCTCCAGATCCAAACACCATGTATATTGCAAACACCAAAAAATCCTTTTCACCAACCACAAAAAATTCTTATGAAATGACATTTTCTTCTTCCTCTCGAACTCCAAGTTCTCAAAATAGAATGTCTATTTTAGGAAAAATTCCTTAAGTAACTCCCCCAAATTCTCCTATTGAAACAACAAATTCGTTTTCTCCCCTCGAAATCTTCTGTCAAGTTGCATCAAAACCATCAGCTCAGAATTCTCAGTAACAAACCAAGTCGCAAACCTCTCCAACCTCTCACAAACAAACATCAACCTTTTTTTCTACAAAAAGCCAATACATCCAAAAAACTCTCCAAATAATTGCCTTTATTAAAAAAGATCTCGCTTATCTCAAAGAACCTTGAAAAGTCCTCAAAGAACTTTCTTTTCCCCATTTCTTTCGATAAAATAATGAAAAACTCAAAAATTTTGTGAGTTTATTGTCGTTAATACTGATTCAATTGAGATAACTCACAACAAAACAGGTGATTCAATCACCCATTCAAAAATTCAAATTATAAGGATTCTTTCCCTCTCTGATTGGAAAATACCTCTCCAACAAGCAAAATCATTTTCTCAGCCTTTCTTCCCTCAAAGCTTTAACTATTAGGATTATGTTGAAGCCTGACACAAAGTCCTTCTTTTTCAAGATCAATCTCGTGAATATTCTTGGTTTATTTTCTTCTGCAAACAATTTCAAATAGACAAAACCCCATATTAGTTCAATGATTGGTGGAAACTCTACGAAGGGACTATCGAAATCTTCCTTGATCTTATGTCTTCTTTTTATAAAGACTTTATTACTTCATTCAAAGCTTTAGACAAATGGGAGCACTACGATCCCCTCATTGTCTTTTTCACACAGTTCAATATCTCATGAATTATTTCATGAGATCTCTAAATCTTAGTTGTCAAAGACTCAAATTCTCCACCATTTTTAAGCCGAAACTTTAGGATTAAATGGTAGAATAGTTTCAATTGTTCAAAAGTTAACAAACAGGTTCTCTCCAAATGGTTCCAAGATCACCTTGAAGCTTGGGATCAAGGTTCAAAGGATCATTATCAATTTCTCGCTCAAAAAGCTCAACTTCAAAGTCAACTTACATTAGCAGCAAACCAAAAGGAATATCAAAGGCTTCTCAAATAGTATATTCAAGAATTTGGAGATGATGATGAAGAGCGAGACCCTCCGAATTCATAAGGTTCGACTCAAGACCCAAACTAGAACAAAAATGGATGTTTAGGTTTGGATACATCAGTTTTCAATTTCTGAAGTACAACAATCCAAAAATGTTACAGTAAAGATTCTTGCTAACAAATTCAAAGGTGATCTACTTTTCAAAAAGAAGAATCTACTTTACAAAAAAGTCAAAAGTGCTATAGTAATCCAAAGGATAATAATTTTGCTCGTAACTCAAAAGCCAAGATTCCTGCAACAAGAAGATCAACTTTTTAAAATTGTTTGTCCATATGTATAATTAAAAAACAATCAAGGGCCTCTAAAAGGTTCCAAGTTGTAATATTTTCTTAAATTTTTTGTTTTGGAAGATTATAGTTTGTAAGTCTTTTGAATTATTCTCTTGTACTCTCCGACTTTTGAATTTAGAAATAAAATTTTGAATTCCTCAAAGATTGTTCGGCCATCTTCAAAGGTATTCTTCTAATAACCAAACTCTCAATCTTCAATTATATTGTCTATTTTCAAATATGTTGAATTTTGTTTACCATGTCTTTGGTTACTTATTTGTTTACTTATTACTCTGCCTTTTGCAAATTTCCAAAAGATTCATATGATTAGATTTAATTTAAATGTTTAATTACCAATCAATTAATGTTTAAAATAAAATTTATTTGTGAGTTCTAAAAAATTATTCATTTCTATTATATATATATATATATATAGTTTTGATTTAGAAAATTAATTGCATGTTAATTAATAATGATTAAAACAATACTTTCATTTATGAATTGTAAAAGATTAAACCTGAACATTTAAACCCAAGCAAGTTTAACATATACTATTAAAAAAATTGGCGATGCTATTAGGGCATATGTTATTATATTTAATCTAGTTTTTGGTTTAAGTATTTACATAATAATTGTGGCACATGTTTATTTTGCTGTTTGAGCTATTTTGGATTTGTTTTGGAGACTTTTCTCTTTTGTTTAAAATTACATTTGTCTCGTATGTTTTGGTACTAATTATGCAACACAGTATGTATATGGTCATTAGTTCTAGTTCTAGTTCTAATTATGTAACGCGGTATGTTTATGGTCGTGTCAATTGTTAATTACGAGGCTTATTGAGTTGTCTGTGCCATTAGAATAAGGTTCTTTCTTTACATTAGGACTCATGCACTTTCTTTAGAGTCATGTCTATTTGTATATCAATTTTTTACCTTTATTTTTATTGATATCAATATAAATAATTTTTTGATAATATTGAGGACCAATTGCATTTTTATTTAAACAAAAGAACTAAAATGCAAGAACTATTTTTGAAATTTCTCCTCAATAATAAACGTTTAGTTTGTTATTGACCAAAACTGGAAAAAAGCAAACGAGGTATCTTATGGTTTTATGATTGACTAATACTAGTAATCTTTTTTAGTGGTATTTCTCTTCCTGTTTGATGGAGTAAGTTGTCGTCTTAATTAGCATTTTATTGTTGTAATATTTATTATAACATTATACTTGTTTATTTTATTTTTAACTTAAAAAAATAAAAATCTTTGATATACTGAGTGATTGAAAATATTAGGACAAGACTTTAATTTTAGAAGGGGGTTTTATATATATATATATATATATATATATTTATATAATGGTGTCTTTTGGTGGTTTCTGTGATTGGGCTTGGGATATTAGGCCTTGTTTGGTTCTGCTATCCAAAATTGCAAATCAACCACCAGTTAAAAGTTTCCGTCTCTCTCCCCCTCACTGCACATCTCGTTCCCGAACACACACGAACACGAAGAAGGGTTTTGATCTGCTCAAACTTTAAAGTGTGTTATCTCGTATATACCGAGTATTTCAGTATTATTCTTTTCATTATTATTGTTATTATTTTTTTGCTAAGTTCTTTTCATTATTGTTGACGTATCCATAGAAATATGCAATTTATTCGTAGGCTTCTACGTGTTCCACTGTATTTATGCTAGTCATCTCTCGAAACTAGTTCATTAAATGTGTCTATATTTCCAGAAAGATGATTTAGTGTTAGATTTTAATAAACAAGCCATGGCTGCTTTTGTGTTTGATGAGTGGTCTGTATGTTTATGCACCTTTCTTGCCTGTAAAATAGTAAAGAATCGATTTTTATGAGGCTGAGGAGAAAAGAATTAAAAAATAAACGCTGCAGAGCTTCTGATTAGAGACTATGGGAGTGTTTAGGATGCTCTAGATTCTAGAGAGAACCAAAACTTGTGTGTTCTTAAGCTTTCTCGCACTTTGCCGCCTTGACTGTTAACAAATCATTCTTGGTGAGGTTATTTTTGTTTGGTCTCGATTCTTTTATCTGATTAGTTGAGAGAAAACTCATTAATTTTTGCTACATATAAGCAAGTTTATCAACATTGTGTTGATTATTTTTTCAAGAGCCTATAATGTTTAATATAGTGACATTCAGTCCTAAGTTGATTTTGGAGAAGAAGTTGGAATCGCCAATTTTCTAATTAGATTAGATCAGCTAAGGAATACAAACCAAATGGGCCTCTAGTTTTTATACTTCTGCACGAGGATTGGTGCAAGCATTATTTTTTTAAAGATTTTGAATTTATCTTCCTTGGAAATTAAGGTGCAAATTGGACGAGCATTTCCTTGGAGATTTTTATGCTTTTAGGAGTGATATCATGCTTAGAGGATCATGCTTTCTTGAACAAAACATAGAGTGCATACTCTAGGACCAAAAGAGTTATTAGTTGAGTGCATGCTGAACTTGGAATTTGAAAACAAAAATGCCGCATTACCAAGTTCATGTGTAACACACCGATGTCCCTTATTTGGCAACCATAAGGGGTCACAGGGTGTGTAATAGCTTAGCGATTGCCTTTTGGATCAGGGAATTTGATGCACAAGGGACTTGTTTCAAGAGCCTATGACACTAGTCTCTCTTGGCAGACCTGGCTTCTAGGCCCGGTTGTAATTAATATGTCTGACTTATGGGTGTTGTGTATTCTTTATTTATCTGAAAATATAGTTTCTGATTCTAACTTGTTCCCTTGGTTTTACTCAATTAAGTCTCTGATGATTTTGATGTTATCAGTTACTTTTGGAGTATTATGAAAGTGGCAAAGTTATACCCTTATATGATTGTATGGATATTTATGGGATGCTTGCATCTCCATTCTTTGTTTGAGCAAATTAGTTCTTGTGCTTACAATTTTAGAATCTCAGTTTCCATTTTGTTCTGTTGATGTATGTATAGGTCAATTGTGTTTTGTTGATGCGAATAGTATAGACTTTGGAAGGTCACTTCCATGACGCAGCTTTTCGAAAATTATGTTAAATCTTAACAAGCTCACATCTAATTTTTGCATTTAAATGCTTCACAAATATGGTGGATTTTGTATATTTGCGCAATGTTATTTTGATTGTACAGTGGAAGTTTTGTGTCTTTAGGTAGTTTATAGTTCAAAAGAGGAATTTTTAAATGAGTATGGGGAAGAGGGGATAAAATTTTCTAAGTGTGTAATGCATGTCTCCAGTAGTAGTGAAGGAGTTAGCTCTCAGTAAAATGTCATACAACCATCGATGAATTTAAAGGGTTTCATCTCCATTTTGTCTTTGTTTCTCCGCTTCCCCTCTATTCTATGACCACTATTCCTATCTTTGCTGGGAACGACCTGAATCAGGGCTAGATGTTGTACATTTTCTTGTGCAAGCTTTGTTTTCTATATTGTTGATAATACACATTTGCTCAAGTTGTGTGCTTATGATGAGTGTTCTCTTTGTTTTACAGGTAATTCTCACTAGGGCATTGTAAGTAGTTGAAGGTAGTTTCTATTTCCTTTACAAAGTACAATTCATGGTGGTTATGTTTACTTTCACCAGCTAATTTATGTTTCTTTCTTTCAGTTCTGCAGTAAAAGATGATACCGACGTGTTAGGTGTGCATCTTGAACAAGCAGGTTTTCTTTTGTCACCTCCCTTATCATATTTTTTAAAGAAGATACCACCTGCATTGAGCTTTTTCCCTTAGTTGATTTCATTACACATGGAGACCGTACAGCAGATAGACACTAGTCATAGTCTGTTTGCAAGCACAGATGCATCCGAGACAAACAACTCAGATTATGCGACTCTAGTCAAAAGGCTACTAGGTCGTAAATTGTTAGTTGGCATCAAAGATGGACGGTTCTTTTTAGGCACATTCTATTGCCTGGATAAGCAAGGGAACATCATTCTTCAAGATGCAGTTGAATATCGTAGCACCAGACGTTCTTCCCCTTCCCAAACGGAACACCGGGTTCTTGGTCTTGTTCTCATCCCTTTCTCTTGCCGAACATCTTGTCACGTGGAAAGCTCTGTTGAGGAACAGCTATCTTTGCTGTCGGTTAAGGAGCAGAACCAGTCTTAGCCGTTCAGGTTTCTTTAATTTGATTTCCTCCAACAAACCTTTCTCTTGGAATGGAATGAAGACAGTACTTGAACATCATTTTTATCTATTGAAAAAAGTCGGGGAAAGATGTTATCTATTCATTATGGCTTCTCAAATGATCATGAAACTTCTACGTTTTCCCGCTATTACTTATATATCTCAGTGTCAATCTGCAAGTATTGGCAAATCAGAATGATGAGGGATTGATTTTATTTGTTAGCTGGTTGTTTCCATTTTCAGTACAATGGCTGCCTTCTAGTGCCCACGTGAATCCAGGTTCAAGCAGCCAAGTCAGAGTTCAATCGAACAACAGAAGAAACTGGATGCATCTTTTGCTTGTCACTTTAAATGATTGAGATTGGGAAAAAATAAAGAGAACGATTGATTATTTGAGAGAAAACAAATAAAAGAGGACGGGAATCGAGATTTTAAAATACATGATCAAGATTGATTCGTTTGAATTATATGAAGATTGAGAAAAAATAAAGAGAACAATTGATTATTTGAGAGAAAATAAATAAAAGAGGACGGAAGTTGAAATTTTAAAATAAATGGTCAAGATTGATTTGTTTAAATTGCATGAATGTATAGAATTTCATATTCTAATCGCTCGCAAACACTAATAATTATAAGGGAACTTAATCTAGTATGGATTCTCCAAGTGAAATTGATTCATTTACACCCTAATCACTCGAAAATGATAAGTCGAAAACATTAATAATTACAAGGATTCATTTACACCCTAATCACTCGAAAACGATAAGAAAATCTAAAATCTAGGTACAGTATCTTCGGAAAAACCGCAACATTCCAGATAATTGAATGAATTCGTGGACAGCAGGATTCGAACCTGCGCAGACAAAGCCCAACAAGTTTTGAGTCTGTCCCCTTAACCACTCGGGCATATCGGCGTTCAGGTCAAGATTGACCTAATTACTGAAAGTATTTGTCAATCGGTTTCAAGCACTTCGTTAATGAGTAAAATGAAGAGAAATGATCATCTGGGGCCTTAAAAAAAAAAGAATATTCTTATTGAATAAAGAAAGAATATCATATAGGATCTTGATAAAAAGAAGAAAATGCTATATAAGCTAAACTCGGACATGTTAGGTAAAGAAGTGTTAGTGTTCGTTTAAATTAGTTTTCCGTAGAAAAGAACTTAAATATTTGAATTGATTTTTAAAAAAAGTTAAAACTCTTAAAAAATTAAAAATATTTTTTAGAAGATATTTCTTTGGAAAATCAATCCATGCGATCTCTAAAATACCTCCTTTTTTATTTAAAAGAAATAGAAAAAAATTGACCCCTTAAATTACAAAGGTTTTTAAATTTAGTTCCTTAATTCCACACGTTGTGGTTTTAAACTTTAGTTCGTTAACTATTTTTTCCGACCAAACATCTGTATAGGCTTTAAAATTATATAGGGATTCAAGATCTTATCGAAAGCTGTTTCCTTTTTATTTTGCTAGCTGTATATGAATCCACCTAGGACAGGTGTTTTAACTCTTCCGGAAATGATTAGCCACGGAAAGCGATGGTCTCTTTGCTTTTCAGTGCTGTCGATTTGATTAAGATTAATCGGTAAATTGTGACATCGATACGTATGAAAATTCAGCAGTGATGATACACGTGAGGGTTTCAAAACAGTTCTGGATTTGGACAAGGCAGTATCACAAATTCACATATTTTAAGATAATGATCATATAAAATCAAGAATTACTCTGTCTAAGAACTAGTTTTCTGATAGAATTAATTAGCGAACATTTAAACCTTCGTCCTATGTGTCCATGTGTGTCTCATATCTTATCCGTACCTATATATACAACTCTTCCCACTTATTCCTTTTTGTCAATTTTCGTGTATAAAGCTATTTTATTTTATTTTATTTTATTTTTTGATTCAAACATAGTTAAGAGAGACCAATGTTAAAAACGCGATTCTTTTCGCGTTGATAATTATTAATTCCACGGTTGTTATATGAAAATTTTGAGTTACTTCATCTAAGTAATACTAATTATTATTGATTACACGGTTGTTATATGGGCAACAATTAAATGTGATTTAATTTCGAAAAGTGTTTGTGTTATTGAAGTTAATTCAGAATACTGGAAGGAGAGGAATCTCAGAGTGCATCGATCTCAACCGTCTTCGGAGAAGTAGGTTTATAAGAAAATCATTGTGGATATTAGGCAGCAGTTTTGTACCTAAATTAAATACAATGATACGTTAAAAAAATCTTTTTTGTGCATGGCCCAGGACATAATTTGCTCTTGATCGATATAATTATTCATATGTAAAGGTTTTTATGGAGTGAAATGCTTCACTTTTTAATAAAAAAGAATTTATGAACATTAAGGATAAGCTTTTCTAGTATCTTCTCTTGTCAAATCCTGAATACACTTTTTTCTTTTCATTGCCGAAAAACTGTGTCATTTACCTAACATATATATTTTCACCACTGTTACATTGGTTGAGAACTATTGCACAAGCAATCAAGTGCAGCCATTCAGCAATCTCAATTCCGAAATACGTGGAACTTGGATATTTGTAATTAGACAGAGGATTCTCTCCAAACAGATGGGTGATTACTAGTATAGATTCTCAGATTCTTTTCATAATGTTATAGTAGTATAAAAGATTTAATAATAATAAACTAATAGTATAACTAGAATAAAAACTCAAATAAAATTAGAATAAAAACTCAAATAAATTTTCATTGTTAAATTTATCTCGTAATATTATAATGTAATGACAAGGTCAAAATCCAACGGAAATGACCTAGTGAAATCTCACTTCTAATGATTACGAGTCTATTTGGCCCAATTTCTAGATACCAAAAAATACTTTCTATGGGTCTAAAAGTTGAGGTTAGCTTGTTTGACCAATTGTTAAAAAAGTTTTTAACATAGAAGGTGAAGCTAAAAATAATTGAAAAAATCAGAAGCTTTAAACTGGAATTTTACAAAAAAGGCCTATTGAGAAGCATGCAATTTTTACATAATAGTGTCAGAGATTATCTTTTTTTTTTTTTTCCTTTCTTTTTCTTTAAAAATACTACTCAACATTTTTAGAAGTCTAATAATGCTTTCAAAACAACTAAAAACTTAATTTCTAACATATAAGTCAAACAGTCAATCACTTTTATTTAACAATGCTCTTTTCAAAGATTGACCGCTAAAAACTTTATATTTCAATGGTTAAAATCTTACAACTAGGTCAAATAGAGTTGTAACAGCTCAACAACTTTTGACGATTCTTTAGTATGTAAATTAAGGGAAGAGAAGTTCCAAAGCCGCACAAGGAAGGAAAAAAAATTAAAATGATATCCGTATATCCTATCTTTCTGCCATTTATGATGCATCCTTTTACTTAATCCATGATTTTCTAATCGTTTTTCATTCTTTTGGTGCCTGCATGGGGTCCATATACACAATTAGGTTAGGTACAGCACGTAAGTGATTACTTATAACGATTTTAACATATTTTTCTTACCTATATGTAAGATTCGTTTCATTTAGTCTATTGAGTGCCTTTAGCATGTGGAAATATTTTCCTATAGATCACTCTTTGATTATCATATGTATCATATAGAAGAATTTAAAACAAGCATAAAAGATTAAGCTAGTCTTATTTTCTTTCGTATAGAGATAATTAATCATAATCAGTTTGGCTGTGCTTATTTGAAGACCTAAAATGAAAAGTAATTATTTAAGCACTCAAAATAAATATGGTAAAACACCTTCTTAGATAAGATAGTGGGATTTACAGAAAGGAAGTACGTAGTCTGAGGAAACTAATTAAGTGAAAGCTAAGCAACACCCCTGCTAATTACAAAAGTCTAATTAAAAGCCTTGAGAACGACAATAAATATGTATATATTTATATGATATGATGAACAAAAATAGACATACGGACAACTAAGTGCAACTCAGCTTCATTTCCCTAAATATATACGGAGGACTTGAAACTTCCGGAAGTTTCTAAAGCTGCTTCAAGCCTAATCTGCCGATTAGATCTTCGAATAAACTCCTCAACTCTTCTATTGAGTTCTTCGATGGACATTGTTGAGAACTCACTACTTTCTTCTTCAACTTCATGACCCTCGTACTTCTCCGATTTTGACCTTTGAATTCGTTTTCCTGTTTCCTCGTTTCCGACCTTAATCGCTTTGTCGGAGTTGCTGCGGACACATTTGGTTTGTTTCTTCTTTTCTTCGTTAACTTGTGGAGGGGCTGCTTCTTTTTTCTTGTCGTACAAATTGCCACTAGAATCTTCTACGTCATGATTGATGACTGGAAAATCTTTCGTTTGAGGGAGGGGTGTGGGCCCTACAGGCTCTGCACGATGCATAGTCTGTAGACTAAGGATGTCTAATTTAACTTCGTCCGTTGCAGCCTTTTCATCGACAATGATGTCTTGTACTTCTTCTTCCGTTCCAATGATCATCATATTCTCTTTTGGGTTTCTTTCCTCCACAATTTTCATGTAGTGAGTTTCGAAAGACGAAGTTGTTCTCGCCTGATGAGTCTTGTTTACGTACTCTTCGTATACATCATGCTCCTCTGATGATGAAGAGAAGGCACCAAAATCAGCAGCGATGATGAGTATGAGAGTGTTGGAAATGAAGAACCAGAATTTGGTAGTGTTGATGATACTGGAAGGTTGGATATCAAACATGCAAAATATGGAAACATAGAAAATAATGGAAAAAACAAAAGCCCAAAAGGATACAGCATTTTCTTTTTGAGGGTAAGCTTTAAACTTTCTTAATTTGATGAAGTTTTCTAGGGTTTCCAGCATGGGCATTTTCGGAGAAGTTTGTTGTTGATGTAATAAAGTAAAGTTTGTTGAGTGATGACTTGGATTGCATGCAATACTTGTTGGTGGAGTTTCTAAAAATCAAGAGGGAATTTATAGAGGGGTTCGAAAACAGAATGATTGGTCAGAGGTGAAATTAGACTAACGTGGGCTAATAATTGAGTTCATGTAATTACTCATAGCACCTTATTAATAAAGAATTCGAATTTCACTATGCTATGCTATACTTTTGACCCCTATAAAAGCATTATTATGTATATGATGAAAATGGAGCATAGTACAATGCAAAAAAGATGCATGATGATAGCATGTAGCTTAAATTTCTTTGGTCCAGATGTTGTTTAATGGTCACATTATGTTGAAGAACTACATTTGCCTCCGATCTTTTACCTTTTCAACTCCACTTTTTCTTCCGCATAGTAACAATTCATATGATAATTATATTAAAATCTTATGCGTATATATATAATAAAAACTTTAGATAATATTAATAGTCTTTTAGTTTATCAGAAAAAAATAGTGTTTTAATACCCTTGGTAAAGGATTTATATCAAGATAGACCTTATTTCCATATCAAAGAATTCGGACTTTGGATCTTTACTCCATGCACCATTCTCGTACCTTCTTAAAGTAAAGTCAATATAATCCACAGATGATTTTGTGGGTAAAATCTAGGCTCTTAAGTTACAGAAAAATTTTGTTTTGTGTTAAAATATTTTTAATTTATATTTGATTTGAGACTATTTCGTATTAAGTCAATCGAAAATGACGGAGGAAAAAATAATTCTAATAAATAGGTTTCCTGTGGGTCGGCAACTTATTGGTCGCACGAAGTTTTTCATCCTTGTATGTCTGGCTATACCGCGTTTAACTTTAATTATTATTATCAGTTGTGAGTGATTAGGTAATCATTGGAAAACACCTTGTTCTGTATATTCATCTATTGAAGCACACGTTTCGCTAATGTACGAAATTCCAAAAATGAGGTTCATGATCTTCTCCTAAAGTGTGTACGACAGAGCTGATCTTATGCATATAATTGTGTGTCATGTGGACCCTTTAATTCCATTTTCAATTCATGGTCTTACAAATGTAATGGTTGGGGACCCTACAAGCCGCGAAATCTAAATGGGCAGCCTTACTCTTGTGACACGTTTGGAGTCGACATATATTATAAGAAATGACAGTACATGCAATTTCAGAATCGCGCGATTTCCTTTCAAAGTTAGTAATGAGTATTCAGTAGAATTTATCATACATTTGAATCCATTACTCATTTTCTGTGTGGAAAACAATTGATTCTTTTAACTCGTCTCCTAAAATCTGAATAAAGTAGTGTACTTCTTCTAACTTTTCGCCTCGCAAGTGATGAGAATTATGACAAAATCGATTGGTATAAAAGACCAAATTTATCCAAAAGACTTATTATTACACGTGGAATGTATAACTCGTCGAAACCTAATAAAATTGGGATCACATGATTAGATATAGATAGTGAAATTTTTGTATAATAATATATATGCATGAACCTTGAAGAGAAAACAATTGGTAGTGAGCAGAATTAGCGGGATAGTGTAGCATTTCTCAATTGCTTACTTTTACTTTTCAGCTTTGGGTGATGAGATAGGTAACTGGGAGTTAGATAATTAATTATTTATGATCACTTTCGAGCAATAGGGTTTTGTAGTGTTGATGACAAGACTCTCAAGCACAGCAAGACAATCATGAAGATTTTGTGTTAGGTTTATTTGTTTGATCATGGCGACAATGGCAGTAATCATGATTCCTCCTGTCCACATATATTGGTTCAACCGTGTTATTTTTAACCAAGGAAAAATTAAACAATTCATTCATTGAGATATTGATTGACATAAAAGATTTTCTTGATTGTGCTGTTTTTGAAAGTTCTTTTACTTTCGATATATTAGGGATTTAACTGGAAACGCCATCATGATGTGTGCATTCCATGCATACTACACAAACAAGCACATTAAAGATTTTTTTGTGGGTTTTTTTTTTAGTTTGGTTGTTGGGTTATACCATCGATCCATTCTGAAATTATAAGATTATAAATTTCTTATATAATCACATATCTCAATGCATGTTTGAAGTTGATGAAAAATTTGACGATATTTGTGATAAAGAAACATAAATTCAAATTTAATTTTTTTATAATAAATTATTATTTGATGGCTCTATCTGACCCTTGATACAAGATAAAATTATGTTTATATAAGGTGTGTCATGATTCTCTTCCTAATTTTAAATTTGCCTTAGAGAGACACGATGAGATAAACGAGTAATAACTTGGAATGCTACTAGTTGAATAAGGCTCCGTTTGATTTGCGAAAAATAATTTATTTTAGAAAATATTTTTTAAAAAATATATTTCATTGTTTGATTGCTACAATAAAAATTAATTGAAAATTTTTTTTAATAACACCAAAAATTATATTTATGTACGCCGGTGGGGGTGAGGGGCCGATGGCAGGGGGTTTGGGGGGGGGGGTGGAATCTAGTAATTGCGTTGAAAATTAACCTATTTTCCTTTGATTAGGAAAATATGTTTCTTTGACTTTTACATTTTTAATAACTAAATATAAAAAAAATACGAGAATATTTTTCAAGAAAATGCAAAAACATTGTCCGTTTTCCACGAAACAAACGGTGCCTAAAAATGTTGAAAACAGACGGCTAGAGATAATATAAATTGAAATAATTCTCGCGTTCTATGAATCACAAAGAGCATAAGTAAATAGTGACTCAATAAAACAAAATAATGGTTTCATAACTTCTAATTTGATAACTGTTAGTTTGGAGTGTTTTGACATGATGTCAAAGCAATATTGACTCAATTATGAGCTAGGTCTCGCACATCAAACGGAACGGTTGTCGGTACCGTTACGTTCCTTGTTTCGAGTAGGTTAAAATGGTATAATTACATGTCAAAAACGGATTGAAGGTGAATGAGAAATTAGCAACTAAAGTTGAGTACATTACTAGTTTGGTTATTTGATTTGATAGTGTGTGGGTTTGTATCCCACATAAGAAAACCAATGAACTTTTGCTTTCTATATATAGATTCTTTTATGAAGTGCGCCAACCAGGTATATGGAGAGAAGACTATACAAGGTGTGTATGGTATTTAAACCCGCCACATGCACCCGCCTGCACGGCACGGCAGGGCGGGGTCTAGGGACATGGGGCGGGTGTGGGGGTGGCCTGAGTTTTTGCTCTGAATTGTTCTTTCTGGAAAAATTCTCGAACACCTAAAGAATTTGAAGAGAATGTAACTAATACATTAAAGCCTGAGATTTAAACTCCAACAAGTTACGAATCGTTCTTTTTGGAAAAAATTCTCAAACACCTGAGGAATTTGAAGAGAATGTAACTGATATATTAAAACTTGGGATTTAAATTCTAACACATTTTGCTTGTTACCTGGTTAGGTTAGCTAATTTTCTGAGCATTTTTTACTATTGGAGAGACAACTTTATTACCCCTTATAAATGGATTTATTTGGTTGCTCATCTTTGCTCCTCTATATATAGTTGAGCCTAGAAGGTGTTATAGATACAATTCTTGTATTAGCATACTGGATATCTTCCATAGCGTTCTGCCAGTTTTATCTTATTATACAAAGAGAATCATACGTTTTTCGTTCGCTGGCTTTTGCATTGGTGTACTACTACAATCAAGAGGTATAGTCATTGTATCTTAGGAAGGATACACCATAACCTTTAGCACCAAGTAGAGGGGCGTGAATCCCTTAAGGAGATTGACTTTCTCGAGCTTCAACTAATGCTCTGTTTGTTATATTCTTATTTTAAGATGCTATTTCTATTGAAATGGAGAAAAATCTTATAAGATTTAAGACATCTTATCATGGATCTTTCAAAGATTTTAAAAACATCCATACTTTTTATCTTATAAAAAATAAGCAATCTATTCTATCTTATTTTTTACAACTATAAAATGCACGTTGCATGTAATAAGATATCTTAAATCTTATAAGATATATCCAAATTTCAATAGGATAAGTATTTTAAAATAAGATTATTCCAAACACACTATAAGTCAATTCTTTTTCATTTGGTCGTTATTTCAGTTCTAAGATCTAAGTATTTCACGATTTTTGTTATGTTCGATTTATATATTTGCTAACAATAACTTCTAATTTCTTTTGGTGGCTAATAGCTAGCCGGAACGTAAAGTTTCATTTTGAAGTTATTAATATTTTTAGCTATATAAGTATAATTAAGTTGATGTTGACTTAACTTTATGGAACTAATATGTATACATACATATATATATATATATATGTATACATGTATATATGAAAGTTCATGCCGTATTATGGAACTAATACGTAAAAAAGCTCCTAAACATTTTAGCTATCTACTTCACTAGTCTGTCATATCAACTTTAAATCTTATGAAGATTGGTTACCATATGATGTCTTGTCAAGCGTGTGCTGCAACTTTCGGTATTAGCTTTTCTTTTCAGCGTTTCTAAATTCAAAGTTTTAGCCGCCAGTGGCTTTTCAAAAGTTCCAAAATTTTTGAAGAAACTAGTTGACAAATTTATGACGAAAAAATTATAAAAAAAGTGATTTTAATTAAAAAATTCAATCGAAATGGACCCATATAAACTCTCCACTCTGGGCTCTATCCCGTTTAAGTAAAATAAAAGCAGGGGTCATGTATGCATGCCAAATGGTTCCTATTAATTGGGTTTCCCCACATGCATGTAAAGGTCGGGATTTTTTTTAGCTAATTACTGATAATTAGTGCTTATAATTTAATATTTTAAGGTGACATGTTAGTCATTCATTTCATTTAGAATATCTAAAATTTTACATTTTTCCCCATTTCTTGTATTTTAAAATTGAAAGAAAAAGTGACTAAGATGTTGTGTTGAAGTATTATAACCCAAAAAAAAAAGAATGTTAGCAGACGACATTGATCTGCATGTGTGAAGCCCGTATCCCACCTTACGTGCACACTCAATTGCTCAAAACTAGCAAGTCTGTTTCTAGAAAAGGAAACCCCAACAAAGAGAACTGTTTTACTGGAACCAAAAGGAGCTGATAAAGCTAGATGAAAGTACCCGCAAAAAAGAGCAAAATACAAAAATAAATAAATAAATTAAAAAGAATAAAATAAAAAATAAAAAAAGAAAAGATGAATGAAATAGGGCCTCAATAAATGTTTTGATTGGTTGAGATCAAATGGATGGGCTGAGAATGTGCTTGGGCCGAGTACTGAAGTATCTAGTAATCAACCACTTGTGAAAACATGAACAATTCTAATACCTTGTCACCTAAGCCTGGGCTGATTTAAGCCCGCTGTGCTGTTTATGGATCAAAAGTTCAAAATACGAGTAATCTATTTGGAGTGCTCTAAATAAGTTAATTTGACCATCTGATCTGATAAGTGTTATGTCTAACCTAAACTGAAATATTGAAATAAGTTGGTTTGACAGAGATGGCCTTAAATATCTAAAAGTAAGACTAATTTAGTAAGGGTATAATGCGAAATAAAATTCTATTAAATTTCATTGATAATTTTCTTGTCTCAATAAGATATAGGTAACCACTATCATGTTATTTTTTACGTGCTGTTTGGATTTACTTTTTTCTCAAAATGTCTCTTTTTCTAAAGCTCTTGGAAAAAAAGTATTTTTTGAAAAAAATTCAAATCTTTAGTTATTACAAAAAATATATGTTTCTTAAAGAAATAATATGCTTTTTTTTTTCCATCAAAAGAAATCCAAAAAGACCCTATAACTATAAACAAGAAAGATTATTAAAAAAATACTTTTAATAAATTCATATTTTTACTTAAAAAAAGCTTCAAATATCATAAGTTCAAAATTTTAGGGAGAATTGTACAATCTAGTCCAGTCTGCGATTAAAGAATCTGAATTAGTGATGATGAACAGACCATTCAGATTGTTGTCAATAGACCATTCAGATTTTTTTTTTTGGTACTCCAGAAACTCTTTTAGAAAATGGTAATTCAAATATTGAAGTTCATATAATTTAGAGAAGTGGATTAGTCGATTTCAATCGTTGAGTTTTGAGCATTGTCTCAAACGAATCTTTATGGATATGATTATATGAATGCAGAGAATAGCATTGCCAAGAGAGAGTCCCTTTACTGAAGCTAGCTTGCTAATGTCTCGTCATTGCATGGTTTCAGTCTGTCTTTTGAAACCCCCAATCTTGACTGTTCTGATGAGGATTTTCATTTCATAGTAACTGTTTCTGCACTCATCATTTCGTCTATTTGCATGCTGCACCCCATTCTTGCACTCTCACTTGCCAAATGTGGCAAATAAAATGCCCACCTTAGCCGTTTTACTTTACTTTCCCTTGCAGCCTTACCACTGCCAAAAGCCTGAGGTGAAACCATACCCATGTTCAAGCAACCTTTTCTTGTCAGATATCAATATCTATTGTTATATTCATGCATTCATATTTTGGTTTTGTGGGTTTTTCATCTTTTATATAGATCAAAAAGATTTGATTCTTCTCAATGGCTTCTGTGTCATTTTTGCTTGTAGGATTACTTGTGGTGGCAGCTCATGGAGTGATGGAACAAGGGGAACTTTTTGGCCTGTTTGAGGTTATGGATTCAGTTTTAGATGAGCCTAGTTGGTCAAAGATGCACCCACAGCCCTGTACGGACACGCCATGGCCTGGTGTGGAGTGTGAAGTCGGTCAAGACAATCAAGTCTTTCATGTCACCAAGATTCATCTTGGCCTTGATGTTGTTAGCCCATCTGGTAAAGCTTCTGCTAAAATGCCTGCAGAATCGTTGGTAAAGTTGCCTTGTCTCAGAATTCTTTCTTTGTTCCACTGTTTCACAACAGCCCAAGTTTCTGTACCTCCATCCCCCTTTAGTGCATTGTCTGCTTTAGAACAGCTAGCTCTTGTGTCTAATCCAAGCCTTACAGGAGCTATTCCCCCAATATTAGCAAATTTATCCAGCTTAAGAGTTTTGGTTTTGTCACAAAACAATCTGACTGGTGAAATCCCAAGAGAAATTGATGGGCTGCTCAATCTGCAACAGCTTGATCTCAGCTACAACAATTTCAGTGGATCAATACCTCAAGAAATAGGAGGGCTGAAAAGTTTGACCATCTTGGACCTCAGCTGGAATAATTTGCAGGGTGAGGTGCCTGGTTCAATGGGTCAGCTGCAGCTTCTTGAAAAACTTGATTTGAGCTCAAACAATTTCCTTGGAAAAGTGCCTTCAGAGTTGGGGAAGTTAAAGGAAGTTGGTTTTATTAGATTTGAGTCACAATTCATTAACTGGACCAATCCCTGAAAGCCTTGCAAGATGGCAGCAGTTACAGTACTTGATGATTGAAGGCAACCCCGTTAATACTTGTGTACTATCATTTATTGTGGGTCTTGTAAAGCTGAAAGCAATTGTTTCATCAGGGTGTCGCTTAAAGGGTCCTATTCCAACTTCACTTTCCAATCTGAAAAACTTAACTGTTTTGTCAATAGACAATAACAGAGTGAATGGTACAGTTCCTCCAGGCTTAAGCACTCTTCCAAATCTTGATCTGCTGAATTTGAGCCAAAATCAGATGAGTGGGAGATAACTTTTCCTCAAGAGTTTATAAATAGGCTTGGGGAGAAACTAAATGTTAGAGGAAACCTTGGCTTATGTACAAAATACCCACTCCGGACCAAGAACAACAGTGCCTTTTCTCACCCAAATTCTTCTTGTCTTTCTACAAAAATTCCACAGTGTAACAAGACTCTGACTGAAGAAAATCCTGGTGGTTCTAAGAGAATGAATCATTCATGGGATAACCATGGTAACATAAATTCAACCACACATGGGTCAGATCCAAAGCTTGTTTTTCTTGTTTTTTCATTTCTAGTTTTGTTGTTTAGTAGCTCTTAGAATTTTTTTTTCTTTTTTTTTTCTTTTTTTCAATTGTGAGCATTGTAATTTTCTCGGAAAATGGTCGTTACTGCTATTTTTACTCGAGGTTCATTTTCTATATGTCAAGTGGAAGTGAACACATGTCATTCTTTAACAAGATTCTGCCTTCCGTGTTCCATCAGTGAATGTTATTTGTCTTAACCTTTCAAAATCTGCACTAGATGTTGAATTAAGCAGCAGCAAAAGCACTTATATGACAAGATATACAAAGATACAATCCCTGCCAACTAGTGTCCACATGCATGTATGTCATGCGTGAAAGATTCTTCTTTTCTTTTCTTTTTTTTTTAATAAATTATTTCTAATTTCTTTAATTTTTTCGCCTGGGGCTAAGAGTAATATTCAACAGCTATACATCAGATGAGCAACCCTTTTTTGAGTGCAACATGAAATTAGCTAAGCAGTTGATGGCAGTCCTGTGCTGGCTGCTGCATTCAGTCTGGACCACCACACAGTTCCTGGAAATGCAGTTCTAGGTATATATACCAGTGTAGTTCATAATGTTACTAAAAATTGGTGCAAATGATTTTTTTCAATTATATAATAACATTAATGTTAGTCCCTATTATTTATGTTTTCTTTTTAATTTAGTTCCTATTGTTGTAAAAATAACACAGTAATTCCTAATGTTACTAAAAGTCCAAAAGTGACGCAAATGATCTCTCCCGTTATATAAAGCATATCACCAAAATATACTTATTCTTTTTTCTCCAAATCTCTACAAGGGAAGATTACAACAACTCGAAAAAGAATACCTATACCTAGGTTATTGATGAATTTATTCCGTATAAAATTTAACCAATTATGATAAAATGGTTTGAACATTTACTGAGCATTAAATCTTTCATAACTTGAAAATTCACACCCCTTTGCATATATGGCCGAAGTGTTGAAGCGCCACGCCTATTTAGAGACACGTTCGCATGTTTCCCCTGGTTGATGTGCTTGGAATGTTTCAGATTTCACTAGAATAAGTAGAATTATTGTATGATATCTGAAAAATAATAGTCAAACAAACCATGATAAACTCCACTATACTTGGTGGAGATCATTTAGTCGGCTTTTGCAAAGACACTTGTAGGAAAAACCTGAAGTTTGTGCACCTCAAATCTATATCATCAGCAATAAAAATCAATTACTATAGCTGCAATTCCACTTCAGTTATATTATAATGTCAATATCTCCCACTTATATCTGTTTACACGTTTTAGCTAGGCACCACACGTAGAATTCACAACTATAAATAGCTCAAGACTTATGCCTCGTACCAATATAGTGCCTGAGATCGATCAAAATAATATAACAGCCAAAAGGGACATCATGAAGTCTCTAGCATTCATCGTAGTGCTCTTACTTGCTTCAGCAATGGAAACCCAATGTAGGGTTGCAAGGAAAGACTTGGGGGTGAGCATTGGCGGCGGCGGTGGCGTTGGAGTTGGAGTTGGGGCAGGGATAGGTGTAGGCCTAGGGGGCGGTGGCGGTGGTGCGGGTTCTGGGTCCGGGGCTGGGCCCGGTTCTGGTTCTGGTTCTGGTTCTGGTTCTAGTTCTAGTTCAAGCTCCAGTTCAACATCAAGATCAAGTTCGGGTTCCGGGTCAAGAGCAGGCTCCGAAGCAGGTTCATATGCTGGATCACACGCAGGTTCTAGCGCAGGCTCTGGATCAGGCCGACGCCATGGGCATGGAGCTTGATCAAGTTATGGGCGAGTTAAAGGCTAAGGTACATTAAAGAAGGTAGCCACAACTAAGGGATTAGAAGAAATGCGATTGATGGAGACAATATATAGAATGTGATTTGCTATCTTGTATCAGAATAAATTAGTATGGAATGAATAATAAACCACGTCAATATTGTGTTGTATTGAAATGAATAAGGGTCGAATGCATATATGTGTATTTGCATATAAATATATTGTTTTATGAAGTAATATAAATTTGGTATTAGTTCTTGAGAAAGAATTCAAAATCAATGCTACATGAGTTTGGGATAAATTAAGAGTAATTTCAGTGGTTGAAATTATTATTATTATTTTTTTAAAGTAATGATTTGGATCCAATTTAGGTTAGGGAGGGGGTTGTAAAAAAGAAAAAAACAACATGGGCTCATTAAATAGATGCTTTGAGTGACGTGAGTGGCATGAATAGATCTAACGGAGAGTTAGATTTTTCTTTTCCGCTCTTTTTTCTTTTTGTGAAAGCTTTCGTGCGAGATCACATGATACAAACGTTCAAGATCAATGCCTCAGTGGCAGATTTCAGTGCATTTGCCTCACGTATTCTTTTTTTCTTCAAAGAAAATATTTAATCCAACGGCCAGAAGTGGAAAATTGTAGTTGAGACTTGAGTGGCAATCAATGGTGAAGAAAACCGCGACATTGATGCACTAGAAGCTTTTGACTCTTGGAGGAAAACTATGATTCTTTTGGTTCTTGCTTTTATTAATAATAAAAAAAAAGCATAGAAGTCTAAATACGAGCTAGAGGCCTGCAAGCATTCGGGCCCTAAGTAAATTCGGTTTTTGGCTAACCCATTTTAATTGTTATAAATCCATGCATATAACAAACTAATAATACATATATGAGGAATAACAAACTAATAATATATATATATGAGGAATACAGATACACAATGGAAAATAAAAACAATAAAAAAATATTTCTAACAAATTCAAAATAATATAGTTTTTCATATTATAAGATTACCCAAAAGATCAAAATAGTAGTATAATTAGAAAGAAAACAAGTTGTGTAAAAAGTTTATGATCTATTAATACCTTTAAATTAATAACACATATAAAAACTGTTACATTAAATAAAAGAATTAATTCAAATGATCATTACCTTTTTCTATATACTTTGAATATAGTAACACAAACACAACACATGTACATTTAAACTAATAATTTAATAAAAATAATCCCGCATAATTGCTAAATTACTGAAATAACTGAAATAAATATAAGCCATAATCTTCATATTCGTTGTTAATAAAACTAATCGATCATTAGAATTATCTAAACACTTCCAAAACAAAAATAAAGATATAGTTGCATTATATTATTGGGAAAAGAATAATGCATTGAATGCGCGAATTTATACACAGGCTGATCTAATTGTAATTCTTTTCTCTATCTAATCTACTCTAATTAAATCTATGTAATCTAATATATCTACTCTCCGATTTACCTACACTTGATGTTAACCAAAAGGCCGAGAAATTACCTAATCTTGTATAATGTATCTAATCTAATCCAATCCAATATAATCTAATCTATAAAATCCAATATAACATATCTAATATTCTCTCATATAACTATCTAATCGAATCTAAGAGCCAGTTTGGTTTTTCATTTTAGAGAGCTAAACTGACTTTTAGAATTTAAAAGTTCGTAGAAAGAAAACAAGGGTTTTAATTTTGATTAAAAGTCAACTGAGTTTTGAGGCTAAATGGAAAAGTTAAAATTTTTAACTTCTCCATTTGTCTTTTTGTCAACGGTGTCTTAATATATTTTTTGGACAAAAATATCTCTTTAATTTTTTATTATATCAATAACCACCCCACTTTTCCTATCCCTATTTTATTTAATTCGGTGTTCTTAGCTTCTTATTAGATTGCAATGACCTATAGTTTCATTTTTGCTAATATATTTTATTTTTGTTTTAGAATTATGACTATAATTTTTTAAAGATTTTTTTTCAAACAAATAAAAATATGAATAAAATAGTCTGTTAGAGAAAGCGAACAATATTAGTTCAAAATATCCATTTCAATAATATATGCAATAGCAGTTATTTCCAAATGTAAAACCAAGCACTATCTCATTTGATAAAACTTCGTATCATGTGAAAATAACCAAACATATTTTTATTTTCACCAAAAGTTTATTTGACTAAAAGTTCATTTTGAAAAAGTCTTTTTCACAAAATTGAATTTCTCAATTAAATACCGAACACTCGATTTAGATAGGATGAATTGGGCATTGAAGTTAAACAACTTTTTTTTCTATGTAACATTTCGAAGAGTGCACATGTACTTATTAACGTAGAGGTTATCGTCTTTTTATGTTACAAGATATAAGACATTTTATCGCAAGCATCTTATGAGAATTCAAAACAAATTATACTTTTTATTTTATAAGATATAAGCAAATCATTTCTATCTTATTTTTTACAATTAAAAATAAAATATATCATTATGAAATCTCAAAACAAATCATATTTTTTTTATGTAAAATATCTTATAATAAACTTATAACAACAAAAACATAAATTAACACTTTTTACAAATATTAGAGATCTGAGTTACTTTTAAAATAATGAAAACCAAAATAACAACAAGGATCATTTGTGGAGAACTCAAGACATACCAAAGAAATTGCATGTACAGAAAAAAAAAAGGTTTTAATTTAAAAAAATATCAAAATATTTTAAATTGAAGAAAATGAGAGAATCCAAATTCCCATATATATATATATATAGATATATATATATATATATGTATATAAAAGAGGAATAAATGTTACGTGGAGTCAGATATAGACGATGACACGGAGAAGAGCAAGGAGTAGCACAACTAACACATAAGGTATGGAGTGGAAAGAGTGAATTAATAACGTTAGATTAATTAATCTTAACAAAATCGATAACATTTACAGGCTCTGAGAACTTTTCCTCGTCACCTTTCTTGTCGGCTTCTCCATTTCCAAATCTTTTGACAACTTTTTCCAACATATCTCTTCTCGAGTTTGTTGAAATTCTTGTTTGTATTCTTCTGCCATCTTTCACGAGTCGCTTTGCCCCTCTCTCTGTCTCTCTCTCTCTCTCTCTCTCTCTCACTCACAGACACACGCACATAACAACTCTAAAAAGCCGCCTTTCAAGATTTCATGCAAGCCATTGATTAGTAGGAGTTAAGCACAAAGGTCTGTTTCATTACTTCCATGTGATAATTTATTGATTATTGTTTTAATTATTAATGATTGGATTTTGATTTCTCTCGTATTCAAACACGATCTAGACCCTCTCCGCTGCAAAGGGTGTTGTGAGTGTTTCTTGAATAGCTTCGTATGTTGGTGCTCATAATTTGTTGGTATATATTTTGCTGTCTTTCCGTCTCTCAATTTCATATGTGTATGCTGAAATGAATATGATAGTGTGTCTGAAACTGCGTATAGTTAGAATTTCGTGTATCCGCATGTCTTTTGTAATTTTTATTCTTTTTGAGGTAATATGCTAATCATACTATAGTTTGGTTTAATAAAACATTATACCTTTATATTTTATTTTTGGTTTATGTTTTGCTGGGTTAAGTAAGATCCAGTGAATTGATATTCTTATTCTGGAATTTGAAAGTTGATGACTTTATGCTGATTTTCTAATCTTTATTAGATGATACCTTGTGAAATAGGCTAGACGATTGTGGTATAAAAAGAGTGTTTGATTTGGCTTAGTTTGAAAAGGTGAAAGATTCTCTCTGATCCAGACGATTAAATGATTGCAAAAGCATCAAAGAATAAAGTTCAAAAATGGGATTTTAGTTGGAATAGTGGAAGATTCTTTCTTTGGTCAACGCTGAAGTATTAGATGGTTAGACAGCATTACTTCTCATGCATTCACCTAAAGATGAATGGACTGAATATTCTGCCTGCTTTCTGTCTGCTCTGAGTATAGACTAAATTTTTATAGACGAAAATAAGAAAACAATTACTTCTATTTGGCATGGGAAGAAATTATACTAAATCTGTATCTGCCAAATCTGATATGATAAAATTTCTTGCTAAATTGAGTTGCATTTTGATTAGGCAATGAAGTCCTGAATCCCACCTACTTCATGTTGCTCTGTCTCTTTGTTTCTTTCTATGCTGATGGTTATTTGATCTTCTAGAATTTTTAAGGTGCGCTTACCAAATTTTCATGGAACTGCTCCTTGTAGGTCTAGTTGGAAACGTGGAAAATGGAGATTACCAATGTTATGGAGTATGAGAGGATTGCAAGGGAGAAATTGCCAAAAATGATTTATGATTATTATGCATCTGGTGCAGAAGACCAGTGGACTCTCCAAGAGAACCGAAATGCATTCTCTAGGATTTTGTAAGTGGTTCCATTAAGAGCAGTATCTCCATGGTGTGTTTTCCCTTTTATATTAAGACTTTTGCTCTCCACATTTTGACTTTACTAAATAAAGATTATCCTATTCTTGAATTGATCAGATTCCGACCTCGTATCCTTATTGATGTCAGCAACATTGATATGACTACTACTGTGTTAGGCTTTAAGATTTCAATGCCCATCATGGTTTCTCCAACAGCTATGCAGAAAATGGCTCATCCTGAAGGTATATATGATTTGCCCCTGAATTTATCCTTCTGCAGTGGTGGGCTTGAGTTTCAAGTATCCATAGTTCTCAAAGTGTGAGCTAAACTGATACATTCCTACATTCCATGTGGTCTCTGCCCTTTTTCCCCCTGTTTTCCTGTTTCCTCTTTGAATCGTATCAATGCTTTCTTGTTCATATGCTTTGTTGTTCAGTGTTACAATGTGCCAAAGGTTTGACATACATTCTTTCTTCTGCCACGAGTAAACCAGAAATAACTAAGACTACTTGGGGAATTTTTTTCCTACAAAATTTCTTATCCACAGACCTTGTAGCTTGTTAACATTTTGTTAAAATGACACTTCCGAAGATCAATTAAAAAATAAGATGTTTGGTTCTGCAGACTCCGTCAGCTCAGAGCGAGAAAAAGGTTTTCTTTTGTTTCCAATTTTCAAAGTCTTCAAATTAGTCTTGGTATTCAAACTATGACTTAGGATGCCATAAGCTTGTCAACTTACTTCACATGATCTACTCTTTGCATCTTTTAACCTGATTTTCTTAAGAACCATAGCTCATTTTACGTTATTAGATTAAGTGGAATGTGCCAACTTCTCGAAGCTTATTTACTTCTACATCTTACCTTGGGAAACTTGTATAAAAGCCTATGTTAGTCTCAAAAATACTCTCTGAAGCAGTTGCTCTTTTGGTACAGGAGAGTACGCAACAGCAAGAGCGGCATCATCTGCTGGTACTATCATGGTTAGGATTTTTTCCAATTTCTCTTTTCCCTTTGTATACCTATTAAGCTGGTTAATGACAGCAGTTACGAACAAGATAATTGTTGCTTTGGGTACTAATGGAAGCATGATTGCCCAACCTAGACATTGTCCTCATGGGCTACTTCCAGTGTCGAGGAGGTTGCTTCAACAGGACCTGGCATTCGCTTCTTCCAGCTCTATGTGAGTTTTGAGTAATTATCATTTAGATTAAGTTCTGTTGTTAGTTTTCCTTTTACATTTCAAAAAAAGGATTTGCTTAATTAATGTGAATTTATAGAAAAGAAAGCTCGCAAACAGAAGAGCCATTTGTTGATTGTTGTCGATATCTGATCATGGTCTTATAGGAAATAAATTAGTGTCATGTAGTCACAAATGCTTGAGTGTGCTTAATTGTTTCTTCCTTTTCCATTTTCTCAAGTTTGCATCTTAAATCACTAATCAAGCTTTCATCTGGACCCTATGGTTTCTCATGTGTCTATAGTTCTATATCTTGGAAGACATTACCCGCTTAATCAACGAACTTTTTGCTTCTCACCCACTTAATTAACAAACTTTTTGCTTCTCATACAGGTGTACAAAGACAGAAACGTTGTTGTCCAGCTAGTTAAAAGAGCAGAAAGGGCTGGTTTCAAAGCAATTGCCCTTACAGTTGATACTCCAAGACTCGGGCGAAGGGAAGCTGATATCAAGAACAGGTAACTAGGAAGACATTTCACTACCTTTTCTTCTTTGCAGCTTCATACTGTTAACACAAGCTAAACATGTTATAGCTTTTTTAATTTTCTATCGAAGTGATTGTTTATTTGTTTTTCCAACAGATTTGTCTTACCTCCCCATTTGACACTAAAGAATTTTGAGGGTCTGGATCTCGGGAAAATAGATAGGGTAATTGACTAAGACAAACAAGACTTCAATATTACAATGTTTTTCTGTTTCTAATCATGATATTCTTTGTCACATTATCCACAGACTAATGATTCTGGACTTGCTTCATATGTTGGCAGTCAAGTTGATAGATCCCTGAGCTGGAAGGTGAGATTTATACTTTCATATGAGGATTGCTGAAGTGATGGCTGGAGATTGGTACTTAAAAAATTTTTATTGGTTGACTGTGGACAGGATGTCAAGTGGCTTCAGACAATCACCAAATTACCAATTCTGGTAAAAGGTGTAATAACAGCTGAAGATGGTAAGCAATATACCACAAGTACATAATATATCTTCTAGCAATTCGGTCCATTAACTTGTAATTTGCCTTTTGGAAAAATCATCTAGCAAAGCTTGCTGTACAAGCTGGAGCAGCAGGAATCATTGTGTCAAACCATGGAGCTCGTCAGTTGGATTATGTCCCTGCAACTATTGTGGCCTTAGAGGAGGTTGGGTTCCTAAACTTCTTGCAGTTGAGGATGTCTTATAATGAGCCAAAAAATAATTATTCCAGTAACAACATGTTTGACTACGAGGAAACGTAGACTTATGTGGAATCTTGTGCAGATATTCCCCTGAATTTCACATAGCTAATATAATGTAATTCACAGAATACATGTTACGGCATTTATTTCATTCATTTGCAACCTCTTTTCCCCTGTTTTTCTTATGTATATAAAAAAGGGTACTCAATTTTGAAACAAGAGTGCAGTTTTTTCTTTTCCCTGTTTGCTTAGAAAACCAGAGTAATAAGACTGTACTTCCTGACCTAATGTTAAAATAATTCTTGGATTTGTTGTCCACCCTTGCTGCTTGATTTTTGTGGAATGGTACTGTTGGTGACTTGTCATCAGTTTCTGTATGTTGGTGTTTTTGACAAGAGCATCATAGATCAGGGCATGCCTGACGCCTCATATCCGTGTCTTATTTACATGCAGGTTGTCAAAGCTGTGCAAGGAAAAATTCCAGTATTTCTTGATGGTGGGGTCAGGCGAGGGACGGATGTTTTCAAAGCACTGGCTCTTGGAGCATCTGGTGTATTTGTGAGTAAACAACAAAACCATTGCAGCATCACTTCAGAAAAATCTGGACGAAACGGCTTCTAAGCTGATTGCCTTCTTATTCCAGTTTTCATTTATGCACGACATTAATGTGTTTGTCCTTTCTTTCAAGTTGGTCACTGCTGACGTCTTCTTAACGAAATATGAATTTTTCTTCTTTTTTGACTATTCCAGATTGGAAGGCCAGTAGTTTTCTCGTTGGCAGCTGATGGTGAGGCAGGCGTAAGGAAAGTGCTTCAGATGCTTCATGATGAATTTGAGCTGACTATGGCGTTAAGTGGCTGCCGCTCAATCAAGGAAATCACGAGAGACCATATTACCACTCCGTGGGATCCCCCACGTATCACACCACGGTTGTGAGAATGGCCTTATCCTTAACTGTGGGTCTTTATTCAGTAAGTAGTTTGTCATAAGAATAAATAATCTTGATATGATGTTTCAGAAGGAACTTAGAGGAAGTCTGTAATATGGTGATTACCAACTGTTACTTCTCTCATTCTTCTCATTCTTAATGGTGTTTTAAATTCAGAATCATTCTTGTGCGCTAAAGCATGACTCTGCTTGATGGGCTACATTGTTCATGGTGTTTTAAAATTATATGTATTGGATCTTGAGGTGTCATTTCCCACTATAATGAATGGTTTCCTTAGATTCATATAACTGACCCTACCTAGTAGGATAAGACTGAGCTTGGTTTACTAGAATCTATAATTTTTTAGAGGACACCATCTTTGAGTGTGGCGTGTGCACAGTAGGCAGCGTTGGAATATCAGAGGCAGAGTAATTGGAAAACTATACCTACAAGTTGAATGTGAAAAGTTTGTACAGATTGAAATTTGCTATTACAGAAGAATGTAGACTTTAGCATTCAAAGAGATGCTGCAAGGCTTGATCTCATCGTTTCCGAATCTCATACCCATGAAAAGATTGGTCAAGAAAGAAGTGAAACACTTAGATACGTCCAATTTCTTACAAGCATCACATCCTATTTCATTTCTGGAACTGATGTAAGGAGTTTAACCTTAGCTGGATGACATGGCAAAGTTGTGGTCTGTGGAAAAACACGGTGAATAACAGGTCCAGGATGTGTGCTATATATGGATATGGTGTGTGGCTAAGCAGAAATTATTGCAGTCTGTTTTCTTTATCTGTTTTCTCTTTTAGCTTTTTGACTCGTTATTAAGTTCCAGCAGGATAGCTTCACATACTTACAGCAATTAGAGTAAGGCAAGAATATACAAGGGAAAGAGCTTAGGACTATAGACCTTTTTTCTTTCTTTCTTTTTTTTTAACCTCCCACCCCTATGGGGTTCGAACTTAAAATTTCACCTCTGAGAGAGATAACCTCAACCACTTGAGTTGTCCCGTAATCTCTAGATTTATAGATCTTTTATGCAAAACTTCATTCTGTTTAAGTGAAACCAAACATAACCTAAGGAACAAGTCTCGTCATGTCTTTGAGTCTTAAACCTCCAAGTCCGCGAGTTAGATTGGTCTTGTAGGCATAATTGATAATATTTGAATCCTCAAATATCGTTCTGTTTAATTGAAACCAAGAACTAATCTAAGGAACTGGTCTTGTCATGCCCTCATGCCTTAAACCTCAAAATCCGCAAACAAGATTGGTCGTATAGATATAATAAATAACTATTTATGCCCTCTCTTACGGGTTTAGGAAGTAGCTCCCATCTTGTGATTGGCTTTAAATACCATGCTATCACGTTAACTACTTGGGCCATTAAATTAATAGTTTCAAAATGATTAACCCAAATTATTAGTTATACTCACACCATTCATTTATAAATAAGTAAAAAATCACTTAACAAACCAATATGTTACGTTACAAGTCTAATCATAGAGTATTTAGGATAAGGCGAAAACGTATTCATTGTTGGAACTGAATTAGTCAATCGATAATTTCTTTGGAGTCCGTCTCTAGAAACTTTCATGCCTAACTGCCCCCACACGATACTTTTCTCCAAAACAGAGCATTTCGTCCCAGTTTGGTCTCTGAAAATAAACACACAAGGATTAGCAGGGAAAGCAATTCTCGAAGACAGAGAGAACGTGATGCATGTGGGTTTTAGTGCTAGACCTGTTCCACCATATGCAATCTACTATGTCTATGGGGTGTGTGATGCATTAAGCACTCATGTCATCTAGAAGAACTACTCATCTCCTGTTAGCGAATCTTCTTGGTAAATAAACTAAATTAAAGCAAGCAAATTACACCCTAAGTGTGTGCTAATTATGAGTCTTCGCTGAAGCTTTTTGACTTTATGTTATCATGTGGAGAGTCGCGGACGAAGGCTCCGCTAGTGCAGTAGAGTCGCCGCCAAAAGGGAGCCATTATTCTTTCTTTTTTTTTTTTTTTTGGGGGGGGGGGTCTACGCCAAAAGGGAACCATAAGACAGCGGCGCAAGCAAACTGGCGGTGATTGCATAATTAAATCTTTTGTCTGATGAAATGTGCGATCTCATCTGATGCCATCCAGCGTCGTACAATACGTACATTACTTTAAGCTGTAGGAGTTAGGGCCCGTTTAAATCGATTCTTTCTAAAATTATTTTTTAACAGTTTTTAAAAAATAATTTTTTTAAAGAAGTTAAAATTTTTAATTTTTAAATAAAGTCGTAATTGAGTTTTTTTTTTAAATTTTAATTTTTTTAAAATCAAATCAAACAATTATTACAGATTTAATATAATCTTTTCAACAAAAAAATATTTTTTTGGGAAAAAGATTAGTCCAAACAGGCCATAAACATGCACTGCACAAACTTGAATTGAACAAGCACATGACCAACGAGGTGGTAAGAGAATTAAATTATTGGGCTCTGCTCCACCCGGCCTCACTAGCCACGCCCTGAGTTTTGCAGTGATTGTTGCGGCCTCTTATTTATTTGAGGCTTTGCACTTGTCACGGCTGTCTCATCATTCAGGAACTGTAACAAAAACATTTAAAGAACCTTTAACGTGTACGTAGAATTCACATTCCAGAGAAAACAAGTCTACGTGCATTTTGTGCTTGATCTTACGTACTAGTCATTTTACTGAATTTCAGCTTGACCAACAATAAGACTTTACATAAAGCTACGTTGTGGCTAACAATATTAGTGTTATATGTATAGTTTCACGCGTGCAATACTCACTACTAGAATTGTTCGTTAGTGATGAAAATTAGAAACGGAATAAATTCAATCCAGCGGAATAGAGATGGCAATAAAAATTATTTCTACATAACGATTGATTAGTGACCGACAATAATGAAAACATAAACAAATTTGTAAAGGAAGGTTGTTGTCGTTAATTAGACTGACATTCCATTAGATTTAATTTTTGTATATTGACCAAGTCGGGAACTTAGTGTGATACATTTTTCACTTTTGAAGGTGAAGACCTCAAGCCAATAATCATAACTAATATTATTAGCTTAAAAAAACAATTTTCCTGAAAGTCAATCTGGTGACTTAAAAATGATTAATTTGGGAATTATTATCAAACTAACAATTTATAAATCACTTCAAATTATAGTCCGATCCCTTCTTTTTCTGAAGCTTCTTTGTAATCGAGTGGTCCCATATTATAGATTCTTTGTAATCGAGTGGTTCCTTATTATAGACAAAACGCGTCAAACGCTTCAGGAAAAGATCCGCTTCGTACAACGCACCCCAAAAATATAAAACGTGTGAAAATCAAGTGAAATGAGTAGTTGGCGTAGGTTGCTTAGCATTCATTACACGGTGCCGACTACCGGGGGTCCCGCATTAATTTAGGTTGAAGTTGTTAAACATGCTTAACAAATTTCGAATTAGATGGCTAACAAAAGTAGAGTAATAATTAAAAGAACTTAATTTGTGACTGTTTGTCCTTTGGATCTTAGTTACATAGGTGAGTGAGGTTCTGGAAAATATATAAAATGGCTAATTTTTCCTTTTTTTTAGTCTCCTAAAGACTTTGTCGGTTTAAATAGCCACCAAAAAAAAAAAAACAGAATGGAAAATCAATGAGGTAAAAAGGAGTTAATATTTATTGCAGGAGGGACGGAGTCAGGATTTGACACTTAGTATATTTATTTATGAAATTCTATATAAATTAAAGAATTAATTATAATAATGTATAATAATAAATATAATAATGACATTTTAATACATACAAAAAATATAATTGTTCTTGACATGACTATTCATATTTTGGAATCAGTAAATATTCAACTTATTATTGATGTTATTAGATATACTTTTTTTAAAAATTTTTGAAATCATTTAATATTTAATATAAAGGTAAAATGCACATTACCCTACTTATGGTTTGTCTAATTAGCTTATTACATTAGTTTTTAAAACCTACCTTATTATTTCTTATGCTTCTTAAAATGTGGCACATGATCTCCTACTTTAATGTTTTTGTTCAAATTAACTTGTTCATTTTATGTGCATTTTCTTTTTCTTTTTCTTTTTGGCATTTATTGGTGTTAAAATTTGCAATATCTTATATAAAAAATACATTTATTTTTATTAATAATGTAAAAATAATAAGAGAAAAATAAATGACGTCACCTCTTAAAAATATAGGGAGTAATGTGACAATTTTTTAAAATATATGCATGGAGGCAATCAGGTAATTGGACAAATTATAACAAGATAATTATCTAATTTTACAAATCACAGGAAATAATGTGTCACATTTTGAAAAGTATAAAGAAACATTGCAGTAAATTTTAAAACACAAATATAATCCACTAATTAGACAAACTACATATACTAACGAGTGTTTAACCCTTCAATACAATTATAGATGTTATTAAATAGACAAATTCCAAAAATGGTCCCTATTATTTATTAGAAATGTCAATTTGATCTTTATTATTTCAGTAGTAACCTAATTGAACCCTAATGTATTTAAAAAATATCACTTTAGTCTCCATTGTTTTAAAAATAACCAATTTGATCCCAATATTTACAAAAAGTCACATGACATACTAATAGAGATGAAATTGATATTTCTTTTTACAAACATACCAAATGGATTACGTTTGAAATAATAAGGACCAAAGTAACTTTTTTTTTTTGATAAATATTAAGGACCAAATAAATCAATTTTAACATAAGAAAGACTAAATTAACAGTTTTTATAAATAAAAAAATTATTAATGAAAATTCTTCCTTATTAAATATATCACTTTTGCCATCCCTACCCGGGTGGTTCCACAAGGAAAACTCAAAAATTGGGTGGCAACCAAACACGTTTTTCGACCAACTACCCCGTATAAAAGTGTCGTGATCTTGACGAAATCAATATCAGTAAACTATCATTATAAGGTGTTAAACATGCACTAATTAAAATCCAAAAGGAATAATTAACCAAAAGCAGATAAGAAAGAAAATAAAATCAAAGAATCTTTCCAACAAGCTCTCAAATCACAAATATAATATGATTTTTCTAGAATACGATCTCTTCACCATAATTTACAAGCTCCATTACATCTCACCAGTTTGATGATATTACTATCAAAGGGATTTGTGATTTTCTCCTCCATGCAAACAACAAATCCCCCAAAAAAACCCAGATTTAGTTGAATTAATCAAAGTGATTACATGTAGCTAGCTAGTGATGATAAGGAGAGGCTGCTTGGGCTCTATTCTTTCTCTTCTGAAGGAATTGTTGCAGAGATCTCGTCATGGAAAGACCCGTTGGACTTTGCAGTTGTGATGGTAGTAAAGGGGACGTTGGTGAACAAGTCCTTGGTGTGCTTGATGATCTCTCCTCCATTTCTCGGCTCGCAAGCATTATGATCGCTCTGGCCTGCAAATTTTTCAATAAATTTATACGATTAAATTATTCACCTATGCATTTTCAATTAAAGTTTCTCAATCAGACAATCTGAATTTTTATTCTAGTTTAATGATAAATGGAATCAGATTAATAGATACGCTTGAGGGAAACTTATCAAATACAGCAATTGAATTATGTCAGTCTAATTAATCACTTAAACCATGAGTACTAATGGCTTCTTGGTAGGGGGAGTTAGTTTCACTATGCTTGTGTTGTATAAGCACATAGGCGAGTTGGTAAGTGGCTAGGTGATTGGGGTGGAAACACTCCGACAACGCGGGTTTGAACCCGTGTAGTGACAGTTCCCTGCTGAAATATTGTGGGGCTACTGCTGGGTTCGTGACCCTTTGGTCTTCTCCCTGGCAGAGCTGCCACTCATGCACATTCCTGATTTACAACCCACCTGGTCATGGGGCCTCTGACACAGATGGAAAAGGGGTTCGCCTTCGGACTAACCCTTTTAAAGAAAAAAAAAATAAATGCAGTTTTGCTATACATATAGGACTTGTAAAGCATTATTTCTCGTTATATATGTGCTACGTTTGTTATATGCTTATCTGGAATCTTAAATATAAAAGGCATTAATGCAGCAAATAATACCTACATAATGTTTCATATCGTTTATAAGTGAGATCCAATCGTGAGTCTAAGTAATAATTTAGACTAATTATTATATTTGGAAGTTCAAAATTCTAGACTCAGGGACTATTAGGCCATCATCACAGGGAAATGATCCATTTCAACGGAGATTAAGCGCCAGCTACTTACTTGTTGCTATTGTGTTTAGAACCATTAAAGAATTGTTCAACGCGACAATAAGTTTGAACGACGACTACGTATATAAAGAGCGCTTTGCTCACGAAATATGTTTGGTTTCTAAAAAACTTCCATAAAATTGTAAGGAAGAGACCCATTTGGTTTCTCCCCAGATCACTCATGTTTAAATCCTTTCCTTTATTTTCATCCACAAATCTTCTCTTACTTCTCAAAGATGGTTAAAAATTATCGCACCAAAACAAGAAAACACATAAACTGATCATACTCAAGAAAGTTTTCAATAGCCAGAATTTACATTCCATCGAACACATACCTGAAGCTCTGTAACATCACAAGCAGTCATTTTGCCGTTGTAGAAAATGGTTAGCCGCTTCTTTTGTTGTTGTTGTTGTTGTTGTTGTTGTTGCTGCTGCTGTGTCTGCTGCTCATTTGGGCTCCCTTTGAACAAATCCAACCTTCAAAACATACAAACAAAAAGACTAATCAATACTCTTTTTTCTCAACAACATAACAGATCAAACACGCACTCAACGTGAAAACACACGCAGAAAGAGACTTACATGGGATGGCACTCGCTGCCGTAATCTGCAGGATCGAAGGAAACAGAAGGCGACACGAGCCGGAGCTCCAAGTTACAGTTTCTTCTCATCTTCTTGATTTAAAAAATAGCTTTATTTTATGTAAACTAATATTTCTCTTGTCAGAGAAAAAAAAGATGGTGTTTCTATGGACAAGTGATTAATGAAACAAATGGATAGGGGTATATAAATATAGCTACCAATGGTGGTTGTTCATGGTGGGGTGTACCAAAAGACCAAATTTGAAAAAAAAAAAAGAAAAAAAAAAGGGTCTGTTTAAGAATAACTTCGAACACGAAACGCACACCGCCAAAAAGGAAAAGGTAAAGAGACAACACAAAATCACACACACATGAAGAAGCGGCATAGTGTGGAAAAAGGACCAATATAAAACACGTGGAAAACGAGATTTTAGTTTATTAACGTTTGTGTTATCTCCCCATGAAACCGCCAGCTTTTTTACTGCTTCCCCAACGCACACAGTAGTGCTCTCGCTTTCATATTTTTTCATACACGTGCGCGAGTCGGCGCGTGGTCCTTTCCTTTAATTTTTCCTAGTTCTGGAAATTACTTCACATGCAAGATCTGAAAGATGAAATAATTACCATGCTATTTTAACTATTTTAATGTGATTTTTCCTTAATTGCATAACTCTTTTTTTTTCTTTTTCTGGTTAGGTGTTCTTTTCCTTTTCTTCTTGTGTTTGTAGTTTTTTGTTCCTTCATATTCTGGCTTTTGGTTATTATATAAAAGACATAGTTAGTCTATCATTATTAGTAGTTGTTCCCCAAGAAGCAGTGCCCTGCTTTGCATATGTTAATTTACTTTAATAATACATAATGAATTTAGTCGAATTTATTTATTTTTAATAGCACATCACAAATTTATTTAGAAATATCTTAAAATTTACAAAAGATGTTATTTTAAATGTATATTAATTTTAGTTGGTAATTGAATTGTCATATTAAAAATAATAACTATATGAATAATAAACAATAAATAAGAAACATAGTTTCTCTACTCTACATGTAAAGATAAATATAGAGACAAACGGTTCTAACATATTTTCTACATCTACCTCTAATATAGAGATAAAAATTTCATCTCCTAAACTAATTTTTGATATCTCCACATCTAGAGATAGTAATCATGTCCTTGAAATAATATTAAAGAAATTTTAAAATAAAAAGCTGTTGGATTAAAACTAGAATAAGGATTCCCTTTAATAAAAATTTGATTAGATGTAGGAAACGGTTAAAGTAAAGTTAAAATAGAGAATCCCTACACGAAATGTTACAAATTATTTAGATGTAGAGAAAAAAGGGAATCTATTGGAGTTGGGATAAGCTACGTGGACAAGTAATGTTCTTATTCTTATTCTTTGAATAAAAAATAATTATTAGACTAAATGGAGTTCTTTATTAAAAAAGTGAACAGCAAAAAACACAATTAAACATTAAGCTTTTTTCAAAAAAAGAAATACAGGATAAAATGTACCAGACCTTCCTGTGATACATCACAAGTGCACAATATCCCTTTATAGTGCAAAAGTCCCACAACAAGCTCCTTTAGAGAGTAAAAAATCTACGCACCCCTTATCATTTACACTTCTCTAATGATGTTAAAAATTTATAATAAAAATTTCATCTCTTAAACTAATTTTTGATATCTCCACATCTAGAGATAGTAAACATGCTCTTGAAATAATATTAAAGAAATTTTAAAATAAAAAGCTGTTGGATTAAAACTAGAATAAGGATTCCTTTTAATAAAAATGTGATTAGATGTAGGAAATTATTAAATTAAAACTAAAATAGAGAATCCCTATACGAAATGCTACAAATTGTTTACATGTAGAGAAGAAAGGGAAGCTATTGGAGTTGGGATAAGCTACGTGGACAAGTAACGTTCTTATTCTTATTCTTTGAATAAAAAATAATTATTAGACTAAATGGAGTTCGTTATTCAAAAAGTGAACAGCGAAAAACACAATTAAACATTAAGCTTTTTTTAAAAAAATAAATACAAGATAAAATGTATCAGACCCTCTTATGGTATATTATAAGTACACAATATTTCCTTATGGTGCAAAAATCCCACAACAAGCTCCTTTGGAGAGTAAAAAATCTACGCACCCCCTACCATTTACACTTCTATAATAAAAAGATATTAATAACTTTAACAATGCTTCTTTAATTTTTCATCATTATGAGAACGACACAGAATATACTTATATTAGTATCCACACATCATAGACTTATATTAGTAGCAACATTTCTCATCACAAGATTTTCCCTTTCCAAGGTAAATCACCATCATCATCATCATTATTAAGATTTAAGAAATCTCAAGTTGACAGCGCAGGGAAACATTAAAATTAAATTACTTAGCTGAAAGACCAAGAAAATATGTAGCAGTAAACATATCTACGCTTCACATTGAATAACAAAAGCATTGTTACAAGCCCAACACAGATTAGAATGATCTTACAATCATAGACATGCAAATAGTAGCATAAACTTCACCGTAATTGAAATATCTAAGAGTTAACTCTCCGAAAGTACTCGACCAGTATGTAGTTGATTGTTTGAATTTGGATGTTTTAGAATTCAGGCTAAAATTGATTTGGGGATTTTTGATCTTTAGTAGACTTTCACGTTTGAGAGCGAGGTGTTTGTTATGCACGTTTCGGTGTTTTAAGAATTTTTATTTTGTTAATTGATATGCATTTGTTTGACCTAAAAAAAAAAAGAAGAAAATTGGACTAGTGAGTAAGGCTATTATTTTTTTCATATAAATTTTTAACACTGTAAGGAGAGTTTAGATTATAGGGGGTAGGTATGGAACTTTTATTCACTACAGGAGTTTGTTGTGAGACTTTTGTCACTATAAGGGGTTGTTGTACACTTATGATAGATTACAAGAGAGTCTAGTGCATTTTATCCAATATATATATATAACATTAAGGCCTTGTCTGAATTGGCTTTTTTCAGGGGAAAAAAATACTTTTTTTTTCCTAAAAACGTTACATTAAATTTGTAATAGCTATTTGATTTGCCTTATAAAAAGCTGAAATTTTGAAAAAAAAAAGAAGCTAAAATATAACTTTTTTAAGAAGCAAGAATTTTCAGCTTATTAAAAAAAATTATTTTTCAAAAGTTGTTAAAAAAAATGTTTAAAAAAAAAAAACCAATTCAAACGGACCCTAAATGCTCGTTCGTGGTATTAACCATATCATAAACCTTAAGGAGATCAACAAAATGTTGTTTATCCACTGAAAAATATAAAATCTCATTTTGCCTCAATAATCAATTGCCTCAAATTAATGACCCAACGGGAATCTTAAAAGTGTATCAATGTACTCCGCTATAATTAGCAATAACGTAATGTGATTTATTCTAAATCATGATTCATGAGTCTGATTTTTTTTTTTGGTCATACTTCATGAGTGTGATTCTCATTTTGCCTTTTCCCCATTAAGTCAATTTACTTGCATCAACATGATGGTGTCAGGAAATTGGAAAATTAAGATAATTAATTTTCATGTGATATTAATTCAAAATTTTGTTAACTCTTTTAGAGGCCAAATTAGAGCTAAGGAGGCTCAAAATAGACTAAAACAGGAGATCTTAGTTAATTTTATAATGTTCTTATCATGTTGGTGTTGCCAGCTACTGAGAGAACAAACATTTTGAATAATTAAACATTCCATCATGCACCATGTCCAAGTATATATTAATACTAGTTACATTCTTAACCTTTTTTAGCAAAAGATTTGTCTCATGCAGAAGTTTTAGATGTATAAAGAGATCGCATATGATAATGCTATCATGTCGTTCTGTTCCAGGATTGCAACTTGACAAAGAATCATGCTCTGTTTATTATAAACTTATTTTAAGATACTTATTATATTGAAATGAAAAAAAAAATCTTATAAAATTTAAGATATTTTATCATACATCTTTTAAAAAATTCAAAACAAGCCATACTTTTTATCTTATATGAAATCAGAAATTCATCATATCTTATCTTTTACAACTATAGAATCCATATCATATATGATAAGATATATTAAATCTTATAAGATATCACCAACTTTTAATAGGATAAGTATTTTAAAATAAAATCATTTCAAATGCACTATCAATCCTAATGAAAATATCTGAGTTGTCTTATATATCAGCCATGCCAATATTAAATATGTGCTTTTGCAACCGACATGACTGGGTGATGCAATTATTTACGAATGAGTCATATATATTGGGTTTTACTGTAAATTTACTCATAATCTCTTTTTACACTTTCATTATAAATTTATATGTGGGCTAATAATAGTTTGAATGAAGGTATATTTCGATATAGTATTAAGTGCGGGATAAGTAGTTGAATTGAAGTTGTTCAATATATAAGATTGATTGTCTTATGTGTGTTATTTTCCTTGTATGGTTTTGCACAAGTTGTCAATATTTCTTTTTGTTCTTTTCATCCTATTATTTAGGATTTATTTAAAATAGTTTGTTGTTTGGATAGCTTAATTATAATTATTCTAATGATATATAACTATTATAACTATTATATTATAGTTGTTATCGGATAACTACGTATATCTATTGTGTAAATGTATTTGGTAAAGCTAATGATTGGATTAGCAAAAAAAAATTAAATGACATAAAGGACAAGACAAATTTATGTGGGATAGGATAGGATTGAAAAAAAATGGTGAGACATTACTTATAAAAATGAAATGTTGATATTTGTAATGTTTAATAATTATTAATTGAAACACTAAATGCTAATATATATGAAAATAATTAGAGTTAGCTAGAAGATAATTGTTCAATAGGTCCTTAACTTTGTAGTTTAACCGCAATGACTTAAATATAATTTTCATCTTAAACATCAACATTGGACATGTTGATAGAACTAATAGCTTTACTAAATTCCAAAGAGCCTTGTCCACTGATGTTCCAGCACTCCAAGAAAGATTCCTTTTTCTCTTTTCTCATTTCCTTCACATGTTTGTTGCTTTGTGAAAAATTGCTGGAGAAAAATGCTGCAAACAATTTAAAGAAGCCACGTCACGGATAGGCAAAAGATTCTTAATAAGCCAACCATGATGTGGAAGACTGGAAATTTCTTAGCTTCCATCGTATCATATCCTTACTTACATCCCACAAATTACTGAGAGCCAAGCCGACCCTCAGCTGATTTTATAGACATGAAAATTTAGTCCACTAGTAAACTATTATCATATTGGTGGAGTTTAGAATTTGATCAACACTTTTTTAAAGTCCTTTAATGTGGAGAATTGAGCAAATAGTTATCTTCCTTCATCTTCAATCAATTCTTTAATTTGCCACTCAAGATTCTAATTCTCATAAAATCAATAGCCATTCACATTTTCCTTCTTCTTGTTGATGAAACAAATTATAAGGATTAGATCTATATCTCAAGGATTGGAGAAATTATGAAATCAAAGATCATAAATTAAATATACGTGTATATATATATATATATATATATATATATATACACATGTATATATATATGTATGTATGTATATATAGTTCTTTTAAATTTTTTTTTTGGGTGGAGTTTAGACAGTTGATATGTATACATTTAATATAAAGGACAAGTGGATAGTAGTCACTATAAAAGCTAATAAAGGTATCGGAGAGATTAGGGCAGTTCCCCTTACACCTTTAATGACCTTTTGTTATCTTCCATAAGCCAAAAAGGGAGGGAGATTCCTCAATTTCCTCCAATCCAAATAGAGTGTATAAGGGTTGTTCACTTAATATAATTTCTTAAATGATGGGTAAAATTATAAGTTTTAAGAAAGATTAATTGTGGTAAAAATGGTCATAATTATTTAATCTCTACACCCAATTAATGCTGTGTTTGTTTGGAGCTTATTATAAGACACTTATCTTATTTAACAACTTATATGAAAAAGATTATTTGTTATCAGTTTATTATAAGACACTTATAAGATACTTTTCATAAGATGTCTTATTTGTAGTTATAAACAATAAGTTAGGTTTAGGGTACTTATATCTTATCTTATATCTTATCAGATAGAAAATAATTAAAAATTAAAATTAAAAAATTAAAAATAAAGAAAATTAAAAATTTTAAAATAAAAATAAAAATTTAAAATTTAAAAATAAAATATTAATATTAAAAATTAAAATTAAATATTAAAAAATAAAAATAAAAAATAAAAAAATTAAAATTTAAAAACTAAAAAAATTTAAAAAATAAAAATGTTAAAAATTAAATATTAAAAATTAAAATTTCAAAAATTTAAAATGTTTAAAACAAAAATAAAAATTAATTAATATTTATATTTTATAATTTATTATTTAATTATAAAATTAAAATACCACGAGTCAAAATTGATAACATTATTATCAAAGTAGCTTATAACAGTATTTCAGGTAACAAACCAAATAGTCTTATTGCATCACACACTTATTTCTTATAAGATACTTATCAGATAAGATGCTTATCAAATTTCAGATTTCAGATAAGACTATTCCAAACAGGCTATAACCACTATAATATCATTTTTTCATTATTAATCTCTATATGACGTTAAGAAATGATCTAACATAGGATGCCATAGAATATTAGCCCCAAATATCTCTGAGTTCTATTTAAACTAGAGAAATGCATGTTAACCCCTATGATTTGTATGCATAATTAGCCAATTATTCCCCTGTGCTGTAAAACTTACTACATTTCCCCCTTGTGCTTTTTAAAAGGTGAGCATAAAATATCCGACCTTTAAGTTTTTTGTTTAAATTAACATATTGTGCATCATAAGCATCATTTTTGCGTCTATGCACGTTAAAACTTCCAATGTTTTATATATTTCCCAAAAAAACATGAATTTTTAGCTAATGATGATTGGATAATAACAAAAAAAGAGGTGATGTATGACCTTTTAAAAAGTACAAGAGAGTAATATGGTGTTGGAATATGACTCGTATTCTAAATAAGCAGCAAAGATTCTAGTTTTGGCCAAATTTGGAAGCCTACCATATTTGGAGTCTTACCTTATTTGTTCTCCTACCATATCATATCTCTAGTCTTACTATATTTAGAGTATTACCATATTCGTAGTGCTGCCATATTTGGTGTTTCTTGTATTCTATAAATAGGGACTTTGCTTATTGTATTAGTGTGAGAACAGAGAAACAGATTGGTGAGATAGAGAAAAAATATGAAGGATTTTGTAGGTTCATTGATCAAGGTTTGACGGAAGAACTTTAGAAGTTTCCAAAAATTAAAGATACAAATCAAGAAATCGAATTTCAATTATTTATGGAAACATATCAATTGGCAGAGCCGTTGATAAAAAAAAGAGATGCTGTGTATGAATCACTCACATATTCTTCTGCATTATATGTATCCGTGGGATTAATTTGGAAAACCAGCAGAGATATGCAAGAACAAACCATTTTTATTGGATAAATAAGGGATTTGCCTATTATACTAGTGTGGGACATAGAAACAGAGAGGTAAGATAGAAAGCGAATGACCTTGAGGGTGAGGAGAGCGTGAGGTGCGAGGGGCCCTAGGCCCGAGCTCTCTCTCCAGGTGTTGTATTTGTTCTCATCATAATGAAATTTTCTTGTCTGCCCGAGACGTAGGTCGAAAACTGAACCACGTTAAAAATATTGTGTCCATAATGTTTTACATCTTTCTGTATCTTGTTTATTTTCATTCTGAATACCCTGAAATCCCACCATATGGTAAGTTTTGAACACATCGGGGAGAGGGGGATAATCAACTAACTAGACAAACTATAAGGGAGTAATTAGTTAATTAAATAAATCATAAGAGGTTGACGTGCCACCTTACTAAAAGTACAGAAGAGTAATATGGTAAGTTTTAAAATATAAGGATAATCAACTAATTACAAAAATTATAGCGAGAATGTGCATTAATCCTTTAAACTATTTGGGCATCTAACTTTAGCCACCCAAAAAAAAGTGAACATGTGCTTACAAGATTTTCGCATTTTAATCACATTTTCGTTGTGTTGGTTTGAGTTAGCTCCCTGGCCGGGTTTTTAGCGAGACGGTAACCCATCATCTTTCCGCTTTGATCGTATAAAGACGGCAAAATGATTGCATGCAGTAGATTAAACTGGAAAATGTGCGATTCATGGTAATATATATATATTTTTTCTGGAATTATCGATTTGCTAGATCTCCACGAAAGAAAAAAAAAAAAAGAAAAGAAAAAGAATTTAGAGTCAATGTGGAACAAAATCAGTACATGCTGTGACAGCTTGTTGTTCTGAATGTAAGCAGATAAGGGATACCGTCCGTTGTCAACTTTTGAATAGTCCTTTAGGTATCTAATAAAATTCAAAAGCAAGTTAATGCATTTCATGTGGTGCAAAGTTGGTGAGAGGTATCACTACTAGAAAAAAATGGTTTTTAGTGAACAAATTTAGTGATTGTTTTATTTTCGATCACAAAATGTATGTTTTTGTAACCAATTTTGGTGGACACTGGAACCCAAAGTTCTAGTAGTAGTGTTATGAGCTTTTCAACAAGTCAATTTTTCATGTTGAGTTGCTCATACAAGCTTAATAATTCATGTTTGTGAAGCTGTTTATTATCATCCCTACTAAAAGAAATGTTGAGCTACTTAGCAAATTTATTAATTAAAATCAGAATGCAATCAATAAGTTGAGAACATCAATGCCACAGAGGTTAACGATTGGGGGCAATTTTAACTCTGCTTCAAGACAATAAATCAATAAGAGACATGTAAAACGTTAATAATATACATGAACAGGAGCTTTAGAACAAAACCGTTATGAAGATCAAAACCATGGGAAGACGAAAAGAGAAAAAAAATAAATAAATAAATAAAAGCAAGCTGCCAATGGAGACTGACCAATTGCGGCGACTTTCGTTCAATTCAAAAGCTATCAAATGGGTAATCAATTTAAAAGTTTCGTTCTTGCCAAAAAGATATAAAGATCAGTGCTTGCAAGACACGAATTGAAATCTTCCACTTTTCCCCTCTTTCCACTTTTACTTCAAGGGAATGTCAAATGGACAACTAATTAGCATGCCATTGATCTGCCGTAAATTCTCGACTTTCAAGGATTTTACTGAGAAAATGATCGACCAGCCAATTGTGAACTGCGTGCATGTGAGTGGGCACATGTATTAACCTCATTAACTTTTACTTTTTAAGTTTGATTGATTCGTTTGATTCCGGTGATGTCATCTCTTTAAGTTCAACGGTCGAAAAAGACGAGTGTGCAAATAAACTAGCGTGCTATGCAAACAAGTCATGTGTCTTTTATCTTCTTGCCAAAGAATAAACGTAATTATACTTTAGCCTATTTAGTTTCAATTAATTAAATAAACTAGTTTGATCATACTGTAATTCCAACACGATCAACTCATTCCGGATGCTTTTCTGAATTGAAGACACGCAATTCATATGTTTTATACTTTCTTAATTATTTTGTACATTTGCAAGCTTGTGTTGCATTTTTCTTTTTTTAAATTTTGTTGAGGCGTATGTTTTAAAGTTTTTGATAATGCGCAGACCTTGTACTTATTTGAGCCCACTAAAGTTGAGTCAATTATTACAATTTATAATTTATTTTTTTTAATCTTTTACCTTAAGATAGAACAAGAACTAATTAACCTACGCAGTTGATGGGAAATTTGCGTTTTCTAGATTTTTAAATTTTTCTTTCTTAAAAAAAAAAATAAAAGTGGAGTTGGTCATAATAAACTGTTAAATTAATTTTTGCTAAATAAGCATGTACTTTTTTTTATTCCAAAAACTCTATGAAAAGATGTAATTACAAAGAAGATAGATCGTAAGACTGCTAATCTCAAACATAAGTTTTTTTCTTCAGTCGAGCCAAGACCATATAGTGATAGTATTGATTTTGCACACAGATGCGTATTTTTAAATTTTGCTGATAGTACTAATACAGATGCTTGCTTATCTAACCATCTAACAAAAACCCAGGAAAAGAAAAAAGAGAAATTTTTGTTGGGATGGAGGTTTTAGTCTTTACTTCAACTACCTCCAGCCAACATCAGTAAGCTATGGATCCATTAAAATGTTAGTGGAACAGTTGTTCTAAAATATGTAAATTCTAATCACGACAAATTAAATTAATTTTCATTAAGATAATATTAATAAGATAAACATTATAATTCTTAATGAAATAAAATTTTTGTAAGTCCACTACGGAAATTTTTTATTTTTACCCTACTTTTAAAAATTTATCGCAAAAATACCCTTGTTTTGAAAAAGTTTTCAAAAATACACTTTTCTACCGTTCCTAAATTTCGAAATTAAAAAAAATAAAAAAAGGTAATTTAAAAAAATTAAAAAAATAGGTGTATTTTTAACAAAAACGGTAAGTGACTTACCGTGTTGAAGTTTGAGGTTTTCGTGGGGACTGGGGGCTGGAGGCAGGGGTTCTATAATGCATTAAATGAGTTTGTTTTTTGGGCTAAAAGTCTTGTCTGCATTTAATGCGGCTTTGTTTTTTTTGTTTGCTTTTTTTTCTACATTTTCACATTTAATGCATTTGACTTACCCCATTTTGTGACTTGCCCAATTTTTGGTAAGTCACTTACCACTTACCATTTTCGTTAAAATCGTCATCGTTTATTTTTTTAATTTTTTCAAATTTTGGGATCCGTGAATGGTTCGGTAGGTGACTTACCGAAAAAGATATTTTTAAAAATCTTTTTAAATAAGGATATTTTTACGATAAATTTTTAAAAATAGGATAAAAATAAAAAATTTCCATCGACTACTAAACATTGCTGCTGTCTCGTCGCTATTGATGGCAGTTATTAGAAACGCAGCTAAAGGCGCTGCCATGGCTTCATTGTCCTAACTTTGCTTCTGTCCCCGGCCAATACTGAATAGCCAAGACATGAGGGAGGAACATGTTCATCGCGTTTATTTATTTATTTTAATTATTGACTTTAATTTGTCCGTCCGTTACTTGATATGGATGTCAATGGCGACCACATAAGCTCAACAAACAGGACGTGAATTATTAATACACATTAAAGGACTGGGATAATAAAAACTAAAACTCCGGACCACGTTGTTGGTATATTCATCTCACATAAAAAAATAATCATATTCAAGTTCGTCTTATAAGTTGCTTTCGGGAAAAAAAATGTTCATCTTAGAGGATGTTTGATTTGGCTTTTTTTCTGGTCAAACCTACTTAAAGCTTAATTTAAGCTAATGGAAGTATTTGTTTTAATTAAAAAAGTATTTTTTTAAGTGACTTTAAGTAGAAAATAAAAAGCTCTTCACTTCCAGTTTCTACTTTTTATGGCTTTAAGCACTTTGAAAAAAAAGGAAGTTTAACTAAATCATTTACATCTTATCCTTACCTTTTTATATGTACTACTACAATATTCTTTCTTTTTTATCTTATACTTACCTTTTAAATTCTATTTTAGTGTCTTTAATAGTTATTTTAACCATATAAGATACTTTTCAATCTATTTTAATCAAACATGTAAATACTTTTTGTTAATAACTACAACTTCTATCTAAACACGTAAGTACTTAAAATCAACAATAAAACAAAGTTACTTAAAGTCTAAAATACTTTAAGTAGCTTTTTGATAAGCCAATCCAAACACCCTCTTATAAGTTTTTGGCGTATTTCATTCTTTTTTTTTTTTTCTAAATAGAACTTTAGTGACTATGGTATGTTAGAATTTTTTTATTAAAATTGTGGGCTACCACTAATTAAGATATTTTATATTTTTGAAAAACAGGTTGAGGTTAACTGATAAAGTCCAAAGTATTATTTAGTATAATCCATTCCAATTGGTCCTACGTTCGTCTCATAAATATCATTATTTTAGTGATGTGGTATGCAAGATGTAGAACCTGCTTAAAGTTTTAATGCACCTTAATAGGGGGCTTAATAAAGCTTTCAAGGCTGATGCTCTCTCCCATCCAAAATATTAGTGGTCTATAAATAGGCTATTAGGGTTGCGCCATTGATAGCCCACCATACAAAAGTTGAAGAGGGAGAGAAAGCCCCTAATCTACGCATGCCTATCACAACACGCTGCTGTCGTAGGATTGTAGTAAAAAAAGTTTTAATGACTTCAAATTAAAGAATGCTTTATTATTAGTTTAATTTATTATTGTAGAGTTTTTGTTCGTGGTATTAGTTATAATTAAACTCTAACATGGTACATGCCATAGTAGAGTCTTAACCTTGTTCCTTCTCATTCTCACATAATATTGTCTACGCGTGACTTGTTTCTGCCCACATGAGTGAGTATTGGGACAAGGGACATTTCCCTCACATTGAAATACCGTATTCAAGTTTTTATAGAGTAACGAGCTTGGTTCAAATCTCATGAGGGGTGGGGGTTAGTTGAGAGTAGGAGAGTAATTCTCCGTTCTCACCGAGTCCCACATAAAGGAGTGTAGGGGCATTCTTGCGCATGAAAATACGAGTGATTTGGGCTTGAATTCCATGGTAGACGAGAGGCTAGATTAACAGTGGGGATAAAATACAAAGTTTACCACATGGTTCTAAGTCACTTCTAAGCTACTACTTTTATTGACCCATCGATTTTAATATGAAATTAAGTACCAATTTTTTGACAACAAGATTTTTAAACTAAAAATAATATATATCAATAATAGAAATAAAGTAGATAATAAATAATAAATTAAATCCAATAATTAATAATAAAATAAGAATTGCCATGTAAGCGCAAACGTATCACTCTCATAATGTATCTTGAAATTCATAAATGATATCGAAATAAATCTAATTATGAATCTGTGGAACTTAAAAAGTGATATTATTTTAAGTACGACTTTTTAACTAAAAATAATAATATATATCAACAACATAAATAAAACAGATAAATAATTTTTCATATTAATTAATATGATATTTTTTTAATTGAGAAGTTCTAAAGCTGAATAATTAAATTAATGGAGAGAAAGAAAATATGAGTTTATAAAGAAGAAAAAAGGAAGTAAATGAGGGGAGAGAGAAGCAAAATTTTAGTATGCTGATGTGGAATATATCTTTGCGCTCAAAAAATTTAAACTTCTATATAAATTTCCATGATTGTTGACATAAACGCAATTTGGTTTAACGAACATAAATGCAAATGAAACGAAAATAGAAACTAATCCATCGTGGCAATTAATGTTATGGCTAAATCAAATTTAATTGATTGAGGAGTCACCTAACCTTTTCTATTTCCTAGTATTTTAGTACTTGAAATTTAGCATTGGACAACGATCAAGTCAAACATCAGAATAAGATGTGAATTTTACACGTTTATAAAACCCGAGCACTATAAAAAGCCAGATCGTTGAACTTTGTTCATTTGTGCTAATGATTTTCCACAAACATTTGTGCTCTGAGTGTCAATGTAATTAAGACGTTGCATGTTGGGCAGCTTTTAAAGTTATGTACGAACAGCAGTCGACGTTAGCATGACCTTTCAGTCATTCACAAATCACCCAATTTCACATGTTTTGTTTTGGTTATGTAGAGTTTGTTGACATGGTCCATAAGTTTACTCCGGCCTCCATTGAAATTAAAGCAGCTGCAGAAACACGTTTTTTTCGTATGCAACATGTGCCAATAAGAAACCTAAGGGCTCGTTTGAATTTATTTTTTTTTAAAAGTATTTTTTTTAATAAATTTTGAAAATAATTTTTTTTATAAGTTAAAAATTCTAATTTCTAAAAAAAAATTATATTTGAGATTTTTTAGAATTTCAGTTTTTTTGAAAACCAAATCTAATAGTTATTGTAAATTTTAATGTAATTCTTTTAGGAAAAAAAGTGTTTTTTTCCTAAAAGAAGCCAATCCAAACAAGCCCCAAGACGCATTCGACTCTATCCTCTATCTCTCGTCATTTTCAAAGTATTCACTGCAATTGTTTGCCCTACATCATAGGGCCTGTTTGAATTAATTTTTTTAAAAGTTTTTGAAAAATAGTTTTTTTAAAAGTTAAAAATTCTGGTGTTTAAAAAAAGTTGTATTTGAATTTTTTGAAAGTTTCAACTTTTTTAGAAGTTAAATTAAATAAGTATTGCAAATATAGTGTAACTTTTTCAGGAAAAAAATACTTTTTCTTGGAAAAAAAAAATCCAACCAGGCCCATAGTCCATAATCAATTAATTTTGGAGCTTAATTTTATATGTAATATTTTCTCTCGTTATTTGTTCTTTTTTATATAAATATCTAATTTACATTTTGGTATTTTGATATTAGTTTTTCTCCCCCTCTAGCTTTACGCGTAGATATATATTGCGTCTTGTATTCTTCGCTTTTTTTGGGTCTCAGAAAAGCAGCGATGCTTTGGGGTTACTCTACAAGCCGAGGGTTCTCGATCTCCTATTTTAGCATCTTAATTGTAGTCTAGCCATTTCTTTTAGCTACAACAAAAAAAGTGAAATATTGTTAAATATTTTAAATAATACGAATAATTAAGATATAATATTATAATCTTAATATAAAAATGTGAGTTTGAAGAGAATTGTAATCCAACCCTACGGCACAAATTTAGATATCATGTTATATTACTCCTTTTGGATTTCCCGTAGGATACAAAGTGCTCAACTAACTACAATTATTGCATTGCTAATATTTTCAGAATAATATTTCATATCATATCTTCACTCCTCTTTTATATGTTATGAATTCATGTATTGACTATCAAATATATTTCATATATATATATATATATATGACAAAAATCTCATTATATAAGAAAATGTGAAGAAATAATATATAATAATTCTCTTCCTTTCATGTATAGATTCGACCACATACCAAATCATTACATGAAATGGTGGCTTCTCCTTTGTCGGCATGTAAAGATATAGTACTTTTTGAATAGCTCCTTTTGCCAATTCTTTGAATAGCTCCATTGAACGCATGCAAATGATCTATTGGATCACTAAGCAGGTTAGGCATAAAATTATGAATTTAGTTGATTAATTAGAAATGTTTTTGTCGTGCCTGAATCTATTTATTTTTGTACGATGACCTTTTACCTGATAGTATTTGTTAACTTTTATACTGTGATTTATAATCACAAAAATGACAATGCAAAATATTGTAATCTATATGTGGGGCACAAAATATCGTTTGGAAAAACTGTCCGAACGTTAATAGCCAAAACACAATGGCCAATACCGAAGACCGGACTCATATCATGTTCCCTCGGTACAAAGAGCACTATGCATCTACTATTGCGTGAATGGTGCACACGACAGTTCATGCAACAATAAAGTTAAAAAAATTATTACGCTCATCCATATGAATTTATTTATCATTCCATAATTATTTGTTTAGTGATTTTCATATATACATTAAATATTTATTTATTACCGTACAACTATTTGTTCATTAACTTTCAAATGTATATCAAATATTTGTTCATTACTCCACAACTATTTGTTCTCTAACCCACAATTATTTGTTCACTAACTATTTATCTATTACTTTATAACTATTTGTTCACTATCTCACAACGATTTATTTATTACCCCATAATTATTTGTTCACTACTCTGCAACTATTTGTTTAATATCTCACAACTATTTGTTTACTGAATTGCATATATACATCAAATATTTGTTCATTATCTTATAACTATTTGTTCATTAATCTCACACACATTGACACAAAACACAAATACATATACATGTATGCATACTTGAAGGTTAAAGTGAGCTTTAATGGTGGATTGATTTTGGAGCGTCCAAACATCGCGTGGGAGGTATGATTATAATCTTGACGAAGATAGAAAGAGTTTGGTAGTTGCAGCGCTGTGAGATGATGTTGGAATTTTTGCCAGCATGAAAAAGAAGATAACGGGCTTTAACAGTGAATCAACACCTAGGAAGTTTTCTTAGACATGGTGTATATCATTACGATCAACAAAGAAAGACAAATTTTATAGTGGTATTTATTCGACGTGAGATGACTGGTGATGTCATCGGTGAGCAAAGAAGAAAATAAGAGAAGAAGAGAGGTGAGGAGAGAGAAGAAAGAAGAGAGAGAATGGAGAAGAGGGAGAGAGACTTGATGCACGTTGCTAAGTTGTTGTTGTTGTTTTTTTTTTTTTTTTAAACATGAAGGAGCATGATGTTCCGCAGGAATACCATCGTGAGGAACCAAATAATTTGTACTGAGCTTTTTTTTTTCTTTAAATGTGAAAGAGTATGATACTCTGCAGAGTACCATGATAAGGGACCATGGTATAATTTGCGCACCAAAAACCTAGTGATCAAGTGGTATGTCTCTCACTTTTAATGTTGTATGCAAATATTATAAAATTTTATGTCAGTGGTTACTTTTTTTTTGTTATTTTTGTAGTAAGCATAAAAAAGTAAAATGATAATATTTATTTTAGCTATGATTTTAAATATAACAAAATATTTGTTACATTTAACAGTGATATTGGAAATTTTATATTTAATTTCTTTAAAATATTAAAAAAATTTTCTATGCTTGAAGGTGTAACTAATATAAATTTAAAAGATGTATTTGTTATATTTCAAACTGTAATAAAGTTTGAACTTCAGTTGGTTCATACGTAAATTAACTACAATTCCAACTATAACAAACATTAGCTAAACTTTCAAATGTAATAAACATTAGGGTAAAATGAACCAGATCCCCATGTGGTTTACTATAATTGCACAAAACCCCCTTGTGGAGTCAAAAATTTTACAAAAATCCCCTATGACGAATAAAAGTTCCACACACACCCCCTACTATCTAAATTCCCCTAACGGTATTAAAAATGTGCAGCAAAAAAATACTAATGCCCTTACCATACTCATTTAATTTTCTTTTTCTCTTTATTTAATTTTCTTTTTCTCTTTTTTTTTTTTTGGGTCAAACACATATATAACAATTAACAAAAACAAAAATTATCAAGAAAATTAATGTAAATGAGTTTTTTTTACTACTATATAAAAAGAAACAATGGGCAGGTTTTGTCTTCGCACAAACGACGTAGTTTTGACCTTTTTTGTCTTTTGTTTTAAAGAAAACGACGTCGTTGAAAGCTCTGCAAAAACGCTTTTGGCAAAATGGATCTGCTCCACAATTGATTTGCTCTTCTATGCCACCACATGCCAAGTCTTTCTTTGACCATCATTTCCTCGTTCTATGCCACGACATGCTCCGTTGGATAATCAGAGATACCAAGAAGCAGTAGAAAAATGTTCATTGGTGAAAGATCTTGAATTACTAGCTTCATGGTGATCTAACTGAGATAGGAGAAGGAGGGGTGAATCTCAATGGTGGTGAAAAGCATTAGAATTCAACTTGATAGTGCTTTATACCAGTGCGCTGATATAGATATATATATATATATATATATATATCTATTAGATGATCGTTTCAGTTTGTATATACAAGTGAGTTCCTCATTTTATGTTCATATATCTTATAGAGAATGAGAAAATATGTCTACTCCAGTGAATAGCCTAATTGAATTTCATGTATGGAATAATGAAAATAATGCTGTATGCCTTACAGTTAAACGAATGCAAATGGTGAACTTATAATTGAAATTGTAAATAAATAAATGATTTTTTCTGTTTATGTATAAGAAATGTTTGGGTATATGTGGGTGCAATCAGTGTGTGTTGGAACAATGCATGTGTATATCTACAAGGAACGTAAGGTGTTTGATGAAATTGCTTGAAGAGATTTGGCAAACATATTTTGTCACTGTGAATATAGGTTCTGAACAATGGTTATTATCGTCATAGCTTGTTCCCTCTGCATGTAGTGGACATATTAGAAGATTCCGTGATTACATTGGCTGATGGTATAACATATATCTATTTGTTGACAGCAGCATGTCAAATGAAGCCAACGGCTTTGGTTTGAGTTTACGTACTCTGTCAACTAGAGCACTTCAAAAATTACAAGATGAGGGAACTCTTATTCATCTCACGCACTTATTCCATAGCAAATTTGGTTATCTTCCTTTTTGCCATTTTATGCTTTGGCATAGTGACATCTTTACATGGAGAAACTAGCCTCCTACAAGTGTAAAGACATTGTGACTGTGTCAGACATCAAAGAGTAGATGGCTTAAAAGCCACCATTGATGACATTGGAACTATTATAACACTCATTAAATAACTATCCAAATCTTTGATCATGTTTCTTATCCACAGGTGGCAATGCATCTATGGTTACATCAAAATATGGAAGTAGTTGTGTCTACGTATGAAGATCGGTTTGAACTTTTCACTCTTCATATTCAATTCTTTGATGAATCTAAGGAGAAGGAAGATGAAAATTTCAAAGAAACTTAGACTGACCAGATCTGGACTTGTATCATCTTCACTGTGTTTTGTTGTAATAAACCATATCTCCATGACTATCAAGTAGACCAAGGAACTCTAGGCAAAACCTTATGTGCATATGTGTTCCGTATATGCCATTTTTAGATATGTGCCTGTTGAATTCCACTTTGACAAAAAAGAGTCGCTCAAGAGAAGGGAAAAAAGTTTTTATGCAGTTAAATCACTTGTCATAGATGATTGTTTTAGGTTGGGGCGATGCCCTTCATGCTTATATTTGTTAATTTCGAGAAATGCATAAATATGGTTTATAAGGCTTGATCATGCTTGATAAGAAACTTCACTACAGATTCTTGCTAAAGAAGTATTGGCTTTGCTTTGACATTTCATGCTTATGATGGTTGCAGGTCTTTTTCCAATTATTTTATATTTTACTTAATTCTTTTTCTCATAGTAATGTTTCTCTCTCTTTAAGAGTTGAAGTTTGCTTTTATTCTCTTTATTTGTGAGTCATCCTGAGTAGGAACAACTTGACGGAGCTGGTATTGCACTCCCGAGTCTTTACAAGTGGATTGTGAGTCAGGCTCCTAATGGTTGCTATAGAAAAGCATGGAAGAAGAGGGCTCACTGGGTGGGAAATTAGGTGACTAATGGTGCTAATGAATTCATAGCTAAGGATGAAAATATCTCCAGTTTTACATGCTTGTGAGAACGCATGTTCCTCGTAAGCTCTTTTATTGTACTATGAGGTAACGCCTCGAGTTCAGAAATTGGTTACTTTGCAGAAAGCATGGTAAGGTTTTGGAGGGTGCAAGTGGCTATCTGCAGAAGAAACTTAATGATGGGATTGAAGTTGCGACAAAAAACATTGATGTAGATTGAAATTTGTTCGGCAAGAATAGGATACGAATATACGGGCACGGACAGACCGAGCATTGCTCGGTCCTTGCATACTAGTTTTAAAAAAATTAATTTTTTTTCTTTGGCCAAAAAGGCATAAAGAAACAAAATAAATAAATAAGTAAAATGTTGATCGTTTTTAAGAACTTGAACAAATAAACATGTCTGATGGGGTATTTTTAAGGACTTGAACAAACAACCATTTTAATGAATTGCCTTAGCCAAAGAAAAGGATTCCATGGTCGATTGATCTGATGGATAGTTCAAGAACTTGGTGCTTGAAATTTTAGCCATATCGAATCCTGGTGAAGTAGTTCAAGGACGTAGATGAGTTTTTTCTTTTTTTTGCTTTTTCGGTCAAAGGAAAAGGGTTATTTTTTTGGGAAAAAACTGATGTACGCCAATTTTATTGAAATTTTTTGTTTTTATTAATTGTTATATATGTTTTTTTTAAAAAGAAAAATCATATGAGTAGAGTAAGGGTATTAATGTCTTTTTGTCATATATTTTTAACACAATTAGGAGGAGTTTAAACTGTAGGGAGTGCGTGTAGAACTCTTATTCATGGGTTTGTTGTAGGAGATTTGACACCGCACGGGGTATTGTACACTTATGCTACGTTTGGTATGTAAGAATGGCCTGAAATGGAATCGTCATTCTAACTTTTCATTCATTCTTTTTCTTCTATTTGGTAGAACTAATTAAAGTCGGAAAGCCTATTCCCATGGAATGGTCTTTCTAAGAAAAAGTAAGAAAACTCATTCTTTAGTCAAACGCAAGAAATAAGTATTCCAATTTAAGTTGGAATCATAAAAAATAAAATAAAACCAAAAAATAATTTATTATTCTCCATTTACACTCACAAATCTTCAATTGTTATTAAACATATAAAAAATTTAAAATTAAAAAGCAAAAAGTAAAAAATTAAAAATGCATATGTTTTTTTTTCATTTTTAACTCTTTTTCACCAAAAAATAGGTGTAGTTTTATTGGATGATTAAATTTTCTCTCAATTATATTAAGAAAAGAAAATAAATTGAAATATGGTGATAAAAATAAAAAAAATGATTGAACAAATAATACTATGTTTTATCGTTGATCAAAAAAGACAAAGAATATTTTAATTTATGTTAATATTGTATAAAAATAATTGTCACGTATAAGTCTACATTTATGCCAAACTAAAGAACAAGTGTATTTTGGTTAATTGAATTGACTTTTATACTATCTAATTTTTTTAAAAATAAATTTACCAAATATATTAAATAAGATAGTCATTTCATTCTACCTTTTTTTTTTATAGTTTTAACCAAACATAAGAAAAAGTATTCTATAGTCATTCTGCCTTTGAATTCTTTTTTGTCTTAAATGATAATTCTTTTTCAAACTATTCTATTATTCCAAACGGGCCATTATAGTAGACCACAACGGGATTTGGTGTATTTTACCCTCAATATTTGTTACGCTTCTACACAGAACATCAATTTTTAGTTACATTAGAAATTTCTACACTTAGACCAAGTATAATTGACAAATACAATATGCATAATTGCTGATCTGATTTTTTGTAATGAAATAATAACTCTACTACTGAATATCTATGGCTAAGGATCTAATCCAATATTTATATACAAAAGCTCTAAAGAGATAACATTAAAAAGCTCTAAAGAGATAACGTTAGCAGCATTAGGTAACTCAAGTCTGTCTTTCTCATCTTGTCCTCCAATAGACAGCTTTCCAAGTTGGAGCTTACACGGCACCTATTATGCAATAAAGTCTCAACTGATACATTTGATGATGCATGAAGGATAGAGACAGAACAGATCAATCTCAGGATCAAATCAAACTTATTTTCCAATAATTAATATAATCGGTTCGAAAGTCAGACACATATGCTTAATTGTGTGTATTTCCTAGTATCTTCATTGCTAGAAATTTGAGCATCATTTGCTTGGGTACAACGCAAGGTGCTGAGGTTAATTGCAGGGAAGCTTCCTTATTATTTATTTGTAGTTGAAAATTATACATATGACATTTCATTCGTTCTTCAATATGTCAATGGGGTATATTATGTATGAAACATGTGACTGAAAAAAGAAAGAGACCTAAGACGCATTCGTGTCTCTGGTGTGAGCTCCTACTAGTCGTTTTCAAGTATCTAATTCCACATGAGAGGTTCGGGATGGTTCTTGCGAATGGCTCTCTATATCTGTTGTTTGTAGCTATCGCACTTCGTTTTTTATTGGTCAATTTTCATAATCAATTTTTTTTTTTTTTTTTGGCTTTGAGTTAGGGTATTTGGACTATATTAGACATAAGACTAATTTTTATTAGGCTGAGAACGATGAAAGAAAAATTCTCCCAACAAGTGCACTTATCAGAATTCGAACTTGTATTCTCTTTTTTATAAGAGTGAGGCTGTTACCATCTTAAATAACAAATTATTGGTCCTTCACATTTATCTACTTGAGCTTCACAGTTTGAAACACAATCTTAACGCACTCTTTATCGAAATTTAATGGGCAATCTTTCAAACTGTGTGTTAATATTAAGTTTATTGTCATAAATATTAATATGCGTGTTCTGAAATTCTCTTGTACATCATCATTGTGATTGCATATTTTTGTTTTAAGTATTGGTTGAAGTGGTTACTCCAAATGACCTTTTTTCTGGGAGAAAAGATTAATTAATTTTGAAATGAAATGTTGACACTCAAGATCACTAATGTATAAATTCATTTGATGCCCATAAATCGACCACACAATAAATATCTCACTGTATAGACTTCTTCAAGTCTCAGTTTGTCAACGAAAAAACATGTGGTGAGACTTTCTTCCGCAACAGAGAAAACACATGAATCCAAGAATAGCGTAATTGTATGGTAATTTACATTTGGAATTTTCTACACCTATAGTAGAGGACATGATTTACGAGACGTATCTAATTATGTAAACACTATGATTAATATGTAAAATTATTTTCTTTCATTTCCTTCTCACGTTCAGATATAGGAATTATAAAATTCTTTCCTTTTCTTTCCCTCCTTAATTTTTGATATTCTAGTTCCTTACTTTCCTTCCTTCGTTTGGTTTTCCATCTTAAAGGATCTATTTAGTTTTTGTTCAAACTCGTCACGAGTTTCTTTACTTTTTTTTTTTTTTGGTGAACCTACTCATATGTTGATTTGTCTGACAACTTTTATAATGCTTTTTGTAATTAATACTGAGTATTAACAATTTTTACGGATATAATGGCCTAGTAGTATGTTCTATATTTAGAAATCGGGAGCTACCTTAACACAAGGGGGTTCATAACCCCCCTCCCCCCCTCCCCCCCCCCCCCCAAAAAAATGAAAAAACAGTACTATTACATATAATTGAAAATATTATTGGAACTAATTTAATTATATGCCCCACCTTAAAATTTGTAAATGACCTCTCACTTTCACATTTTGTACTTTTACAAGGATAAACTAGTAATTTAATTTTTAGCTAAACATAATAAAAAAGATATTCTTATACTTTTAGTTTGATGAGATTAGTCCTACAAAATCAATGAAATAACTCATGAGCAACTTTTAAAAACAATAAGGTTATAAGCAATTTAGTAATAATTAAAAAACTAGGTTAAATAACATAATCTTCTACTTCTACAAACTCTGAGTATCGTTCTTTCTCTCCAACCACACCATTTAAGCTCTCAAGTCTAGGAAGAACATCTCCTCTGCTTCAAGTTCTTAAATTGAAAGTGATATATTTGATAGTATTAGGAATCAAACAATTATGTAGTGTTTTCAAAATATGAAAATTTATAAGGTATATTTGTAACTTTTATCATAAATTTTCAAATTTATTTGGACACTCTCTCATGAAAATTTTAGCTCCGTCACTGTCTAGACCAATTCTTGAAGGATATAGGTATTATATATTATTGATCTTTAATCTCTCTTAAAAAAAAAAAGAAAAGAAAAGAAAAGAAAAATCACTTTAGTTGAATATTCTTCCAAAAGAGGACTGTCAAATGGATTACATAAGCCTCACAAGTTAGCCCAAAGCTCTGCCCAACTTTTAAAGATCTTCCAATATCATATTCGGTTGAATTTCTGCATTTTATTTTTCTGTTTCGATGAAACAAATTCTCCAATTAGTGTGTTTGTCCGAAATCGAAGCCAAAGAACTTATTAACCACAGAAAGTAACAAAAGCTAAGAAAGTGGATATTTTCTTCAGTCAGAAGCCAACTTGATTACTAACATAAATTACGAATGATGGGTCTATACCAACCTGGTCCAAAGAAGAAAGCCCAGGTTAAAAGCCCACACCACTACAAAGCCCAGATACAACCTCAAAAAAATCAGGTGGCAAAGTCCTCTCTGGGCCTTCTTTTGGGCATCAAAGGCTTCAGGCCCGATTACCGATGCGCAGACCATAGCACCCAATTGTTATCTTGCAATATCGCCTGAGCCCACAAATTAGTATGTACTACAACGCAAAAACCTACCCACTACTGTACAGGATTATTGAACATCGTTTGATTCAAGACCAGAAAGGGGAGGGACGCTTCAAATAGACTACAGTGGACATATTATTAAGAGAGCCACGTAGACCCTCTATTTAGTTTAAAAACAAGAAGATTACAACCTAGTAGTTGGTGGCGGCACTAAGCACTGATTTGGTATAACGAAAGACTACAACAATACACAAGACTGTCTCCAACAGTTCTTCTATTTTTTTTTTTTCTTCTAAATTTAAGTGATTTGAGTCATTTTTTTATAGTTTGAGATTCTTTATTTTCAGTTCTATTCCAATAATTCTCCTATTTTGTATCAAACTCTTAGTTTAAGGAACCCTATTTTAGTTTCACTTTAACAGTTTTCCTATTTTGAAATATTGTAGTCTTAAAGTCATGGGAATGGGATTTGGTGTTGGCTTTAGGAATGAAAAAAAAATCCCTTATATATGGGTTTTATGTTTTGAGTTAAAAAAAAACTTAAAATTCTGGGATAGAATAGGAGAGCTGTTAGAATATTTTATTACTAACAACTCCCCTAAATCTGGAGATTTTTATGTTTTAGGGAATCTATTGGAGCCAGTCTAGGAAGTCTCAATTAAGGAGATGTCATGTTTATTTCGAGTGTAGAAAAGTTGCTGCCCTACTTGAATTAGATGTTAAGCCATTTTAGCACGATTCAATTTGCCACAAACCTTACTCTCTTTCTTTAAAAGGAACGGACAAAATATAATCACTCCAATTCTTCAACTTTTAAATTAGGGTGAAAATCGAGCAGTGATCCTTTTATCATATTATAAACAAAAACGAATTTGATAAAAAAAAAATATCAACAATTATAACATTACGTAATTTTGTTCAAATTATATCAATGACTTACAGCCGTTTGAGTTCACTTGTAATGCCAGATTCATCCAGTGAAATCTATCATGAATACTGTTTATTTTTTTGTTCAATTATCAAGAATAGTTGATTACCAAAAATTCACCCAAAAATGAGAAACGTCCTGCTTGTTAGAGTTGGTTCCCAAGTCGGGCTACTCCCCACCCACCAACGAAGCTCCTCAGAGCCACAAAAAAGTAGGCGAGACCGCGAGAGCAGCAACTCCATATAACCACGCAAGGCCAAGAGAAAAATTTCCTTGACCATTTTGCCCTCGTGTGCTGACGTGTCATGCTACTATTGGTGAACAATTAACACCTCATTTATGCGATGCAATCGAAGCATCAACAAGAACTGTAGACTGTAGTATAGTGCTCAAGATTCATCGTTTTGTCCGCCCACCCACTTTGTTTAGCCCCCACTAAACACACGCACGGAGAGAAGTATTGGTTCTTTATTGGTGCTTATAATTTGGTGCTGCATCGATTTTGTTGCATCAAAGTCGAAGCCTTTTTTGCTCTTGTTGGTGTGCTTTGAATGGCTGCTGCAATTATACAAGGAATTGGAGCTGCAACAGCTCTTACGTCGGCTCATTCCACGAAATTTCACTTCTCTTCTCGCAAATCAATTCCAAGTAAAGATCTTTTTTTTCCCCCCCTAAAAATATTGTTGTTTGGTTTGGATCTCAAATGGGTTTTGCGAATTTCAGTAGAACAATGTGTTCTTTGCTTTTGATTTTTCAATCTTTTCTTTGTTACGTAACATTTTCATTCTGTTTTGGTTGCATTTTAGTTGAATATTTCTTTACTTTGTTGTGCAATAATTTCTTTCTTTTACTGTTTTTATTTGTTATTTATGATTTGATTCAGTTTTAGCTGATTTAGTCTTGTTTCAACAAAATCTCAATTGGGTTTTGGAGGTTTTCTGCAAATAAGGTTCTTTTAAGCATTGATTTTTGAGGTAATGTGTGTTAATTGCTTAATTTTCATTGGACGGTTAATTAAATCTTTGTGTGGTACACAACTATGATATATCTGAAAATTTTGACACATGAAGACAAAGAATTTTTTACTACTAAATCTTTTCTGATCCTTCATTTATGGGCTTATATTTAATGGATTTTCTGGAAACATTATTTGTTATGTTGTCAAGGGTCTTTATGGTCATACATTTTGATTCATTCTTTGGCGTATGTTTGGTTCAGAGACGAAAGAAAGCATTTTGGTTGTTAGATCTGATGGAAGGGTGAGCTGCGGTTTGAACCAAGGTGCTGGTAGAGCTGAAAAATTGGTCACTAGTGCTGTTGCAGTAAGCCTCTCCCCCCTCCCTTTTCCTTTGTGTATGCACATTGTGTTGCTATGGATTCTAATTTTAGATATATTTTGTTGACTACTTGGCTCTTTTAGACAAAGGCTGATAATGCAGCGGCTTCTACATCTTCCAAGCCTGGGTATGTATGCAGTAATTAATTTTCTACTGTAAATTTGTATTTGCTGCTTATATGTCTCTAAGTATTTAAAATACTAAGAGACGATGCATGCCGGCTACATAGCTAATCATTAGTTATAAATTCTGGCTTGAATTTTATATCTTATTTCTGTGTCTCAACTTTGAAGAATTGAAGTAAAAGAGTAATATGTTTGTGTGGCTTGAGCAAGATAAAGGGCTAACTAGATTTTTATGCAAACCTTAGGTTGTCATACTTAAAGAATAGGGAACTGAACATGGAGACTGTTAGTTCAATGACGTCTCTCATTTCTACAACTCTGTTCAACTTTAGCCAATCTGCATGGAATCTTGTACTTCAGGAATATTTATATTTTATGATTTCTCTTGCTTCTGAAAACCAGAGAAGTTCTTTCCCTGAACTGATCTCAATCATATCGGACATGAAATTTAAGATCTTGCTATGCTATTAGCTGGAGCCTCTAAAGCAACTTGTATCTTTGCTCATCTTGAGGTAGGTAAGTAATGCATGGCCATAGATGTTGTTCTCGTCAGCTATGAGTAACTAAGAGCTTTGAGAGGGTGGGCTCAGGGGATGGAAACAAGAAATTATTAGGATGCCTTTCTCCTAACATAAGAAAATTCATATAAATATATAACAATTCAGCTTCATAAGATATCCAGGCCCAACAGATGCTAATAATATTCTGGAGTTTCTCGATCCAGCTTTCTGTCAGCTAAGATAACTACGGAGACTACAAACTATATGAAAAGTGGCCTCGCAACTACTAGCCTGAGAACTTAAGTTCACATTTCCAAAGAGTGTAGTGGGTACAAAATCTTGTATCCCAACTCAATTATTCTTCACACGTTTGACATGGAGCAAAGATATTACAAGCATCACATGATATCCATAGAATTGGAAAAATGTGATGCATATTTTATTTTCATCCAGGCATGTTGTCAAAGGCTTCCAGGGATGTTTTAGTTTTCGATGTAAAAAGTTTGTAAAGCCGTTTAGCTGTGAGGTTTCCTAGTGGAGTTTAAAGAATAAAAACATAAAAAATGTTAACGCTTTCTTTTTCAGGGGAAAATGGAAACTGGAGTTTAGAATATGTCATTTTGGTGTTATAAGAGAACAAATCTTTTGAACTCAATTTTCAGACATTAGTTTGTTTTGCTCGCTTCCTATTATTTAGTTTACTACTAGTTTCAGAATTTAAAAGTTTCTCTTAGACCTACACCAAACAGTTCCATCTCTTCATCATAGTAAGAGCATTTCATGTCTGTGTGTTTCTCTTTGGGCTTTAAGCTGACTGAATCTATTGACTAATAGTTTTTCCCTCTTGCTATGCTTCCTTGGACCTGGCTTAATTTTGCTGTTTCTGAAAACTAATTCTCAATATTATGCTTTTGAAAGCTGAACTTGAGTTTTTTATTTTCTTTTATGTTTTCTGTTTTTACTGATTTGAGATATAGAAATGCTTTTGAAAACTGAGGTAAAATGGCCCTATATTTTCTATTTACCGAGGAGAATTAACATTTGATTTATATTTTAGACCTTAAGACTACTGAATCTCGTGAGTAACCGTCATTTTTCTTCTGAAAACACTTCCTTGGACTTAGATTATGATCATGCGGATATAGATCATTATCTTTTTTGGTCATTTGTGATGTTTTGTCACGTTTCTTCTCCAGAATAAGAACTGTTATTTTAGTGCTTCCTTGGTCCTAATTGTTACTGAAGATAAAGCTAATGGAATTGGATCTTCATTAGGCATGAGCTTTTGCTTTTCGAAGCCCTTCGTGAAGGCCTTGAAGAAGAGATGGATAGAGATCCCACTGTTTGTGTAATGGGTGAAGATGTGGGGCATTATGGAGGTTCGTACAAGGTAACCAAAGGCCTGGCCACAAAATATGGAGATCTGAGAGTTCTTGACACCCCAATTGCTGAGAACTCCTTCACTGGTATGGGTATTGGAGCTGCCATGACAGGCCTGCGGCCAGTTGTTGAGGGGATGAACATGGGTTTTCTACTTTTGGCTTTTAATCAGATCTCTAACAACTGCGGTATGCTCCACTACACATCTGGTGGTCAATTTAAAATACCAATTGTCATCAGGGGACCAGGTGGAGTTGGTCGACAGCTTGGAGCTGAGCATTCCCAACGTCTTGAATCATATTTCCAGTCCATCCCTGGAATCCAAATGGTAGCATGCTCAACACCTTATAATGCCAAGGGTCTGATGAAGGCTGCCATCCGAAGTGAGAACCCTGTCATTCTTTTTGAGCATGTTTTACTCTACAACTTGAAGGAGAGAATTCCAGACGAAGAGTATATCTGTAATCTTGAAGAAGCTGAAATGGTTAGGCCTGGGGAGCATGTTACCATTCTAACATATTCCAGGATGAGGTATCATGTGATGCAGGCTGCCAAGACTTTGGTGAACAAGGGTTATGATCCGGAGGTTATTGATATAAGGTCCTTGAAACCATTTGATCTGTACACTATTGGCAATTCAGTGAAGAAGACTCATCGTGTGCTTATCGTGGAGGAGTGCATGCGAACTGGTGGTATAGGTGCCAGCTTGACAGCTGCAATCACTGAAAATTTCCACGACTATTTGGATGCCCCTATCGTATGTTTGTCATCACAGGATGTGCCAACCCCTTATGCTGGAACTTTGGAGAACTGGACAGTGGTTCAACCTGCGCAGATTGTGGCTGCAGTCGAGCAGCTTTGCATGTAACTCCTGCGACAAAGTGTGTGGTAAAATAGCTGCCTTTTGGCCTTAAAACATTTTAATCTCTTCAAGACAAAGTTTGCCTCTTCATTTGACATTTGTTTCTAAGCATCTAATTTTGTTAGGGAGTATTTAATTGCTGGAAGTGATAGTTGTTTTTGAGTTGGGACCTGCTAATCTCCATTTCAAACTGGGGGGATATGATTTTGCTTATACACTAATCATTTTCTAGAAATCCTGGATCTCCTGATCTACCTTCATCCCATGCTTTTCTTGAATCACGATATAAATATGCGCTATGTTTTGCGTGCTTGCTCATGTTTGCGTATTTATCAGTGTAAATGACTCTTTTGAGTTGGTTTATTTCACAATACGAAAAGGTACTAGTGTTTGTCACTTAAATGTTCATTCACTGAAATTTTCATGCACATTTTTTCGTTCTCCACAAACCTCTCAGTTTAATTTTCAAAAGGCCATCATTTTCAGGGCTCTTGGCAAAGATGTGAAATCTGTGTCTGATCATAATGTTCTTTCTTAAGCTAGCTTCGTTTTTCACTTCTCTTCCCATTCTTTTCAATTAAACTTTCGCTCATAACTACTATATCATCATGATTACAAACAACAATCGATGGGGCTACAGGCTACCTGCTATTTTTTATTAACAGTATAACCACTATTGACCCGATGGAAAATTAGGAATTAGCAAATAGTTTAGAAAAGAATTGGATGACCTCTTCCTTACTTGGCTAAGGGCCTGTTTGGATTGGTTTTTTTTCAGGAAAAAATATTTTTTTTTTGAAAAAGTTACATTACATTTGTAATAATTATTTGATTTGACTTTAAAAAAAGTTGAAAATTTGAAAAAAGTTTAAATACAAATTTTTTTAAAAGTTAGAATTTTTAGCTTATCCAAAAAAGTTATTTTTCAAAAGCTGTTTAAAAAAGTACTTTTGAAAAAAATTAATCCAAACGAGCCATAAACCTTTTAACAACCTTGCAGCTTGCATTCAATTTGTTATCGGATTTACCCCCCTTAACGAGGATGTACCGTCTTCGATTTGTTTGGATTAGTTTTTCTTTTTTTAAAAAAAAAAAGTTTCTCAATGACTTTTTTTTTTAAAAAAAAGTGATTCTCTAAGGAAAAGAATTTCTAACTTTTGAAAAAAAAAGTAAAATTCTGAGTTTTATTTATTTATTTTAAAAAATATTTATTAAAAAGTATATGTATATTTTTAAAAAAAGAGTACTTTTTCATAAAAAAAAATTTTAATCTAGTCAGGCCCTTTGTGGTCATGAATGTTAAAAAACCTTGAATAATGCTGCAAGCAATAGCTAACAATTATATACAATTAATATAATTATAATAAAATAATGTCAACCATTTGTAACAGTTGGATCCTAGTTGCCCATGGAAAAGAATTGTTTTTTGGGTCAAATGGAAAAGTGTTAGTATACTGAGGTTTGACAGAGTAATCTTTAAGTCTGTGGAGTACATGTGAAGAGAATCGTAATTATTTAAGATGATTGTCCCTGAAAATCTAGAAAAAATCCATATTCGCGTTAAGTTATCCAAGTTTTACATTGTATTGTTTTTTCCTTTTTGCATTTATCAAATATATGCAGAAGTGTTATGAAATGGATAATCATAAAAAGAAGGAATGTTGTAAAGACTATTTTCTTTAGAGCATAAGTCAAGTAGTAAATCTTGACAATACATGCAATCTTTGAAAATAAAAGCCAAGAGCATGCAAAAGTTGATAAAAGGTGAAACTATATGCATGCTAAGAATAAAAAATATGCATGGTATTAAATGTGGTGAAGAAAATCAAGCCAAAGCATTTAATGACTTATCTTGAGCTTTTGCTTGCAAATAGTATGTCCCGGAAGAAGGCAATTGATCCATGCAAAAAGAAATAGAAAAGATTTAGAGTCAGATTACAAAGAGATTTTATTGTTTGAGTTAGTTTATACCATATTGTATTCAAGTTATTTTATAATAAGAAGGAGATACTAAAGGGAAAAAGAAGGAAAAAAAGAAAGAGAACAAGTGAAGGTATTTCATATTGTTAGAGGGTGTTTGGATTGGTTTATAAAAAAGCTACTTAAAGCACTTATAGCTTTAAGTGATTTTTTTTTATTGTCAACTTTAAGTAGTTACGTGTTTAAATAAAAATTACAGTTATAAAAATAAGTATTTACATGTTTGATTAAAGTGGATTGAAAAGTAAGTTATATAGTTAAAATAACTATTAGGGATATTAAAATAGAATTTAAAAAGGTAGTATAAGATAAAAGAGTAAAGATAATTTAGTAATAAAAATAAAAAAGCAAGAATAAGATAATAAATTATTTGGTCAAACTTGCTTTTTCAAAGTGCTTAAAGCCATAAAAAGTAAAAGTTGGGGTTGGAGAACTTTTTATTTTCTACTTAAATCTACTTAAAAAAAACATGTTTTTAATTAAAACAAATACTATCATTAATTTAAATTAGACTTTAAGCAAGTTTGATCAGAAAAAAAAAAAAAATCAAACCAAACAGCCTCTTAGTGCATCCAAAAATGCATAATCAATTGGGCCACAGCTTAGGATTTTTATATCAGCCTACTAGCGAAGGGATAAGAGTCGGAAACTCGTCTGGGCCGAGGAGAATTAACACTAGTCCATCGATATGCCATTCACTTAGCAATTATATCAAATTAATATTCTCTACTTAATCTTCTCGTGATAAGTTTCTCATGTGCACTATTTGATCGACTTACATAATCTATTCATTTGTATATCTATGCATTGTGCGGCTGTGAGAAATAAATTTTTTTTTTGTTTTCTTGTTTTTTTGTTTTTGCTTTGAATTAGGGTATTCCCAAATCATATTAGGCTTGAAACTAATCTTTATCGGGTCAGGAGCAGTTAAGGAAAAGTTTTTCCAACAAGTGTGCTTCTAGGGATTCGAATTTGTGTTTTTTTTCTTTACGAGGTGAGACTGCTACCACCTCAACCAGTAAATTGTTGATAAGAAATAAATTTTACTTCTATATGTTTTCGGGATTGATAATGATAAATGGCCTTCCATGAAAAATAATTATCGAAAAAGTTGTAATGACCTAACCCCAACTACTAGCTTGCGTCACAAGTAAGATTAATTACCTAGCCCAAAATGCTTAAGTCATGCAATAACATTAATAATGAACTCAAACGTGTACATGGATATCATAAAGAATCGGATGAAATATAACAAAAGTTCCTAACTCTGCAATGTAAGGGCAAAAAAATGGATCATGTCTACTGACCTCACCTATCATGGGATATGTAGATCGAGGGATAAAGTTAGAATATTTTATCAACAAACTCGTGTTTGGATCCTCCCCTACTGTGTAAATCCCATATGAACATGGGTATGCTGCATTTCCAGCATGCATACTGGCAGATATAGGCTGGTATATGCTAGTGTGAGTACATCAAAAACCTAATCAATAAAGCATAGCATTAACAACACAAGCATGGGCACTTGACAAGCATTTTTTAGTTTCTTAAGCAGTATGCCTCTTGTCCCATAAAGAAGGAAAACTATCATTGTCAATATTAATCATAAGCATTTCTTGTCCCAATTGTGCTTTAAAATTCTCCTTCCATGTGGAAGACGTGGTATCTAATCAGATTGGCGGCGCTATTACTACTCCTCACTTGTGCTTGTCATGTTTCTGTCCCCTTCTTCTAGTGGCTGAATCAGAATTTTTAATTAGACGAGACGAAAAAATTTTTACTTCAATTTATGATTTGGGTCAAATTTTTTATTTAACTTACAAAATAATTACTTCTAAAATAATAATGAAGTGCAAAATAAAATATTACAAATCAATAAAGAAAAGCCTTCCAATTCATAGAATAGCTACCTTCTCAAAGAAAAAAAAAGAAAAAGAAAAAGAAAATCACAAAATTGTTAATCCTAAAATAATGATGAAGTGCAAGCCTATTTTTAACAGTAGAGAAGATTTTTATATGATAATATATACTTTTATTTGTCCATTTGAATGTTAAGTTTGTTTTCACACCTTGTTTTGAATTGTAGATCAATGACAAAAAAAAAAAACTAATAATAAATATGATAATAATAAAGAATAAACAAATCCCCATACTTTACAATTAACAAGAATGAAAAAATCAAATTGATTAATTCGCTTAAATAAAATATTAATAGTATCTACATAATTATAAGTCATGTGCATAAAAATCAAATTAATTAATTCACCTAATTAAGGAGTCCTTAACTTTTTTCCTTTTTCATGTCAAAGGGTGGAGTTTTCTCCTTTATTGTTGGACTCATGCTGTTGAAAAAAAAAAAATTTTGAAAGAGTCCTTGTTTTTCGCCTCTTTTTGGTCAAAGGGTGGAGTTTTCTTTTTTATTGTTGCACTGACACTTTTTAGATGATAATATATACTTTTATTTGTCCACTTGAATGTTAAGTTTGTTTTCACACCTTGTTTTGAATTCTAGATCAATGACAAAAAAAAAATGATAATAATAAAGAATAAACAAATCCCTATACTTTACAATTGACAAGAATGAAAAAATCAAATTAATTAATTCACTTAAATAAAATATTAATAGTATCTACATAATCATAAATCATCTGCATAAAAATCAAATTAATTAATTCACCTAATTAAGGAGTACTTATTTTTTTTCCCTTGTAATGTTGAAGGATGGAGTTTTCTCCTTTATTGTTGGATTGTTGCTGTTTTAAAAAAAAAAAAGACAATTGAAAAAGTCCTTGTTTTTTCATCTTTCTTGACAAAGGATGGAGTTTTTTCTTTTATTGTTGCACTTACATGAAAAGAAAAAGTAAACAAATGAAGGAGCAACCAATATTCAAACTCCTGACCTCATTTACATATGAAAAGCATTAAACCACTAGGCTAAGCCATCATTTGTTGATGATTTAAGGGTGGCGGACATTTATATGGATACTTCTAGTCTACAAAAGTATGAATAAATTAAAAAAATTAAAAATTAAGGGGTAACAGCCGCCATCACACGCCACCATTGTGGCTCCGCCTCTGCCTTGCTCTATTTGTAACTTTCTAGATTGATTGATGATATTGGAACAGAAATTATTATATCACCTTACGGTTAATTAGAGGATTAACTCCAGATAATTATATTATTCGCCAAAATAGCTTTCAACACGATCCCATGCATGTTCATTAATATATAGCAACATGCAAAAACATGTCGATTGGCATCTACATTGTGGTTGTCTATAGTCCTGCATATGAACCTGCATTTCCATAAATTTGGGCAACACGCAGCCAACTAGAAAGATTGAGGCACACTGCCAGTTTCTGAAATAAGGCTTGTTTGAAAAGCTCAAAATTTTGACTTTTAAAAAAAATTATATTTGATTTTATTTTTTTGAGTTGTAGCTCTTCTAGAAGTTAAGCTAAATAATTATTACAAAAGAAATATACTTTTTTCAAACAAAAGATGTTTTTTCCCCAAAAAAACTAATACAAACAGGCCCATACTAGAAAATTCAAAATTCTTGCTATAGTTATTAGTGTGTATATGAGTGGCTAGAAGTTAAAAATTATATATATTCATAATTTATATCATAAATAAATCACTATCAACTATATATGTTAAAGTTTTGATTTGCCACCCCTTTGCTTTTATCTTTGTATTCTCTTTCTCCTCTTTATATTATTTCAATTTGATATGAGAAAATAAGGGTGCGTTTGGTTTGCCTGTTTTCTATTTTCATTTTCATACAAAATGAAAATTAGGATAAAAAATTCATTTGGTTAATTATTTTTGTTTTCATTTTCAGAAAACAGAAAACAGAAAACAGTTTTCTAGGAAAATAGAAAACATTAAAAAAGTGCTTTCTCTGAAAATAAGATGGCAATTTTATAAATAACTCTAAATGATTTAGAAAACAAGGTGGCAGTTTTGTAAGTAATTCTAAAAAATTAGAAAACAAGATGACAATTTTGTAAATAACTCTAAAAGATTTGAAAACAAGGTAGCAATTTTGTAAATATCTCCAGAAAATTTAAAAAATAAGGTGGCAATTTTGCAAATATATCCAAAAAATTTAGAAAACAAAGTGGCAATTTTGTAAATATTTTCAAAAACTTTAGAAAACAAGCTGGCAATTTTGTAAATAAACATAAAAAAAAACAAAATACTTTTAGTAACCAAACACATTTTCTATATTTTAGAAAACAAAAAATGAAAATTATTTTTAAAAAATAAAAATGAAAATAAAAACTAAAAAATGAAAACAGAAAATAAGCAAACCAAACGCAACCTAAGATTTCACCTTCTATTTACTCCGAGACACAAGTCAAGAAATTCCAAATCCAGATAATCCAAAGGGATTTTAACTAGAGCAAGTGGACAATGAGCTTGCATAACCATGCTTGCTAGATAGCTAGCATTGAATTCCAGAACCCGAATCTGTGTCCCCAACTCCATCGCTGCTCACTTTTTCAGACATGATTGTGTCTTTTAATTGCTGTCTAAATCTGCTATCAAATCTACCCATGTGAAGGACTCCTCGGATGAAATCAAACTGAGAAAGAGTTAGCTGTGAATATTAATTGTGATTATAAATATCATGTTTCTTTGTCCCGACCTTTTAGTGATCCCATACCATGGAGACGCATCCCTTGTCCTTTCTGCTTTTTGATGGTCTCGTTAAGTGACCACCATTAATGAACTGATAAACTTTCTTGCATGTGATTATACAAGTAATCTTCGATTAGATTAACATAATACGAAAGAATCTAATCCTCATTTTAATTAAGTTTTGTTCGGTTTATTTCCCCAGCCCGGCGCGCGAAAAAATATAAAAGAAAAAATAGATAAAAAGAAGAAAAGTATGGCATGTTGGGATCTAGATGAACATGATCTGACATATCTAGAGATTAAGCATCTGTGATCATATCCGTGATTAAAATTTGATTTAAACGCAATCTGGCAAAGTGACATGTTGCTCCTGAAGCATGATCTACTGTTTCTTTAGACACAACAGGCCTACTTGCTTTTATGGCTCTGTTGGTCATGACTATGGGCCTGGACCAGCACCGTTCCTATCCTCGTCACTTGTCATTAACCTATTGACTGCAGCATGTGATTAGCAATACGTTCCTTATTATCCCCCCAAACAAAAAAAGGAAAAATAAAAATAAAATGAAAAAACAATATATTGGTTCCTGCATAAACTTCATTCTGTTAAAAAAAAATATTTGGATACATACTAGATTAATAGAGTAAAAAAAAAAAAATTTATCCTTCAGGCTTTATATAAGTCGCACAAAATTCTATTCCAGAACTCGCTGAAAATCTATTGTGTTTTAAAAAATATTAACACACTGACTCCGCAATTAGTTTATCTATAAAACTTAACTTTATGCGCATGAAACACGCCTAATAGATAAAATAACAATGAGGGTCAATAATATGCAACATTATTTTCAAAATCAACTGCTGCAAGCGTGTTGCTTATGTGATTGTTGCGAAACACAAGTGATAAAATTTGTTTTTTTTGGAATTAATATAATTAACACCTTATGGACTGCTAATGGGGAGTGCGTGCAAAAATTTTCCAACCGAATGTATAAAAGACTGGACATAAATTCGACTTGAAACATTTGATTGCATCATTTGGATTTAGGGCTAATCGTACATATCCTCACGGCGACTAATTTAATCTGCATGGATTTCTGTCTTCGTTATTGTGATCATCGTGGAAAGAATAAAGAATTCTCTTCCAACTGGTTATGTATACACACGCACAAAAAAGATAAATAATATATTTCACTTCACCCTCAACTCTAGAGGAACTAATTTAACGTGCATGTGTGTTGTGCTTATCTTGTTATTTTCGTGTGGATCTTAAAATCTTGCAGTAGAATATGCATCAGAACATTGATTTTTCTGACTGATAAATACTTGTTGAGATAATTGCAACTGTATGTGTGAATAATTACAAAAACTAGTGTGAAAACTTTTGGTGAATGGGACCATTGCGTTGGTGGTCAAGACTCAAGATACATGAGATTCCTCTACTGCATATTTTGTTTGAAGATGACATGAAGGCCCGACAGCAGCGTGAAAATTGAATGCAGCATTTTGTATGGCAACAAGTTGATGAGCCTGTCTTTGTTTTTTAATAAAGGCTCCATTTTGTTGGGTTCTTCCTATGAGTTGGATTGGATATGGAGATGAAAAAAAGGAGGGGCTATCACGGGCCTGTATTATGCTTCCTTTTCTGACCGTCAGGCCATCAACATCGTTTGATTCGAAGAACCATTGAAGATTTAAAACTTCTCCCTCGTGAGATGCGACAAACGACTCAGGGTTGGTCTAGATTGGTCTTTTCGGCATGATGATATTTTTTAATTTTTTTTTTGGTTGTAATATGTATGTCAATTGATTTTTAAAAAAGCTAAAATTTAAGTAAAATTCAATTTTAATTCTTTTTTAAAAAATTAAAAATTTGGACTTACAAAAACACATTTTCAAGCAACACGTTAGGTCCGATAGGGAACAAGTTAACTATTTGTCGCAAGAAGAATCTCTCTCTAATTTTTTTTTTTCTTTTTTAACCTATTAGTCTACACTGATGAAATATTCAAAATTTCTTATCAAGAAACACGTTAGGTCCGATAGCTAACAAGTTAAACATGTCTGTTTTCTTTTATAATGATTTAAAGGGTCAATTCTATCCGTTTCTTTCTTTAAATCGGATGTAGAGCTGAAAAGCATGCAGCGGGCCAGTCACGGGCCTGTTTCATACCTTTGCTTTCTGATTGTCAGGCCATCAATTTCGTAAGTTTTGACAGCAGTTCCGAAAGTTTTCTCTTGTAACTTTCCAACATGTCATTTAACCCTATTGTCTTTCTTAAGGGTTACAGGCTGTGCCAAAAAGATACAGCAGAAACGGATCAATGTCAGAAAAAGAATGATTTCAATTATTCATATATCTACATCAAATATACATATACGTACATTTTCGTGTAGAGGGAATGCCATTTACTCTAACGACTTTCTGCTCAAATCCCAAAGTTCTTTATGAAGTTTTAAATTTATCCATTTTTCCTCATGACATTAAATCTAGTCAAATAATGCCTTGCCTTGTATTTGGTGATATTTTGCCATTTTTATCTTTTTATTTATTTATTGGATAATTTAATTCTATTTTATTGCTACTAATTTTAATTTAATTTTTTTTTCAAACGTTAACTTGCTGTAATAAAATTACATTCTATTTTGATTTTATATATGTATATTTGCATAAAAAGGTAGATTTTAATATAAATTTAATACTAATTTTATGCAATCAACTACTTTTTATTTTCATTTTTATATTCTTAAGAGTTAGTTCAATCCAAAATATATGTATTAATTAAAGTAGATCAGATTGAATTATATTTAAAATGTATATAAATATATTTAAAAAATAGATTTCAACTTGTAACTAACTTTTTCTCTTTAATCTTGTGGGTAAGAAAAAATTTTGTAAATACAATATTTTGTATATTTTTTCATATTTTGAAATTAAAATCTTTTGATTTTCTATTTGATTGTAAATTTTATTGGATTATTCTGTTAAATTATTTTATCTAATCTTTTACTTTAATAAATAAATAAATAGATAAGAAATAAAAAGGTAAAAAGTAGCTTTATGGTAACAAAAATTTTACAAATAAAATTTTATTTATTTATTTAAAATTAAAACTTTTATTTACAAATTAATTTAGATTTTCTTGTGGAATAATTTTATCATATTATTTTATTTTTATTTAATAAATAAATAAATAACACTTTTTAACATAAGGCTTTGTTTGGTAAAGTTTGATAGCAAAGGGGAATATGAGTAATTCAAAATTTCATGGGAGAGTTTGAGATTTAAGCTAAAACTCATGAGACAAAATGGTATTTACCCTATATATATATATATATATATATGCGAACTTATATCATGTATTTGCAGGTACGGGAACTTATATCGTGCAACGCATTATGTACTTGCGGTTGTAAAGATACTAAATAAATAGCTTATTAGTACTGAACAAAGATAATCAGTGAATTCTATTAAACAAATAGCTTATGAATATTGAACAAATAATTTTTTTATTCTGAACAAACATTTGGGGGTTTTTTCATATATAGATATTTGTTAATTTTATACATGTTAATAGATATTGTGATGATTTGTAGATTTTATTGGACAAACAGCTTATGAATACTAAATAAATAGTATTTTTTTTCTGAACAAACATCTGTGACTGTTTTCATGTATAGATGTTTTTGTAAATTTTACTACACAAAGAGCTTATAAATATTGAACAAATATATGTGGCTATTTTCATGTATAGATGTTTTTGTAGATTTTATTAGACAAATAGCTTATAAATACTGAACAAATACACCTGAAGGACCACATAAATAAAGGTGCACCTTATAATTTGCCTGCAAGTACACAGTGTAAGGTATACTGTTAAATAAATAGTTACTAAGTATTAAACAAACAATCACTAAATAAATAATTGTAGGGTACTGAACAAACAAGCAAGTATACCTTACAAGGTATACTTGAAGATGTAAGATATAATTTGTAATTAATAGTTTTTTAGATCCTTTCACAATTAAAAAGCTAAAATTTTTACAACTACGAACTTCGTAATGTTATGTGAGTAGTGTTGAATATGATCGAATACGCGAGAAACATCGGGGATCATCTTTCATTAATGCCTGCAAGCAATGCTTGCTGTGCTGCCTTTGATTGTACTAGATACAAATAGATAAAGCTCGGCATTATGGAACTGAACATGGAAACAAAAACTGGCCAAAAAAAAAAAAAAAGGAAAGAAACAATAAACAAATGATGTAGGACGTTGAAAGATATAATTTGTCCCTTGGAGCAACTCTAAGGCCAATGAAGGAACGTTCTAGTCCCGCCTCCCATCTAAGCGTGAGTCACCGTGGTTTACCCTTCCACTATCCTGTCTGGCCAGGGCTTGGGGGCCCTCGGGGCGAGGGTTTCGCCTTTTTGCAAGAAGGAACGTTCCTAAACTCAAAAGGCCGTAGAAATGGACCCCACTTATGATCTACTGCTGCAGGACCAGGTTTTGCTCGCCGCAACAGCAGCACATAAAAGGGGCTAATTTTCCTTTTATACAAAATTCTAGACTATTGTATGCACATGAAATGTTTAGCTGGAAATGCAAATCCAGTTCGATTTTCTCTAGGCCCTTTCGAGATGAAGTAAACTTAAGCCTGGGAAGTTGTAGCACATGTCTCCGCGCAATTGAATATAGTAATCTGTAATTACGACAAATAAATACGTTAATGTACTTTTTTAAAATTTTATTTTTTTTAAGTGAATGATAACCCAATATACATAGCTTTGCTGGACATCAAATATGTCGGTAAACCAAAACAAATAGCCATTTGAATAATCATAAAACTTATTGCTTAAGTATTTAGACTTATTATCATTAGAGTTACCGTCTTATTTAAAAGCTTAAATTTGTAGAGAGTATATGAACAGTTTGAATGTTTTGAACAAATATCATTTGGTTTCTAAATTATGGTACCACCATTAGAGTTTATACTTGTACAAAGGATATTCGTATATTTATAAATTGTATTAACAACTAGCTTTACGTTTAATTAAAAATAAAGTAACATTGAAATTTTCGAGCTTTTACATTCTTCATTTGATTTATAAACGTGCTATAAATTTCAACATTACTCAGAGGCCAGAAGCATGCATCTACTCAGGAAAGAGTTGAGATTACTTCTCTTTAAGTAATTAGTTTACCTGATTTATTGTAATCCCCAAGAGACGGGAGTTAAGTTGGGCTGGGGACAAGATAAAGGAATACATCTATTCAAGAAGTAAAAATAATAATAGAAAGAAAAAGCAATTCATATTAGAAGGCAACGCACGCGGCGTCACCATGCAGAACATCACCAGACAATTGTACATCGCATCTGGTGAAAATGTAGAGACCGGACCAGATACATTGTATGATCATGGGAACTTCCGATGGTTTGGAAAATCACGTGTGCATTCAAAACATGACTTAGATGTGAATGTGGCACCAAGATTTACGTCCCACGTAGTACCAACTTCACCCATGCAAAACCCAACACTGCAGCCTAGCCAATACAGCATTCCTGCAACGGTTCGTACAAGGTTCCACACATTCAGGCTCTTAGCCAACCAACTTCTCTTGCCTCTTCAGTTTAATTAATTTGCCCTATTTTTCTTTTCCTCTTTTATTTTTTTCTTTTATTTTTTCTTGGTCCGCTTGCCTTTTCAAAATAGAGGAGGGCGAAAATTTTTCAAACGTCATGTGAACTACTTTTGATGATTCTTTGCTGTTGACTAATGTGCGACACAAAACCCACACCTTTCCAGGAGCTTAGTTTTGTTGCTGGCATCGCTCGTCAACTACAAGTTTGAACTAGGCCCAGCGGGTTATCAAAATGTTTTGTTATAAAGAAAGTTGATAGTATACTAAAAATCTAGTGGTCTAGTTATATGTCTATTACTTTTTAGCGTGAGTTGTGTAAGAATTAATTCCCGTTAAATACATATTGTATTTGGCCTTTAGTTTCCCATAGAGTAGAAAAAAAAAAGTTTGATAGTATAATGAAAATGATATCACCGGATTGTTATCACTTAAGTATTCCTACTTATGTGTCTGCGTAGTTAACATATTTACTCAAATGGCACTTAGAAGGATTCTTAATTATATGAAAGAGTAACTATATGCATCCATACATTGCTTCGAGTCGAGTCACCTCGTCCGACTTTGCTACGTTAAAATTGACTTACAACGTCCATAATTTAATAAGCTATTGTGCCCCTGCATTTAATTATAAGGTTTCTCCTCGTTTGTTCCATTGCTTTCCAAGTTAATTAGTTTCCATTGTTTTAATAAGCGCAAATCAATCCTCCCAATATTGACCCAGTATGGCCAACATTGATCCTCTTCAAATATATATACATACATATATAAAAAAGAAGGGAAACGTGTGAAGTGAACTAATTACCTTACATGATCCTGTAGGGTTTCTAATTGAACTCTAATCGATTTGGAATCTTCTTGGGAGAAGGAGTTTCAACTAAATCATCTTTGTTGGGATTATCTTGGATACATGGACAATTTTGAAACTATTTTCAAACTATATGTGAACATTATTTTGAATGTTCTGTAAAACTTAGGTGATTAGTTTGGAAATTCTGGAAACACTACAGACAAACTTGAACATTATTGGATTCTTTTTTTTTTTTTTTCCAATTTAACCTTTCAAAAAAGTGGTCATATGCAAGTGACCACCATTCTCCTAATATTAGCCAAGCTGTTAAGAGATCAGTTTTGCCACATTTGGTATATATTGGAGTATGATTTGTATTTTATAAAATATTAGGGATAACTTTATACTTGGGAAAGTAGTTTTAACCACTTGAATTATTTTTAAATAAAAAGGTTTATCATATAAATAAAAGGTTTCATGTTAGATACATAAATTCGAAAATTAATAAACGGCTAGTATATATCATAACGCTAGCTCATCAAGCAAGAAAGTTTCATTATTTAAGAAATTCTTTTGAGCTACCATAGATAGTGATGGCATTCTATATTTTTATTTCACATGACAGATCAGGATTCCAAAATTGTGGCTAAGCCAAAAAAAAAACACACGCGCGCGCGCGCGAGCGTATGATATTGGACCAAAATCTATGTGTCTTCTTTGGTTCAACCACCACTCAAGTAGGACCACATCAGAATCCACCTCGAACACTGTTGCCACCGCAATCATATCGAAGCATGCATTTTCGTGTCTCTCTCTATCCATCGTTTATCTTAACATAAAAGTTCCTCTAGACACACACAAGCTCACACGTGAGAAAACAAATGCACGTGATTGCAATGAGACATATATTCTATTAAAGTTTTTCACGTTGACTAATTTTTCTTTTTTTTCTTTTTTGGAGAAAATTCACCTATTGTGGTGTATGATGGTTGAAATTACCACCATAATTTCTTTCGACACACCTAGCGGCAAGTCAATAAAGATGCAGTGGCTCCCAGGGGCATAGGTGAGTTGGTAAGTGGCCAAGTGACTAGGGTGGAGACACCCTGACAACGCGGGATCGAGTCCGTGTGGCGGCAGTACTCCGCTGAAATATTGCGGGGGCTGTTGCTGGATTTCCACGCCCGTTGGTCCTCTCCCTGGTCGGGCTGCCACTCACGCACATCCTTCGATTAACCTCCCGCCTGGTTAAGGGGCCTCTGACTAGGTGGGAAAGGGGTTCTCCTTTGGTTAACCCTTTTAAAAATAAAGATGCAGTGGGTCGACCACGAGTTGATGCATGAGTCAAACATGGGGACTGATGCCTATCCAGAGGCTATTGTCCATGCAGATTGCAGCTGGGGCTGTATGTGAACCGACGGCTTAGTTTGTGTTAAAGAATTCTGAATTCTATTATAAATTAATTACTTAATATAAGAGTTAATTCAAGTTCTTATATGGTAAACTTAATTCTTGAAATTTTTTTTTTATGTGGGACGTTTACATACGTGTATGACCCAGAATAGTGTCGACACCACTTTGATGAATGATTGAGCTTGGACGGTTAGGAGACTTAGAATAACGGATGGATTAACAAAACCCGGAACAGATGTGGGCCACTTGCAAGGGGGCCACCGAATGCGTGAAGATTGGACTAAAAGTCTAGTTACGATATCATATTGAAAATTACTGAGATTCTATTGTAATTGAGTTAGGACTTTAAATGGTGGATTTGATTTTTGAGATTTTTACATATGGAACTTTTATATATTTTAATAGTATGTTTTCTTTGTCAACCTAAACAAATTAAGGGCACATTTGAATTGGTGTTTTCAGAATTTTTTTTTAAAGATACATATTTTTTGTAGTAATTATTTGAATTGAATTTTGAGAAAAGTTAAAAATTTTTAAAAACATGATTTTCCAAAGTCAATGTTTTCACTTATCAAAGAATTTTTTAATAGAGAAAATATTTTTAGAAAAAATCAATCCAAACGAGTCATAAGAAAGCAAACTTGCCAATAGTTAAATTTCACTGCACGGAAATTAAGATAAAGAATTTGATGGATGCGTATGAACCATAAACTAGAGCCGAAACATCTATTATGAATTACTGAACTCAAATCTATATACCGGAACGATTCGAGAATGGAAGATCAGCAGTAGCCTGTTGTTCCTGTTAACTTCTGGTTCGGATCCTCTTATTCTTGTACTGTCTTATTTTTAATACGAGGTAATTAAGTTGTAAATCACTGAATTTCTTTAAAATCTCTCTCTCTTTTTTTCCATTCAAAAAGTAGAAAAAAAGTTAAAAGGCTAGAAACAAGTGATCAAGAAGTTAATTGAAGTAAATTTAAAAGATCAAATTGATCTCTATATAATTTATCACATTTTAAAAATTAATGAAGAATAAAGTAACAACAGGATCCAAACCATCCTTTAACATTTATTCTATTAAGTCGAGCTAGCGGTAGAAATCCAGGCGACATGTATGAACGCATTTATGCGTGGCTGGTACCATTTCCAATAAAGCGTCTATAGAATATCCGAAAAAATGATTCATTAATATTAATGACACGCAGCGTCGTGAGCATTGCCCCCCCAAAGGAGCTGAAGAGGGCATGATTACATGGGCGTCACATTTGAACATTATGCTCGAAGCAAATACGCGCGTTGGTTACAGGAGCTTATGGATTTAAGGAAACCTAGCTCATCCTCTCATTTTTCACCAGATACGTGGCGTCGAGATCTTTTGTCTTAGACCCATTCATCCCATATTGAAAAATCATTATCTTCTAATCTTGAATTATCCTATTATTATTTAAATGATTTGAAAATAAAATTTAAAAAATTCTTAATATATATAATTAAAGTTAGAACTCAACCCACTTATATTTCAATTTCACTCATTTTGTTCACATTTCATTTGGTCAAGTCACACGTGAGAAGAGGTGTTGTATAGTTTTTTTCTTTTTTTGGTCGTGTACCGAGCCAGATACATGTATACACACGTGTTGTTTTCTCCAAGCTAGTTGGAAGAGTACTTTATGATAATCATGTTATGGGAATGCTGGCTGGCTTCCTCAAGATTCGATGGCGTGCGAGCCGGTGGTCTTGGAGAAGTGACAATGATGATGTTGCTAGCATTAATGAAACCATGTTATTATGCATGGCGCAGTGACGTACACATAATTAGGTTAACTTATACAAAAGAAATTGCATGTATGTCTTGTCGGTTAGGTGACATAACAACATGCTGTTAAGCAGTGTTAAAACTTAAACTATATGTGTTTGGAAATTTATGATTGAGAAATCTAGGAACACAATTCATTACATGAAGGATTTTCTCATAATATCACAACTTCATGGGTATGATTACTTATTGTTGGGGAAAAACATGCAAACACGAAGAATACGAGAAGAAATAACGGACACAAGAATTACGTGGTTCGACTTTAAAGCCTATGTCCACAGACAGCAGAGAATAATTCTACTAGTGATCACAAATGCTACAAGGCTCTCACTTTGGTTTTTCTCTCACACATAACATAATGAGTATTGCCACATATTTATATTGCAAAGGTTTTCTAAACCTATTAAGCAGAAAAGGCAATTAATTAATTATGTGCTACAAAAGATAACAAGCGAATAAGATAATATGCTAACAAAGAAATTTGCTATTCTTGTTGCCCAAGAATACATGCCACATTCAACAAATCTCCACTTTGGCACGTATTCGCTCCAATCAATACACCATCATCCCTGAAGCCAACTGCCTCTAAGAGCTTAATGCTCCGCACCACAAATAGCAACCAAGTCCAAAACTTGCTAACTGGAACCATCTTAGTCATCATATCTGCTGGATTCTCATGGGTAGATATTTTTTGCACAGATATGATTCCTTGTGATACAACATCTCTAATAAAATGATATCTGATATCAATGTGTTTAGTCCTCTCATGAACATCTGATTCTTCATCAGATGGATTGCACTCTGGCTATCACAAAAGACTGCACTTGAATCTTGCTGCAGTCCAAGATCACGAACCAGGCCTTGTAACCATATGGCCTCCTTCACAGCTTCTACAATTGCCATGTACTCCACTTCAGTAGTCGACAATGCCACAATAGACTGTAATGTTGCTTTCCAACTGATAGCACATCCAAAGAGAGTAAACACGTAACCCGTCAGAAATCTTCTCTTATCAAGGTCACCCGCAAAGTCTGAATCATAATAACCCACTAACCTCGCGCAATCTCCAGTCATCTTATTAAACAGTAAACCTACATTTGTAGTGCCACACAAATATCTCATTATCCATTTCACTGCTTCCCAGTGTGCTTTCCTAGGTGATGCCATATACCTGCTCACAACACTAACTGCATGTGAAATATCAAGATGAGTGCACACTATAGCATACATCAAGCTACCAACAGCACTTGAGTATGGAACATGAGACATATGCTCCACCTCCTCCTCGGTTTTAGGTGACAAATCTGCAGACAACTTGAAATGAGCAGCAAGCTGCACACTCACAGGCTTTGCTTTCAGCATCCCGAAACGCTCCAGCACATTCTCAATATAACTCTGTTGAGACAAGAACAGCTTCTTAGTGTTTTTATCTCTGTGAATCTCCATGCCAAGAATCTTTTTTACTGCTCCAAGATCCTTCATCTCAAACTCATCACCTAGCTGCTTTTTTAATTCGTCGATTGCAGACATGCTTTTTGCATCAACAAGCATATCATCGACATACAACAACAAGTACACAAATGAACCATCTGGAAGCCTTTTGAGATATACACAGCTGTCATAGGCACTCCTTGTGTATCCAGCACCTACCATGAATGTGTCAAATCTCTTATACCATTGCCGAGGTGACTGCTTCAACCCATACAAGGACTTCTTCAGTTTGCAAACATGGTTCTCCTTACCAGGAACTATATACCCCTCCGGTTGACTCATGTAAATTTGTTCTTCAAGATCACCATGCAAAAATGTCGTTTTCACATCTAGCTGCTCAAGCTCTAAGTCATGAAGAGCAACCAAGGCAAGTAAAACCCTGATTGAACTATGCTTCACAACCGGAGAAAACACGTCGTTGAAGTCAACACCCTCCCTTTGTGTATAGTCTTTTGCCACCAACCGTGCCTTGTATCGAGGACCTTCAACCCCTGGAGTATCTTCCTTTTTCTTGTAAACTCATTTGCAACCGACAACTCGCTATCCCTTAGGCAATTCAACAAGCTCCCATGTTTGATTCTTATGAAGAGACTCAATCTCCTCACTCATGGCACCCACCCACTGAGCAGAATCTTTCCCATATATGGCCTCTTTGTATGAATTCGGCTCATGTCCTTCAATTGTTTCGGTAACAGTCAAAGCATAAGCAACAAGATCAGCGTATCCGTACCTTTGAGGCTCTTTAATCTGTCTCCTTTCTCGCCCAGTGGCAATGCTGTACTTCTGTTGTTCAGGCACATTTTGATCATGCACCGCAATTGGTTGAGTCGACTGAATTTGGCTGCTAGATGGAACATTTGGAACATCAACAAATACCTCCACCTGCTCTTTGACACCGTGGTCTAAACCAGCTACCGCTTTCTCCTTTTCTTGGTCTAATAAAGTAGACTCATTGAATATGACATCCCTGCTGTTGAGGAAACCTGGAGACTTTGGAGCTGTGCACCAGATTCTGTAACCTTTCATCTCCGACGCATAGCCTAGAAATATGCATTTATTTGCCCTCGGCTCCAACTTGCCATCCTTCACGTGAGCGTATGCAGGGCAACCGAACACCCTCAATCGAGAGTAGTCAGTAGGCTTACCAGACCATAACTCAAAAGGAGTTTTCAATTCAATAGCTTTGGATGGAGACCTATTCATCAAGTACTATGCCGTATTGATGGCTTCAGCCCAAAAGTCTTGACTCAAACCAGATTGGGAGAGCATACAACGAGCTCTCTCCACCAAAGTTCTATTTATGCGTTCTGCAAGTGTCCTTACACATGTGCGGTGTCTCACAATGCCATGTTTCCTGCAAAACTCATCAAACTCTTTATTGCAATATTCTAACCCATTGTCAGTCCTAAGACGCTTAATTTGTTTACCAGTTTGCTTCTCAATCAACGTCTTCCACTCGACAAATGTTGGAAACGCCTCATCTTTAGTTTTCAAGAAGTATACCCACACCATCCGAGAGTATGCATCAATAAAAGTGATGTAATATCTGGCACCTTTCTTAGAAGGAACTTTATTAGGACCCCAAAGATCAGAATGAATATAATCAAGTGTACCTTTGGTGTTCTCCTACCCCTTGCTGAACTTCACCCTGGTTTGCTTTTCAAAGACACAATGCTCGCAGAATTCAAGCTTTCTAGTTCTTTGTCCACAAAGCAAATCTCTCTTACTTAGCTCGGTCAGTCCCCTCTCACTCATATGGCCCAACCTTTTGTGCCACAACTGCGTAGTGTCATTATCACTCTCCTCGGATGTAACAGCTGCAACACCTGTAACTGTACTACCTTGAAAGACATATAGGCCGCCAGTCAAGTTCCCTTTCGAGAACACAATTGCACCTTTGGTCACCTTTAAGATACCATTTTCACTTCAGAATTTGTATCCATGAGAATCCAAACGCCCAATAGAAATCAAGCTTTTCTTCAGTTCCGGTACAAACCAACACTCGAGAGATCTTGTAATACCATCAAACATCTTCATATTTACAAAGCCCATTCCCTCCACCTTCAACGAAAGATCATTGCCTAGAAAGACTTTCCCTTCTCTTTTAGAATAGGAAGAGAACCAGTGGCGCCTAGGACACATATGGAACATTGCACCAGTATCAAGAATCCATTGATTATACCACTGTGATCCTCTCACAGTTAAAACTTCCCCGGTACTACTTGAGTTATCTACATCACTGTCAGCACTCTCCACCACATTAGCTGAATTCTCCACCTTTTTCTTTCCCTTTTTCAGTTTTGGACATTCTTTCTTAATATGACCCTTTTCACCACACTTGAAATAACGTAGCTTCCTTGCTCTTGATTTTGACCTTGACTTACTTTTCTTTCTACCCGAAGATCCCCCTCTATTCTCTGATCTCCCTCTACTCACTAAACCTTCCCCATGAACTTCTTCCCTATGGCCCGGAATATGTGTTTGAAGATCTTTCGATTTTAATGAAGCAATCACATCTTCAAACGTAATTTTATCCCTCCCGTACAACATAGTGTCTACAAAGTTCATATATGAAGGAGGTAAGGAGCATAATACGATCATAGCTTGGTCTTCGTCATCAATTTTAACACCCACATCCTTCAAAGCAATAAAACAAGAGGTAAACTCATCAAGGTGTTGCTTTAGTGATGTACCTTCTTTCATTCTAAGATGATACAATCGCTTCTTCAAATAGAGGCGATTGGTGAGAGATTTAGATGCATACAATTCCACCAAAGTATTTCAAGCCTCAACTGCTGTCGTCTTCTCAGCAATCTCCAGCAATACTTCATTTGTCACGGACATATGTATTGCACTCAAGGCTTTCGTTTCGAGTTCTTCTCTTACTGCTAATTCCATCTTTACCAGGATCACTTCTTCAATGACTTTCCAAAGTCCTTGCATTGTCATAAATGCCTTGAATCTGATCCTCCATAGACTGAAACTCATTCTCTCGTCAAACTTCTCGATTTTAAACTTTCCACTTGTGGAAGACATCTTTGTTTGCTCAAAACTCACACTTCGACATGGAATTTGGCTCAACAAATTGCAAAAATGGATTCAGCACGTCGGAAAACCTTAGGAACACCCCTGGTCAACTTTGGTCAACACCGGTCAAAGTCAATCCTGTTGGTCAAAGTCAACACTATCTCTAAACACGTACTTTGGAGTAGAATCTGGAAAAACAGAGCCCAAAAATGGACTCAGCATGTCGAAAAACGTGGGGTAAGGCTGTGATCAAACCCGGTCAACTCTTGGTCAATGGTCAAAGTCAAACCCTGATCAACCCCGGTCAACGTGGTCAAACAGGTCAACTGGATTTTTTTTTTTTTTGTTTCAGGACTAAATCTAAGCCAAATAAAAATTCCTTTTTTATTCTTTTGGCCTAAACTAAGTCCAAACCCAAAAAAGAAATTTATTATTTTTTTGGCACAGAACCCAAGCCCAAGCCCAACAAAAAATTAATTAACCCAAGACCCAAGACCTAGCCAAAATTGGACAAGGCCATTAACCAAGCCCGATCCAAATAAACCCAAAGACCCAAAGCTTACTATCCCTAGACCTGCTTTACAAACTTGAACCAATTTGCAAAAATTACTGAATACCCAAAAAACTAACCTCAAGAGCACGCGAACTCTATCTTCTTCGTTTCAAACCCAAACACGAACCACGACCCATCGACGCAAGCTTCCACTCCAGCCACCAACGCTCAACGTAGACAGCACCGGAGCACTCCTCGCCAAACAAAGACCTTTGTTTGGTTAGGCACCGTTTGATTTGAGAAATTTTGGTTTCACAGTGAGTTTTGATTTTTCCTTTTTCCCTCAAGCAGCGGATTAATACCTAAGCTCTGATACCAGTTTGTTGGGGAAAAACATGCATACACGAAGAATACGAAAAGAAATAAAAGACACAAGAATTACGTAGTTCGGCTTTAAAGCCTACGTCCACAGGCCGCAGGGAATAATTCTACTATTGATCACGAATGCTACAAGGCTCTCACTTTGGTTTCTCTCTCACACATAATATAATGAGTATTGCCACATATTTATAGTGCAAAGGTTTCCTAAACCTATTAAGCAGAAAAGGCAACTAATTAATTATGTGCTACAAAAGGTAACAAGCGAATAAGGTAATATGCTAACAAAGAAATTTGTTATTCTTGTTGCCCAAGAATACGGGCCACATTCAACATTTATTCATACTATTTCAACACAATTAGATAAACAATATAAAATTTATGAGCAAATTCATTCTCCAAACATGATATGCTTCGCTATTAGATAAGATTGCGAAGGAGGAAAAAAAAAAAAACCTAGAAGCTACCATACAACAAGAAGTTGCACTTAAATTAATGCTTACTTTTACAGGGTTATGGTGACCATAGTTTGTCGAAGGATATGATTTTATTTATTAGTACAATAAATAAATATAATAATATTTTTGATAAAATTTAAACTTTTAGATGAAGTATAATTCAATATATTTCAATTCATTAGCAATATGATCCAAACTGACATGTGAATCGGAAATGTACATGATAATATCTTGATTATGAAAAAAAATGAAAATCTAAAAAAATTAAAAAAAAGAAAGTCAAATTTAATTTTTTTCAAAAACTAAAAATTTTAGCTTATTAGAAAAAATGCTTTTTTTCTTTAACTTTTTAAAAAAAAATACTTTATAGGTCAAGCAACTCAGTAAGGGAAAAAGAGTAAATTAAGTGTCTTATTTACTTCCGACGACATCGGGATCGCAGCACCGTCGTGCGGCGGGCGATAATAAGTTGATTATGTTGCGAAACCACCAAACATTGCATGGAGAAAAAAACAAATTTACATTAAAAAATTGAAACGATTGTGCTACGTAATAATGAGCTTCCAAACCCACCCGTGCATGTAACAAATCACTATACACTGAATCGGGTCATAATTCTTCGAGTTCACGTGAGACCTGTATCGACTTTCCTAACTTGGACAACAAGAAATTAAACATCGTATAATTTAAGACCTCGATGCGTCTTCCTCAAGTCAAGGTAACAACTAAATTACCTAGAGAATATATTTAAAGAGTATTTATTCATGTCACCATATTATTGCGTTTATTTAGGCCTTTGTCTCTCATGTGACAAGTATATAGCATGTGTTTCGACGTTTATTCTTTTTTACAAAAATAAGTAACGCACGAATACTTGAGATGTTAAGTAAAAAGTGAAGTAACGATAAAGTTTTGGTAAAAGACTTATTTATATTAAATATTGAAAAGAATCTGAAAAATCAGATTTTACTGCTATCTCAACGGATAAATTTGGACCTGTATTTTATTTTTAATGTTAAGATTTTCAAATGTGAAAGTAATTTTAACATATTATAGAAGGGACATATTTTATGTTCATGCTTATAAGTATGACAAGTGTACTATCACAATTTTATGTTCATGCTTATAAGTATGACTAGTGTACTATCACACACAGAGCCTTTATTTATTATTTGTAAGTACTATTTTATTTATTTTTAGTTTTGGACTTTTTTCTAGATCAGAATAAGGGCTTGGGATAGTGATAAAATTCAAAACACTATTTATTCCTTCAGTTATTCATGATAGTGATAATTATATATTTGCTAAAAATACCATTTTTTTAAAATCATCTCCTCTATATGTATAAATTAATTTTACAACTTTGTTTAGCCAAAAATGTTACTTGATTCTTAGTGGCAGTTAATTAATATCACCATTCTTTGGGTAGTCTTAGTTCAATAACCATTTTGCATAGTAATTAGATGTACTCAAATTAATTAATTGGAGCATGTTAGGTTCTAGTAGTTCAGATCACAACTCATCATAATGCTTATATTTTAGTGCAAATATATAAAAATTAAATAGGATGTTAAATGGAGGGCAAAATTTGTCTTTTGCAAGATGGATCAAATCTTAGCTTAAGGGGTTCTAAACTAAGTGACACTTTCCAAATCTGTCGTAGCGATGATGAAAGCTTCTTAATTAAACCTCACAGGATCCGAGGAAACATTACTCATTATCCAAATACTGAAAGGTTCATCAAAACTATCTTCTAAAGTTCAAGAATAGTCTGCACAATCTATAGCATGACAAACCTATAGTTTTATCTAGCATTTTTATATCCTGTGTTTTACACGGTTAACGTGTTTTTCAAAATAGATGTTAAATTCAATTTATTTATTTTTAATAACTAGTAACAGATTTAACCATATTTTTCTAGAATTGACAAATGTATGTGATTTTAACTATTCATTAACTGGGAAATAATTTTTCAAATTAAAAACAATAATATATATTGATAATAGATAATAAATAATAAAATTTAAATAAAAGAGAATATTAATGCATAATAAGTTAATACATATAATAGTCTAAGAATAGCCACATAACCTTTGATGTTTCACTCACAATGTTTGAAAGGTAAAAACTTATGTATATATTTAATAGATAATTGATTGCTAGACTAAACACTTTGCATTTTATGGCACCTAAACTATTGAAAATGTTCCACTGTTAGTCTTACTGCCAAATTCCCTCCAAAATATAATAGTTCTCTATTTTTTTTTTTCAAAATATTGTAGCTGATATATATCGTGTGCAAGACTAAAGTTAATTATAAACATTTTTTTTAGCTTTTGGGTTGAATTCGCAATATAATAAATAACGAGTAATGATAAAACATTTCTAATTCTTTATAGTCTGAAACATACAGCGGAATAATTTAGAGATTAAAATCCCAACACTGAAAACAACTTCATTAGGGACCACTCCAATAATATACCCTTCCTATGTCCTCCATCTTATCTGCTTGCTTTTTCTCAAACATTCCAATCACCATACTATCTGATAATTAATTTTATTATTAGTCTTTATGCTAATAAACTATTAGCATTTATGCCAGGTTAAATATATAGACTCGTTATTGCTATGGAGCATGTAGTTAATGAAATAAAAAATCCAATGAACTAATCAACTCCAACGAGTCGTCGATGAGGATAAATATATTACTATTTGACCGACCACCAGCAAGAAAAAAACCTTTTGAGCGTACTTTTTGGTATTTTATTTGATCTCATGTTTTGTCAATGCCTTAATGCTCTCAATAAGAAAAGAGGTTTTGGAGGGTTTGCAATTTTCTAGGAGTTGTTTTGCTTATCCTTGATGCCCTTGGAAAAGTATATTTCAAAACAAGTGGAGAAAACGCGAGTGGTCACACCTCACTATTATAAAAATCAATAATTTAAGTATAATTAGAAGGATAAAATTTTAATTTGATCCAATTAATATTCATCGAGTTTGAAAGCATGACATTTTATTTGGAATTCTTCAAGCATAGAACATGACATTAGAAAAAGGGGACAGCCTTTTTGTTGTGCGTACATGTCTAACTTACGCACTTAAATTAGACAAATATGATGCACCAAAATGTAAAACACATTTAATTAGAGGTGGTAGCAAATTCCATCATCTTGATGGGCTATGACATATTCCATGATGTATTCTCACTTGGTATATGGATGCTTATATTAATTGTAAATTTAATTATCTTGATTGCAACACAAATTCCTTATTAATACACACAATAGATAAAGTGATTTGCAATATATTAAATAAGTTCTCTTAAAATGCTAAAGTACATTAGATGTTAACGCCAACCTGAATTTGGAAATGTTGGCCATTAAAGCTAGCAAATATTGTTTATTGAGTAGGACGTCTTTTGTTAGTATTGTTAATTTAATAATATCATTCGCTGGTTGGAAACATATTACGCGCGCCGTGATTTATAAGATGGTTTGAGGAGGTAATATTGGATTGTTTGAAAAATCTGTGTGGCGTATTTATAAGATATTTTAAGGGGGTAATATTACATTGTCTAAAAAATCCCCATGGCGTAGGATTTCAACTACCTGTGTGTATTACGAGGCGGTTTAGTTTATTTATCTCAGGTCAGAAAGCTTCTAATTATATCAAGGGTCCCTTTAAAGATCAATATTGGGAAAAAGCCATTTTTTCCCATGAGTTCTATTATAAATCCCAAACTCCCCCATGACTTTTTAATTTTATCCATATTCCTCCATGAATTTTATTCTAAATCTCAAAATTTTTGATAAATTTAAATTTTAACAAACAAAGCCTTAAAAGTATTTTTTTTTAAGATAAAAGATAATACTAGTCAAAAAATTTATTAAAATCATTCAATAAATGAATCTACTATCAAATAGAAAATCACAAAAAAAATTAATTAATTTCATAATATAAAGAAAAGATTGAAAAAATAGCTTATTAAATAGCATTTTCCATATTACACAAAATATTAGAGAAAAATTAAATTCATTTTTTGAAAATATTTTTCTCCTAATACATACATTCAAATTGAATCAAATTTCTTTGCAACTTACTACATAATTTCTTTTATAATTAGTTAACATAACAATAATAATAATAATAATAATAATAATAATAATAATAATAATAATAATAATAATAATTGTTGTTGTTGTTGTTGTACAAAATTTATGTTATGCACAAAATGACAAAGATAATTTCAATTCTATCTTTTATATACATATATACATATCAAATTGAATCTACTCTATTTTTAGTGCAATGTATGACCTTTTTACAATGATATAATATTTTTAAAATATAAAATAAAAAGTAAAAGAAATAAAAGATAATAATTTTTTTGGTCAAGAATGTAAAAGATAATAAATGAAAATTAAATACCTCAATAATAGCTCGAAAGATAAGTGACAAAATTGCCCTTCAATATAAGGTAATGTTTTGCAAAACTTGTGTCACGGGAGAAAATGACAAAACTAAAAGTTGACGGGGGAATTTAGATTTTTGTGTAAAACTCATGGGGTAAATGGCTTTATCTCAATATATATTGTTATTTTGCTTTTACCAACAAGAATGCGTATTGTTAAAATATATAGATGTTTCACGTAAAAAAATATCAAAATTTAAAATTACCTTATAAAATATTGAGTCACTCTTTATATTAATCAAATAATTTTTATAATAAAAATTTATCAAAATCATTGTACAAGTTTTTGAGTCACTCTTGATGAATTGATTTTCATGACTAAAACCTCGTGTCTTTTGCTCGGACAATAACTTATGCGGGGACGAGTGCGCTGCGACCTGCAAACTTGCCAAAAATCGGCATTGAGCAAGGTCGAAGGAACACTTGTCTTCTTCGAATGTGACACTGTTGCTCTCAAACCTTTCGTTTTCTAGTCCGTGCTTCACGTGAATTTCGCGTGGAGTCCATGTGTCAATGAGGCTCAGTCAAAGGTTTAAAAGTTGTTTGTTTGATTATTTTAATTAAATCTCTTTTGTCTTTTTCTCGGTATCTCTCTTTTTTTTTTTTCGGGTCAACTGTTTATCGAGTTAATTAATGTGTAGTTTCTGTGTGGCACGATCTGATTTTGTTGTTGACAAGAATTACCGCAAGGATAAGTATCGAAAGCATGTGGCTAAGATTAATGAGTCACGAAGGAACAAGTCTGAGAAAAAATAATGGAGGATTTTAGAATGGTTTTCGGCTTGCACTATAAACACGAAAACAATCTATATAATTTGGGGCTTTTAGCGTAAAAGTGAAAAATACTATACCTGTAATTAAGGTTCTTGAAAATGGAATGAGATCAATTATATTAAGAAAAAAAAATCTAGTAATTCGCGTTCTCATTTAATTTTCAACTTTACAGTATTAGGGCTGGGTTAATTTCTTCCAATGATAGGCAAAGAAAAAAATGATCGTGGTAGAGTTAAATTGATCGTGGAGTATTGCTTAGATAATTACTTCTCAAAATGAATCATATTATTGAGTCTTGGAACTATTAACTTTCTTAATGAATCACACACCATGGCTTGACAAGTTCTTAATGCAATTATGCAGAAGTGGTCCAATCTTTTATTTTTAACCTTGATTGCTCCACCCATGTCACTTCAAGTTGACTAGATTGTGACTGTTTGATGGACCGGAATCGCGCCGACCTTTGTTGATCCATCAACTCGAAACACTATGTCTGGAAAAGAGTTTAATAAAAGAAAGAAAGGGAGATAATTATAAAGAAAAGAAGACGAGAGAATTAATTCTTATTTAGATTAAAAAAATTTTATAAAGATAAAAATTATAATAGATTGTAAATTATCTTGTTTGGATTGAAAAGAAAAAATAGAAGAGTGGAAATTTTTTATGTTCAAGTAGATTTTTGTATATTTTTTAATTTTATATCTAAACATAAAAAATAAAATAAAAAATTATTATAGTAAAAAAAAGGTTCCTTCTTCTTCATTTTTTCTCAAATTGGAGGGAGCCATTTTAGAGGTTATAAAGGGATAATTCATATTCTCTTTAATCCCATCTTTCCACGTCCCTTCTACCTAAACAAGGAAAGGGATTTAATCCAAACAAGGGGTACAGGAATCCTCCAAACCCATTCCATCCTTCCATTTCTCTCATGACGATGATGTTGTTGTGCTCACCAAATTGTGGAGCACTATTATAGTATAATAGGACAAATTTCACAAATAGTTTATATTGTTCATACAAAGTGTTAATTTGGTCTATGTTATCTTAAGAGTAACTTATTTAGTTTCTAATATATTTCAAAAGTGTCACATTAGTCTCTATTATTTTAAAAGTGACAAATTTGATGTCTAATGTTTACACAAAATACCTAATTGACCATTTTAACACTAAAAATGGTCATGTGACCCCATTTTAGCTTAAAAATGGTTATGTGATGATCACATAGCTGATTTAAAGAGATGAAAATTGATATTTTTCACAAAATTGATATTCCTTGTAAATATTAAAGATTAAATAAGTTACTTTTAAAATAATAAGAACCAAATTAACTTGTTTTACAAATATTGATGACCAAATAAATCATTTTAAAAATAATAAGGACTAAACTGATACTTTACATAAACAATAGAAATTATTTGTGGAGTTCTCCCCAGTATACTACTCTGAAGCTTACTAAACAGACCAACATGATTTTCTAGTAGAAGCATGTGAAAATCAAAATAAATTTCCATGGTTGAAAGATAATGCTACCAGCGCGCATAATGGAACCTGCCGACGCCGAGAAGTGTTTCATTTTTTCCTTTTTCCTCTTACTGACAGAGATTAGACGTGGGAATTAGAGGGTGTTTGGATTAGCTTATCAAAAAATTACTTAAAGCATTTATAGCTTTAAGTAGTTTTTTTTTATTGTCGACTTTAAGTAGTTACGTGTTTGAATAAAAGTTGTAGTTATAAAAATAAATATGTACATCTTTGATTAAGTGGGTTGAAAAGTAAGTTATATGGATAAAATAATTATTAAGTACATTAAAATAAAATTTAAAAGACAAGTATGTGATAAAAAAAATAAAGATATTTTAGTAATAAAAATAAAAAAGTAAAGATAAAATAGTAAATGATTTGGTCAAATTTATTTTTTTTCAAAGTGTTTAAAGCCATAAAAAGTAAAAGTTGGAGTTGAGGAACTTTTTATTTTTTACTTAAATCCACTTAGAAAAAGCACATTTTTAATAAAATAAATATTTTTATTATCTTAAATTAGGCTTTAAGCAAGTTTGACTAGAAAAAAAAAGCCACACCAAACACCCTCTTAGTCAATATATGCAACAAGTTAAGCAAAAGGTGGCAAACTACTTGAGTGGAGTATGATCGTGGGCCTCCACAAAAAATTACAAGGTGTGTTTGGTTATCATAATGTAATTATACTTTCTTAATTTTTATAGCATATTTGGCAATAAAGATGGTAATAATTCAATTGCAAAACGTTTTTTCGAGTGGACCCAAATAGAGAAAAATGAACTAAAAGTCGAAAAGACTTGGGAACAATTTAAATCGACTTAAGATAAAAGTCAATTGAGACTACTGTTGAATTCTCACAAGACAATGATAACCGCCTTTCCCACCGTCCCCTCCATCTAACGCCCCCTTCACCCGGCGAGAATCTCGTTGATTAATCAGAGACACATCTTTTGGAAAAGCCTGCTCTCTCATTTTGGTTTATCTGGTAAATGTGTGACTAATCACTTGATAGATATTTGAACAACGAGGTCTATAAATGTGTGTTAGGAACTGATTCATCCATTGTTTATGACAAATTATGAGAAACGTTGTATCTGTGGCCGAAGCAAGAAGAAATGTTAGGCGTGAATATTACATTTCAAGCCCCGAAACAGTTTTGGGCAAATTATGGGGATTTGTGATTGCTTGAAAACAATGGAAAGCCATACATTCAATGGCCCAGAAAAGAATCTTATATTTTGTCTGATTAAGTTAGAATGAAGAGGACCAGATGATAGGGATTTCAGACTTACTATCATGGACATCTTTATCCATGATGAGGAGACCAGATGATAGGGATTTCAGACTTACTATCATAGACATTTTTGTCCACGATGAGGAGCAAAGTCAAAAGCGTCAACAAGAGGGCAAGGATCGAAACTCTCTCTTCTAAATGTAAAATTCTAGATTTAATTCTATAGGAGTGAAGATTTAACCAAAAAAAAAAAGAGGACAAGGGTGATATAACCACTAATAAGTGTAAGAAAAACATGTACTCGGAATCATTCAATTTGGATACCAAAAAAAAAAAAAAGAAAAAAGAGAGAGGAGAATAAAGTGCAAATATGAAAAAATCATATATAGTTTTTTGTTCGACAGATTAAGGGCATGTTTGGATTGGGTTAAGAAAAAATAATGATTTCATGAAAAAATACTTTATTTTGAAAACTATATTCTTTTTATAATAATTATTTGATTTAAATTTAAAAAAAATAAAACTTTGAAAAAGACTCAAACACAACTTATGCAAGAAAATTAGACAAGCATTCATAGATAAAAAGGGTAATGCAGGTAAGCAGCCAAATTTGATGGCTTGGGAAGCATTCGAAAGACACTTCCTTTTCTTCTTCAACCCGAAGTTCCTAACATTCATATTTAGTGATAGATACTATTGCGCCACTGTATAAACCAAACCTAATAACTACTACAACAAAGTCTTCGAATTGTGCCCAAATATCAACTCTTCTAACAACTTTTAACTGTCAACGAAACTTCAATCAATGGGTTGGAAAGTAGGTCACATTTTTAAACAGCTTATTGGAAATTAGTTAAGTGGCTTGAAAAATATAGGTAGCCATGTCTAAGTATAATTAATATTAGATTGAATAACTAAAGATTTGTTGGGAAAATAGAATAAAGTAGAAGCCGAACTAGTACAATTAAAATAAATAAACAGAAACTATTACAATTCAGTGATGAAGTGTAAAATAAAATAAACTTAGCCAAGGCTCATAAACGATATACTTAAGTGATTTACGTCCCCTCTATAGTGCTAAGAGTTGTGGCGTATTCCTTCTAAGATACAACGACTATCACCTTCTTGGCGTACGGTAACACTCCAATGCAAAAAATTGTCAAACTAGTTGTAAATGAACTCTCTCTGACGATTCTTTATATGCCAAGAACTATATGTAAAAAATAAACCTATAAGCTATGCTTTTCTCTGTAACAGCTCCATTCAGCAGCTCAGTTACGAGACTTGTAAGTTTACCTGTTGGTGACTAAGAATTTGTCCAAAAAGCATATCTGGAGTGAAAAGCCAGGCCGCACCCCCGACCCATCCCTTGACCCGACCCAGCTGTGCGTGCGTGTGTGTGGTAGTTTTTATCATAATACCCACTATGCATAAATCCCTCCATATATCTTGTTGGTCCAACCCATAAAGGCTTCTATGTTTAAATTGAGTAAAAACTTCATAAACTTTCTATGTGGGATTCTATGCTACATATATCCAATCTAAGTAATCAAACTTGTTGACTACACAACTTTAATTACTAATTTCTCGTTCACTTTAAATTTATTTTTGACAAGTGAATATACCACGTTTATTTACGTAAAACGAGAATTGTAATGGTCTAAGTACCAAATGATTTGACAAGCAAACCCAGAGTCAATTGTAGCTTTGACCACTATGTTAAAACACTCCAAACTAACAATATTTATATACTAGTTTAAAGTTTCATAATTTATTTATATGAAATAATTGAATTCTCTAACATATCGTTCGTATCAGCTCTAGGTTATTGATAAATCAAATGTAACACATCTTACAAAATTATTTTTTTGGTTTATTTTGTAATATTATTTTGTCTCGAAACAACGGGGGTCATAGCTTTTCTTGAGTGAATCTTCTTATTACGACGGCGGCACGTCTCTTTAGTGGGGTCACTTATCTGGTCATTAGCTTGCCGCTCAATTTTATCATATAGCGACTACAGTGGATGAAGTATGTGACATTAATGGCAGATTTTGAGTCTGCATATACTTTTTAGAATTGAGATTATTTTCTGAAAAATACACTACAGGGCGTGAGGCGGGGATGGATGGAAGGGTGTCTGTGTACAATTTATGCACAAAACCGGAACTTTGGGAACCTTTTCTTTGGGGATAAAATATATATTTTTTATAATTTACTTTATGATCTTTTGAAGTTCTCAAATGGTAGCACGTTTGTCCTCTGTAAGGAGGTAGGTAACTAATTAAAAAATTTTCAAAGGATTAAATTACTAATTATTCATAAATATAGGGGAAGGGGGCGTTTTGTCCAAATTTATAACCATTTTATCTAAATTTATTTTCATATTTACATACCGCAAATTATATGCTGCATAAGGTGGTCTCGCGGAGCTAGGTGCTCCCTCATTTGTTTAATAATAATAAAAACAGCCACTTGTCTTTCTCTCTCTTTTCTCCTTCCTTTGTTTCTCTTCTTTGCTTTATCGGTGACACCACATGATATCACAAATAAAGATCACCATAAAATTCACCTTTTTTCACTAATTGTAATGATATACACTATGTCCAAAAATACTTCCTAGGTGTTGATTCACCATTAAAGCCTATCATCTTCTTCCTCATTCTGGTGAAGATTCAAGCATCATCTCGTCGCGCTGTAATTATTAATCTCTTCCTCTCCCCATCTCAATTCTAACCATACCTCCCACACAGTGTTTGGACTCTCCAAGCTCAATCTGCCATTAAAGCCCACCTTACCTTCAAGTATATATACATATGGGATAAACAAATAGTTGTTAGATAATGAATAAATATTTGATTTATATATGAAAGTTAGTGAACAAATAGTTGCGAAGTAATGAACAAATATTTTATGTATTTGTGTATGTCTATATGTATAAGAGAGCAATGAACAAATAATTATGAGGTAGTAAACAAATAATCATTGAACAAATAGTTGTGGAGTAGTGAACAAATAGTCAGTGAATAAATAATTATGGCATAGTGAATAAACAGGCAGAACATAATGTTTAATTAAAGAGTACCTTGTGAGAGACTATAATATAAAATATCGTGCATGTAATGCATACTCAGTTAAGTTTGAAAAAAAAATGCAACGGGGGGTTATTGTACCGCGCCTCTTAAAATCACAAAGGACTTCTCGGATAAGGTTTTAAGGATGGAAGGTAAACAAATAATTTGGCAGATAATAAAAGATAATGTATATTTTCCTTTTTCTTTTTTATTCGCCAAATAACTTTGGCGCACTTTGTGAGTGTACTCAAGACTTATTTTTTCACAAATCGGTAGAAAGGAATACATAAGTATGCATCGCATATCATTGTTTACACCTTTGTCAACCATTAAATGTGCGGTGGGCAGATCAAAGCGAGTTTTTTTTTTTTTTCCCTTCCGTTTCATGGGGCAGAGATCTTGGTGGAATCCTATTAAATTCATTTCGAGATTGTAGAGCTTATAATTTAACGAGACGATATAACACATGTTCGTAATTAGATTCTTATTATTGGAATTCAAATATATAAGTTTAAATTTAAAATTTTTAACACAATTATCCGTATTCAAATACTAACTCTTGAGACTATATTATAATATCACATGTTAGTCTGTGGGTTAATTTCTAGCTCGTTTATAAGTGAATGTTGTAAGTATAATTAATATCTTAGATATATTATTTTGGGCCAATAAATTTGACACTATTTAGTCTTGTGTGATTGGTGTTTACACCTGACAAGGACATAATGTTCTCAAAGATGAGTCCAGGGGCCTGAGAAGTGCAAAATATTTAAATAAAAATATGTCACATGTGCGTATAGAAACATTTTTCACTATATTACAAGTGAAAAATTGTAGAACAAAGTGAACCAAGCACGTCCACATGGCCGGACCGCGGTCTCGACCAAACTTTTTAGGTGGGTACTTTTAAAAGAAGAATACTGAGGGGGCATTTTTCGAAGATGCCAACAAGTAAACTAATACTATTTGCCATTTCATTCTACTACAAAATGGGAGCATTTATAATATCCACATGAAGTGACGAAAGAGAGGAAGATTGCCGAAATACTTCTCTTTCAGAGTTATATAATATATGACAAAGAAACAACATTAAAAAAAAACACATTAAATGTATATATAAAACAAGCAAGAAAAAAATTTTATATTTATATTTATGTGAAACAAAAGAAACAGAAACCAGCTGAGCTCCAAAACAACCTACACACCATAAAGCTACAAGCTTGGTTTCTGTAAAATCAGCTCACAAAATACTAGCGAGAGCTGTTAAAAAAAAGTTAAAAATCGAGGAGACCCGGGGACTAATTTTTCTTTTTTTTTTTTTTTTTTTTCCTCACTAGAGCTAATCATAATCCCTCTGGGCATAATCGCTCTCTTACATATGTACTTGTAAGATAATTAACTATTATCTATTAATCCTATACTTGTCTTTTCATGTCATTTGAAGTTATGAATGTGCCATGAAAGCCATAGGGCACTCTCGACGGGAGCTTAATGGAGGCCTCCATTTCAAGTGTCATGGCGTTCACGATTTGGAGCTCTGATTTCCATGTCTTCTCGTCATGAACAAATGCAAGAATGTAACCATCGTCTTCGTTTTCTGAATTTGCATCTCTTGGTACAAAGAATGGCTCTCCTCCATATCTCTTGTCTCCATAAATGAATTTTTTGACTTCCCCAGTTGAGAGATCGACTTTAGCAAATCCTGACACTTTAGGCCACGGCTCGGCGACAGCGAGATAAGCGTACCTGGTTTTTCGTCCAAGCCTGTTTCGGTTGACCATGCCGGCTTCCAGGTTGACCTGTTCTGATGATTGAATTATTGGCCGCTTTTTTGACCCGCCTGTCTTCACATTGAGCCTGATTTCTGACAGGACAGATTTTAAATTCTCGTCGCATTCGTTGAAAATGGAGTCTGGTGGCGTCATGCAGGACCCGATGACCACCACCTCATCAGTGTCCGGCTCCTCCCAAGCATTCCATAAATGGAAGCAGAAAGTATCAGGCGACTCGACCCACATAATATCCTTCGCATTTTCAGCATTTTTGCGCAAAATTCCAAAACGAGACTTCTTATTCTTGTCATATATTACTGGAGAGCCACCTTTTATCATCTCTTGAAGCTTGAACACGACTTGCTGGTCAGGGATCACCACATAATTCTCGGTGATGGCGAAATCATGCATCATGGTGGCCAAGTCGAGTGGTACCTCCACGTCGGGTGATTTTTTGCCATCTTTGGAGAATTTGAAGTACTTTAGGAAAGGCTTCTTGACGACATCGTAGCTCAGAGCAAAGAGATCGCCTGATGAAGGGTCGAGCTTCGGGTGAGCTATCATGGTGCTTTTCAGTTGCTCATCGAAGTCGTAACGCCCAACCGTTTCGAGATCACCCGAAGGCTTGATACGCACTTGGTATGGGAGATCATCTTCCGACATGGCTAAAACTCTTCCGTTGAAGTATACTAAGCCTGCGTTCGCCACTCCGGTGCCTTGGCTGTGATCGACAAGCCCGAACAATCCTCTGGCGTAGAAGAGTAGCAGCCGAGCGATACCAAAGTGTCCGTGGAGCTCCCCGATGGCTTTTGGGAACACTGGACGGCCCAATTCACGTTCTTGGGTAAGCCTCTTGGTCTCAGTGAAGCGACAAGCGTAGGTTGCCGAGTTGCCATTAATGGTGACTGCATGGATCATGCCGTCTCCGTCGAACAAATGGTGTCCGGCCAGGGGCTCGAATAAAGGGTTGGCGCCGTTCCTCACGTAAACGCCGTTAATGCATTCCGGAATGGTGCCGGTGACCGGGAGGTTGTTCTTGACTGGCTGCTCCGGCACCGGAGCAAAGTTCCCGGCGATTTGGACAAGTGGGTCGGCGGTTTTAGGGAGCTGTTGTTGCTTTTCGCGAGAGACCACGACCTTTTCCACCATGTCCAGAGCAGTGGCCGCCGCTTTCTGTAGTAAATTCCATTGAGGAGGCGACGGCGGCGGTGGCCTGGAGGTTTTCTTGGGCGGCGACGACTCCTTTCTGGTAATCTTCGGCGCTGTATAAGGTTGCTTTGGGAAAGTAAGCACTGAAGGAGACCGTAAAGCACAGTGAATTTTAGCTCTTTCAATGGGCTTCCTCATGGATATGGACTTACAATTAAAGCCCAAATTAAATGAAGAAGAAGAAGAAGAAGAAGAAGATGGGATTCTAGCCCATGTACATGGTGTCTGTGTTGTAGTGGTAGTAGTTGTTGTAGATGAAGCCATGTGCTTATGTTTTTGCTATCTTTCTTTACTTTGAAAGAAATTAAATGTTAGTATATAGATGTGTGTGTATATATGTATACTTATATATAGAGAGAGAGAGAAAAAAGGAGAGAGAGGGAGAGAGAAGAGAGTGAGGTTTGGGAGGAGAGGGGGAGCGGGGGGGGAAGGGATTTAAATAGAGTGTGGTGTGTTGAGAAGAGGAGTTAATAGTGTGGAGGAGGTCCACCATGGACATCTTGAAGGAGACCACGTGGTAGATTTGTGGAAAGGGCACATAGAGGAGGGGGAAGGGGGCAGAGGGGGGCTTACAACAATATAACATTTGGTTTAATACCATCATGACGTATATATCAATACATACATGATGTGACTATTGTATATATGTTTAGACCATCTCACAACTCACACATACACATATACATAGAGATGCATAATTATTGGAGGTGTCCCTAAATTAAGCACCAATTAGAAGGGCCTGAATTAAATGTTTATACTCGTTTTCCACATATAGAAGTGAGTGAGCGAAATCAGTTCCCACTTTGCTTGTAATTGGTTCGTACGTGGCACCATCTTCCATTTTTTTTGAGTGATTGGTTCATACATCTCTAGTCCGTTGTTTTCCCAATTTTTTTTATAATAAGAGACACTCGGCGAAATTTTTTGAATTCATAATTTTACTTAAAAGAAATATAATTTCTAAGTAGTCATATACAAGAACTATTATCTCTAAAGATAATAATTTCTATTAAATGGTTCAAACTGAAAAATGAATAAATATTTTACATACATCCCAAACAGTCTATTACTGTACATTGAACACTTAAATTTCTTGTTTTGAAATTCTTTTTCTCAATGAAGGAAATTTAATTAACAAAATTTACTAAACATTTAACTAAATCTGATTACCAATTAATAAACATCAAGTGAAAAAAACCGCCCGCACAACCCTCGTTTTAGAACTTTACACCTCGTATTTCACTCAGAACCAATAGCTAGGGCCCGCGTTTCACCTACCGGACGCACAACCCCTCCACTTCGCCACCCTCGCAACCCGACCTGTGGTCTATCATCACGATGAAAGCCGCGACCAGTTGACCCCTCTTGTCTGTGACTACTAGTACATTTATGGATTCGGTTAAAAATGGTCACTTTTTCTGCTTCAACTTCAATAAATGATTGTTACTATCAATGTTAATTAATAAATTAAAAACACGTTGGATATACATGGTTATATTTTATGAATATGTTCTCCAAATATCTTGAATAAAGTTGCTTAAAGTTGGATTTATTTTAATTCAGGTGGGATTTGTGAGCCCATGTAAGATCTTGGTTTGCAAAAGAAGCATATAGTTTTTATCTTTATTTGCTAATTAGTATTCTTATTAGTCATGCTCTCCAGGTTACTTAGAACCTGTCAATGTGAAAGCCAGAAAGTAAATTTGTCATCAATAATAGGCTTTCGTATCGTAATGAACCATGTGAAATTCGTGCTCTTTGTTCTTTCTTTTTTCTTCATATGGTTAAGCATGCTAAATTGCTAACAATTTTCCTTCTCCCCAATTATGTTTGTATCTTTTCATCTAATTACTCCACGCGTATGATTCAATGCACTTAATAGTTTGACTTTTGACGAACCCTAAAAATTAAAAATGTGTCTTAACCATAAATTTAACTAAAAAATTTTAAGTTCGAACTTATGTTCTCACATCATTAATATTATTTGACCCGTTAACCAAAAACATATAATTTGCTCATTGTTGCATAGCAAGGACTATTTTCACGGGAGGAACCTAACATGGTCCTATTTAAATTAATGTTCTTCGAGAAGAAAAGAACGAAAGAAACGAAAACGTGAGGTGCGTCCTCTTGAGGTCCCCAGTCTAATGCATAGGGGAAACAATTGCTCTTCAGAGCACAGACATTTAGTTTTGTGGCATATTCTGTAGTTATTGCTGCCAGTTGAACGGAGCCACATGACTAAGATAAAACAGCAAATGGTGGTTAGCACCGTGTTTGATCAGTTTGTTGCTGCGGTCCATGACCAAATGAATCTACAGTGCTTTCGAGGGTCGGCAGAAAAAAGAAGATGAAAGTGATGTCTGATATATGCCATATTTGTTTAAAACTTTCATGTGGAACCACAACTGCATCTGTAGCTATACATTAATTACAATCAAGAAACTGGCTTCACAACGAAAAAATTACATTCACCACTACCAACGAGTTGTTGGATAAGGTCGTAGTGGCCTTTCTCTCTGTAACTAAAAGAACACAAGTTTGGAGGGCTTTGTTTTCATTACTCTCGATCTAATTGAGATTACTCTCAAGTGTAATGTAGCGTGAGAATACTCTAACTCAAAGTAGGAAAAAAAAAAAAAAAAGAGTTACATTCAACGCTGAAGAAGTTCTGGATGAAACTATATGATTATTTCTAGTTCATTGCGGGAACAAAATTCTCAATTAATCAACAAGATAGTTTAGTTAGACATTACATGCATATAGTTTATTTTTCTGCATCAATTGGAGACTTTGCAAGACTACACTGAAAATAAAACAATTTCAACTCTTTTTTTTTTTTTTTATAATCATGCCCGTTAAGGAACTCATGGTTACTTGTCCATAGATAGAATCGCCCTAGATATGCGTGGTAATATAGTCGTCTTATGACTTTTATCTATCGCCTAAAAAAAAAGAAAGACTATTATTATTATTATTATCGATGATTAAAAAATGTTACGGTTATATGTCATTGATTTTTCAGCTGTTATAATCTTACGACATTCGTGTCTCTCCCCTCTCGCACTCTTCTCTTTCCCCACTATAATAATAGGAGTGCTGTAATGTCCAATAGTTCACTTACAGGAATCATCTCTCATTCCAGTTTTCTTTGTTTATCAGGATAATATATGAGGTTTAGCCATTCTAATGTCATGGATGACTCCAAAAGCAACACTAACAGTCCAATACGAATTCATTATTCTTCATATATAGAAACAAGGACAGCGAGTGACGTCGTTTTGCAATTCTTGAGATCCAATTCATCATATTCAATTAATAGCTGACTTTTAATTCTCATCTTAATAATATACCAATGTGTTCCATTATCTGAGAAAAAAAGTGCTTAGCATGGTCTGCAGATAATGTAAGCAACTATTGTCTGACACAAATGCACTCACTTTTTTCACAACTTGATTTTTCGATTCTTTTAAGTCTGAGTGGTGATTAAATACTTAAAATTCTATCCATCAATTGGTGTTGAAGGATGATTAATTGACACTTCTTCCCTATTAGGAACAATGCGTGTTTTCCCCATTTTCTCAAACTACGTGTACCCCAAAAGGAAAGAAAAGAGAACAATTTAGAAGGTGATGTTATGAACACTTCGTTGGTACTACACATTGGAGAAAAGAAGGGATCATACTTTGTGTGGGTAACATTTTGCCCCTTATTTGTTTAGTAATTAAGTTTAGACGTCAAAATTAAATTCATGAATACATAAGCATCAATCATTTGCAAGATCAGAAGGCATTTTTCTCGGTAACCTGAAGTAGGGGTGAGCAAATTTTGGGTGGTACTTAATAATCAAAAACCTAACCGAACTCAAAAAGTAGTTGGCTCGCTTATTCAATTGTTTAATTTGATTTTGCGTATTATTATAAATCAGCTTAATCAAATTTCAATTTTAATTATGGGTAATATTTATAAAAAAAATTTAATCGTTAACCAAAATAATCGAATTATTATACGCCATTGTTTTGATATTTATATAAATACCATATTGTCATCAATTTCACACTCCCACTGTACCCTATATATAGCATCTCTGAGTTTCTGATCCCTAACCCTAATTTCCCACTTCCAAGATGTGAATCCCGAATTTTGCATACCGTTACCTATTTCTGTTTTGTTTTTTTGTTTTGCAATTTGGTTATTTTAGATACTAACATAAACCAAATAAAAAAATTAATTAATAAAATTCGTTATCAATGTAACTCAGTTCGATTCTGATTAATTACTTTACAAATAAGTACAAAATTTTATTAGTTGGAACTTAATTATCTTAGGTAACTGAATAACCCAATTATCACCTCTAACCTCAAGTAAAAACTCCATTATGCAAACTTAAAGCGTTGCAAACATTGTAAATAAGGTTCAATGAAGCCATGTGCGTTGGGTTTCTTGTTAGTTTTTTGACGATCTTAAGAAAAAGGAGTAACCGTGTCACATGAATGATCCAAAGATAAAGGATCAATTTGTGTAATTTTAAAGACGCGGGATATAAAATTAATAAAAAGTAAAGATAAGAGTTCAAATAAGTTATTTGTTCTAATTGAAATAATCATAACAGTAATTAACTTCTTATTAAAACACATATAACAATATAAGTATATTATATATCTTAATTCGTTAACAATAATAGAAATATAATAATCATAACAACAAGAAGGTGATATCTATGTTTTATGTCATTTCAATTTTATGAGTTAACCTAATAACTAATTTAACCGGCCAACACATTCTTTTCTATGAGTTAGATACACAACTATTCGTTCATTGCTAAAATATAACAGGATAATTAGTTAGTCGAATGGCTAATTATGCTGATTAGAACGAAACACAAAATTCCGTGGGAACAACTTGACCAAGCTGTGCTAGAATTAATCAAATGTCGACTTCGATTATTTTCAAGAGATAAGTTAAAGGCCCTACTTATCCAACACCTCGGAGAGGATCTCAACGCATCTACAAACAATGAGATAAAAGATTCAATTGACAACCAATTTCAAGACACAATCATAAAAATGTAAACTCAATAGACCCCATTAAGATTAAGGATTACGAGATCTTGATTCTGATTGAAATGTTGTGATTGTTGCTTTTGCGGTGCATGTGCTGGTTAAGTGGAAAAAATATATTTATATCCAGGCATCGACAAAACTTTGCAGCATCTCCTAATCATTAGAAGAACTTGATAATCAGTTTTCTTGCTTGCCTTACTGTTATCAACTTCTTATACTGCGCCGCTCTTGGTTGTATATGAGCTTTTGCTACATAATTGAGACTCAGCCGGGAAAGAATCATTCAAGATATTCCTCAGAAAAGCAATTCAAACAAAGCAACTTTTCATATTTCACAAGAAGATAAGAATAAGGTGCTTTTTGTATATATTCTCAACTGGAAAGGAAAAGAAAAATCCAGCTGCAGTTTCTCATCAGTATAATTAATAGCAGTAAGAAAATATACTCCATTATGCAATTGGTCCACATACCACTGTGTCCGTAAAATGAAATTAATTCTTGTCTGGAATATAATGATTCATCAAGTTTTGCATTGAGTATCTTATAATTTCATTTACATATTTCAGCATGCATTAGTATACTATGTTAAGTGGAAGTTTAATTACAGATCGATTACATGTTCTGGACTTAAGCGAAGCAACTCGCTGCCTAATTTGTCGTTAACCTCGTAGAAAACTACGTCATGGTTTTAGAACGCTGCATTTTTCGTGGCTTATTTGGTGAACTGCACAACTTGCACTGCTGCATTTCTTGACTTATTTGGCAAAATACACAACTTGCACAATTCATAACAAGTACGTTTTGGAAGAGATTACTTGTTTAAGCCATTTCGTTTTGAACTTTGCGTTTAATATATATTTATATATGTGTGCAGCCTGCACTTCAAATTGAAAATGGACAAACTTGGAGAGGTGGTATTAATTATCCACTTGTAAAGAATGGACATTTCAACTGGCCCCCCAAATAGGCAACCCTCACATCTCATCTTATTGGTCAGAAAGTGACAATTCCATCAAATGCTTTTCCTTATTAGATTGATGACAACTTTTACTACTTCGCAAGATGACAAACCTAGGGCAATAATGCATGAAATTTAGTATTGGGACACCATTAAGAATCGCAATTAGCTAGGGTTTCCTGCAGCCTCCATCATGAATGATTAACAACAACGCCTTTAATTTAATTTCTCTGAGAAATGTATTATATGATGCTGATTTTGGTTAAACTGCGATCCTAGGTAAGATTAGTTTGTTGTCTACCTTAAAAGCATCAAATGATTAGTCCATAATCAGGATAAATTAACGCAAACCACGTGGCTTGTGCTCAGTAGGACAAATATCACGTGGTGGGCATACAGAGATTACTAAAAATCTCTCCTACAATCTTGTGGTTTCCGTTGATAATCAGTGGTTTCGTTTACCTTTAATTATGGATTATGTCGGAATGGGAAGTTGGTTATGGAAGCTGTTGGCAGTTGGCACATGCATCCATGATTAATACAATGAACTATGATTAATGACATTTACTGGGATTTGCATTGACAGCACAACTAGAATGTTATAATATTATGAAAGAATTTAAAACGAACATGTAATATAATGCAGTTATAGTAGAACGTTATTTTAGTAGAGTACCCGGACTGATTTCATTCCACGCGTTTACTTAAAACTACGGTAACATAAAGCCTTTGGGACAGCAGAATCAGGTTAAACTATCGAAAATTCAGATGTACATGCATGTTAAGCTAGACTCACGATCCAGATAACAATTTTGTGTAAGCAGCGAAACGTCATCAACTTTGTCAATAATGTCTAGAATACATTCACGCTTACCACTTAACTATATAGAAATAATTAACGAACCTTGTCAGTTCACAGAACATGTGATGATAATTATTTCTTAGGCGTTAGTTAAGATAAGATTACGCAGATCACGAGGGTTGTTTGTTGATATCTGTTGGCACATTGAGGCGGAATATAATGATTATCATGAAGCAACAAAAAATTTCACGATTAGCAGGTGCTGCAACTGTTAACTGGAACCTGGACCGGATCAATCTGTTAATAAGGTGAAATTATTTGTCACTAAATTGAGGGTTAAAGATTAAACTTATTTTCGTCAAGTCAAGAAAGTCAACGAAAAGAATAAACTTATTTGCATATATAACTCAAGAAAGTTAACTAATTGAGGGGGAAAAGACTAAACTTCTTTTCATTGTCAACCCTCATCCCAGAAATTTGAATCAAGTCTTTACAAATAGTTCTTACTACATAAATTACTCCTTGAACTCCTTGTAATTCCGTACATCGATTTGTCTTGGTCTCGAGAAATAATATTATCATCGTCATATCTCTTTTCAAAAATTATATAATTATGATCCCAGTTGCAGAATTATGGGCCCATGTTGAACATGGCTGCACCTGCGTACGCACAAGTAAATAATCTCTTTACATGAGACCTTAATTAGTTAGGGCGAGTTAAATATATATTTAATTGCTTTTTTTTGGAGCTAATCTTAATTATTAGTGCTCAACTTTATATTAAGTTTGATGAAACCCATGTTAGCTATCAGTGGAGCTTAAACACTAATGATTATAAGTGTTTAAGCTGATTAAAGTGGCGGATTGATTTTAAGCAAATGAAAATTAGATGAGGAGACAAGTTTTTCTTTTTCTTTTTTTTTGCTGTTACTTTCAAGTCACTTTTACTTATTATTATATTTTTGGCCTGTTAGGATTGGCCTTGTTTCAAAGCATTTTTTTTCCAAAAAAGTATTTTTGTTTGCAATAACTACTTGGCTTAGTTTTTAAAAAAGTTCAAACTTTGAAAAAAGTTCAAACACTTTTTTTTTTTCAGAAGTCAAAACTTTTAGCTTTTTAAAAGAACATTTTTTTTAAAAAAAAAGTTGTTAAAAAAAGTACATTTAAGAAAAGACAATCCTAGTGAGCTCTTTATTTAAGTAGCAAACAATTCTAATTTATAAACACTCTCAAATACATCCTAGATTACTAAATCTCTCAATTTATAGACAGTCTCAAAGTGTTTCTTGCAAAATCAAAATAAATTCCCTAATTAATGCTTATTGAGTCTATATATTGAAAATCTTTATATGCTGCTTCAGAAAGAAGTTTAGCATAGCTATATAAACATGATTTTGTTGCTTTTGACGTCGGAAAAAATATAATTAGCTAGATAGGCAAGATTAAGCAAATCTTAATTTAGGAAGTGGTGGAAAATGCCTTTGAAAGCAATTAACCGGCAAATCCTATACTTAAATAGTAATGTTACATATGGGAATTAGAATGCATGCTACTTGGATCTTGTTGGGAAAATTGAGGACATACACACACACTTCGAAGCACAATAGAAAAACACACACAAAGAACATGCAATATTTTTAACGTCGTTCGGCCCTTTGCCTACTTCCACAATTCCCTCTGGAATAAATTTTACTATTTAACAATAATGGGATTATAACTCAGGTGATGACTTTTTGCACAAACAGAAAAGTCTAAACCCTCCCTCAACAAAGTTCTTACAATGGCTTTATACTCAATAGGACTAGAACGAATATAGAATACTCCTGATACTTTCAGGCTCTCTCTCACCCATACCCCCTCATCGGGTGTGGCCTTAAGGCACACTTCTAAAGCACATCAAATACAAGTTACAAAACCCTCTACTTATGAGAGAAAAATCCTTATTCTCTAAGATTTTTTCTCTACTATTTGGGTAATTTATATTTTAGTAACACAATTAATTGTCTTTTACAAGTTTTTTAATTTATATAGGCTTGAACTTTGAATAATAACCAAACAGATATCTTCATCTTTGCTAATATAAAATAACTAGAAATAAGACACTCAATATAGCAAATGAAGTGAACTTAGACGAAACGCTTAGAGAAATAATAATCTTGACCGGCCAAACAAGAGAGGAAAGAAAAAAGATTGAAAAGCATTGACCACAGACTCTTAAAAATACTCAAAGTTAAACATATTTATAATTCCAGATATCTTAATCTCAAATAGTCAAATTCAAAAGGAGGGTTTCCTTTCGATGAATGATCGAAAGATCTGTGTTAGGATGGGAATTGTAATTCTTTCTACTTCTCGAGTATAATGACAAATCAAGAGACTCGAGAACAAAAAGTTGGTGAAAAATTTTTGTGTTATGTATGGTAATCCTTTAAGAGTTATCACGAGTTTCGAATCAAAATTTGGAGAGACAGCTAAATCTGTTTTTCTTTCTTTCTTTTTTTCTTTTGGGGAAAGCTATATTATGAATGGTTTGGAATTCTTGCTCAAACTCGTAGGCATGGACTGACATAATACTTTAAAGCACTTCTGCATTTTTTTTTTGGGGGGTTGTAGCCAAGACTTGAATAAGACTACACAGGTCTAAAGGTGGCTCTCTTTTCCAATCTGATGTAATTAATTATCGGAGGTCTTCTTCTTTAGCTAGTCAAAAAGCCTCAAGTGCATCCATTACCACAGAGCAGGTAATAAAACTTTCCAGAGAATTTCCAAAGGGTGTGATTTTTATTTTTTTTGGGTCAAAAAGAGTATGATTAAATCTACAAAATTAGGCCAAAAGATTTATTTTCAAAGGAGAAGACGATGGGGAAAAAAACTATTCTAAGGTTTGGTCAATCAAATAAAAAGAGAAAAAGTTAGGTAGGATCCTCAACGAGTGATGCTGATTAACGATCATGTTTGGTGGCACATGGCAACATGCGAGCATAGATATGGAAAGAATCTGAGATTATGTTTAAACTTTAACACCTTTCAGGCCACGTTTCAGGCAAAAGATCATGGTGTTTTTCAGCCTAGACAAAGCAAGAATAAAGAAACCCTTCCTTTGATTAACTTGGGACGATTAAGTGACGAACGAGTACCACGTTATTGCATTTTAATTATTAAACCTAGACGAAAGTATGTTGATGCATTTAACCTGTATGTGCTCTTGAAATTCGTATTGTAATCAAGAGATTTTGCCGACTAATTGCAAGCTTTTCCACCGGCTAAAATCTCTCTCTGTCTCCCTCTTTGTATTACATCTAAAGATTATCTCTATTCTTAAAAATTTATCTCTTCCAACATTTTGTTCCTTTGTTCACAAGAATCATATTAGCAGCACTTGTCCGAATGCATGAATCCGACATAGCCATGATAGACCAAACTTAATTTGTAGACTAGGAGAGATTAATTTATATTTTTGAGATGTTGGATGGTCCACCAATAAGGTCATAGGTCAAACAGATTTGATCTTTCCGAATTTTTTAGACACAGGATTAGGAGTCAATTTCGTGCCATTAGGGATTGTTAGAAGACACGAAAGGAAAAAACAATGCTTCTGGTGGTATTGATATAGCTTCAATTTCATAAATTCTATTGATGGTGACATTTTGTAACATGGTACACAAGTAAAGATCGTAGGCCCATAATTGCCTAAGAAAGTGCGCTAAGATATGAAAATATATGATTCTCGTACCCTTTATAGTTAAATCATGGAGGGAGGAGTTTTAACACAATAATGTTATACTTTTGGAATAAATTTATTATAAGATGTTTATTTTATTAATATAAAAAAAGTAATATTTATTGTGTCATTTTATCTTATAAGATATAAGAGATATTTTATCACATACATTTTACGAAAATTTAAAATAAATAATATTTTTTTATCTTATAAAATATAAGCAATTTATTATTAACTTGTAACAAGTATTTTATGAAAATTCAAAATAAACAATACTTTTTTTATATGAAATAACATCTTATAATAAGCTTATATCTAACCGAGCATAAGTTGACAAGGTTAGTGCTAAATTTACTATCATCAAATATCAAGGACTTTCTTTGATGTAATCTAGATAAGCATTGACTATTGATCAGATAAAGTAAATTTTAAGACGCACATATATGAAAAAGCCTAAGTTTATAAATTAACTAAGACCAAAACATATAGCAATGTTTTTGTCATAGATTCAACAAAAGTGGTCAAAAGCAATTTTTTATTTGGCTCCAATAGCTAGTCGATTCTTGCAAGATGAAGAATGCCTACTTTAGGTAGTGTTAGGCTTGTACGTGAATGCTAGAGCTCAACTTTTTTACCTTGTTCAGGTGTATGTATGTATGTAGCTAGCTAGCTAGCTGTGATGTCGATAGCTCCTTATTTTGATTTCTCTAACCATCAGCTTCAAGATCAGCTCTATGTTGACTGGCTGGGAATAGTCATACGCTCAGACACAAATGCACTCTCCTAAATATAAGGCCTTGCATTGATTTTTTTAAGGAAAAAAAAAAATTTTAAAAAATTTATATTAAATTTACAATAACTATTTGATTTGATTTTCAAAAAAATTAAAACTCTAAAAAAAACTCAAATACAGCTTTTTTTAGAAGTTAAAATTTTTAATTTCTAAAAAAAAGTTATTAAAAAAAACGATTTTGAAAAAAGCCAATCCAAACGAGCCCATACATCAAGAGAAATTCTTTTTATTTATTTGATTTTTTCTCAAGAGAAGGTTACAAGCCGGACATTAGGGCCGGAACCAGGAATATAATTTTCTCAAGAGAAGGTTACAAGCCGGACATCAGGGCCGGAACCAGGAATATAATTTATCGTTGGTGGTGCGACAGATGATTTACATTGGGCACACATCATGTAACATAAGGTTAAAAATATTATTGAATTATTTTCAAGTAAATTGTCAAACTCTAAAGCAACAGGAAGTTTGATAAAAAAAAATTTTAAAAAAAGTGTGACTAGTAAGATTTGACAATTCGAAAAACCAAGAAAAAAAAAGCAGCAGTTTCTCCTTGACGCTGTGGGATAGAATAGATGTTGACAATTACAACAAAAGTACATAAGCAAGTTGCCGCTCAACTTATAATTCAAAGGTGTAAGAAAAATGCATGCATTGGTTGGGGGCCCTAGCAAAAAAGCTTTATGGAACCGCTTAATTGGGTGCAAGAAATAACAAAAACAACTCGAGTACCAAGCCACTTTCAAGATAATTGATGAGGTCCTTTTTCAGACATGGCCTATATATGCGATGAGGACTGAGGGAGATTAGTACGTCGTACACATATGGATATGGTGCAACTTGGTACTCATCTGCCTGCCTTGCTGGGCCATCGTTTTCCCCCACCACGACACACAACAAATTGCAACTTGCAAATAAGTTGTTTCCATAAGTCGCCGACTTTCTGGAACTAGAAAGTTAGTTGTGCTTATGCATCATTCATGTGATCCACTCACACCACCTTTTGATTAATTTTTATCATATTTAAGCTATTTAACCGGCTAATTTTTGCAGGCCACAGAAAAAATATATATACACTCACACTTAATTATTAACGTTATCCATGTTATTACATGCGCCAAGAACTTTCTAATTCATTGGTAGCCAATCGTTGTTTTCATGTCAATTAAGTTTATTATATTTTATATGTAATTTTCATTAGAGTCAAATGTTGAAGCTTAGTAAAGTGATCGATAACCATAATTAAATATTTTGCACTCATGTCTAATATATGCTTCATATATATATATATATATATATATATATATATATATATGGGTCAGATAAGTGGATCAAATTAAAGTCAGCTTCTTAGGCTACTCTCCTACCTAAGTAATAGAACTGACATGGAACAAGAAATCCGGTGGGAAGGAGTGTCATTTCTGTCGGTGTGAGGATGCGTTTGAGGTTTGTTTCTATTGACTTATTTTCGTAGAAATATTGTGTGTTTTTTTTTTAAAAAATACATTCTCTTTATGATAATTATTTAATATGACTCTCTAAAAAAAACTCGAACTTCGATAAAAGTTCAAAAATTTTAACTTTTAATTGGAAACAAAAAATGTTTTTAAGAAATGTTAATCTAAATGAGCTCTTAATATTATCGTCATGTGATTAAGGAATGATATAAGACATTACACTGAAATTAAATGGATAGCTTCTTGATTTGGTTGAGCCAAACCTTTAGTTGTAGCTATATATATAATCTATTGACTTCAATTAATAGAAGTAGTGTAGACGACTAGAAATTTGAAAATATGAAAATGTTTGGTGTTGAATCACTTGCTTTTGTTCATTTGTCTTCTAATTATTGATGCCTTCACGTAAATAGCGATAATGTTTAGTCGTTTGCCAGAGCAGGAGTAACATCCTTTACCAAAATATGATCAGGAGAAGCGTGAGAATGTGAGAAAAGCGTCATCACCAATTAAACCAAATCAACAATAATAATTAGTGAAGTATGTTGCGTGACGAGTTTAGAAATGAGATTAGAAAGACGTATCAAACTCCCATTAAGCCTTTGAAGTTTCAACTGGTTTTGGCTAGCTACTGGTGTTTAATAAGCTCTATATGGGCCAGATAATTATGATCGTTTACAAAGCAAAGCCCATTTTTCTCCATGTTTAAGGAAATAGGAATATGAACACTCTATCTCGTACAAATACATCATTATGCAAACACTGTACCGATTATTGTACCTTGCCGGGGCATACTTCCCTCTACATCATTGCATTCCTGTGGGCACATGAGTGCTCCTTTGGTTTACGATGATGATAGATTCAACGTATAATTCAAGTTGTTGATGTTATTTTTTTTTTTTCAAGAGTAATAATTCAGTTTGAATTTCATAAAAAATGAAGGTTTTAGAAATGAAAAATATGATGGATCATTGGACTGGAAAGTCATTTCAAAATGCTGGCCACAATCATAGGTATACAAACATCTCACATCTGGCAACTTCATATGGTGTACATTGAATTGGACAAAAGGCAGTAAAATCTGCACTTGGCAACTTAATATGGTGGACATTGAATTGAACAAACGGGCAGCAAAATCTGCACTTTCCATTGTCCTATCCCTTCCCCCTGGTCGTTTCCTTGTTCTGTCAGTCTCCTTCTCAGATGAGATACAAACTATAAATATAATTGCCCAGAGACTAACGTGTTAAAGATATTATTATTATTTAAATTTTTATATGAGATGATCATTTAATACGGTATTGTCACCAAATTACAAGTTAAAGCCTTGTCACCTCATTTGCGAAATTATTGTGTCCACTTGTAAGATCAATTCAAATCTTGTCGCCACTCATTTATAAAACTATTGTTTTCGAATGCAAAACTCAGCCAACACGTAAGAAAATCTCATTCTACAGTTTAAAATTTTAAATAAGTTGGGTACATAGTAAAAAATAGTATAGAGAGAGAAATACCGAGAAAATAAACAAATTATATTAGTTTTCCTCAGTAATCCAATCTTTTATGAGTCTCCCTCTGTTTACTCGATTTTATTTCTTGACAGCACAGCCACTAACATTATCACTTTATCTTCAGATACATCTATCCCATATTGTGGCTGTTGTCTAGTGTTTTGACATTACAACTTTTACTTGCCTCCATATTTTGACTATTAATTGATTACGTCCATTTGTGTTACGATCTTTTATTTTTTATTCTTCTTCGCATACTTTAGAAGGGGAAGTAATTAAGGTTGCCCAAAACACTTGCAGAAATACCTAATATATGTATTTGAAGTAACCACATAAACTAAAATGCTCCTGCCGTGCATATTTGCCTTCAAGAGATAAGTGAAGTAACTGAGAGCAACTTCTTGTAGTTAAATATTTTAAGATTGAATTTATATCAAATATTATTTGTCCCTTAATTGAAACCGAGCATGTACCAGAACACGTCATCACACTATAAAAATTTATAACTTTGAGACAAATCTCAAGTGATGTTATTATAGGAAAGTGTTGGGGAAAAACATGCAAACACGAAGAATACGAGAAGAAATAACGGACACAAGAAATTACGTGGTTCGGCTTTGAAGCCTACGTCCACGAGCAGCAGAGAATAATTCTATTACTGATCACGAATGCTACAAGGCTCTCATTTTGGTTTCTCTCTCACACATAACATAATGAGTATTACCACATATTTATAGTGCAAAGGTTTCCTAAACCTATTAAGCAGAAAAGGCAACTAATTAATTATGTGCTACAAAAGGTAACAAGCGAATAAGGTAATATGCTAATAAGGAAATCTGTTATTCTCGTTGCCCAAGAATACAGGCCATATTCAACAAATCTCCACCTTGGCACGTATTCGCTCCAATCAATACACCATCATCCCTGCAGCCAACTGCCTCTAAGAGCTCAATGCTCCGCACCACAAATAGCAACCAAGTCCAAGCAATGCTTAAACTTGCTGACTGGAACTACCTTAGTCATCATATCTGCTGGATTCTCATGGGTAGATATCTTTTGCACCGATATGATTCCTTGTGATACAACATCTCTGATAAAATGATATCTGATGTCAATGTGTTTAGTCCTCTCATGATACATCTGATTCTTCATCAGATGGATTGCACTCTGGCTATCACAAAAGATCAGACTTGTATCTTCTGCGGTCAAGATCACGAACCGTGCCTTGTAACCACGTGGCCTCATTCACGCCTTCCGCAATTGCCATGTACTCCGCTTGAGTCGACAATGCCACGATGATCGTAATGTCGCTTTCCAACTGATAGCACATCCAGAAAGAGTAAACACGTAACCCCTCAGAGATCTTCTCTTATCAAGGTCACCCGCAAAGTCTGAATCACAATAACCCATCAACCTCGCGCAATCTCGGTCATCTTGCTAAATAGCAATCCTATATTCGCGATGCCACGCAAATATCTCATTATCCATTTCACCGCTTCCCGATGTGTTTTCCGGTGATGCCATATACCGCTCACAACACTAGTGCATGTGAAATATCGTGACGAGTGCATACCATAGCATACATCAAGCTACCAACAAAGACTCGAGTATGGAACATGAGACATATGCTCCACCTCCTCCTCGATTTTAGGTGACAAATCTGCAGACAATTTGAAGTGAGCGACAAGCGGCACACTCACAGCTTAGCTTTAAGCATCCCGAAATGCTCCAAAGACCTTCTCAATATAACTTTGTTGAGACAAGAATAGCTTCCAGCGTTTCTATATCTGTGAATCTCCATGCCAAGAATCTTCTTGCTCCAAGATCCTTCATCTCAAACTCATCACCTAGTCGCTTCTTTAATTAGTTGATTGCGGACATGCTTTTAGCGACAATAAGCATATCATCGACATACAACAAAGAAATGCACAAACGAACCATCTGGAAGCTTCTTGAGATATACACAGCTGTCGTAAGCACTCCTTGTGTATCCAGCACTTACCATGAATGTGTCAAATCTCTTGTACCATTGCCGAGGTGACTGCTTCAACCCATACAAGGATTTCTTCAGTTTGCAAACATGGTTCTCCTTACCAGGAACTACATACCCCTCCGGCTGACTCATGTAAATTTGCTCTTCAAGATCACCATGCAAAAACACTATTTTTACATCTAGCTGCTCAAGCTCTAAGTCATGAAGAGCAACCAAGGCAAGTAAAACCCTGATGGAAGTATGCTTCACAACCGGTAAGAACACTTTGTTGAAGTCAACACCCTCCCTTTGTGTATAGCCTTTTGCCACCAACCGTGCCTTGTATCGAGGACCTTCAACCCCTGGAGTACCTTCCTTTTTCTTGTAAACCCATTTGCAACTGACAACTCGCTGTCTCTTAGGCAATTCAACAAGCTCCTATGTTTGATTCTTATGAAGAGACTTAATCTCCTCACTCATGGCACCCACCCACTGAGCAGAATCTTTCCCAGATATGGCCTCTTTGTATGAATTCGGCTCATGTCCTTCAATTGTTTCGGCAACAGTCAAAGCATAAGCAACAAGATCAGCGTATCACAAGATCAGCGTATCCATACCTTTGAGGCTCTCTAATCTGTCTCCTTTCTCGCCCAGTGGCAATGCTGTACTTCTGTTGTTCAGGCATATTTTGATCATGTGCCTCAGTTGGTTGAGTCGGCTGAATTTGTTGCTACTATTGCTAGATGGAACATTTGGTACATCAGAAAATACCTCCACCTGCTCTTTGACACCGTGGTCTAAATCAGCTACCGCTTTCTCCTTTTCTTGGTCTAATAAAGCAGACTTATTGAACGTGACATCCCTACTGATGAGGAAACCTGGAGACTTTGGATCTGTGTACCACAATCTGTAACCTTTCCTCTCGGACGCATAGCCTAGAAATATGCATTTCTTTGCCCTCGGCTCCAACTTGCCATCCTTCACGTGAGCGTATGCAGGGCAACCGAACACCCTCAATCGAGAGTAGTCAGCAGGCTTACCAGACCATAACTTAAAAGGAGTTTTCAATTCAATAGCTTTGGATGGGGACCTATTCACCAAGTAGCATGCCGTATTGACGGCTTCAGCCCAAAAGTCTTGACTCAAACCAGATTGGGAGAACATACAACGAGCTCTCTCCACCAGAGTTCTATTCATGCGTTCGCAACTCCATTCTGTTGTGGTGTCCCTACACATGTGCGGTGTCTCACAATGCCATGTTTCTTGCGAACTCATCAAACTCTTTGTTGCAATATTCCAACCCATTGTCGGTCTAAGACGCTTAATTTGTTTACGATGCCGCTTCTCAATCAACGTCTTCCACTCGACAAATGTTGGAAACGCCTCATCTTTAGTTTTTAAGAAGTATATCCACACCATCCGAGAGTATGCATCAATGAAAGTGATGTAATACCTGGCACCTTTCTTGGAAGGAACTTTATTAGGACCCCAAAGATAAGAATGAATATAATCAAGTGTGCCTTTGGTGTTCTCCTGCCCCTTACTGAACTTCACCCTGGTTTGCTTTCCAAAGACACAATGCTCGCAGAATTCAAGCTTTCCAGTTCTTTGTCCACAAAGCAAATCCCTCTTGCTCACTCGGTCGATCCCTCTCGCTCATATGGCCCAACCTTTTGTGCCATAAGCTGCGTAGTGTCATTATCACTCTCTCGGATGTAATGCAACACTGTGAATCGCATTACCTTGAAGGACATATAGGCCGCCAGTCAAGTTCCCTTTCAAGAGCACAATTGCACCTTTGGTCACCTTTAAGACACCATTCTCACTTCGGAATTTGTATCCATGAGAATCCAAATGCCCAAGAGAAATCAAGTTTTCTTGACTCGGTACATGCCAACACTCGAGAGATCTTGTAATACCATCAAACATCTTGATATTTACGATGCCCATTCCTCCACCTTTAACGAAAGATCATTGCCTAGAAAGACTTTCCCTTCTCTTTTGGAATAAGAAGAGAACCAGTCGCGCCTAGGACACATATGGAACGTTGCACCAGTATCAAGAATCCATTGATTTTGCCACTGTGATCCGCTCACAATCAAAACTTCCCCGGTACTACTCGAGTTATCTCCATCACTGTCAGCACTTTCCACCACATTAGCTGAATTCTCCACCTTTTTCTTTCCTTTTCTCAGTCTTGGACATTCTTTCTTAATGTGACCCTTTTCGCCACACTAGAAACAGCGTAGCTTCCTTGCTCTTGATTTTGACCTTGACTTGCTTTTCTTTCTATCCGAAGATCCACCTCTATTTTCCGATCTCCCTCTACTCACTAAACCTTCCCCGTGAACTTCTTCCCTATGTCCCGGAATATGTGTTTGAAGATCCTTCGATTTTAATGAAGTAATCACATCTTCAAAAGTAATTTTATCCCTCCCGTACAACATAGTGTCTACAAAGTTCATATATGAAGGCGGTAAGGAGCATAATACGGTCATAGCTTGATCTTCGTCATCAATTTTAACACCCACATCCTTCAACGCAATAAAACAAGAGGTAAACTCATCAAGGTGTTGTTTTAATGAGGTACCTTCTTTCATTCTAAGATGATACAATCGCTTCTTCAAGTAGAGGCGATTAGTGAGAGATTTAGATGCATACAGTTCCACCAAAGTATTCCAAGCCTCAACTACTGTCGTCTTCTCAGCAATCACCAGCAATACTTCATTTGTCACGGACATATGTATTGCACTCAAGGCTTTCGCTTCGAGTTCTTCTCTCGCTGCTGGTTCTATCTTTTCTGGGATCACTCCTTCAATGACTTTCCAAAGTCCTTGCATTGTCATAAATGCCTTGAATCTGATCCTCCAAAGACTGAAACTCATTCTCCCGTCAAACTTCTCGATTTCAAACTTTCCACCTGTGGAAGACATCTTCGTTTGCTCAAAACTCACACTTCGGGATGGAATTTTGCTCAATGGATCTCAAAAACGGATTCAGCACGTCGAAAAACCTTAGGAACACCCCTGGTCAACTTTGGTCAACACTGGTCAAAGTCAAACCTGTTGGTCAAAGTCAACATCGTCCCTAAACACATACTTCGGAGCAGAATCTGGAAAAATAGAGCCCAAAAATGGACTCAGCACGTCAAAAAACGTGGGGTAAGGATCTGGTCAAACGCTGTCAACCCTCGGTTAATGGTCAACTGTCAAAGTCAACCCCGGTCAAACCCGGGTCAACTGGTCAAATAGGTCAACTGGTCTCTTTTTTTTTTTTTGTTTCAAGATTAAATCTAAGCCCAAATAAAAATTCCTTTTTTATTCTTTTGGCCTAAACTAAGCCCAAACCCAAAAAAGAAATTTATTATTTTTCTCGCCTAGAACCCAAGCCCAACAAAAAATTAATTAACCCAAGACCTAGCCAAAATTGGACAAGGCCACTACCCAGGCCCGATCCAAATAAACCCAAAGATCCAAAGCCTACAAACCGTAAACATGCTTTACAAACTTGAACCAATTTCCAAAAATAATACTTGAATACCAAAAAAAACTAACCTCAAGAGCATGCGAACTCTATGTTCTTCGCTTGTTCTTCAAATCCAAACACGAACCACGACCCGCCAACGCAAGCTTCCACTCCAGCCACCAACGCTCAACGTAGACAGCACCGGAGCACTCATCGCCGAACAAAGATCTTTATTTGGTTAGGCACCTTTTGGTTTGAGAAATTTTGGTTTCACAGTGAGTTTTGATTTTTTTTTTTCCTCAAGCAGCGGATTAATACCTAAGCTCTGATACCAGTTTGTTGGGAAAAAACATGCAAACACGAAGAATACGAGAAGAAATAACGGACACAAGAAATTACGTGGTTCGACTTTGAAACCTACGTCCACGGGCAGCAGAGAATAATTCTATTACTGATCACGAATGCTACAAGGCTCTCACTTTGGTTTCTCTCTCACACATAACATAATGAGTATTGCCACATATTTATAGTGCAAAGGTTTCCTAAACCTATTAAGCAGAAAAGACAAACTAATTAATTATGTGCTACAAAAGGTAACAAACGAATAAAGTAATATGCTAATAAAGAAATCTGCTATTCTCGTTGCCCAAGAATACGATACCACATTCAACATAAAGAATATATACTTACGAGAACAATTCTCAACCATTGAATTTGTCCGTTACAGAAAATCTAATATCATGGAGAAAAGGAAAAACAAAAGACAGTTGCTGCGGATGAGACTCGTACGCGCATGCAGTGACCTTTTAACTGAAAGTGACCTCCATGTAAAGCTGCCCGGATGGTGGACATTTCTGACGTCGGATTTATTCTCGGTGACATTGTTATAGAGTACCAACTTGCTTCTGCGGGGGCCTTGGTGTCCTCCATGCACCATAATTTAGGGGCATCATGCAACTTCACAAGACCGCCAATCAACATAAGTCTCAGGGCTACGAGGCACGAAAAAAGTAACTAGACATTTGGCCTGATTGAATCAGCCAAGAGCGCTAATTTTTTTTTGTCGGAAAGAGCGCTAATTTTGCCTTGAGATTAATGCATCATAGCGAGGCCATTTGTGTCTAGAGAAAAACTAAAAAGAATTTTTTTATAAAAAAAAAAATTACTTGTAATAGAAAAGAAATAAAAGAAGTCTGTGGTGATTAGATAACCGAGTATCCTTATGCATGAATATAATCAATTGGGTCATTGGGATGGGACTTAATTATGGATTTATTACCACATTTTTTATAACGCTCTCTTATTTCTTCCTTAAAAAGACTTCCTTTAATTGAAAGAAGTTAAACGAGAATTATTTTTTAGGAATCCTATGCCTAATTGAGGCCACGTGATTTGTCGTGACAGTAAAAATGCTTGATACAAATGTTAATGTGGCAGATAAAATTTCTTGCTCTATTCCCTTAAAACAATTGAATATTTTAATACTTCCCTTTATATATGATTTATGATTAACTGATTCACATAATAGAAGCAGCAGCAGATTTGTTAAAGGCCCACTTAATGACATGGTATGAGGAGTCACAAATTTAGATGAGCTACATACGAAAGCAAAGCTTGAAACACGAATAGATTATGGTGCATGGCATTAGATCAAAATCTAACTCAAAGATACAGTACTATATAAAATTAAGCTCGAGATCTCATTCTAAACTCAATAATAAGGATATTATACTGATTTTCAATAACCAAATTTATCTCTATGTTACAAGCAGAAAGCTTATATATATAGTGGCATGCTACTAGTTAGGCTTAGATCATTATATATAGAATAGCCTTACAAAATTGCTCCTGTTTTGAATAGAAAAAATCCATGCGTTAAATGCCTCACAAGCTAAATAAAGTATCTTGGACTGTTGGGTCTGGTCCTTTGGGTTTCTTCTTGGGACTCTCTTATCACCCCTTGTTTTGTTTTTCTTTTTTTCATTGTCATCTGTCTTCTTGATGGCAAAAAAAGAAAACAAAAATGTTGTAGCATTTTGAAATAATTTTTTCTGAAGGGATTTTTCACTGCATTTTTTGGGGGATTTCCTCACAAATGACATGTTTTTTTTTTTTTTTTTCTCTTTTTGTAAAAAATGACATGGTCTGATATGCTTTCGTTGAGGACATGCCAATTCGAAAACCCAATGCAAAGATGTGACATTATGTTATACCATTGTGAGAGTGGGCTGTCGTCGAAAACGTATCGGGCTGGTCAACACGATTGGGCTTATAACTGTGGGCGGCCGGTCTTCTTTAGGGCATACTTCTGAATTTCCAATAACTGCAAGATGTTTAATACCATAAATATTCCTCATCAGGTCCATTTGAAAAAAATTAATGAGAGATGTTTACAGCTTACTCCTCAAGTTGATGGACCTAGTTGGCCTTCTCCTTAAGATGCTATAAAATCAATTGCTCCCAACTCCAACGGATTTGAAGTGCGCAACAAGTCCCTTGAGCGAAATGTTGTGTCACGATGAATGTTGAGAATGTGGGTTTTTGAGGATACTACTAATGAATGGTGGAGTAACATGATTTGATTTAAGTAATATGACGAAACAAAATCGTCTTGTCATTTACAACTCATTTAAAAGATAAAATTTACTTCTAAACTTACTTGTTACGGCTCAAGGCTACTAGAGTTTTGATCTTTATATTTCACTCATTTGGTAATTCTCGCTCGCCCATTTACCTAGGATATCTTTATTATTTCTCGCTCTTAGTTATCCTTGTACGCTTTGTTCATGCTAATAATAATATTTTGACTGCCTTTAGGGAAGAGAAAAGAAAAAGAAAAAAAAAAAGGGGGGTTGGGGGAACTTGTACAAGCAATACGAAACCCCACGGGCCAACGTACAAAATTCGAAAGTATATCAACAAGCAAAGCATAATTCCCCATCCCCGAAACAAACTACTCCAAGTCTCCGGCAAGGCCGCAACAATTGATCACATTTACGTACAGCGCTGAGAGAGAGAGAGAGAGAGAGAGAGATGGGGGCGTTGACTACAGCGCTGATAGCAATCGCAGGAATAGCGTTGGGGTGGATCACCATAGAAGTGGCTTGCAAGCCTTGTCTTGAAAAGGGTCGTGAAGCCATCGATCGAAACCTCAACCCTGATTATGATCCTGACGATGACGTCACCAACAACAGCAGCATACGCGCACCTCTCAACCCATCTCATGATAGTGATAATGATGTCTCCGTTGCCACCTCTACTGCTGCTCCCAAATCCATCTAATTCATAATCCACTCTGTCTCCTCTTTTGGGGTATTTTTTTTTTTTTTACCTTCCTTTTTTCAATTGCCCATATCAAGTTAGATTCCTATTATTGGGATTTATACAAAATCAGGTCAAATTTTATGTATTTTATTTTAAGTGTGTGTTTGTGTGGGTGGTTCTTGGCATCCTAGAAAAATGAGGGTAATTTTGCTTTTGAATTGAATCTTCTTTTGAGTAAATTCAAGGCTTGGTTTTGTTGCGTTAAATTATGGGTTATTCTGCATTTTTGTGGATTAAATTTTTTGCCGTGCTGCCTTTTGGGACCTTATTTGTTAATTGTTGAAACACTTTCCCAGCCAGCTCGCATAGCGGGTGCAATCGCCCTTTTCTTGTGTTAATTGTTTAATCTGGAACTTTTGGTTTATGGAGGAACTAATTTTGCATTCCCTTGGCATGTGGGTGTGAGAAATTTAGTTGGTCAGATATGTGGATTTGTTCATGATGTGGTGCTAGAATAATTGTTGTGGAAGTGTTATTTGATATGACAGGATTAATTAGTCGAAACTAGATATTTGATTAACTAATCATGCACCACTTTGTATATCCTGGCTGTTAAAACGTTAAACGACAGATTTTTGCTTGGGGAATTTCATCAACTGAGAGTAATGAGTATAAAGTTATAACCTTTGAAGGAGACTCTTTCGTTTATGAAGTTCTTGCAGAAATAATTTGTTTGTTTCTTTCATCGTAAAATATTGATAAGGAGATGGTGACAACATCAAAATTGTGTGATTGAAGACTTCCTTTCTTATATACTAGACCTACCATTGAGAGAGTATCTTGTTCAGCATCACAATGGTAATTGGTGCTTGACGTTTCAATGTTAGTTAATTTCTGATGCTATGGCGACAAACTGCTCTTTAGTCTTTGAAAAGTCTATTTTCTTGTAAGAAAAATCTGGCTAGAATGAGATATTGAACATTTTAACTTCAAGAAATCAAGTTCAGTAGTCTTTTTGACTGAAACATTTCCTGGTTGATTTCTTCTAGATTTTTCTGCTAAATGAGGGCTAGAATGAGTCGTGTCATCTTTTCGGAACTGTTCAAAGTTCTTCTAAGACATTGAGTATTGTAATTGAATCCATTAGAATGAAAATTCACTTGTTGCAGAGAATCTCTATTGGAATTGGTTAAGTTAAAGTTTGAATAACAACTAGAACACTGCTATAAAGTCTCAATGCCATTTTGACTTCTTTTAATGGTAATCTGTAATGGTCACTTAAAATTGTAGCCTTTCTTTTATTGTGTTCTATGAGATTCGTTTTGAATGGAAATTAGTACCATTTGCAAATCATTGACTTGGTTAGAGATGTGGATTTGTTTTTGATGCGGTGCTAGACTAATTGTTGTGGAAGTATTATTTGATAGGGAGGGGCTAATTAGTCGAAAATAGATATTTGAATAACTCATTTTGTATATCTTGGCTGTTAAAACGTTAAAGGACGGATATTTGTTTGGGAGTTTCATCGAATGGGAGTAATGAGTATAAAGTCGTCACCTTTGAAGGAGACTCTTCCATTTATGAAGTTCTTAAGATATAATTTGTTTGTTTCTTTTATTGTAAAAATATTGATAAGGAATTGGTGACAACATTGAAACTTAGTATGATTGCAGACTTGCTTTCTTATATACTAGACCTACCATTGAGGGAGAATGTTGCTCGACATCACAGTGGAATAGTGTTTGCCATCACAATCTTAGTTAATTTCTGATGCTATGGAGACAAACTGCTTTTTAGCCTTTGAAAAATCTATTTTCTTGTAAGAAAAATCTGGCTAGAATGGGATACTGAACATTTTAACTTCAACAAATCAAGTTCAGTAGATTGTTTGATGGAAACATTTCCTGGTTGATTTCTTCTAGATTTTTCTGCTAAATGAGGGCTAGAATGGGTTATCTGGTCTTCAAGCTCTATACATTGAATATTGTAATTGAATCCATTCAGAATGAAAGTTTACTTGTGGCAGGGATTCTCTTTTGGTATTCATTAAGTTACACTTGAGAGTGTGAATAACTACTAGAACACTGCTATGAAGTCTCAATGCCATTTTCGCTTCTTTTAATGGTCACTTGAAATTGTAGCCTTTCTTTTATCGTGTTCTATGGGACTTGTTTTGGAACTGAAGAAGTGTGTTATTTTCTCTAAGTCTTCTATATTTGGCTTTTAGATATGATAGTCTACTGGGAGGAGCCTGTAACCCCCTTTTGTCTGAAAATACACATGGGGTAACTGTACATAACAATTGGTTTGAATATCAAGGTACTGGGATACATGCGACGGCTAAAGCATAGAATTTCGCTCATCACAGTTAATTTCAGTGCTATAGAAGAGTTAATGTGAATATGTATGCACATTCACATTCTTTTGAAATACATACAGGTAAAAAGACTATTTGGGAATAAAAACATGGTTATATGCAAGTAATTGTTGTATTTATCTTGTCATCTAATTTTATGGCGACCCTTGTCATTTTTAATGGCCAGTTTTCATTTGTCTCATGATAACGAGCTTTGAGTTCTTAAAATATCCTCTAGAAATAGCCTCTGTTCTCCCTCTAAATTCAAGATTTATTAGATGGATTGTGGTGACTTTCAGCCCGGCAATGTCGAAAGAAACCGAGGCCCTCTAAAATAGAGAAGTTGTTGGGGGGGGGGGGGGGGGGGTTGAAGGGATAGCTGCTAGCCGCTGTTGATTACTAATCCACTCTCTACGCTCATATATTTGTGTTTATTTATTGGCATTTTACCCCCTGTGTTTTGTTTTCAAAACTCATAAACTCTGTGATTTGAAAAACATTGCATATTAGCCCTTAGTGTTAGTAATTCCGTTAAGAGTTAATAAAAAGTTGTTAAATTGGTGCAAATTCCCTTCTCTGATTTTGAAAATGATGCAAATTTTTTTATAGTTGTTTATTTACATCTTATTTCGATCTATAGATATAATTTTTATTTCAATTTACACAAAACATAGGGGTAAAATGTGTGTGGTATATAGATTGAGAGATTTCAATATTGGCATAACTTTCCCTGTAACCTCGCTCCGACTAAAAGTAGACATGGCCAAAAATCAAAATAGGCGAGTCGCACCTTTTCATGCGTTTTACGTTACCATGCATTAAGCTAGCAATATCTCTATAATGGACTCGTACATATACCAAGACATGAATAAAAAGCTAATCCTTGCTTGGGATAAATTGCTGGGGATAATTAAGCTAATTATGACTTATTTAAAGATCAAGAAGTTAAGTTCAATAAGTGAATTTAGTAATATAACTAGAATTGAAAAAATATATACGTAATGTAACTAGGATCAGTTAATTGCTATTAAAGATTTATGGTAAGTTAGTAGGGAATTAAGTTACTTATAATATTAAAATTAACTAGTAAATATATTACTATACTAATACGAAGCTTAGGATAAATAGTTCTTACATTTAAGTACTAATTTTGTGTTTGACTTTAATCTTGTAACACCTTGCTCAATTTCTTTTCTTTCCATTTTTTTTTGGGCTTGGAGAGTGATGATCAAATTGTAAACTTTAGTATATAATATAACTAAAATGAAATTTGCATTATAATTAGAATCAATTAATTATGATTAGAATATATATAGTAACCATTAAGTTAGTTTTTGGATAACTATATTAAGATAAATCTATTTTGATCATAAACCTTTAGTGTATATATATGAATAAGAAAATGCTAGTAAAAGTTAACAATGAGTTAATCCTAGTTCCGACCAAACCCTAACAAGATAGGTTTCTTAACAGGATAGGTTTAAACAAATCATTAGGTATTCTAATTCACTCGTTCTATTGCTATCCCTAACGACATTTAGTAGAGGACGAGAATGGCTTTATATTGTGACTTACAGGTTTAACAATTTGGACATGTGACATGCACATGAATTAATGATTTAGAAATATATGATTAGATCATGTATATTTAAGATAAAAAAAGAATTGTATATATCAACTTTTCTTATTCCAGATAATTACTTTTTGACCATATTTTACCTAAAGACTAATGCAGTTACAAATTGCAAAAATAAAAGATTGATTTGTCATATTTTAAAGATGAAAAACTAAATTCAGCCATGTATAACCTCGCACTCCGAAAAAAAAAAAAAAAATGACCCAACTTCAAAAAGGTATGAAGTTGTATTGAAAATGCAGCGTCAACCTGAACGTTATCAAGTCCACTCATAGAATCAGTCAATGTTGCTGATCTGATCTTCTAGGGGAGTAAAATTTAGACAATGTTGATGATGATGTTAACTATAAAGAGAAAAAAGAAAACAATTTTATTAGCTAAGTGGTTTCAGCTCCAGCTAAATTTTCTTAACGATATTTATAGAGCAGGGCATGATTACAAACTCATCTCTGTTGTTATGACTATCCACTTTCCCGCCTCAGATTGATCCTATCAACCTCTGCTTCTTCCTGGCTGCATTCCCAGCTAAAATCCAACATTTAACCGCAGAGACGTTACCGCGACCTAGGAAATCCGTCTAATGTGAAGAGATGAGAAAAGGGTTTTTCTTGCTTCCAGCCCTCCAGTAAACCAGCCTGAGACTCGCACAGCAGGCTATTAGCTCGAAACTAGAGAGACTGACTGCCTTAAATCCGTCACCCAAACTCCCCTTAAGCTAGAGTTCACTTACGCTAGAATTTCTATAGAAATCCTGCTGAAATCAAGTCAATATTTTTAATGTGCAGGGAACAGATATTTTGAAAGAAAAAAAAAACCGAATAAATAGAGAAATAATCCTTTACAATTACAGAGTGAAGACAACATAAATAACAACTACAAGTCAGCTACAAGTCACTTAACTGTACAAAATTTGACATGGGATTGATAAAATTCCAAGCCCTTCAGTTTGCCCCACGCCATTTACAAGGAGAAGGTGTAACTTTGTATGGTTTATGCAAGGTAATTGTATATTTGAGGGTTATTCTTATCTCTTTCCAGGTACTCCCTGTCTATCAGACTCTCAATCCTTTTCTTCAAGTCAGCTGGTTTAATCGGAAACTTGAGCTGCATCGCACAAAGATGCACAATTTGTTTCCAGATTATCAGTTTATGGTGTTATGGAGTTGAAATGCATAATTAGTCAAACTATGAGAAATCTCATGTCTACCCTGGTCAAAGACCAAACAGAACGGAACAAAAAATGTATTACCTGTTGAAATAACTCCGTTATTAGGAGCGTGTGGCTTAGCACTTTTCTGGTCTTCATTATTCGCACAATTGCAGCATCAACCTGCACAAGCAGTGATGGAATCCAATTAACCCTAATATGGAGAGAAACAAAGAAGATGGACATTTTGCATTCCAAGTTTACGAGGATAATAGAGGCACGGAATTGACGTAAACCTGGTATTGACGATCCTGAAATACTCTCTCAGTGGTGCTTGTATACTCTTCAACAGTTTCTTTCATCTGGATGGCATTTACCTGTATGCAATTAAATGATAGTTTGTAAGGTGCACGTGTAAAATAAGTGATGCCGAGGTCTGTAATTCTATTATTTTTCTTCTTCTGTCACAAGTCAGCATCTTATATAAGCGAAAGCCTCAACATCTATACAGGTGGTTGCATGCCAAAATGACATAGTACATCCTGATGTCAAGAGTTCACAATATATTCTATCAATATATACGTACACATATACACACACTAAAGCTGTCAAAATTGCATCACAACTTGACATATCAACTCCCCAAGTGGAGAAGAGCTTAACATACCAGCTTAAAAATTTATTAATTTTGCTAAATATTATTAATGTATTAAATGTAACAAACTGTATGGTACTAATATCACATACAATATATTTCACGCATTCATGATGACTTTAATCCTAAGGATAAAGAATATGTATGTCCATAGATTAATGGTAACTACTACATACTACGCAGGGAGTATCTCAAGTGGTTGAGGCTACTTCTCTCAAGAGTGAGGTTCTAGTTTCAAATCCCAAATTCCATAGGGAACAGGGGATTGGGTTGGGGGTGGGGGGTAGAAAAAAAAAGTAAATAGTACATACATGATACTGATTTCAATTCAATGTTGATACTATGTATATGATACCATTCATGAATATTACCAATTCATGAAGAAAAAAAAGAATTTAAAAACTGTTCAAGACCTACACATATGTTATTGACATATTAAAAACTTACAACTATAACAAACTCTTATTTTTACATGCATATTAAAAGACCTCATAAAAGATATGGAACATTGTGAAATCGAAACTTATGAAGAGAGTTCATTTGTTTGGAGATACAGTTTCTGAATTTTGAGGCAAATTATATCTTTTTTTTAGTTTCTGAATTTTGAATAAAATTTCATTTGATATTGTTAATATCACTTATTGCTAATTTATCAAAATAATTTTATCGAGAAGCCTTTTAATATTACCTACAAATTAAAATATATTAAAACCCGTGCGTAACATAGGGTTAAGTACTAGGTTAATAAATTACTAAATCACCTTTATACGGTAAAGAGGAGCTGTGAACTGATCATTAAAGATGAAGGAGTCGTCATCCTCAACATCTCTCCCCTTTGGTATCTGTAAAAAGAAAATTAGTTTAGTTGGAGAAAATTTGAAAAGGTAATATTTCTGATTAGTGGTAAAAATTAGAGTAAGAAACCATGAAAAAGAAAACCATCCAAGGATCACACCCACCTTCTGGAGAACACGAACTTTACCACATGCAAGGGACAGAAGGGTCCTCCTCAGCTCTTTATCCTCGATGCCAGTGGCTTCTTTAATATCTTGGAAGCTAAGCTTTTGCGCGTCATTAAACAGCATTAGAACTACAGTCTGGGCAGAGAACATACAACAAATTAAATTTTCAGGGCAAGTGCCTCATTTTTCAGTATAACTTTAAAATGAAAACCAAAAAATAAGTGTAAACATGTTCACAGTCCTATCTTGTCCTTTTAGGCCTACAAAGATGTCTGATCAGAATGAGTATGCCAAGAAAGGGAACATATACGAGACACTATTCTTTCTTATAGAGATCATAAAAATTACATCAATTTGTGGCTCTCAAGTCAGTCACTAATTGTGGGCTTAGATGCATTCATATATTACACTGGGGTATCTCTAACCTAGCAAGTATACCTGTCACGAAAACTTCCCACAAAGCTGAGGAAATTATCCTACCAACCATATGAAGAAATAATTACTCTAAAGACCTTTGAAACAATTCAAACAACTGATCTGAAGAAAATGTAGACAAACAGTTTAGAGGCAGCAAAAAATCTACTTATCTAGAGAAGTTCCTTAACAAATGAACTTCTTCATACATACAACTGCAATGCATGATAGGTGCTCGATAAACAAACATAATAATCAAATATACGTTACTATCACATCAAACTTCACTCTCTTTTCTTTCTCGATTAGTATGAGCTCATCCCTTCTTTTCCCATCATTGCCCTCACAACTGATGTCCTCAAAACCACTCTAATAAGTCATGTTTCTCTACCTACCAGACTACTATCCTGTCACTGTATTCCTCCATCGTCAAATAGATTTCTTGTTTTATATTTCAAAGAATATAAGAAACAAATTTTCTCTTTAAAATTTCAAAAAAGAAAAAGAGAAGATATTAATATAAACAAGCGGCAAGTCATCAGTTGAAGGTAAATATTGAATGACACCAACCTGAAATAGAGAAACAGCCAGCTCCTTTTTACCTTTTGGGAAGTCTGCCTTGAGCACACAATGACCTAATGAATTCTGCCACATTAATCTCCTCCCACTATATTTACTTAAATAAAATTCCTTGAAAATATCCTGCAGCCACAGAATAACAATGCTAGGTTAGACGATAACATGCAACTTATGACAAGTAAAACTAACATATATTCTGCCAAACCTGATAGACATTAAGTTCATGGGGAAGCCGAACATCCATGGGAGGGTATGTTGGCCAGTATCTGCAGCCCAACAATCATATATGAGCAAAACTCCTAGTTAAATTGGTGAATGAAGGCAAAACTATGGAAACTTGTAAACGAAAGACTAACTAAGCTTCCAAATTTGTTAAAAATAAATAATTAAATAATTAAGCTTCCAAATTTGTTAAAAATAAATAATTAAATAATTAAGCTTCCAAATTTGTTAAAAATAAATAATTAAATAAGCAAGCAAGTAATAAAAAAAATTGCCAATTACCCGGTTGTTAAGACGTGGACACTCATTTCAATACCCGATGGGAGTTTTGTCCTTGCTTGGGATGATTGCTTGAAAGATTCATTTATCTCTTTTGATAATTCAATGTCCTGGAAAGATACAAATAACATTAGCTCCAAATGATTTTTTAAAGAAAAAGGAAAAGAAAACTCCAAATGATCCTCTTGAACTATTTGAGAAATAATTCTACATGTATTGGGCTTGGGTAAACAGTACCTACACGTCTGCAAAGATGAACACTGCCCTAAACTTTTACTTGGTTATTACTGTGACACTTACCATCTCTACAGCATAGATGAAATCAGCAGAGAAGTGCAAGGTTAACTAAACAAAATATCTGTAGCATGAGAATCACTCTTGACAACAATACTTGAACAGGCAATATTTATATGATTCCCATTGAATATCATGAAAGGGAGACGGAAAAAAAAAAATCTGCCACTAAATATAGCAGTCCGATGTTGAATATAAACAACTTCTAGCTAGTTGGAATATTGGACATGGTGAGCACCCAAAAAGGAGGTATTTGCAATATCCATTTCTGTGATAGTCTATGCAACAAAAGATGTATACCTTGAACATTCCTTCAAGTTTGTTGGTGAACTGACTGCCACACTCTGTTTTCAACTGTAATCACAATAGAAAAATCTTAAGCATTTTCCACAAGTAAAATATTCAGGACAGACACTTCAACAAAACATAACTCTTACTTTAGAAATCATGGACTTCTCGGCATCAATTGATGCACTCTTTCCCAACAGAAGCCTTTTTGCAAGATCTTTCTTATAGAATGCTTCAAAAACATCCTTACCCTACAAATACAGGTAAAAATAACAGAAACAAACATAAGAGTTGTTTCATGGAAATGCCAAGCAAGACTTAAATTATAACACAACTAAACTTTAGCTTTTCTGGATGCACAAATGCATCAATATTACCTGTATAAATCTGAACAAAACCAAGACTTTATCAAGAGTCGCCTCCAATTCCTCCTCTGATGTACCCTTATTACCAGCACGAAGCTTCTCATCCACAAATTTGGCAATGAGTTCAGCAGGCCGATTCTAGTACACAGCAAAAATGTTGAATGTCAGCATTTAGAAACGCTGAACATATATATTATAATCATAAGAATGATAAGACCACTTTCATGCCAGGTCATTAATTTGAACTGTTCAAAGCTTACAAGTATAAATCCACTTAATATACTAAATCCCCCTGCATATGCCCCCAAAAGTTGAAAAGTAAAAAACCATGAATTGCCTCCTGTCTCAAGAATTTGCCGCCTCCTTACTCCTCATACCTCCAAACAATCACTAAAAAATGAAAGGGTGGAGCAATGGGTCTGTCTTTGAGGGAACCACCACCCTAACATAGTACAAATCAGTTTGCTCAAGGGAAGAATATTAAATTTGTTCCTATTTGTGGAGTTGGGAGGTAAAAGAAGGGAGAAGACAGCCACACAGTCAGGCAACTGTCATAGTTGATCATTATAACAGCACAACTGACTTGTAATGAACATTTCCTTAAGACAACGAAGAAGTCAAAAGACATGGGCCTATTTAATTTACTAATAGCAGCAGTCAGTTGAGACATGTCTCCTGAGTTGGAGGGGCCATAGAAAAAGTCCTTCCCATCCTACCTTTGGCAAGAGTGTGAATGCTTCAATTAATGAAAGAAAAGTATTAAAGAAAAATTACAAAGAAATGATAAAACCTGGCGCATATTAATGAGGTGCTCAAAAGAATCCTTCATGGTGTTGCTAAATGCTTCATTCTTCAAAAGGCTTTCTTCCCATATTGAATCAAGAGATGCCTTAAAGTCTAATAGGCTAGACACCATGTCTTTATCTTTTTCTTCATCCATAACAATGCCCTGTCCAGTTTGTCTAATGTACGAGCTAAGGGCTTGCCGCAATGATTCAAGGGCATTGACCCTCGAGAAAAGCGAATACATTCTTTGAAGATCCTCAATCCGGTTCCCATCCATCAGCATTGTGAAACCCTGAATAGATAGATCAGAAAAAGTAACAAACAGGTCAACTTCAAAAGATCAGAAAAAGTACCTTGACACCAGAATGATAAGAGAGTTGACCTAAAAAAGAACACATACGAACAGCAAGGACAGCACAAAATTAGGAAGTGAATCCATGAGATACCTTATCAAGAATCGAAGGTATGTGGCGTTCAAGAAGTTGCCTTTCTGCAGTTTCTACAAGTGGCTTTCTTGTGCTTGGGTCCAGGTAAAGCAAGCACCTTTCATGTTCTTCATGCAATCTTATCTGCAAAACATAGATCAGCATCACACAAACATAGGAAATTAAATAAGGTAGCAGATGAAAATGTTACGGTTCACTACAGAAAACGTGAAACTAAGACAGAAGAATAAAGACAACATACCTCTACATGCTTCAAGTAATCTGGAACATCAGACTGCTGCATGTATTTCACACCTTCAGCAGCATAAAATTCTGATGTACGCTCAAGGAACGGTTTCTCAAAGCTTTCCAGATAAATTCCTAATGCAGTGAACATCTTCAGAAGATGGTTGAGGAGAGTTCTATCAACTGCTTCACCTAATCTATTAGAACAAAACAAGAACAACAAACATGAGAAGATGAATAAAAATGAAGGTGTCTGGTGAAATAACAAGTGCTCTTCACACACTTATACTTAAGATATTCTTTGCCTTCTTACTTATTTTCATAAAGGCGTTTGGTGAAAGTTGACCCATACAAGAATTAGATCATAGCTTGAGCACTAAATTTGCAAGGTCATCTTCTCATTACTTTTATACAATAGCTACTCGAATAAAACCATACCCCTTACCCCACATGACCTTCTCCCCCTAAAAGAAAGAGTGAGAAAAGAAAATTGAAAAGAAAAGAAAGAAGCAGGTCATCTATTAAGAAAAAAGGCACATCAAACATCACTAACCCACTGAAGGGGAATTCAGCAACTAACAAATGTCTAAGAGATCCAGTTCTTACTACTTATGTAGGAAAAATGAATTGAAACTTTTGTGTCGAGGATCACAAAATATTGGTTTTATATCATCTCCATAATATGGCTCGGAGACTCATCTCAAGTGATGCAAAAACACAAAATATGGAAAAACACTTCCTCTCAAAAGAGAAAGAAATACCCTGGCTCACCCGTGACAAGAAAAGAAAACCCCCCGTGGTTGGTTTTTTTTGTGTGTGGTTTTGTGTGTGTGCGTGTTGGGGGGGTTGGGGGGGGGGGGGTGTTCTGTGTTTTGAAGAAAAGGTGCAAAGTTAACCCATTATTATTATTATTTTCTTACTTCCCCCTTGAGTAAACAACCTCATACAAGAGTTCCTAGAAGAATGTCTTAAGAAGAATAAGTAAAAGGATAGATACGCAAAACACAAACATTAGCACAAGGATAGCCTCCTTTGAATGCAACAAAAACCTTAAAATAGAGCATATACTGCAAATTTCACTAATAATATGTGCTCATCTTTTAATCTAAATTTGAGAATTTGAGCAGGGAAGATATAAATGTATAAATCTGGAGTCAGAATAATTTATAAATTTCTACATCTTTGTGTATTAAAAGCAATTTATATGTTTAAGCTTTCAGAAATTACCTCTCACTCTCAATCATTTGCAGAAGGCCAAACACAGTTTTGTGTTCTACTTCTGAAGCAAGAGAGAGATGTTTGCAGAAAAGTTGCAAGCCCATGTCCCACAATGACCGCACATTTGGAGTTTGTTTCACGTAGGTCCTATCAAGATACAAAGCTATACCACGAATCATCAACATTTGGTCACAGAAATCCTGCCAACACTTCTCAACAAGAGACAAGAAGACCACCAGATCTTCACTTTGACCAACCAAAGATTGTAGAGCAGCAGATATGTGTGTTTCACACTCCTTTTCGATTCGCTGATAGAGACTTCCCCCCATCTTGTGCAGACAAAGATCGTTGACCGCCTATAGTAAAAAATTTGAAAAGTAACCATTTAAAATCTACTAAGTAGCAAATACAGGGGCAATAGCACAAACCTGATAGAGCTTCTCCAAGTCACAGGGGTCAGGCTGCTTCAAGAATATGGCATTAATAGCTGACTTCAGCGTTGCCCATGTGTTCTCTTCGAAATTTGTTGGCAGTGTTGGTTTAGCTTCAGAAAGTCATAATAAAGAGATAGAAATATGTTAGCCTAACATTTGGTATTTCCAGTGTTACTGTATATACTTGAGATCAAGACAAATCGTTTAAAGAACCACCAAAAACAATGTGAAAGGTAATATGTAACTGTATATAAAGAGAGAGAGAGAGAGAGATAGCACGAGAGGCAGGCTGGTGGAAATCATACAACTGGGACTTAAAAATACTACCAAAGATCATTTTGCATAATTGAGCTGAGGTCGTTCTATATGAAGCTGTGATTTGACTAATTCCACTTCTGTAGATTGAGCAAGCTGGCAAATTCAAAATACTTGGCTCTTATGCTTCTAGAGCTTATTTTCATGACCTGTTCTTGGCAACAAGAACGAAGAACTTCTTGAGTACATCCACACAAAGAGATGCAAGTTCTCTTACGGGACGAAGAAATGGAATGAGAATCTACTCATAGTGGCTTTTTGCAGCAAAATTCCTCATAACATCATAAAAGTAAAACAATCAGAATACCTGCACTCTAGACCACTAACTATGATCCTTGTTTCTAGTTTATTAACACGATGGATAAGGCTCAGCTTCGTGATTGAAGCTCATCAAAACAGAAATTTGATTTAACCAACATTCAAAGAATTGATATGTTTGGTGTATTCCACATTTTTAGTCATTTCTGAATATTTTCATGAAAAAGTGTCATTTTGCAGCCACTTGCCTGGATAATTTAAACCAAAAAGGGACATAAATGTCAGAAATCTTTTGTGTCTGTCTTCGCAAATTTTCACAATCAGTTGTGACTATCTCATGCTTTAGTCTCTATTTGACAACCAGGAAAACTACGTGAAAGGAAGTCTATCATAGAAAGTCGAAAGACATTAAGTACATGGTAAAGTGAACATATTACTTTCCCTGATGTGCTTGTTTGATTTGGAGGTGCTTTACAATTAGGAAAAAGGAGTGTGACTATGGTATTTTACATCTTCTAGCAGAATCTTTTGACTTTAGCAGAATACAATAAGCAAGAAAGTTTTCCATGCAGAAAAACCTTCTGCCCCTCTAATTCTCCAGAATATACAAGGAATAAATTCTGTCATACTTTTATGTTTCTAAAACCATTCCCTTCTTTAACAGAGATACATCAAAATGTCCAAATGTAAAGTGGCCACAAAAAAATGACTAGTTTGATGAAGAGCACAGCTTATTTGTTGTTGTTTTTTTTTTTAGCAGGGATCACCAGAACACCACCTAATATGAAGACCACCCTATTATCAGCTTTATGCATATTAAATAATGATAAATTTTCACCCATGAAACTGATAAGAAAGGAAAAAACAGCCTCCTCAAGCCTCCAACCAACGAGGTAATAAAACATGAATACACTCATTACCCTCGAAAGCGAGGGTTATGACCCTGGTAGGCTACTTGAATCAAATTCTAGGGGCCAAAAGAAACTTTAAACTTGTTTTCCCAAAAAAAGGGTAAAAATTATCATTTTCCTCTTTCCTCTGACATACAGAAGTATGCCCAAAGAGCAAACCAGAACCAGGGAAGGGTCACCTTTTTTCCTACAGAAGTGGTGTCATATCCTACATGATTGTGGAAATAGCCTCTTAAATGTACACCATTACACTCATAAAATTAGTGGATCCACCCACATTGCATGCATTTGACTCCATCTCAAACTGCTAGTGTCTTCCTACTCTCCATATCCTCTCTTTCCACCCGATCATTAGAAAAGAACCCAAAAAACATTTATCAGGAAACGAGCTTCATTACCCAAAAAAACACCCATTCTCTCTGAGAAACATGCAACAACTGGCTTAATTGCAACAAATGCTTCTTAATGCGCATAACCTTCACAGAAAACTTAAAAAGCTATTACTTACAATTGAGGCAAAACCGGGAAACAAATGATTTTATCAAAGCTGTCTCCTTTTCTGCACACTGAATTGCTAGTAGGTCAATGCAATTTTATTCAGAGTTTAATTTGCACTGATTGACGTGCCAAATCCAAAGGAATAAGATTGTTCATTCTAAAGCCACTAGTTGAAAAAATATCCTACTCTGGATAAGTAAGCAAGTGGCAATCACACAAGAAGACATGAAATAGCAATTGAAATATCCATGAATGCATGAACTCACATGACACATACTAACCAGATTCCACCCCAGATTTATGGAAACACATGGCTATTTGTTCTTAAAAAAATTATGTACTGCTACAAATTACAATGCTTCATGGATCTTTTCTCTAACAATAAAGAAATTCAATTTCCTTCATGTCCATCAAAACCCAATAATTGCTGTCAACGCATCTTTATCCAAAAAAGTCAGACAATTAATGCTATTCAGTGAGATATGTTCAGCATTATTCAGTGAGAAATGCTGACCATTGACCAACAAGGGACCCAAAAGTAAAACAGCACTTTTCAAGTATCCACTAGATGCCACAATGCATATTCAAGACTTCAACACATCGGCTCCACATCCTACATTAAACTAACCAAACAAATAAAATAAAGATAACCAAATAACATTCAACCCACTTTTTATGTGTACAACAATTATCTTAATCCACCGACCAAAAGAATGGTCACTCCAAATTGAATTACTTCGAGAATAGCTAAATGATGCCTTACTATGAGCCCCAAATCTCTTAATTAATGGAACTAATTGTCTCCAATATAATTCAATTAGCTCTGAATTGTAGCTCAACGACCATGAATTGACGATGCCTAATATCTGCAGCACACATAATCTAAAAATAAATGCACAGAAAATTAACAAGGCCCAGATGCAATTATACTAAATTAATCAATTTCGCCTAAAAGATAAGCTAAAAATCACTAATTTATCACTCAATTCCACCACTAAAACCACGAAAACACTCAACCAAAAAAAACCCTAAGTTACATATCTAGCACATCACACACTTAACAGAACAATGATACACTGTAAAACAAATAGATGTTTCGCAAGTGCTCTTTCCTTCAGCTCAATCAAAAATGTATAAAATAATTTCGGAAGAGGAAAGTAAAAGGAAATTGGTACTAAAAGATTGAACCTTTAACAAGCCTAATGACGAGCTTCTTAGGAGGCTGAGGAGGCGTGGCCTTTTTCCGCGACAAATTGGCAGCTGTCAAAGACGGCGAAGAAGCAGAGCCGCCATGGTTGGGGAGGTGGCTCGTGGGATCCTCGTCAATCATAGACATGGATGCTTTTTTGCTATCTTCGTCGAAGTGGACACGCGGCGATTGCTGGGAATCGAGAGAGCACGCGACGGCCTGCCACTTGGCCTTTTTCATCGCAGGAAAAAGTGGAGTTGTCGTGGTGGCTCCGGCGCCGGAGGTGGCGGAGGCAGCGTTGTCGTAGGCGGTAAAAGGGGAGGCGCGTTTGTTTGGAGGATTGGAGCTGGTTGCGGTGTGAGACATATAGAAGAAATTAAAATCTTCGTAAATCTTTAAGAGGAGCTCATCATTTTGTGTGTGTGGGAAGTGAAGAGAAGAGAAGAGTGAAAAAGAGAAAACAAAAGACGAGAAAGAGCATTTTAATAATGGCTAATTCAGATGGTGTGAAAAGAAAAATAAAAAAGGAAAGAAAAGAAAAGGAGAAGGCCGTAGCCTGTGGGTTGGGTCTAGATTGCTAGAGATACTACAACCACACTGGTCACTTGTTTCTAGGCGAGCAAAAATTGAATCGAACCAAAAATTAAATTGAACTGGACTGAATTATTTGATTTATCCGGTTTCTGGTTTATTTACCTCAATTTAACTACTTTTAAAAATATTTTGGTCTATTCAGTTCAGTTTGAATTGTAAGAAAAAAGACTGAATAGACCGAATTAACCATTTAAAATATGTTATATATGTTATAAAAATAACTATAAAATAGAAAAGAGATATATGAAATAAATAACAAGAAAAGAGAAAAAATATAAGAGAAAAAATATAAGAGAGAGAAGAAGGAAGAATATTTTATTGCTTTTCTTAATTAAATACAAGTTACAAGTTTACAATGCAGAGGCTCTTATTTATAAGAGTAATAAGTTTGCAATGCAGAGGCTCTTATTTATAATAACAATACAAAAGTAGATTTATAGGATTAAAATTTATATTAAGATAAAATATTTAAGCTCATCCAACTTTATGTCATGAGAGTTTAGATAGTCATGAACCATATCTAGAGTGTAAATAACAATTAACCGGCCCTAAGATGAATATGCACAATAATTAATAATTTCATAACAATATATCATTTGTATTATTGTAAAACATTTATTTTGTAACAAGCTTAATTAGGATTTATATATTTATTTATGCATAGGATATCATTAATATTGTTTATTGTATATTTTAACGAATAAAGGTAATTGATTTAGGTTTTGTTGTAATTTCATGCAACAATTTATCTTTTTATACGTTTAGTTTTTTAAGATTTTATTATTGAATTTCAGTTTAATCAAATCAAACCAAAAAAAACAAAAATATTTTTTGTTTCAGTCTATTTGGGTTTTGGAAACTTTGGTTTGGTTTGCTTTAATTAATAACCAAATGCTCGCCGTTTTCTCTCCTTTTTTTCCCCCTTTTGTGCATTTGGGTTTGTTTTCCAAAAACGAGAAAATGCTTCATACAAATATTAATTTAAGTACAAAAAATACAAATATTAACATAAATACAAAAAAATAAAAGTTTTGAATAACAAAAAAAATCTCTAAAAACAAAGTATTGGTCCTAACAAAAAGAAAAAAAATATAATCCACAAACAACCCAATCTGCTACGCGGTTGTCATACCGAACATGTCGAATTGTATAACTTGCAATAAAAGATAGGAGGACGTAATTTTGTGCAATGACTCAGGTTTCTGCCCAAAATGAAAAATGGTCCATAAGGCTAGATAGACTTGAATAATACCAAAATCAATAGAAGAGCTAAAGTTGTTATATAACAAAATCATATTATAACAAAAGGAGAGAAAACTATACAAATAAAAAGAAAGGGTAAAAGCATAATACCTCTATGGTTTTGACAATGGGCACAATACTCTCTTGTAGTTTGGAAATTAGCTGATTGACCCCTTATGATTTCGAGATAGTAGACACATCCCCCTATAGCCAAAAGTGGTAGCTTTTTCATGGTAAATATACAAATGTCCAATTTACCATCTCACTTTAAAGAAATTCAAAAAAAAAAAATCAACCAATAAGAACAAGACACTTATGCTCTGTTTGTTATAGTCTTATTTTAATATGCTTATCCTATTGAAATGAGGGTACATCTTATAAGATTTAAGAAATCTTATCATACATCCTATGAAAATTCAAAGTAAAACCATATTTTTTATCTTATAAGAAATAAGCAATCTATCCTATCTTATTTTTTACAACTATGGAATGCATGGTACATGTGATAAGATATCTTAAATCTTATAAGATATCTCTAAATTTCAATAGAATAAGTATCTTAAAATAAGATTATTCCAAACACACTATTAATCACCCTACCCCCACTCCATCCCACACAAAACACACACACACCAAACACACTTACAGGGAGAGGTTGTTGGTTAGGGGGAGGAGGGGTTGTTGCCAAGAAAAGGGGAGGGGGTATTGACGGGGGATTGATGAGGAAGGGAGGATTGAGAGAAGGGGCTAACGAGGGAGGGGGTGCTGACAGGTTAAGGGTAAGGGGTAGGTTGTCAAGGTAGAAGGATTAGGGGTAAACTGACAGGAAAGAAATAGGGGCTAGGAGGAAGAAAGATGGAAGGGGGTGGGGCTGATAGAGAAGAGGTGGGGAAAGGGGTTGGGGAAGGAGAAGAAGAGGGTGAACCTTTTTTCTATAATTCTTCTATGTTAATATTTTATCAAGGGTAAAATAGTTCATTTATGATTAAATAAATAAGCAGCATCGAGATAGCTTCACCTAAAATGTAAATGCAATTATTTTGAACAACATTTCCTAATGGAAAGGGTATACATACACCTCTTTACAAAACATAAAGGATCAATCAGCTAATTTCCAAACCACGAGAAAGTGTTGTGCACATTGTTGAAAACACATAGGGTTGTTATGCTTTTGACCCAAAAAGAAAAACACAGAAAAATCAGAAATAACAAAAATAAAAGAAAAGAGAGAGATGGTAGCTCTGGCTTGTAACCAAAGCATCGTAGACAACCCAATATAAGGATGGCAAACACCTTCAATGCGAGGAGAATACCACAAGGAGAAGAAAAGAAATAGAAGAGAAAAGGGGAAGGAGGAAGACGGAGGAAGAGAGAGCATAGCGATGGTGTAATTTCTTTGACTTCATATTGGATTTGCCACCTGATTTATTTTTTATTTTTTCAAAGACCTTTTGTTGTTTTAATTGCATCAATCAATTGTACAATTTAGATGTAATTCACATAATTTTCAATCTAATCATATAGATATTGTACCATACAATCTATAATATGCACTTAGTTTGATAATATTTAAATTCGTCTTTAACTAGTTTGATAATATTTAAATTCGTCTTTAACACCTTGTATAAAAGAACAAAAAAAATTAAGCAAATCAATGGACGATAGTTTTGTGATGGAGAACTGAACTTTTAGAGGCTTTTCAATTTAAATAAATTTATAATTAAAAAGGTTTAGGAAGAAAAGAATTTGAATGGTAAACCAAAAGATGGATACCATAGTGGCCGTTAAAAGAAAGATGGTTCACTTATAATGATCCTTTTGAGCCCATGTGCTTAGTTGTGTTTTTTTCAATATATTACAAGTGTTCATTAGAATGATCATAATACCTTGATGTGAATTAGATTAGCCAAATAGTGGAATATCCAATATCAATTTATTTGGGGTTTAGGTTGAAAAATAACGTTAAGTTTGCAATTTTTGAAACATTTATATTACATAAAATCTAGTTTGCAATTGAATATAAGGGTTAAGGGTGTATAAATTGTGTTTAGCCTTATAGTTTTTTGAGTTTAAAGTATAAATACTCAAATAATTATTACTTACCCTAAATTAGTTGTGCTAAAGAGGCCCATAGCAATGTTATTCTAGGACTGCATGCAAACTTGTCTTTGTGTATTTAGTGCAGGACCTTATATCATGGTCTTGCACCTATGTGCTCCTACAGAGCTATGTGCTCCTGCAGAGCTAGGTGCTCCCACTGTGCATGAACAGTATCACTTATTGTTCACACACAGTAAACTTAAAGAAAAAATAGTTCACATACCAAATATTTGTTCACCATTTCACATGTATTTTTCACTACTCATGCACACATAGTCACATACAAAACACACATTTATTTGTTTACCACTCTACATATATTTGTTCACCATTCTCAAGCACAATAAACACACACAAATACAAATAGATTTATTTGTTCACCACTCTATATCTATTTATTTACTACTTCACATATATTTGTCCATCACTCTCTCACACACACATAGGCATATACAAATACAAATACGTTTATTTGTTCACCACTCTACATATATGTTCATCACTCTCTCATACACACACAAACACACATAAATACAAACACATTTATTTGTTCGCCATTCCACATCTATTTGTTCGCCATTCCACATCTATTTGTTCACCACTCGACATCTATTTGTTCATAATCTCACACAACACAAACACACAGATACAAACATATATATTTGTTCATAACTTTATATTTATTTGTTCACCATCCTTACACAAAAACACATATATTTATTCACCAATTTACATATATTTGTTCATACAAATCCCCATAGACACAATCACATACACACACAAACATATCTGATGTACGTAAACTTGAAGGTGAAGACATGTTTTAATTGCGGATTGAGCTTGGAGCATCCAAACGCTGCGTGGGAAGTACAGTTAGAATGGCAACAAGGAAAGAAAAAGATTAGTAGTTGCGGTGCTACGAGATAATGCCAGAATCTTAGCCGCATGAGGAAGAAGATAATGAGGACATTAATGGTAGATCAGCACCTAGGAGGTTTTCTTTGACATGGTGCATATTGTTACGATCAACAGAACAAGGCGAATATTATGGTTGTGTTTGTTTGGCATGAGATGACCGGTGGTGTCATCGGCAAAGCAAATAAAAGAAGAGAGAAAGGTGAGGAGAGAGAAGGGCGAAGAGTGAGAGAGAAGAGGAAAGAGAGGAGAAGATGCGTTTGATCTGATGAGCTGTATTTTTTTTTCTTTTTAAACACGTGAGGGAGCACAAACGTACAGAATCACCATATAATCAGCAATTTAGCATAGTTGTCCTAATATGTGGCTTCTTTACGGGTTGTATGTCATAGAAAGAGCAATAGCTTTTTGTTCATTTTAGGTAGTGGTATGTGAGCATGGAAATATTTCTTTTAATCTGTTTATACAATTATAAAAAAATTTATTCTAAATTAGAAGTTTTCCCCTTTTTTTTTTTTCAAATAGAGTAGATTGGATGAGATTGTTCTACAATGGAAGTTATAGACTTATTGTCACTGGTACTTACTCGAAGATCAACTCAACTTAAGAGGCTTCAGTGTAAAGTTTGAAGTCAAATTGGTAGTTTGCAAATCTTAGTGCAGCATGGTAAGATGAGTTTTTGAATAATGTTAGTTTAGGAATAATTGGATTATTATTTGCATATTTGAAAGTCTTTCTTTTTTTGTTTAACTAAGATATAATTCATCAAATATAAGAGATAAATAAGTTTTTTTACTGTACTTATTTACCATTTATAATTAAATTTTACAATTTATCTGATTATATTATAAATACAGATATAGATACAAAGTAATATGCTTTAGGTTGAGGAGGTCGAGGGCATTGTTGCTCTTGAAGTCTTGAACAATTTTTCTCTTTTCAACCTTGAAATGCTAACACTTATAATAAACTTAAAGAGTCAGTATCTATATTTTTTTTTCAAGTTTCTTTTTCCACAACCAAATAAGAAATCCTTGTTCAAACATTTTACTTATACAAATACATAACCTTTCTCTTTTATGATGTGCTTTTAGCTGAAGAGTTGAATCGTAAGAAATTTTTGAAACATAATGCTGAGAAAAGAAAATTGTGTCCACAATTAAATCCAAGACGAAAACTAAGTTAATGTTGGGTAACTTTTATCTTAGTACGTAATCCATATGAGTCTGGCAAATTTGCCAAACTATTTCCATTCATTGCAACCATAAAATAAAATAACATAAACTATGACTATAAAATTTGACCTTGATAAACTGTGAGTATATATAGAGAATCTTAGGAAAATTATAAGTACTACAAATTAGCAAAATTAATTTTTATCTCTTTGCATATGCGCCATAACAGTCAATATTATTGGATAGTGAAAATTAGTCAATGTACTCGTGTTTATTGATAGGTTGATAGCTAGAAGTTTTTCTTATAGAGTACTCGATAAGTCCTTTTAATCAATACTAGTTGGTAACAATTTCATATGGATCAAAGAACACTATGTTCTTTCAATTTATTCTCTAAAATACCAAGTACACAATAAGATATAGAGTTCAATACATTTCAACACTGGCCAATTTTCTAGCTTTAGCACTCACATGATGGGCATTATTGAACTTCTTTTCTTTTTGAAGCTTATCACAAGTGCAAAAACCACTAAGACAAAATGAAATGCCTGGGTTGAAGGAGCCTCGACAATCTGCATTAATTTTACAACTCCTTACTGTAAGTGCAACGTTGCTTCCTAACGCATTTGAGAATGCCAAGCCTGTTTAATTTCATTTCCAAATTAATATTAGTTCACTAGAAATATACAGTAAGTATATGTGTGTGTTTTTGTGTCTTTTGAATGTGTATGGAAGTTAGCAACACTTATCATGCATGTATTAGCACGAACCATCAACACTTATTATGCATGTATTAGCACGAACCATAGTACTTGAATTTGGATTCTTTAATCACTTTATACCTTATGATAGTGAATTGATAGTACAATTATAATAAAGTGGTTTGGACAGCTTATGACTGAGGAAGTTCTTTTATTACGTTGTATATTACGAGGAACTGAAATCCTAGAACTTGTGTAGGCAAATGGGAGACTCTGAAACATACATCAATTTTGTCGTGAAAATATAGCATTTTTGAATTATAAATTTTGTAATGTAATGTGGTAGAAGGGCCTATGTAAATGTGTGCTTTGTGAAGTATGTGTCTCTGTGAGTTTGTGTGCGGATGCGTGAGAGAGAGACTAACCAAATGCAAAAAGCAAGAAGGTAAAGAAAACCATTTTGATCCGAGCTTTCTGCATTGCTTTCGAGAACATTTAGTGAATCTCATACAATTCTTGTATGTGATATGATGTATGTTTGGATTTTAATGGCCAAGAGCCTATGAAACACTAGAGAACATACAGACAAGAAAGATGTGGAGATATATAGAAGCATTAATCCTGGCTTTTGAAAGTTTGGTAAATAATATTCAATGATATGAACCAAACTTCAGGAATAGTATTGAAGGTCAGATTTCATTTTATCCGAACTCCTTCTGATTATAATTAGTGCTTGATTGCACACTCATTAGCTTTAATCTATAATAGCACAAAAGCTACCGTGTTATTATTATTAGAATTCTAAGAATCCGAGTCATGAGTAGTATAAATAGTAAGGACTACTAGTAGAGAGCAATAACTTGTATTTGAATTGCTGGAATAGGGTTAGGGTGGGTGGGGTTGAACAAACAAATTAAAAAGAGAAAGAGAAACGGAAAAAGGATCCATTCTTCTACACCCTTGTAAGAAAGTTATTAAATGCACTTAGTTATGTTGAATTCTTGGATCATGATCTCTTCTAACTCACTTTTTATTCTAACTTTTTAATTTAAATCTTAATCATTCATTCTATTATCAAATTATAACAAAATCTTAGTCATTGAATTAAAATATCTCACCTCCACCAAAAAAAAGAATTTTTCCTCTTATTTTTTTCATTCTTCTCTCTTGCCATACGTGACACAAACAGATTTTTTTTTCCCTTTTCTTCACTTAGAAATATTAATTTTCTTTACCAGCTTAATTCAACAGCATTTTTTTCTATTTAATCCTGCACCATTCCTTTTTCTTGTAATATGATATTTTCCTATTTCCCAAATCATATATTAGTAAAAATGGCAAATGAGGTTTACACCGCAAATAAAAGACTGGCTTTTTCACTTCTAATATTACAAGTTATAAATTAGCTTAAACTAAAGATTTTGAAATTGCCTGTTTCTACTAGTAAAAAGTAAATACTAAAGTGAAAATAGTAAGAAGATTTTTATTTACTACTAAATTTTGTGTGTTTTTTCCTTTTACTCTTAACCACTTTTTCGAAGAAAAAGATCAGATAGAAGAATCAAAACTACAAATATAAAAAGAGCCATTTGATTTTGCTAACAATTTTGAGCATAAAGAAGACCCATTTAATATTAATTTTGTTATAAATCTTATTGTTAATATACTTATTTGCATCGGTGTGTGATGATTTTATATGAATTTTGTTAGTGACTCTTTTTAAGTTGATGAATATAACACAATTTAATATCTAACAATAAAGAAATAAAAAAGGAAAATTTTGTTTGAGTCATATATGGTAGGAGGGAAGAGTGAAAACAAATAAGAGGCGAAGTTCTTTTTTGGTGGAGCGAGATATTTTTATCCCATGGCTAAGATTTTGTTATAATTTAAGAATAGAATAGAATAATTAAGATTTAAAATTAAAAGGTAGAATCAAAAGTGAGTTAGGAAAGGATCCGTCTTAAATTCCTAACGGTTTTTCACACTAATCAAAGTAAGCTATTTCTCTCTCTCTTTCTTTCATTTTTTTGGCTAAATAACCGTAGCAAATATTTATTGTCAATTTGACAACATTATTCTGTACGTAAGAAAATAAAATTAAAAATTTGACAACATTATTTTGTACGTAAGAAAATAAAATTAAAATGTCCTTCAAAGTTTGAAATGTAGTTCTTGTCAGAAAAACCGGTTCATCAATTAGCTTGCATCTCTTACTCATATGATGTCATACATTACAATTTTCCTCTTTGCGAAAATATATATGAAAATAAAGTCAATTATTGATCCTTCGGACTATGAAATCTATTAATATACGGCTTTTCCTTTTCCTTCCTTTCTTATTTTTTTAATCTATATTTATATAAAATTAGTACTTTAATATCTGTCCTTTGCATGTGTACTTTTTTAAAATAATATACGTTAAAATGTATTTATTTTTATTTACTTTTAATTGCAGATAATGAATTTAATCAAGGATATCTTATATTCTGCAATTTTTTTTATTAATAATGGGCATTAAGTTTACTTGGATTTAAGTTTTTCTAATAGTAGACACTAAATTTACTCGAGTTTAAAACTAATAATGTACATCTATAAATAAGAGATAATGAAAAATAAAGAAATTACTGTTATCATGTAAGTGCTGACCTGACACTTTCATTAATACTAAAAAAAGAACTTTTATATATATATAGAGAGAGAGAGAAAGGTATAGATTCAAAAGAACTCATATAAAGAAAAATACATATAGATTCTAATTTAGACGCCCAGTCATAATACACTAAAAATAACTCACTTTAGTCATTATATTTTATTGATTGTGTCCTCAAACAACTCAAATTTTTTCCAAAACGAATAAAAGGGGTGTCAAATCTACTACAAAGATAATAATTTAACTGACTATGACCTTTCTCAAAATAAAAAATAAAAAATAACGCGACGCTGCTCGTGGGAATCAATGGTTCAACTTTTGCGTCGAACAGGTAGGTAATATTCTCACTTTGAGATCTCTCGAACAACTTGGATTTCTCGCAGAGATCCCTTTTGAATCATTAATGAGGCCGATTTTTCCGTAGCCCATTGACTTAACAGACCATGTAGCCTTATCATGAACTAGTCTCGTTTTCGCTTCAGACCTGCAACTGCGGCCCAATATGTTTTCAGACAAATGACAAAACATGACTTTTCATTTGATTTTGTTTTTGGTTACCTGGTCAAAGTAGACGCAAGGTTTGTTTAATTGACTTTTCTATGAAAAAATATTTTTATTTTATAATAAATATTTAAATTTATTTTGGAAAAAAAAAAAGTTCGTAGACTTTGGAGACGAGTCAGATACTTGAAGTCTCCGGGGTGAAAAAGAAAAACGTGAAAAGAAAAAAAAAATGTTTCTCTTTTATTTTTTTTTCGTCATGACCAAAATATTTCGTGGATGGAACAAATTCTTATGCAACTCGTGATCAAACATTTTTTTTTCAATCAGAAGGAAACCAACAAAGATGATTTTGCTTATTAAATAACACCAAAACAAAGTAGGTCACCAAACAATAATATTGTCAAATCATTGCTTTTTGAATAAATTTCTTTTTCTCTTTCATACCACTTTCTCGCTGCATTCCAAGAATACAGTGGGCCCGCTTAGACTGATTTTTTTTAAAAAATATATTTTTAATAGTTTTAAATTTTTTTTTTAAATTAAAAAATTTGACTTTTAAAAAATATTGTATTTGAGTTTTTTTTTAAGTTTCAACTTTTTTAAAAGTTAAATTAAATAGTTATTACAAATTTAATATAACTTTTTCAGAAAATTTTTTTTTTCCTAAAAAAAAATCAATCCAAATAGACATTGAGTCATGCTAATATAATATTTTTGATGTGTCATTGTTTTTTTAATGATGCAGATATCTTTTTGACCATGTTTCAATTTCGAAAAAAATAATTTGATATGTGTGTTTGCACTATTTATCACTTATTTAATGCCACTCTCTTATACTTTTTGAAATCTCAACATATTAGATTAATTTCTTCGACCAATGCTTTTCTATAACTTTTAAACGAAATAGTTTTTTCAAAAACTTTTTCTAATTTTTTATTTTTATTAAAATTAATTGAAATATTTATCACAAAAAAATTATCTTTTTCATGAAAAAAATCTATTCAGACGAGTTTTTTTTTTTAATAAATCAATGACATGGTGTGAGAGAACAGCGCTACCAGTTCAAGCCAAATTGACACATGCCAAATTGACGATCTCTTTTTGTTTTATTTAATGGGGGGTGTCAAATAATTGCCAATCAATTCAAATCGGCCAATTTGGCCATTGTTTGACTAGCTTGACGATTCAGCTCCCCGGTCGTGCAAGACTGCTTCACAACAGTCAACTTGATCCCTAGTCCGTACCCCTCTTTTCAACATCGTATTGCGTGGAGACCTTTTCCTCCACTTGCACACACTCATCATTATCTCATCGTATTCCCTATATAACCTACGGCATGTTCATGCTGGCTCTTCACACCACACCAAAGAAATTTAAGAATTCAAGAAAGAAATCATATACTTATAATTACTATTGCAATAACACCAAACCCTTGTTAATGGCGGACCTGGTGAAAAGTGGAGCTGTGAAGGTGGTAGTCATTGACACACGTTACGTGGAAACAGATACCCAAAGCTTCAAAGCGGTGGTGCAAAGGCTCACCGGTAAACAATCCGGCCCGGAAGCATTATCGTTGCCGCTGTCGTCGGAGAGTACATATGGTGGCAATGATAAGACTGCTGCTGCAGCTCCCTTGTTCTCGAAGCAATTGTCAATGGCGGCTCTTGATGCTCTGGTGTTGGACTTCCCTCCATTGGAGGAGCTCTCTTGCTTCTTGGCTGAATAGCAGTGGTTGATCATGAGTTTTCTGTTCACCGGCTTCCACTGCTTAATTTGTAATTGAATATTAAGGAGTGCGTGTGTTTAATATCTGTTGCAAGATTTTTTCTTAGTTTACGATGTTCATATTTTTGTTATGCTTGTTATATGTTCACTTAAAATTTTAAATTTGATATGCTTGTCGAGATATGAAATTTTAAATAAGCATATAACAGATGCAATTATTTGGAAGACAATAGTTTTTGCCCCCTCCAAAGTAGTAACAGTAGTTTAACAAAGTAGAAACCAATAAGTTTCGTGCTTCTTGTTATTCTTTATTTATTTTAACAGATCATATCTATTGAATTTTAATAGGTTGTTTTTCAGTATTTACATCAGTTAGAATTCCTTTTTGAGCTATATGCTCTTATATTACAAGTTCTTGTTTTCCAAGCTTAACTTTTACGGAGTGTATACGTTAGTAACTTTCAGTTTCTTGGCCACCTTTTGAGCTTAAATTCACCATCATTACATATGGGCCTCGTGAAAAATATCATGTTTCAGACTGGAAAAAAGATGTCTTTGATTAAGCTAAATAGCCACTTGACTCACTAATAAGTAAATAAACCCTACACGAATGTCTTTTGTTGTACATTTGTACTTTGATAGTGAAGCTTTCTTTTTTCCCGAACGGAAGACACAACGTTGAAGGTTAAGTAATCTTTCTTAGAGAAGAGACTTCTCTTACTTAATTTTTGAAAAATCTTCTGACCGTCTAGTGGGTCCTCAAATGATAAGCGAAGAATTTATTAACCCTTATAAGGCCTGTTTAAATTGGCCTTTTTTTAGAAAAAAATAAATTTTTTTTTTTTGAAAAAGTTACATTACTTTTGCAATAACTACTTCATTTGGTTTCTAAAAAAGCTAAAACTCTGAAAAAAGTTTAAATACACATTTTTTTTTAAAAAATCAGAAATTTCAGCTTCTTAAAAAAATAGTTTTCCAAAAATTGTTAAAAAAAGTACTTTTAAAAAAAATCAATCCAAACGAGCCCATGGTATTGAAAACAGGACAAGATTAATGTGTGGGATAAGCAAGTTTGTTCCAAATAAAACCTCCTGGGATATACTTTTGGGCAATGAAACTTGTCCATTTTCGGCTGAGTTTCAGTATAGATAGTTTGTGACTGGGCCACACGCAAGAAGAAGATGTACCTGGGCTTAATTAGTGAAATATATAATGCCACAAGTGCAAATCCAAAATGAAGGATACAAAATTAAACAAGAAGCTAAGGGAAACTTTTCGGAGAACTCCAGTCCCTCTAGATAGAGTTCTTCAACCTTATGTTGCTTCGATATAAAGAAATTTGAATATCAGGAAATTGAACAGCTAAAGATAAGAGAAGAAGAAAGTGCGACGTCGTGCGACGACGTTCTATATTATATGAAGTATGATTTATGTATATAGTTTACTTGTGACAAGGGTTTATATCTAATAAAGCAAGTTATATGATCAATAGTTCTATATATATGTATAATATATATATATATATATATATATATATATATATACACACACACACAGGAATATAATGTAGGTGGTTAGATGACCATTCCGAGTCCATAGATTATATTGCATTAGATATAATGGGTTCTTCAATATTTCTTGTCCTTTGTGAATACACCAAAGTATGACATTTTATAATGTAGGAAATTACAGGCCTATTTGGAAGTGTTCTTATTTTTTTATTTTGTAAAATAGTTTTATAGAATAGTTTTTAAAAATAGTTTTCAGAAACAAAAGAGTTGAAAATTTATTTGAATGGAAGATAAACATAATTATGTGGTTCTGAAGGCAATAATATTAATATATCCTAACAATGATATTTGTAAAGGATGAATTCTACAATCATGGACAAGGTCGACCTGGGCCCCAATAACCTGCAAGACCAAGAAAGGTGAACGGCGTAACCCTTGATACCGGGGTGGTGTCGGCCAAAGGTACTTCGATGCTCAAATCAGCATTGAGTTTTAGATAAAATAAGGAATTGTTATATGGCGGGTTGTGGGTGATCCACGGATATGAATAAGTTGATATTTTGTATTTGTTTTCCCTTCTCTACTATCGAGTGGTACTTTTATAACTCCTTGGGTGGAAGAGTCCTCTAGATCTTCAAGTCCCCAAACGTATTTCAATCAACGTCTGCCTAGTGGTCATGCTTAGCCTTATCATGTATAGATCATGCATATCATTCCCATGCATATCTTGGTAAAAGATTAAGCCTTCCTTCCAATTACGACCATCTCTAAGAGTTTTATCCAACGCGAAGTGCTGTAACTCCATTTTGGGCCTTGACCTGGGGCCCTTCAACACATGACACAACGGACTGAACCCTTGGTCCAATCATAATCATGGGCCTCTTGAGCCTTCTTAAGTTCAATTATTTTTGGCCCAAATAATAGTGGGATTTGTAAGTTAGTATTGTGAATTTAAGAAATAATTTAAATAATGCTATGAAATAATTAATTATTGTGGATATTTATCTTAGAACTGGTTTATTATTATTTAAACTCTAGATATGGTTCGTGACTATCTAAACTCTTATGAGATGAAGTTGGATAAGCTAAGGTATTTTATATCAATGTAAATTTTAGCTCTATATAACTACTCTTATATTACTCCTATAAGTAGGGGTTTCTGTATTGTAAAGTTGTACAAGAGAAGCAATAAATATTCTTCCCTCTTCTCTATCTTATATTTTCCTTTTTTTTTCTTGTTATTTATATTATCTTTATTTCTCTTGTTCATATATCTGTATTCTATTTTGTAGTTATTTTTATGACACGTTATCAGCACGATTAGTTTCTACTGATCAATAGATATGAAGAGATTATTATGAAAATCTGAAGAAAAAGAATTCTTGACACCATGAGAATATTCATACTGCAATTTTTAGTAAATTGATATTGCAATTATCGGTAAATTTTATTTTAGCCTTTTTAATTTTATTTTGAATTATATATATTTCAGGATGTCAAATATCACGAACTAACGATTCATTGTTTAATTATATTATACAATTTTCCAGGAAAGATAAAATGATATCCATATTTTCTCAAACTAGAAGTTCGACGTTTTATTATTTCAGACAATGAAAATATGAGATGAAACTTTTGAGGTTAAAATCCATATGGATGATATGAATTATGGATAAGTTCTTTTATGGAAGAAATTACACATCCTTGAAGGATTGCGATAAATTACTAATATTCCTTTATTATTTCTATAGAGCCCAGCCTAAATATCAATTGACAAAGGATTTTTAGATCCTAAAATATGACCATCAAAAAGTAATATTTCAAAACTCACTATGAATAAGTTTAACTGTGATTGCAGAATTCTAAAGTTGGAACCGAGTATAAATCCGCAATATTTCTCAAATAATTTTATGCAAAAAAAATATGGATGCCCTGAATATGCTCCGATATTATCAATGCTAAGAGCATGATTTGAAAATTATTTTTGGCCTTTATCACATCCTATGAGCAAAATAAGTTATAACAAATTATTATCAATTATATCAATTTGCTCAAAATCATTACTTGAATTTAATAGAATGATATATTATCTTATTATTATGGATGTGATTATAGATATTATGATGGTCATATAGGTGTAATAATGAGGTGAATCCTAAAGAATTCATGTATGCACTGTAAATGTGTTACTTGTTCCCAAGAGGAAAAACGATAAGCAAGCAATCCTCTTTAAAAGCGTTGAATCATTTATATGTCTATAATAAATTCAAAAGGGGTAAATAAATTGGTCTAGTAAAATCTTTTATTGGACGCTTAAAAAGAGTATATTCCTAGACCATCATTGATAATATTAAAAAATTGTCTAATTTTATTGTAGAACATATTATGTAATATATTGTAACACCTATTAAAAAATACCAAGTATTTATTAATTATTACTCCCCATTGGTCTAGAAAAAAGATATCCCATCTAAATATTTTTTTGTTGCACAAAATATATCTCTATTGCTCCATTACAATGTATTAAGATGAGAATGTGAAAAAGGAGTTGAGAATTTATATTTATTTTGAATCTTAGTCAATTATTAAATATTTTGTATCATTAACTGAGAATATTGAAATAGCATATATTGCTAATTGTTGAAAATATTCCCAACATTAGGAGGAAAAAAACAAAAGCTGAAAAATTGAAAAGTTTTATAGAATGCATATAATCCTCGCATAAGTTAATATGAGTTGAACATTCAGAAGATTATTTATTTGCTTGAAGTTGCAAAAGATGCATTTATTGTTATGAAAGAATGTGACGAAGTCACATATACCAGCTATAAGTACTCCTATTAATGTCTTAATAGACAAATTACCAAAATATAAGTGTTTCTATTAATGTCTCAATACACAAATTACAAAAATATATCCACTAGATACTAAAAGTATAATAGACTTCGGATCCAACTATAGAATAGCAAAATAAGCAAGTTGACATTTTTAAAATATTTGATATCTTGAAGATATCAAGCCATTCGTGCAAGTAAAATATATATAACTAAGAAATATTATTTTACTCTAAAAAAATGTCAAGTATCTGAATATGATTGAAATTATTAAAAATAAAAAGATCTCACTCAGTTATATTACTTTACTCTTGAAAAGAGTGGAACCAAAAAGGAAAAAATGAACATGATCAAATATTTACATATGGAGTAGCTAATTATTATGATAAAAAGCTAGGATCATAAATTGAAGTCCATCTAAAGATGTCTATATGAATAAATTTGGCCATACATACAAAAGATGCAATCTAGGCATATCTAAATGTTTTGATCCTTATTGGTCAACACATATTGCATATGGGATTGAGGGGGAGTGTCATATAAACTAATCCCATATTGCTTGAGAATTTCAAAGGTAATTGCCACATGGTTGCCTAGCTTTTAAACTGCTAATTCTAGTAAGGCAATAAGCTAGTGTGTCATGTGGTTATACTTTGTTATTATACTCTTTTCTTGTATAAACCAAACAATAGTGACTTGGAATTAATTATACAGAGATATGTTTTAATATGGTGGATGCAATTATATTCACCTGGCAATTTTTAAAAAAACTTCAATTATGCATCTTATAAATATATAACAACAATACGTGTGTTTTATGAGTATTATATTTGTATGCAAGTCATAAAAGATTAGAGATGTTTAAAGCATAAATCTTCAGAGAAGTACATTCAAAGCTCTTTGTGTGAGCAGAAGCTTTTAAAAATTTGAGACATATTTGCTTTAATGCAAATCTTCTAAAGAAACTGATTTAATAACCCATATATAAGAGAGGTTTATGAAAATCTTTTGTAAAGGAATTTTGATATGATTGTTTTGGTTTGGCCTGAAGTTCAATTATTATTTAGATATAAAATTATCCATCAATTGCTTTGGTAAAAGAAATTTTAGAGCCAAACAACTCATATTTTGAGTGCCTGAATATTTTGATTCTTGATATTTTGATGGATTATTTTGATTTTGTAAAGGTAGAAAAACTATTGGTTCTAAAGTATCATACCTCAATACGTCTTTCTATACTATATGTGCCAGCACAACTATCTATTATTTTATTAGCAAGAGTTAGTTTTGTACCAATCAAAAGGCCTTGGAGGTATTATATAGAAATTTCGTCATTATTATTATTAAGATACTCAAAGTCAAAGTTGATTGAGCATGAAAATTATGCATTGAACTCTTTTTCCCTTAGTTTAGGTTTTGTTCCATTGGGTTTCCTAGCGAGGTTTTTAATGAGATAGCATAAAGTGTATAACAAGAATATTATACTCTTTTTCCTTCACTAGATTTTTGTCCTACTGGGTTTTTTCCTAATAAAGTTTTAACGAAGCATATTCTTAAGAGATAAATATCTAAGGAGGAGTATTATGAAATTATTAAATATTGTCGATATTTATCTTATGTCTGGTTTATTGTTATTTAAACTTTAGATATGGTTCATGACTATTTGAATTATTATGAAATAAAGTTGGATGAGTTTAGGTATTTTATCTCAATGTAAATTTTATCCTTATGTAATTACTTTTGTACTGCTCATATAAGTAAGGGTCTCTATAGTGTAAAGTTGTACAAACAACCAAGAGAAGTTATAAAATATTATCTTCTCTTCTCTCTCTTATATTTTATCCTTTTTCTTGTTATTTATATTCTTTTTATTTCTCTTATTCATATATTTCTTTTCTATTTTGTAGTTATTTTTATAACAAATAAATCATTCTAGGTCATTGAATTTGAGGTTCAAGACAATTATTCTTAAATTTATTACACTAGCCAGTTTCAATAGCAGATTTAAGATTTTTAAACTAAACGTGACAGAAGGAGAGAAACCAAAATAAAAAAATAAAAAATGAAACAATAAATAATAATACCAAATGTATAGCTTGTAACATACAACTAATAAATAATTAAATACCTTGCACGATGCACTACAGCCTTCGCAATAAATCCATTTCCTTCTTCATTATATTTATAACCATTTCCAGTTTTCATATCTTCAACTGACTTATCTTATATATCGTGATTTTGCAACCTTTTACCCTAAATGTCGCAAAAAGAGGCGTCATATATCAAACTTTTTTGACATAGAGAACAATGAAGTGGTTTTCCAGCTTAGGTATATCTTGGATGGGGACCAGCGCCAATTAAGCCATGTCCTGGCCACCGGGCATCCATGCCGCTTTTGCAGAATTAAGAAGTGAATTTAGGTTGTATTTTTTTGAAAATACATGCACATTTAACGTATTTTTACACTAAAAAAAAAAAAAGAGTTGGGTTAACACCCTTTTAACACGAGTTCTAGTTGTTGTGCTACAGTTTATTTCCCGACTACGCTTACATTAAAAAAATAATAATAATAATTTATAAATGTTAAATTGTGTGATCTTAATTTCGATTAAACAAAATTAATTTCTGAATTCGCTCCTCGTGAAGATTCTTTGAAGTCCAATATCGTGTCCCCATTCTAAGAATTCTTTGTAAAGAAGCATTGCCTTTGTGAAACATACAAAACTGTCTTGAAAACTAACATGTGAAGCGCTGGATCACTATTGACTATCTATCTGCTATAAATCTTCCATACTTTTCCGTGCATTCATGCATGTTGCAGATGGTTCATGCTTTACAACAAATGCCCTTTATAAAAAGCGTGTTTCTCTACATACTCTTCTTTTGTGAAAATCTATCTCATCCCCCTTTCGATTCCTTTTAATGCATAAAGGAAAGAGAGACTGTATATTTGATCTGGTAACAAAGACATGCTGGCCAATTGGTTCAAGATCTATATGGAAAATGAGGAAGCTATGAAAAGCATCCTTCATTTTATGTTTCAACTTTGTCGATGTTCATGACAGTGAGATCATATCTTTTTCCCTATATGGATCCTTATCTGATCGATAGAATTGAACCCACTAAATGTCAAAATGATCACTGCTAACATGATAGCATATAGTCATCCAACCCCTCTGGGGTGGAAAACAGGATAACAATCTACTGTAAGAGTCCATTCTTAAGAGTTAAGTAAAAGGGTTACCTAGCCTTCACAACTTTGAGTGTACTATACATATATATATATATATATATATATGTGTGTGTGTGTGTGTGTGTGTGTGTGTATATATATATATATATATATCCTTGATCTAAAAATGATGGAATCATAATTGTAGATTGGCATCTTGTTCTTACTAAGACATCTTCATCTTAATTAACATTTTAAAATTCAATTTCGGTTGTTCACCATTATTTAATTTAGATTAAAATCTATTTTACCCACTTGTGTTATGCCAAAAGTTGCATAAAACCTCACTGGTTTCAGATTTGCTAATACCCTCCAATGCTATAAAAATTGTTTGTAATACCTCCTTATATTATAAATAATGTAGCATAATAACTCAAAAGAATAAAGAGTTTTTGCAACATTATATTCTTTATAGCATATAGGAAATATTAGCGAGTCTTAATACATATGTGGGTTTTGTGTGAAAACACAAGAGAATAAAATATATTTTATCTCTTAATTTATTTTAACTCCTAGCCGTTAGACCAATTGTTGGTTATTCTTGGTGAGACGATTGACAAAGATGCAATTTTAAAATGTCAGATTAAAGTATTAGTTAGAACAAAAATCTTGGGGTTAGTTCGGTTTTTCATTTTAGAGATCTAAACTTATTTATACCATTTAAAAATCCATCTAGTAGAAAAAAAAAAAAAAAAGAGGGTGTTTGTTTGTACATCTTAAAACTTGATTTGAACCCAAAGTCAACAAAATTTTGAGCTTAAATGAAGCAATTGATATTCTGAACAAAAATATTTTTGCGTTGTTAAATTTTAACTTAAAAAATAAAGTATAATAAAAAATATAAAATTTTAAATTAGAAAAATATAAATAAACAAAGAATTGGTGCAAATATACAATAGCGAAGAGCCTTACATGTACAAATTCACAATTTATGGATGAATGGAATAGTTGAGTTCTTCAATACTAGTTGAAAGGATGGGCTAGAGTGCATTTAGTTTTGCTTTGAATAGTCTTCAACACATTGCCTACAATATTAAGGAACGCACTAAGACGCCGATGGTACAGCCTGAAACTCCCAAAACAACATAGTCCCTGTCATATCTACATGTTCTCTGTTCTAGTTCTAACATGTCGGCATATATGTTGGATGTTTTTATTTGTACCTCAAAAAGAATAGAATATTTTTCATATTGGAAAAGTTATAAATTTTTTCTTACTTTATATTATATTTCACTCTAGTGGGCTTGTAAAAGAAAGGATAAGGGGTTGGGCTCGCGCGCATGAGATTTGGGCTGATAGTTCAAATTGGTGGATTTGCCCCCCCTGCGCGTAAGATATACGTGAGGCCCGGTCCAAGCCACTTTTTAAAATTTATTATTTTTTATTTTCAGAAGATAGTTTATTTTTAGCCTTAACGGAATAGTTCGAATTTTCCTCCTGGTGTTTCATTTTTTTTAACAAGTAAAACATGTGCTTAAAAGTCTACCTGCAATTTCTCTTTAGCTGTTGAAGACCAGGTATTTCTCACTTTTAGCTGCATCTTTTTCGAGCTACTCTGTTGAGCCTGAAGCCTATAAATAGCCCTCCATTCCAAGCTAAATTCACTACAACAAAATCCTTCTCTTTTACTCTGTTCAAAAAAGACTGCTGGGTATTTTTTCATATTAAGTTTCTTTTGCTGTTCCTGAACCTAGTTCAAAACTAGAAGAGCTTGTTGAATCCTGGGGGATACGCTTACAGTTGGGCGAAATATCTTTAAGGACAGTGTTCATAACACGCCTCAAGCTACTATCTGATTTTGCTACGTTACTTTTGCACTTGTTCTACTGTTGAGTTTATTTCCTTTAGACTACATTTTTACAACAATCTTAAGGATATTTCCTACTACATAATGGAGTCTACACCTTTGATCGCTGCTGCTCCTTCACAAACACAAATTGAACAAGTGCAGCCTGCTATCACTGTCTTCCCTAATATGACTGCGATAACCTTTGCTAAGCCATTTCCTGATATCTCAAAAATAGAAGTATTTGCTGGAGCTAATTTCAAGAGATGGCAGGAGCGCGTGTACACTGTCCTCGACATGCATGGAGTAGCTGATGCCCTTACTGATCCAAAACCTGATGAGTTGTCATCTAAACAATTAGAGCTTTGGGTTCATGCAAATAAGGTATGTAGACATACAATAATTAGCACTCTTTCTATGAATTGTTCGATGTCTATTGTTCCTATAAGGAAGCAAAGGAAATATGGCAATCTTTAATAACCAAGTACGCGGCTGAAGACGTTGGAAAACAAAAATTTGTCATTGGTAACTATTACAAATGGCAAATGACCGAAGACAAAGACATCAAGATCCAAATCAATGAATACCACAAATTAATAGAAGATCTTAAGTCAGAGAAGATCATTCTGCCAGAAGAATTTATAGCTGGTATCCTCATAGAAAAGTTGCCTCAATCCTGGAATGACTACAAACAAAATCTCAAGCACAAACACAAGCAACTATCCCTTGCTGACTTAGTGACCCACATCATCATAGAAGATACCAACCGGAAGGAGTCCATTACTGCCAAAGGGAAGCAGATTGCAACAAAAGCCAATCTCGTGCAAGACAACAAGCCACATGGAAAGCCAAATAAAAGGTACGAAAAGAAAAATGATTACAAGCCCAAAACTAATAATGAAACCTTCAAAAAGAAAAAAGGTCACTGCTATGTTTGTGGCAAACCTGGACACCACGCACCTCAATGAAGACAAAGAAAGGGGAGAAATGACAATCCTACTAAACCAAATGCAAATTTGGTTGAAGCAGATGATATTATTGCTGCGGTCATTTCTCAAGTAAATGTTGTGGCCAGTATGAGAGATTGGGTGGTAGACTCTAGTGCTACTAGGCACATTTGTGCTAATAAAAATGATTTTGTGTCTTACACCCAACTAAATGAGGGAGAAGAATCTGTTTATCTTGGTGACTCAAGGACTACTCCAGTTCTTGGAAAAGGAAAAGTTCTTCTCAAACTTACTTCTGATAAAACACTGGCATTGAGTGAGGTGTTGCATGTTCCTAATATTCGAACCAATTTGGTATCTGTGGGATTATTAGGAAAGGTTGAAGTGAAGGTTTCTTTTGAATCTGATAAGGTCGTGTTGACCAAAAATAATATTTTTGTGGGCAAGGGATATTGTAATCATGGTTTATTTGTATTCAATATCTCCCAAGTAATGAATGAAAAAGTTGGTTCTTCTGCTTACTTGATTGATTCTTGTGATTTGTGGCATGCTAGATTAGGACATGTTAGTTTGTCTTATATTAAGAAAATGCAATCTATTGGTCTTATTTCTAATATCAATTATTCTAGCATGAATAAATGTGAAATATGTGCTGAATCTAAACAAACTAAAAAATCTTGTGCTTCTGTCTTTAGAGAATCTGAGTTACTCAACCTAATTCACACTGATCTAGGAGACCTAAAACAAACTATAACTAGAGGAGGCAAAAGATATTATGTGACTTTTATAGATGACTTTTCTAGATATACAAAAGTATATTTGTTGAGAAAAAAAGATGAAGCCTTTGACATGTTTCTGACATATAAATCTGAAGTAGAAAATCAATTGAATAAAAAGATTAAAAGAGTTAGATCAGATAGAGGTGGTGAATATGTGTTGCTAAATGAATATTGTGAAAATGAAGGAATAATTCATGAGATCACACCTCCCTACTCACCTGAGTCAAATGGTATAGCTGAAAGGAAAAATAGAACCTTAAAAGAAATGATGAATTGCATGCTTGTTAGTTTTAATGCACCTGATAATCTTTGGGGTGAAGCTATTTTGTCTGCATGTCATTTACAAAATAGAATACCATATAAGAAAACTGGAATAACCCCATATGAGTTATGGAAAGGGTATTCTCCCAATTTAAAATATTTGAAAGTGTGGGGGTGTCATGCTAAGGTTATGTTACCTGATCCTAAGAAAAGAAAGATAGGATCTAAAACATCTGATTGTGTGTTCATTGGATATGCTAACAATAGTGCTGCTTATAGATTTCTTGTAATCAAAAGTGATGTGATTGAATGCAATACTATTGTTGAAACAAAAAATGCTGAATTCTTTGAGAACATCTTTCCTTTGAAAACTGATAATATTTCTCATGCACCTGTTATTCAAAATGATTTTGAAAATGACAATTTGAGAAGAAGTAAGAGACCAAGAAGAGAAAATTCTTTTGGTAACGACTTTTATACTTTTCTTGTAGAGGATGATCCTCTAACTTTTTCTGATGCAATTTTTTCTTCTAGTGCACCATTTTGGAAAGAAGCCATAAAAATTGAAATAGATTCAATATTACGAAATAATACTTGGAATTAGTGGATTTACCTCCGTGAGCTAAACCTATTGGTTGCAAATGGATTTTCAAAAGGAAATTAAATCCTGATGGTTCTATTGATAGATATAAAGCTAGACTTATTGCAAAAGGCTTTACTCAAAAACAAAATATTGATTATTTTGATACATATGCTCCAGTAACTAGAATTTCCTCTATTCGAATTTTAATTGCTTTGGCTTCTATCCATAATCTTTTTATCCATCAAATGGATGTTAAAACTGCGTTTTTAAATGGTGACTTAGAAGAAGAAATTTACATGGAGCAACCTGAAGGTTGTGTGGTTGCCGGAAAAGAAAATAAAGTTTGTAAATTACTAAAGTCGTTATATGGTCTAAAGCAAGCACCTAAACAGTGGCATGAGAAATTTGATCAAGTTTTGTTGTGTGATGGTTTTTCATCTATTGAAGTAGATAAATGTGTTTATACAAAACTTGATAATGGTGATTGTGTGATTATATGCCTTTATGTGGATGACATGCTTATATTTGGTTCTAGCCTTGATATAATACAAAGAACTAAAAGGTTTTTGTCTTCTAATTTTGATATGAAAGACATGGGAGAGGCTAGTGTCATCTTAGGCACAAAAATCGTACGAAATGATAATGGTATAATGTTAAATCAAGGATATTATGTGGAGAAAGTTCTTAAAAAGTTCAATAATTTTGATGTGGTACCTGTGAGCACTCCTTATGATGCTAATAGCCAATTGAAAAAGAATAAAGGAGATGCTGTCTCTCAAAATATATATGCTCAAATTATTGGGAGTCTAATGCATTTAATGAATTTTACTAGACCTGATATAGCTTATGCTGTGTGTAGATTGAGTAGGTATACTCATAATCCAAATCATGATCATTGGAATGCATTAGTAAGAGTATTGAAATTTTTGAGAGGTACCATGAACCATGGTATTAAATATAGTGGATTTCCCGCTGTGTTGGAAGGATACAGTGATGCTAACTGGATCTCTGATTCAGATGAGACAAAATCCACTAGTGGCTATGTGTTCACCCTTGGTGGGGGTGCAGTATCTTGGAAATCAGCCAAACAAACCATAATTGCAAGGTCAACTATGGAATTAGAGTTTGTGGCATTAGAGTTGGCTGGTAATGAAGCCAAGTGGCTGAGAAATTTCTTGGCAAGTATTCTGTTGGGAATAAAACCAACACCTTCTGTGTCTATGCATTGTGATTGCCAAGCTGCAATAGCTATTGCGAAAAACAAAACCTTTAATGGGAAAAATAGAAACATACGCTTGAGACATAATGTAATAAAGCAGCTGCTTAGAGATGGAATTATTTCCATAGATTATGTGAAGTCAGAGATGAATTTGGCTGATCCTCTGACTAAACCTTTGGGAAGAAAACTAATTAGTGAAACATCGAGGGGAATGGGACTGCTGCCTATTTGAGATATCAACAATGATGGTAACCCAACCTATGTGATTGGCAATCCCGTTAATTAGGTTCATATGGGTAATAACAAGTCGTTTGTTGATATATTAGACACTATTAAATTTTTGTCCCTCCTATGGTGTGAATAGTGTGGAACTGCAAATAAAGTGAGGTTGAGCTATGCTCTTAATCAAATCCATATCCTTTATAGGTGGTGTATTAATTGCAGAATACACTTGATGGATTAACCTATATGAGTGTGGAGTGGGGCCGCTCCTATGAAATTTATGGCAAAATTTCTATAGCACTCATGAATAACCAGGCACGCGCATGGCCTATTAGCGCAAAACGGCGATGAACATCAAATTGTAGGGGTATAATGTGATAGATAAGAATCTTAACTTATAATAACAATTCTTGGTTCATAGAAACTAAAAGCTTCACCAATTATTCTATAAGTTATATCTTATTCTATCTAGGTCTGGTTCATAGTCTAAAAGACACCAGATACGGCGCATTATACTCAATGATATAAACCCAGCAAAGTTGTTTTCTTCTAATCCTTTTGAGTTATGTGGGGGATTGTTGGGTGTTTTTGTTTGTACCTCAAAAGGAATAGAATACTTCCCACATTGAAAAAGTTATAAATCTTTTCTCACTTTATATTAGATTTCACTCTAGTAGGCTTGTAAAAGAAAGGATAAGGGGTTGGGCTCGCGCGCATGAGATTTGGGCCGATAGTTCAAATTGGTGGATTTGCACCCCCCCCTGCGTGCAAGATATACGTGAGGCCCAGTCCAAGCCACTTTTTAAAATTTATTATTTTTTATTTTCAGAAGATAGTTTATTTTTAACCTTAACGGAATAGTTCGAATTTTCCTCCTGGTGTTTCATTTTTTTTAACAAGTAAAACATGTGCTTAAAAGTCTACCTGCAATTTCTCTTTAGCTGTTGAAGACCAGGTATTTCTCACTTTTAGCTGCATCTTTTTCAAGCTACTCTGTTGAGCCTGAAGCCTATAAATAGCCCTCAATTCCAAGCTAAATGCACTACAACAAAATCCTTCTCTTTTACTCTGTTCAAAAAAGACTGCTGGGTATTTTTTCATATTAAGTTTCTTTTGTTGTTCCTGAACCTAGTTCAAAACTAGAAGAGCTTGTTGAATTCTGGGGGATACGCTTACAGTTGGGCGAAATATCCTTAAGGACAGTGTTCATAACACGTCTCAAGCTACTATCTGATTTTGCTACGTTACTTTTGCACTTGTTCTACTGTTGACTTTATTTCCTTTAGACTACATTTTTACAACAATATATAGATAGATATATATGGGTAGTTGAATTTGAAAAGCAAGTCGAGGAATCAGATCTTCGTCAGTAGCAGAACAGAATATATTGAACAGGGAAATAAAAAGTTAATTTGGATTGTGTCTCTGTGTGGTTGCTAAAGGAAATTCATGAACCGTCTTTTTCTTGTTTGTCTGCGCTGCGGCAATAGTTTGGTTGCCGTGGATCAATTGGTAACGCATGATGAGGGGATCGGATCAAATAAATAAATAAATATATATATATATATATATATATATATATATATATATGTAGCCTTGTTGTGAGGTGCTTTCACTAATGAACTTAAAAACATCCATTGAAATTAATCAATTATAGTGCGTGTGAAATGATTTTAATGAGGAATATCTTATAAGATTTAAAATTTCTTATCACATGCATGTAGCATGTTATGAAAATTTAAAACAAATCATATGTTTTACTTTATAAGAAATAAGCAATCCATTCTTATTTCTTTTACAATTATTTTATAAGATGCATGCAGTAAGATATTTTAAATCTATAAGATATCTCTTCATTTCACTAAAATAAATATCTTAAAATAAGATCATTCCAAGTACACTATTAATCTAATCAATGGATGAGCTTTGCACTTCGATATGTATATGGAACACTACTAGAAAACTGGTTTATAGCAACCGAAAATTAGCTACCGATGAAAATTGGTTGCTAAATTTCATTTTTGCGACCGACCTTGCGACTGACTACACAATCGGTCGCTAAATACGTGGCCAAGAAATTAGCGACCAATTATCGGTAGCTAAACCAACATTTCGGTTGCTAAATATGTAACAATATCGACAAATTTGCGATCGATAGAAAATTGGTCGCAAAATTGCAAATCGGGACCAAATTTAGCTACCGATTTCAAATCGGTCGCTAAACTTAGCTACCGATTAGAAAATTGGTCGCAAAATTACAAATCGGGACCAAATTTAGCGACCGATTTGAAATCGGTTGCTATTTTTTGTGACCGATTTGAAATTGGTCGTTATTTTTTAGCTACCGATTTCAAATCAGTAGCTAAATTTGGTCTCAATTTGCAATTTTGCGACCAATTTTCTAATCGGTAGCTAAGTTTAGCGACCGATTTGAAATCGGTAGCTAAGTTTAGCGACCGATTTGAAATCGGTAGCTAAATTTGAAATTTTAGAAAAGAATTTAATTAAATTCTTAAAGGAAATGTAGTTTAAAAATATAAATATTTTACACCCTATTGTTTAGCCTATATATAATTCATACTTGCTTTATATATATATACATGTACCCATATTTATATTTACAAGATTATGTATTATACATACTACATACTACAAATCTAGCTATATTATATTAGTTAATATGTCTATCAAAATTAATTTAGTTTGTTTTCTTTTAAGTCAAATTTTGTTATCTAATTAATGAATAGATTTAATCATAGCATCTACTTACTAATGAATTGATGGTTTTGTGTATAGTTATATTAGTGCATTTGACTTAATTATTTGATCTTAATTATACTACATTTGATGTACTTATTCTATTACATTTAATAACCATGCATATTTTAAGAAAGAAAATGCTTATCTTATTAGGACAAAAGAATTCTAATGTATACTAGAGATAGTAGATATTTATTTTTATTATTGTTATAATAATATATAATAGATATTCAATTGTTATAGATACACTATGATATTAATGATTTTTATCCAATATATGATTGTAATTAAACAATAAGGACAAAAATGAATGAGGCAATTTTTCTCGTCTTATAAGATATAAGACATGTACTTTATGAAAACTCAAAACAAATTATATTTTTATTTTATAGGATAGATATAAAATTATTACTTTCATTTTAGTAACAATCTATAAATGAATATAGATATAAAGTGATCATAATATTATTACTTTTTTTAAATAATAATCTATAATTTAAGATAGATATAAAATTTTTTATAAAATTATTTTATATATTAGAGAGTAATTTAAAAGAAATAAACATTTAGTATAAATCAATATATAATTATAAACAATTAACATTTAAACATGAATTAAATATAAAATAATAAAGATTAAAAAATTGATTTCATGTTATATGACTATGACTTATATCTGATACTAGCTAACCCGTCAAGCTTAAAAGTAAAAACACACACACACACACACATGAGCATATATTATGTAGATTATATATTATGTAGAAGTTCAACTTGGAGAAGTTCAACTAGACCATTCAATTTGGAGAAGTTCGACTAGACCAGACCCATTTTACCTTTTCCTCGTACGCAAGTCCTACAAACATGAGCATATATTATGTAGATTTAACTAGTCATGAATTTGTCTTCTAAGCATAAAGTTTTGTAGGAAATACTACTTTGAATATAATTAATATTAAAACTACAGATAGACCTTATTTATTCTTATTGAAATATAATGCACATTTTTGCAATTTAGGTCATGTTCGGCACAACTAGTTATTTAAATAGTCAATATTTTTTGAATGGTTGATATCGCTATTTATCTTAAACTTTTTGTCATATTATTAGAAAAAGATATTCATGACATAATTAGAGAAGTTCTAGAACATTAATGGTCAAATACTATTACCGAAGCCCTTGTGTCTGTGTGCTTGCGTGTATCATTGGTAAATTAGAGAAGTCTTCCACCTTATTTTTCATTTTTGGTCAGAGTCTTCTTCTTCGTCAAAGCCACCGCGCCATCGGCATCATAGCAAAACATCATAGCAAAACATATGTATCTTCTTCTTCATCAAAACATCATATTCATCATAGAAAAACATCATAGCAGAGCTCTTAGCACCCACCGCGCCATCGGCATACCCACTACACCATCAGATCTCAAAATCAACGGCACGCCGACCGCGCCATTAGATCTCAGCAGCAGCACACCTACTACGCCATTAGATCTCAGAATCGGCACACCCGTCGCACCATCAGCACATCAGGTTTGCATAGGTTTAGAATTTCACAAAATTAAAGAATTATTTTCTGTAATAAATATTTCGATTTTATTTTTGTAAGATGAAAAATCATTTGTGCAATATGATGGTTTCTCTATAGTTTTGCATCTTTAAATGGTTTTGTTTTTGTCTATTCTATTATTAACTTCTAATGTTCAAAAATATTAGGGAAGCTCTTGAAATTGATTTTGGATTTTCCATGATATTTTTACCTGTTTGGATCCTTTGCTGCAAAAGAGTTTAGGAGACTGCTTAGTTGTTTTCCTTTGCTGAAAATATATCACATAATGCACATTTGCACATCTAAGTGCGAATGAGAAACAGGGATCTGCATTTTGAAGAAAAAAAAAGAATTACGCTGTTCATTGAATTTCTAATATTGGAGAACAATGAATTACGCACATTTGCTCTCTCTATATAGTTGTTTCCTTTTGCTTTATGCTTCGTTTTGCACTTATTACGCTGTTTATATGGGCATCAATTGGTCTTGTTTCTGATATCCTACAAGTGTATACGTTCATAATCTGCTGTTTAATAAGTTAACAACAATACAGAAGCATCAATTCTGCCACTATTAAAGAAGTAGAGGTAGAGAAAAGCTAGTCCTTTCAATTTGTTTTCTTCATGAACTTGGATTTTCGAAAAGAGTTTTATTCTTCAAGAGGAGGCTGTTTATTGCAAACAGAATGGTGAAAGATCAACAAAAAGGAAAATTTTCGAGAAACAGGGATCGTCCATCAATTCCCTGTAAGATAAGTTTGGATTAGGGGAAAACAGAAAAAAAAAAAAGTAAAAAAAGTGATTAACTTTTTTTTGTTACATTTAATTTTAGATGAGATGTTAAGATTAATAATGAATTTCGAATATTAGCAAAGCTGTAGGAGTTTGAGTAACTTTTACATATTAAGATAGCTTAATTAAAATTCTGTGAGATCAATGGTAAGTGTTTAGATGAATTTGCTATTTATTGTATTGTTAGAAGATCTACCAATGTAGTTGCCGATTGAATTGCTAAACAGGTTAGGAATGTTAATTTGCTAATTGATTAGGTGAGCAACATTCTCCTCTCTATGGATAGTTTGGTTAGATTTGACTTGAATAACTTTTTATGCGGATATATTTCTTCTTTCGACCAAAAAAAAGAGAGAGCGATTTGTTTTTGTATTAGAAAGGGGAAAATTAGAATAATTTAAGAAAAAGTAGGCTCACGGTTGAGTATGAGATGAAGAAAGATCATTTAAAATTATCTGAAGGTAATTGATTAAGATATTTGTTAAATCTATATCTATACTATTATTATCTAATGGAAACAGATGCACCACAATGATTTCTTCCAAGATTTTGTAATTGAAAAAGGCAAGTTTGTTTCGTTAATTAATATTTAGGAGTTCAAATAACTCCAATGAACCGCCTTTTGCATCCTTGATCACATAAGAAAAAGCATATAAAACAAAAACAGATCCTCTTTATTTTTTATCAAAAAAAAAGCACTTCATTATAAGCACCCAAATGAAGCACGATTAACTAGATACTTAAACATACACATCATGATGTATACATCATGCACATGCATACATACACACCATGATAAAGATGTCTTTGTTGACTAACTGATATAAATCTATGAAGAGGGCAATTGTGAGTGAACCAAGAGAGAGAGCGACGTGTCTTTAATTTGTTTTGATAGGGTGTATAGAAATGGACAGCACATTTGCACATGTTAAGTAAAGTAATAACAAGCAGTTCGAGTTTCCTTTGCTGTCTAAAAGTCTACTTCAAATTTATTGGAACCCAATTACATTAAGTCACTGTTGCATATGCTCCAGAACAATTGCCATTTTCTGATCTTGTCTTGTGTGCGAGCAAAACTTGACTTCAAATTTATTCGGACTTGTTGAAAAACTTTTCTGAATAAAGCGGTTAAATTCTTTACTTTTTATATACCAAACGCCATTCTATTTGTTTTTGTCAAATAAATGAATCTCATTTATTCGTAACTTTACGACATAAGGCTAATAAGACACAAAGGTCATATGAAATTTGGGTGATAATTAACACTAGTGGAAAGATTTTCATCTAATTGGTTTAAACTAATTAAAGCAGTTTGGCTCCCTTCTTTAAATCTCATGATGTAGAGTAAAAATTTTGTATATCAACCTACATTATGCTAATAAATGAATCTTTAGGCGGTTACAACTTACAATACTTCCGGTTGTATCATTTGAAGATTGCTTCAAATCCTACGAAATTTTCACAAGCCATGGGATAGAAAAAACTTTCTGGCATGTCCTATGAAGAAATATCTTTCCTTTTCTTTCTATTTTCTTTTGCTAAGTAACGAATTAATGTTTTGATAAGGAGCTGCACTTTACCATTATGGAAGTCAAGAATCTTGGCACAGCCTATTTTAACTATTGCTATCTCCTTTAGAAGAAAAACAAAAACCCACAGTTACTATGTTAGAAATAACAAGAAAAGTAACTTAAACCCATCAATCAAACATAAATTCATATGTATGCCTTGGTCACTTAGTACTGATAACGTGTTTCATAATAGAATGATACATTAAGCTTGGAATTCTCTTATCCTCTAATTTATTTATTTCTTTCTTGTTAATGTGTAGGAGTTACATGTAGTAAAGGTTTGAACTTCGGATTCAAATTTACATCTGGGGATTTAATTTGCAGAGTAGAAAAGTTTGAGCTTGGGATTAAAGGTAAGTTATTCAATAAGTTTAGAAGCAATTAAATATGATGAAAAAGATTGTAAAATAATGGTTCATTTAGTAGCTATATTCATATTTTTCAAGAAGAATTTCCTTTCATGATTTTCATTAATTTGTTTTATGTGCATCCCTTTTCGATTTAACGTCAAAAATCTCATAATGTATCAACTCATCTGGAAAACATGTTCCATGTGACTCAGGAGTAATACAAATTGTGTAGTAACTTTAAATTTAAAAAAAAAAGAAAAATTGAACATTTTAGGTCATACATTATTTTTATCTTACAATCTTTTATAGTATTTTTTGGTCTCTTTTTTTAATGCATGTTTCACTACCAATGTTTTTACTCCATTTGTAATTTGATTCCATGCAAATATCAATTGTTTAACTTTATTAGGAAGACAATGTCTCTAGATCGAAATTGGATGTATTGTCGGATAAGGAACAATTGGATAACTGATGAATATATTGCTGGTGTGAAAGAGTTCCTTGATTTTGCACACAAAAATGGACCAACAAACAATGGGAATATAAGGTGTCCTTGTACAAAGTGCAAATTAAGGAAGTTCTTGGGTAAGGATGAAGTGTCAGATCATCTATCGCGTAATGGGTTTTTAGTTGGCTACACTAAGTGGGTGAGACATGAGGAAAATGATGTACCCATACAAAGTAGTGCATCCATTCAAACAGAATCAAGAAATCCATATGCGGACATGGTAATAGAAGCTGCTGGAGATGAACTTGGCTGGGAGGATAGAAATGAGACAGAAGAACCGAATTCTAATGCAGCAAAGTTTTATGAACTATTGGCAAATGCAGAGCAACCATTGTGGGAAGGATGTAAGACGCACAGTACGTTATCAGCAATCTCACAATTGATGAATATTAAATCTGAGCATAACATGAGTGAAAGTTGTTTTGATCGTGTCATTAATTGCTTGAAAAGTATGTTGCCTTCTAATACATTGCCAGACAATTTTTACCAAGCCAAAAAGACGATGAAGGCGTTAGGGCTTGAATATCTCAAGATTGATACATGTCTCAATGATTGCATGTTATATTGGAAGGACGATCCTAATCTTGATTCATGTAAAGTCTGTGGGAATAAACGTTACAAGGCACGAAGCACATCTAAAAGGAAGAAGAAAAAAATTCCTTTCAAAGTCTTACGACACCTCCCGATCACGCCTAGACTTCAAAGGTTATTTATGTCTAAGCAAACATCGAAACACATGACTTGGCATAAAAGTGCTTGTCGAGAAGAAGATGAATTAATTCACCCTTCAGATGGAGATGCATGGAAGAATTTTGATTCATGCTATCCGGAGTTTGCTAATGAAGCTCGTAATGTAAGATTGGGATTATGTACAGATGGTTTTAATCCATTTGGTAACAGATCTACCCCATATTCATGTTGGCCAGTTTATGTGACACCTTATAATCTTCCACCGACCATGTGTATGAAAGATGATGTGTTGTTCTTAACGCTACTCATTCCTGGTCCTCATAGCCCAGGAAACAATCTTTGTGTATACTTGAGGCCATTAGTGGATGAGTTAAAAACACTGTGCGATTATGGGGCCCTCACGGATGATGTGTCCACAAGTACAAACTTTGTAATAAAGGCCGCACTAATGTGGACAATAGGTGATTTTCCAGCATATGGAATGATGGCAGGTTGGAGTACTCATGGGAAAATGGCTTGTCTTTATTGCTTGGAGCGGTCTAAGGCATTTACCTTGAAAAATAGTGGTAAGGCTTCTTTCTTTGATTGCCACCGTCAATTTTTGCCTCAAGACCATCCATACAGAGATTTAATACATGTTTTCAGGAAAGGTAGGGTTGAACACGATACTCCTCCGCCTCGGTTGATAGGTGATGAGGTGTTATCTAGATTATCATGTTATGAGCAAATCAAATTCGGCAAAGTGTCACAAAATCAAAAGTGGCCAGGCTATGGAGTATCTCATAATTGGACTAAAATTTCTATTTTTTGGGAGTTGCCGTATTGGCAAAACAATTTGGTTAGACATAATCTGGATGTGATGCATATTGAGCAAAATATTTTCAATAATGTGTTCAATACAGTGATGAATGTAAAGGGCAAGAGTAAAGACAATGCTAAAGCTCGTAAAGATGTGGCAGAATATTGTAGTCGTGACAAGTTGTATCTGTACCTTGATAAAAGGACAAACAAAACAAAAATGCCAAAAGCAAAACTGTCTTGTCACGGAATGAAAAGAAAGCAGTGTGTGCTTGGGTGAAGAATCTAAAACTTCCAGATGGATATGCATCAAATATTGCAAAGAGCGTGAATATGAATGACCTGACATTTCATGGGTTAAAAACACATGATTGTCATGTATTTATGGAAAGGTTGCTGCCAATTGCTTTTCGTGACTTGTTGCCACAACCCATATGGGAAGCAATAACCGAGCTTAGCATATTCTTTCGTGATTTGTGTACAACAACCTTAAAGCTAGACCATGTGAAGAAGTTGGAAGCAAACATCCCAGAAATCCTGTGCAAGCTTGAGAAATTCTTTCTGCCTGGATTTTTCGACTCAATGGAACATCTACCAATTCATTTGCCTTACGAAGCGAAAGTCGGTGGTCCTGTACAATACCGTTGGATATTTGTGTTTGAACGGTAATTATCTACCCAATTACCCTGTATTCTATATTAAATTCAATGATTATCTTTTAAAATGAAATGCTTGTATAGGTGTATGGGGAATTTTAAAAAAAAAGTTAGGAACAAGGCTTGTGTGGAAGGATCTATTGTAGAGGCTTACTTAATTCAAGAGACGTCTCAATTTTGTTCGAAGTATTTTGAGTCTCATGTGCCTACAAGGAGAAACAGAGTGCCAAGGAATAATGATGGTGGAGAAATGGAAAGAAATGGGAGACTATTGATTTTCGTGATACCTGTATGCCAACTCGGGCAAGGGATTTCTCGATATTTGACTGAAGAAGAGTTTAATGCTGCCTAGTTATATGTTCTTCATAATTGTAATGAAGAATTAGTTTAACAATATATAGAGTAAGAACATTCCAATCTTAGTTCATTTATTTGTTTTGAAATATAGATAATATTTAATTTAATAACATTACTATACATTATTGTTATGTTCGTTTTTTGACATAGGGATTTTGACAATGAAATGCGTCGTGCAAATCGTACTCTTAACGATGATCATCTTGCAAAGTTGCGCGAAAAGAATTTGGTTCAATGGTGTCATACCAAGGTGTTAAAAGATAATAGGGACATTAATCCGTAATTGAAGGAGTTGATTCTTGGTCCAAGTAGAGTTGTTACTAGTTGTCAAGGGTATTTTGTGAATGGTTACAAGTTCCACATCGAGGAAAAGGGACAAGATATGAAAACACAAAATTATGGTGTATGTGTACGAGGGAGTTGCTATGATGACTGCGAGTATGACTATTATGGTGTAATTGAAGAGATCATTCAATTGCACTATTCTGATTTTAATTTGATTACGTTATTCAAATGTAAGTGGTCTGATTACAAAAAGGGTACAGTAGTTCACCCCAAATATGGCCTCGTAGATGTGAACCACCAATCAAGGATTAGTTCTTACGAGCCATTTATATTAGCATTTCAAGCTCAACAAGTGTATTACACTTCTTATCCTATTGGGAGAGAGAATTGGTGGACAGTTTGCAAGATTAGAGCACGAAAGATGTTTCCTGCTGCATATCTTGGTTTAAATGACAATGAAAACAACATTGTTGATGGTATTTTTCAAGAAGACGTAGTGTCCGAGCCAATTCAAATTGATATTGACACCGAGTTAGACAGTGCTGATGTTCTTTATGGTGGAGGAGAAGAAGATGAAGAAGTTGATACAAAGGCATTGTTACTTCAAGATTTTAATTCTTCAAAAAAGAGAAGGGTTATAAATGAAGATGAATAACTTGAAGAAGATTATGATGGAGAAGACGAAGAAGATGATTATGATTATGAACATGACTTTGATGAGGACGACTCTGATGAAGACTCTAAACAGGAAGACTTTGATGGGGATAGTGATCATGAATTCAACTAATTTATAGATCATCTTTAATATGTAATCACTAATAAAAGACTTTGTGTTATGTTTAATCTCATTAATTTTCATGCAATGTTATATTCTTTTTACTTGTATCTAAATGCTACTTTTTTAATGATATCCAGATGTTATGGGGTAAAGGGAAAAGACGCCTTGTTAAATCTTCAGCGAGATCGAGATTATGTGATGAAGGCGGTAGTTCAAACTCTTCACATAATGTTCAAGAGCATACACCTACGTCTTTGTCTTCTAAAAGGGGAGGATCATTTATTCCACAAACACGAGAATCACTTTCATCGGCTCGTGTAGACACCACGCCCTCACATACTTCTACACCCTCGGCTTATTCTGTACCTTCTGCACCTTTACAAGGCAAATGTTATATTCACCTTTACAAGTGCTAATTTGATTTTTTTTCATATTTCATTGAAATTTATCATTCTTGCCTTACGTAAGACCTTGATTTGCGTGTCAACATTCTTTTATGACTTATTTGTGGATAACGATTTTTGTGGATAGAATTCTTTTATATTTGTGTGTTTGAACTATGATAAATTCAATTTTCCAACTATTGTGATTGGCTTGTGTCAAAATATAATCATGCTAGTTGCTTTAGTGGTTCGTGGATCATTTTCTTGTGTCTCATAAATGAATAGGTTGTTTTAAATTCATTAAAGGCAAGGAGTGGTAGGTCTGCAATGTCATCAGGTAAGGGGTTATAAAGAGCTTGAGATCACGGTTTTCCTCTAGCTTGGTGGTTTTGTTCTTGTGTGGGTGCCAAACAATGGTTGTTAGAAGCTGTTTTAATTAAGGAATGATAATTCCACTTGGTTATAAAAGCAGACATATGAGGATTGTTTAAAATGAGTAAATTGAGTAATTGCTAAGCTATAGTATGTACAAATCTATCTCCTGTGCTTATATCTTGCTACAATTTAACTTCTAAATTAAAACTTCCTAAACCTGACCAGAAAAGAAAAGGGAAAAAAAAAACTAAAATAAACTGAAATAATATCAAATTTAATGTTTTTCTTTTTTCTTTTTTTCTTTTTTTCTTTTTCTGTCTTTCTGTCTTCTGTTTTTCTATTTTTCTGTTTTTCTTCCTATGTGTTAGCTTGAGCAACGAGAAAAATATCAAAGATAAATGAAAGAGAGTTTTGCATTTAGTTTTTCTATTTTTCTTTTTGCTAATTTGTTTAGAAAGTTCCTTCATTTTTAAAGCTCAATTTTTGTGAGAGATTGATAACTGCTTGTGTGCTTTTGTGTATTTGGAAAGAAAGTAAAAAACAATAGCTATTATTTTGTCAGCTATCTCATATGATGACTATATATGCTTATTTATGTTCTATTAGTTTGTAAGGCCAAGTTTTTTTTCAAGTGGAAAAGAAAGAGTATTTCTTTTCCCATAGGCCAAAGTGGCTTTGTGTGTGAATTGTGAAGTAGCTTTACAATTGTTTGGATCCTTCTATTTCAAATCCATTACTACTTGATATGTGTAAAATGAACATTATTGAAAGATTATGCATAAAGGTATCCCACTTATATGCTATCTAGAAAGCTACTTATAAAAAGTTGAAAAGTACAACTTTCTCAAATGTACAGTCATATAATGATTCTATAAAATGTGTTCTATTATATTCTATCAACAGGCGAGCATGATAGTGACTCTCATAATGATGATGAGACAAAGATGACCAATGAGGAACGTCGTGGTGCTACTTTGCCTCCTCATCCAAATCCTGAGAATCGAGAAGAGTTACAAGTTAGAAATAGAAGGTATGCATTTTAGTTGAACATTACAAGTTAATGAACTTATTACTCCTAACACTTATAATATATTTCATTACAGCCTTTACCCTTACAAAGGAGCAAAAGGGGTTAGAACTTCATCACACATGATTAGAAGCCATTTTAAAGGTCCTTGGGTGTCATGGGATGTAGTTCCTAAAGATTACAAAAATCTTATGTGGAAAGGTTTTCTGGTAATATTGACTATAAATATTAATTATATTCTCATGTCTAGTTAACATCATAGCTAACAATTTCTTTTGTCTTGTAATATAAATAACAATACTATAAGTTCGCAACACCTGAGGAGGAAAATGTTGCATACCCTATTTGGCGCCAACATTGTGGCAAAAGGATGAAAGGTTTGCTATATAATGCTAGAAAATTTGCCAGGAATGAATCTAAACAAGAAGATCCTCATGATGATTGGAAGAACTTTCCACCAAATTGGATTGAGAAACAAGATTGGGATAAACTTGTGGACTTGTGGTTGGAGGAGAAATGGATAAACAAACATGAAGCTGGTAAAGCAAACCGAATAAAAGGGGTAATAGATGGCTCGTATTCCTTGCACATAAGTGGGTCTATAAATTTCGAATAAGTGGAGCAACAAGAGGTTTGCGCTCACATGCGTATAAAATATATATTATTCGTTATATATAAATATTTAATGTTGTATTCTCATATTTTTATATGTATTTTATAGGTTGCAAAAGATCCAAACTTTACGAAAATTGATTTGTTTAAGCGCACACATAAGAAGAATAAAGGAGACGGTGATTGGATTAGTTCTAAAGCAAAAAGAGTCTCGGTAATGTATCTAGTTTCTTGCTACATTAGGTTTATATTTTACTAATTTAGGTTAGTCGTTCTGAACTAAATTGTGTTTGTTGACTCATTTTTTACAAGAGCGTTATGATGAGCTTTACAGTCAGAAAAGACAACAATGTGACGAGGGCGAAAAAAGTAGCATCAATCAGTCGGATAATCATTTTGACCCTGAGAACTTTTATGAAGCAATTGGGGGTGTGAAGAAGGGTACAACATTTGGTCTGCCCATCAACAACTTTGAAGGGATCATTCCGTCTCCTAAACGACATGGGTCAGCATCTTCCTCCGTAGGTTTCAATTCACTATCCCAAGCAGAATTGAATGCTCGTCTTTCTGAACAAGAAGAGAAGTACGAATCGCAAATACAACAAATGCGAGAAGACGTGGCATGGCAAGTACAAGAAGAAGTTCAACAACAAATGCAACGCAAGGAATTGGAGTTGGAGCAGAAACTCCAACGTGAACGAGCTGTAATGATGGAGCAAATGAGATTGATGTTGGCGTCAGCAGGATTGACTACTCAGTTACCACCTTCAGATCCATCCCCTCCAAATTTGTGATTGTGTTTACTGTGGTAAAAAGACTAATTTATTTTATGTTGATGAACACTATATAATTTGTAGTATATTTGGTTTAAACGCTTTAAGGTTTAGTTTGGTTTAAAGACTGTTTGGCATGTCTAGGTTTTATGACACATTATTTACGTTTATGTGAAAAAGATATGGATTGAAAAGATTGTGTTTAAATGTATTTTGTTGGTTGATTGTGTTACCAATTTGTGGTGATAAGTATATAAGCTAGACATCAAATTGTTAGCAGGTTTGTGTAGTTTTGGATTAACCTGGTTGTGATAGGGAGTACGATCAATAAATTTACGACTGATGTCATATTGGTCGCTAAAATAGAAAGCGCTAAACGTTAGCAACCATAATGTTGGCCGCTAAATTAGCGACCGCTGGATCGGTCGCTAAATGTAAGCTTCAAAAATCACAAGAAATTAGCTACCGACTTGGCGGTAGCAAAATTGGTCACAAAATGTTTTGCGACTGATTTAGGAGTTGTGCATACTTAGCGACCGCCAATTTAGAGACCGACCTATCAGTCGCTAATTAGCGACCGATTAAGAAATCGGTCGCTAATTTCAGTTTAGCGACCATATATTTCGGTCACAATATCGGTCGCTACCGCAATTTAGCGACCGATTTTTCAATTTAGCGACTGATTTAGGAGGTCGCAAAAGGCCTATTTTCTTGTAGTGGAGATCCTTGAAGAGTTTCGAGTGTTCTTTGAGAAAGATAAAAGAGGAGAAAGGGGAACTTTCCCTAAAAGGATAATGGTACAATTAGTTTTGATGACCTCCTTTAAAATTTAGTGTTGAATGTGGCCCGTATTCTTAGGCAACAAGAATAGCAGATTTCCTTGTTAGCATATTTCCTTATTCGCTTGTTACCTTTTGTAGCACATAATTAATTAGTTGCCTTTTCTGCTTAATAGGTTTAGGAAACCTTTGCACTATAAATATGTGGCAATACTCATTATGTTATGTGTGAGAGAGAAACCAAAGTGAGAGCCTTGTAGCTTTCGTGATCAGTAATAGAATTATTCTCTGCTGCCCGTGGACGTAGGCTTCAAAGTCGAACCACGTAATTTCTTGTGTCCGTTATTTCTTCTCGTATTCTTCGTGTTTACATGTTTTTCCCCAACAAACTGGTATCAGAGCTTAGGTATTAATCCGCTGCTTGAGGGAAAAAGGAAAAATCAAAACTCACTGTGAAACCAAAATTTCTCAAAACCAAACGGTGCCTAACTAAACAAAAGTCTTTGTTCGGCGAGGAGTGCTCCGGTGCTGTCTACGTTGAGCGTTGGTGGCTGGAGTGGAAGCTTGCGTCGGCGGGTCGTGGTTCATGTTTGGGTTTGAAGAACAAGCGAATAAGATAGAGTTTGCATGCTTTTGAGGTTGATTTTTGGTATTCAGATTCTCTTCCGAAGCACATGTTTAGGGACGGTGTTGACTTTGACCGGTGTTGACCAAAGTTGACCAGGGGTGTTCCTAAGGTTTTTCGACGTTCTGAATCCGTTTTTGCGATCCATTGAACCAAATTCTATCCTGAAGTGTGAGTTTTGTGCAAACAAAGATGTCTTCCACAGGTGGAAAGTTTGAAATCGAGAAGTTTGACGGGAGAATGAGTTTCAGTCTTTGGAGGATCAGATTCAAGGCATTTATGACAATGCAAGGACTTTGGAAAGTCATTGAAGAAGTGATCCCGGAAAAGACGGAACCAGCAGTGAGAGAAGAACTCGAAGCGAAAGCCTTGAGTGCAATACATATGTCCATGACAAATGAAGTATTGCTGAAGATTGCTGAGAAGACGACAGCAGTTGAGGCTTGGAATACTTTGGTGGAATTGTATGCATCTAAATCTCTTACCAAACGCCTCTACTTGAAGAAGCGATTGTATCATCTTAGAATGAAAGAAGGTACGTCACTAAAACAACACCTTGATGAGTTTACCTCTTGTTTTATTGCTTTGAAGGATGTGGGTGTTAAAATTGATGACGAAGATCAAGCTATGATCGTATTATGCTCCTTACCGCCTTCATTTATGAACTTTGTGGACACTATGTTGTACGGGAGGGATAAAATTACCTTTGAAGATGTGATTACTTCATTAAAATCGAAGGATCTTCAAACACATATTTCGGGACATAGGGAAGAAGTTCATGGGGAAGGTTTAGTGAGTGGAGAGAGATCGGAGAATAGAGGAGGATCTTCGGGTAAAAAGAAAAGCAAGTCAAGGTCAAAATCAAGAGCAAGGAAGCTACACTGTTTCGAGTGTGGTGAAAAGGGTCACATTAAGAAAGAATGTCCAAAACTGAAAAAGGGAAAGAAAAAGGTGGAGAATTCAGCTAATGTGGTGGAGAGTGCTGACAGTGATGGAGATAACTCGAGTAGTACCGGGGAAGCTTTGACTGTGAGTGGATCACAGTGGCATAATCAATGGATTCTTGATACTAGTGTAACGTTCCATATATGTCCTAGGCACGACTGGTTCTCTTCTTATTTTAAAAGAGAAGGGAAAGTCTTTCTAGGCAATGATCTTTCGTTGAAGGTGGAAGGAATGGGCATCGTAAATATCAAGATGTTTGATGGTATTACAAGATCTCTCGAGTGTTGGCATACACCAGAACTGAAGAAAAACTTGATTTCTCTTGGGCGTTTGGATTCTCATGGATACAAATTCCGAAGTGAAAATGGTGTCTTAAAGGTGACCAAAGGTGCAATTATGCTCTTGAAAGGGAACTTGACTGACGGCCTATATGTCCTTCAAGGTAGTACAGTTACAGGTGTTGCAGTTGTTACATCCGAGGAGAGTGATAATGACACTACGCAGTTGTGGCACAAAAGGTTGGGCTATATGAGCGAGAGGGGACTGACCGAGCTGAGTAAGAGGGATTTGCTTTGTGGATAAAGAACTGGAAAGTTTGAATTCTACGAGCATTGTGTCTTTGGAAAGCAAGCCAGGGTGAAGTTCAGCAAGGGGCAGGAGAACACCAAAGGTACACTTGATTATATTCATTCTGATCTTTGGGGTCCTAATAAAGTTCCTTCCAAGAAAGGTGCCAGGTATTACATCACTTTTATTGATGCATACTCTCCGATGATGTGGGTATACTTCTTGAAAACTAAAGATGAGGCATTTCCAACATTTGTCGAGTGAAAGACGTTGATTGAGAAGCAGACTGGTAAACAAATTAAGCGTCTTAGGACTGACAATGGGTTGGAATATTGCAATAAAGAGTTTGATGAGTTCTGCAGGAAACATGGCATTGTAAGACACCGCACATGTGTAGGAACACTACAACAGAATGGAGTTGCAGAACACAAGAATAGAACTCTGATGGAGAGAGCTCATTGTATGCTCTCCCAATCTGGTTTGAGTCAAGACTTTTGGGCTGAAGTCGTCAATACGGCATGCTACTTGGTGAATAGGTCTCCATCCAAAGCTATTGAATTAAAAACTCCTTTTGAGTTATGGTCTGGTAAGCCTGCTGACTACTCTCGATTGAGGGTGTTCAGTTGCCCTGCATACGCTCATGTGAAGGATGGCAAGTTGGAGCCGAGGGCAAAGAAATGCATATTTCTAGGCTATGCGTCCGAGAGGAAAGGTTACAGGTTGTGGTGCACAGATACAAAGTCTCCAGGTTTCCTCATCAGCAGGGATGTCATATTCAATGAGTTTGCTTTATTAGAGCAAGAAAAGGAGAAAGCGGTAGCTGATTTAGACCACGGTGTCAAAGAGCAGGTGGAGGTATTTGCTGATGTTCCAAATGTTCAATCTAGCAATAGTAGCAGTCAAATTCAGCCGACTCAACCAACTGAGGTACATGATCAAAATGTGCCTGAACAATGTATACAAAGATTGCCATCGGGCGAAAGGAGACAGATTAGAGAGCCTCAAAGGTATGGATATGCTGATCTTGTTGCTTATGCTTTGACTGTTGCCGAAACAATTGAAGGACATGAGTCGAATTCATACAAAGAGGCCATATCTGGGAAAGATTCTGCTCAGTGGGCGGGTGCCATAAGTGAGGAGATTGAGTCTCTTCTTAAGAATCAAACGTGGGAGCTTGTTGAATTGCCTAAGGGACAGCGAGTTGTCGGTTGCAAATGGGTTTACAAGAAAAAGGAAGATACTCCAAGGGTTGAAGGTCCTCGATACAAGGCACGGTTGGTGGCAAAAGGCTATACACAAAGGGAGGGTGTTGACTTCAACGAAGTGTTCTCTCCGGTTGTGAAGCATAGTTCCATCAGGGTTTTACTTGCCTTGGTTGCTCTTCATGACTTAGAGCTTGAGCAGCTAGGTGTGAAAACGGCGTTTTTGCATGGCGATCTTGAAGAGCAAATTTACATGAGTCAACCGGTTTACAAACTGAAAAAGTCCTTTTATGGGTTGAAGCAGTCGCCTCGGCAATGGTACAAAAGATTTGACACATTCATGGTAGGTGTTGGATACACAAGGAGTGCCTACGACAGCTGTGTATATCTCAAGAAGCTTCCAGATGGTTCGTTTGTGTACTTGTTGTTGTATGTCGATGATATGCTTAATTTTTCTAAAAGCATGTTTGCAAACGACGAATTAAAGAATCAGCTAGGTTATGAGTTTGAGATGAAGGATCTTGGAGCAAGAAGATTCTTGGCATGGAGATTCACAGATATAGAAACGCTGAAGTCGTTCTTGTCTCAACAGAGTTATATTGAGAAGGTCTTTGGAGAGTTTCGGGATGCTGAAAGCAAATCCTGTGAGTGTGCCGCTTGCTGCTCATTTCAAGTTGTCTGCAGATTTGTCACCTAAAACTGAGGAGGAGGTGGAGCATATGTCTCATGTTCCATACTCGAGTGCTGTTGGTAGCTTGATGTATGCTATGGTGTGCACTCGTCCTGATATTTCACATGCAGTTAGTGTTGTGAGCAGATATATGGCATCACCTGGGAAAACACACTGGGAAGCGATGAAATAGATAATGAAATATTTGTGTGGCACTGCGAATATAGGATTGCTATTTAGCAAGATGACTGGAGATTGCGCGAGGTTGGTGGGTTATTGTGATTCAGACTTTGCGGGTGACCTTGATAAGAGAAGATCTCGGGCAGTTACGTGTTTACTCTCTCGGATGTGCTATCGGTTGAAAGCGACATTACGCTTCATCGTGGCATTGTCGATCATCAAGTGGAGTACATGGCAATTGCAGAAGCTGTGAAGGAGGCCATGTGGTTACAAGGCACAGTTCCCGATCTTGGATCGGCAAGATATAAGTCTGATCTTTTGTGATAGCCAGAGTGCAATCCATTTGACGAAGAATCAAATGTATCATGAGAGGACTAAACACATTGATATCAAATATCATTTTATCAGAGATGTTATATCACAAGGAATCATATCGGTGCAGAAGATATTTACCCATGAGAATCCAGCAGATATGATGACTAAGGTGGTTCCAGTCAGCAAGTTTAAGCATTGCTTGGACTTGGTTACTATTTGCGGTACGGAGCATTGAGCTCTTAGAGGCAGTTGGCTGCAGGGATGATGGTGTATTGATTGGAGCGAATACGTGCCAAGGTGGAAATTTGTTGAATGTGGCCCGTATTCTTGGGCAACAAGAATAGTAGATTTCCTTGTTAGCATATTTCCTTATTCGCTTGTTACCTTTTTTAGCACATAATTAATTAGTTGCCTTTTCTGTTTAATAGGTTTAGGAAACCTTTGCACTATAAATATGTGGCAATACTCATTATGTTATGTGTGAGAGAGAAACCAAGGTGAGAGCCTTATAGCTTTCGTGATCAGCAATAGAATTATTCTCTGCTGTCCGTGGACGTAGGCTTCAAAGCCGAACCACGTAATTTCTTGTGTCCGTTATTTCTTCTCCTATTCTTCGTATTTGCATGTTTTTCCCCAACATTTTAAAAAAAAAAATCTAAACATGCCAAAATTTTGGAGAGCCACCAAAAGGCGACACTAGTATATCTTTTTGTAAGATAATGGATTAGCAATCTAAATTCTAAGTCCTCAAGAGTTTGGTGGATATTGTAACAGTTGGACCAATCCTGATAGTTCTCCTTTCAAAATCCTACCTAATTTTTCCCCACAACAGGAGATGTGGGGAATGTGTTGGTTTGAATACGTTGACTGAATTGCCATCTTCCTAGTGACATCCCAGATGCTGGGATTGGTTGAATTGTCCGTATAATCTAACTCCTTTTCATTTTGATCCCCGCCAAAAGAAAACAAAAAGTGTGTTGATCAATGAGGGCTTTAGGCTAGCAAAGATGGAGATGGGTTAGTTGGATATAATGAAAATGCAAAAGAAAAAAAAAAGAAAAAACAAATATGCACATTTCCTATGAAATAATGTAGCCTAAAGTTCTTAAGGTTATCTACAGAAATTAATGGGTAATTTTAGTTTGTATAATGAGCTTCCTAGGATTTTGGAACTACCATATATATATATATATATATATATATATATATATATGACACATTTTATAAGGGTTTCGTAAGTTTTATCATTCAAAAATAGCTGAACTCACTTAAATACATTCCAGTTAAAGGCTTGTGTCAAGTTTTAACCTTCACTAACATCACAAACATCGATAAGCAAGATAGGAACATGACTAAACAACAATTAGAAAGGGAAACAAGTAAACAAATAACCTTCTGTCGAAAAGCCCGAATCCTTAGAAGGGAAAATGAATAATCAAGAAGACCTAATTTTTAAAACAAGATATACATTTTCAGTCTCAATTATCATAAATCGTACTGAAATTTTTCTTCTTCTTCTTGAGATATAATATATGACGCTTAATTGGGCAATGAGATTAGAAGTTGTTTCCTTCAATTTGCATAACACTAAGGCATTGTGCACTTATCATTTGTTATGTTAATGTACCTTTTTGCCCATAAAAATAACCAAAAAAATAAAAGAACGAAAAAAGAAAGTACTTATCCGACAATCCTTAAAATTTGAAGATCAAATCTGTCATAGTTCTCGAAATTAAAGGGGGTATAGTGAAAATTACCCTATTTCAGTTATTTGTAATATATGATCATGTTGGACCAGTAAAAGTCGTAAGTTTAACATTTTTTTGGGTCTATTAGCTAGTTAATTAGAATTCAAATTTAACAACATATGGATTACGTGGTGACAAGTCAAAACTAGTCTCAATGAATCAGCTAGTGCGAAATTTCCATTGACCACAGAAGAAAGTATACATATTCCTCATATGGGGCCCGAAGAAAAACCTTTTTGACTGTATAATATAAAGTTTAAACGTGATTTATTTGCATCACAAAACAAATTAAAGGAAAAACACTAGGAGGGTTTTTTAAAGATAAGAACTCTTTCGGTCTTTGTCATTCCCACGTATTCAGTTCCTCTTATCCACTCACCATCACCGAACTCTCCAGCTTTCCGTATGCTTTCCTTGAGCCAAAATTACGTTGAATTTTCCTCAAAAACCAAAAGCTACAAACATATGCGAGAAAGTTCAAAAAAGTTACAATTTTTACACACGCGTTTGTCTCCTTTGTCAAAAGGCTTCTGCTACCTTTTATATATATATATATATATATATATATATATATATATATATATATATATATATCTTAATTTAAAAAATTACCAAAAATTCAATTCTCTGAAAATTGTCTTTATCGCTGTGATCTTAAAAACTCCCACTAAAATTGTGTTAATTAATCAAGATGTTTGACACAATGATGATTATGTTTATGATTGTGCTTTCTTTTGATTGCGCTTTCTTTTGACATCATATCTTTGTAATAAGATAATGAACACATGTTCCAAAATGTTGTAATAACACTTTTATTAATCAATGTCCACACATGTGTGGAATGCTAGCTTGAAATCTATGCATGTGTAGGAAATTCTAAGTTCATTATTTTTTCCCCTAAAAAATGTATTTCATACAATATCGGGTTAAAAAAAATTAATTTTCGCCTTTAATTTACAATTATTTCACTATAGTACACGACCACACTTTCAAGAAATGCTAGTAAGGACAGTAATAATTTGTGAACTAATGCTAGTAAGGACAGTAATAGTTTGTGAACTAATCGTAACTTGAAAGTGAAAAAGCCAATAACACTCATGGCCAAATCATTACTTAATAGTGGTGTCATTTCAGTTTTAGTCTAAATACAACAAAGATATTGAACCGAAGATTAGACTTACAACTTTTACCCTAATTGTTAGCCAATTCCAGAACAGCCTAAATTTAGGAATGGCACTATAAGGAAGGCACCAATCTAATCACCTCCTTTCGTTTTAATGAAGAAAATGTTGGTTTTACTTGTCATGTCTATTAATTGAAGCCGGCGTAAGAGTGCCCACCTGAAGAGGACAAGGGAGAAGACCAAAAGAGCCTATGACAAGCAAAGATGAGGAGAGCATCTTCTTGGAATAAACTTACGTATTTTAAAATTTGATACCTCTAACTTGAATTCAAAAAACTTCATAAAAAAATTTCTAGTCATAAAAAAGGGGAGGAGAAAAGAAAGACAACTTCTAGTCATAAAAAGGGGGAGGAAAAAAAAAACAAAGTCATTCATATAACTGAATAAGTAAACAAGGGGTAAGAGGCAAACCCACGTTAAGAAGGCAGGGTAACCTATGACCTCCTAGCTAAAATACCAAAAAATCAAACAAGTAAAGCAAAGAATTCCCCACATATATATAAATATAATCCTCTATGCTTCTCATTTTCACTTCCCTTTCGCCCATATAAAGGAATCAAACATACTTCTCCTCCCCCCCCCCCCCCTCTCTCTCTCTCTCTTTCTTTCTCTCTCCATGGAAACTCTTCTAAGATTTAGAAATATTCCCATGTTACATTTTCTTCTTGGCTTCTCTCTTATCTTATCAGGTAATCTTCATCTGATCATTATATACAAGTGCATTTACATGTATAATAGAGTACTTTTAATATACATATAGTCAAAATTTTGATGTGTATTATTGGTTGTGATCAATTTGATACAGGTTCTGGTATTCTTAGAGAAGTAGAATCATTCGGCATCAATTATGGCGAGCTCGGAAACAATTTACAACCACCAGATAAAGTGGTCGAGCTGCTAGAATCGATGAGGATAACGAAGACTCGCATCTATGACACGAACCCTGAAATCTTGACGGCATTTGCCTACTCCAACATCGAGCTTATTGTGACAGTTGAAAATGATATGCTTGCGACATTAATGGATCCACAACAAGCTCTTCAATGGGTGAATACTCACATCATGCCCTATTGGCCAGCCACGAAAATCACAGGCATTGCTGTTGGCAACGAACTGTATACAGGCGATGATATGACATTGATTAGCCATCTGGTGCCTGCAATGGTGAGCATCCACGCAGCTCTTCAAAGGCTCGGCCTCGACCGATACATTCAAGTTTCGACGCCTAATTCTTTAGCGGTTCTTGAAGAATCGTATCCGCCTTCGGCTGGGTGTTTCAGGAGTGAACTCAATGGAATAATGCCGCAAGTTTTGCAGTTTTTAGCAAGCACAAAGGCTCCGTTTTGGATCAACGCCTACCCATATTTTGCCTACAAAGATAATCCGGACAAGATCTCATTAGACTATGTTTTGTTCAACCCCAATCCAGGAATGGTTGATCCTAACACAAAGCTAAATTATGACAACATGTTGTATGCTCAAGTCGATGCTGTGATTTTCGCGATGCAAAAAATGGGGTTTTCAGGCATTGAAGTTAAGGTATCGGAAACTGGGTGGCCGTCGAATGGCGACGCCGATGAGATTGGTGCGACAGTTCAGAATGCTGCAATCTATAATAGGAATTTGTTGAGAAGGCAACTTGAAAATGAAGGCACACCCTTGAGGCCGCACATGAGATTAGACGTGTATGTGTTTGCTTTGTTCAATGAGGATATGAAACCAGGGCCTACTTCAGAAAGAAATTATGGTTTGTTTCAACCAGATGGAACCATGGCGTACAACGTTGGGCTCTCGGCTCTGTCTAGCACTTCCTCACCTGCTTCCACCTCCTTTCTCACTTCCTCCGCCACCAAGGTAAAACCACATAGGCTTTCTCGTTTCCACCATCTTTTTTAGGCATAGAAAATATATACAAGGTAAGACTATGAGGAAATTAATGTTACGACAAAGAGAGACAAAAAAAAAAACTGTACATATCCTCGTGTTTCACACTGTTACTGGTGCAATAATGTTACAAGAGTAATATTTTATGTTACCTTATCTGAACTTATATCATGAATACTTCATTCTGATTTTTCTTATGTTTAATGATTTCCTTTTTTGGTTGGTTGCTTCGGCAATTTTTGTCAAACAGGTAAAAAATATTGGTCATCAAAACTTGGTTCACTGGACCTTTGTATATTTGCTGGCCTTCCAAGTTTTGTTTGGAAGACAACGTTAAACAAATAGATTTTCTACACGTACATATCACTTTGTCGCAAGACAAACTCGATGCGCCTTTTTGGCCTTGCAAGAATCGATCGTTGCAAAATTGAGGTATGGTTCAAGCCAAATTACTTACATCAACACAGTTTGGGGTCAAGATAAAGACCAAAGAAGCTCCAAATGTCAAGGGTGTGTCTGATGGGAAATCAACACAAAGTGGAGAATGTCTATCGCCATCATTAGATTGGATACCATTATAACGGGGTTAGCATATAACGCTATAAGAGAATCCATATGATCTATCTCTTCCCAAGATGAAGCACACCCGTCATTGATTTGAATGGAAGGCTGATTTTTTTGCCAGAGAAGTAATCCATCTTAGATGCCCCTGCTCTGTGCAGAAAATTTAGTTGAAAGAATCAATCTTGATCATTTTCTTTTCCTTCTTTTGATTAGAAAATTTATATATGCACGTTATTCCAATTAGTAAATAGGAAACACTGAAGACCGTCTTCTGAGGCATCCCTCGTCCATTGCAAATAAAGGTCGCAACTTTTGGACGTGGAATCCCATAATTTGTCTTAAATATATAATAAAACAATCCGCAAGCATTAATTTCTTTCTTATTATATATGTCCTGTCCAATGTATATCTCTGATGCATGTGTATATGTTAACTATCAATTACTACCTATACAGATACACCCCAGGTCAAAAGAATCAGTGCAACAATGGTGCACTTTTTTGTGGTCAGAAAGAAATGGGTGCTCATTGAAATACTCTTAAGCCCCTGATCTTCCCCTATTTTAAAGTTTAAAAACTATTTCCCAAGTTTGAACATGCAATGTTAAAGAAAGAATACTATATATTGGCTGTAAGATATTCTTATCATCATTATTTATACCTTCAACTTGAAATTTTGAACAAATTATGAGTAAAATTAAATGCATTTTATCCTTGCGATTTCAAAATTTGCTAATATCACTCAATGCTATAGAATGTTATTGATACATACCAACATAAAAAATGTTAAACAATCACCCCAAAAAGTGAGAGTTCTAAGAACTGTTAAAGGTATTAATAAGTTTTAAAATATAGAGGATTTTCTATGACTTTGGTAAAATACAGAATTTTACCTAAATTACGCTTCAATCCCTAAAGTTTATTATAGACAAAGTGTCGACATATTATGAATATGATTATATAATGATATATCAAAGGCATCAAATCTGTATATAAAAAATAGAGATAGTGTGAGATAAAGTGAGAAGGATTAGGCTTTGTTTGGGTTCTTTTCTCTTTTTAATTATCTCCAAAACGAACAAATTGCGCGGCCCCTCTTTATTCCCTGCCATAACCGCCCGCATTATAAGTCAGTACCATTCTTTCTTTTTCAAAAGCAGCTTTTGATTTTGCCCTGTAGTCAGAGATTAGGGAACATAAAACCTCAGCCCTGCGTGTCAACTCGTGTTATGTACATCCGCCTTACGTACGTAGTGGACTCTGTTTTCTAACATCATCAGACGTGGTTGCACATGGTCACCAAAAACATTCTAATTTGTTGATCCATCGTACCAAATTTCGCACAAAATTGTTTTGGACAGTTGCTATATATACATGCATGCATGCTATATATACAGCTAGTGCTATGCAAACATGGTGGAGTGCTTTAATTTTGAACATTTTAGTCCACGAGAAACATGTTTAGTGGATTCGTTGTTGTTGTACCTCGGCGTTTAGTTGCTTTTTTTGCCCCCATACAGCGTGTTATACATGTGCATTTTGATTTCTGTCTCTGATATCACACACATCCAAGAGTTGGGAAATCTTTATAGCTTGTTTCTCATGTTTCGATGGATGACGTCACGAGAAAAAATTAATAATTATAAATTATTGATACTGTAGTAATGAATTGATACGATGGGTTCTTAACTGTTGCTTGCCTTTTCTGTCTATCATTTTCTAAAATTTTCCTGTCTTTTTATTTGACAATTAACCCCCTCCTTGTATGCATTGGTCAATAAAAAGAGAAGTACGTTAAAGCATTATGTCTATGAGTATAAAACGAGGGGGTTAACTATTAATAATACAAAAAATCCTTTGAAAGATGAATAGTTATCTAGACTGCCTACATATATATATATATATATATATAAATTAGGAGGGCAAAGTATGATTAACCTTTACTTTATTACGATTAAATTTAAGAGGAGGTGTATTAATTATTAGTGACCTTTTTGAAATATTTTCCATGTAGCAAATTTTTGCATCACCATCTAAACTTTTTCTGCCGAAAGTTGAAGGCTAACTATATTTTAATTACTGCACTATAATTTCTAGAGTAAAATGCATTTTACCCAAATTCCTAAAATTCATTAGATGACCTTTATCATCTTGATTAAGTAATTATTGGGTTAATTAAAATTTGAAGTTTGCCTAGAACTCTAATTAATTGTGTGCCTTTGCTTTAATTGAACTTGTTTAGACAATGATGTTACGCGAACCAACACGCTAGCAACTGAGAGAAGCCGGGAGGGCATTAATCGCAAGCTTGGCAAATTATTCGTATCTTTCAATATAATATTTAAAGGGACAATGATTGGACTAGGAATAAAATCAATTGTCTTATAATAATAAACATATTATTAATCGGTTCAAATATGAACATAATCTGTGTTTGCCGGTGGGATCACGTAACGTATATATCTTGAAAAGGGAAAGAGATGCAGATGTAATCTTTTCTTGTCTTTGTTCTTTAATTTTCTCCCTTTTCCCTGGAGCATATGCAGTCTAAAAGACGTATTCAAGTTGTTGATTAAATTGAGTTAATTGCACCTTGAGACCATATAGATTGTAGGTTCATGCCGCTAGCTACCTGCACTTTGGCAGAACTTGCGATATGCACTACAGTATTGAACAATGGACTAGAGCATCTCAAGCATCTTTTTTTTTTTTTTTTTTCCTATTGGTGGATGTATATATTAAACCATTTAAGTAGAATCTCGTTATTAGTTAAAATTTTTTACGTGAAAGGATCGCTTATAAATTGATCCTAAAAATATTATGAGTTTAGGGTTAGGGTATTGGTGGATGTACAAAACTATTTAAGTACGTAGAAGCTTGTTAATGATTACAATTTTTTAGGTAAAAGAATCACTTATAAATTAATTCTGAAAATATTATGAGTTTAATCACACAGGGATTTAGAAAATAGTTTAAATAGTTAAAATTATTTTTCTAAAGAGTGATGATCTTGGTTTTAATCCATGATGAGGAGCAAGAGTTGGGTTTGAGATTGAAGGATTCAAGAAAAAATCGCACAGTATTGTCCTGATTGCTACTATATGTATAATGCAGAACCTTATTGAAATATTCAGAAAATTACGGATATTAATGATCAATTTTCTATCATGGCCATCCAAAACTTATCGCAAAAGCTACTCTGATCCCACTCCGCAGCGAGTAGTATATATAGTATTACGCAAAATTCGACTAGTAAATAGTGCTTTATTCTTTAGTGGCTTACTATATGCATCCTATATGTGCAGAATCACTTTTAAGTCCAGAATGTATAGAGGAAATGTTATCCGCCGTTCTCAACTATAAGAATGATCACGGATTGGTTAATCCGCTCAGCCGTTGTTACGTGCATAATAAGTAGATATAGGAATATAAATGAAAGCATTTTAAATTGTTAAGGAAATTAGTTGACTTAGTTAATAACTAACTCAACTTATGTCATTTGTTGTATATAAATAGAAATAAGCTTTGTAATCTAATTAACTAAGCAATGAGAATCTAAGGGTGCGTTTGGTTTGCCTGTTTTCTGTTTTTTATTTCCATGGAAAATGAAAATTAGGATAGAAAATTCATTTGGTTAACCATTTTTTTTTTATTTTCAGAAAATAGAAAATAATTTTCTAGGAAAATAGAAAATATCAAAAAAGTGTTTTATCTGAAAACAAGGTGGTAATTTTGTAAATAACTCTAAATAATTTAGAAAACAAGGTGACAGTTTTGTAAATAATTCTAAAAATTTAGAAAATAAGGTGGCAATTTTGTAAATAACTCTAAAAGATTTGAAAACAAGGTGGCAATTTTGTAAATATCTCCAAATAATTTAGAAAATAATGTGGCAATTTTACAAATATATCCAAAAAATTTAGAAAACAAGGTGATAATTTTGTAAATATCTCCAAAAAATTTAGAAAACAAGGTAACAATTTTGTAAAGAAACATAAAAAAAACAAAACACTTTTAGTAACCAAACACATTCTCTATATTTTAGAAAATAGAAAATGAAAATTATTTTTAGAAAATAAAAATAGAAAATGAAAACTAGAAAATAAAAACAGAAAACAAGCAAATCAAACGCAACCTAATTTTCCTCTCTAATCTTCTTTCTCTTTCCATTTTCTTCTTCTTCTTCAATATTCTGGTCACAGCTTATTCTCTCCATTGAGCCCTGAGGGATATTGATTCAATTACTCAATTGGAATCATCACGCAACAGCGGCAAAGGTAGAAATAAATAGCCAGTTCATCTATAGAACTTTTGATCTCGGTCTCAAGTTGCAAGAGCTTTCCCCACCTAGTGCACCTTAAAGTAGTCAAACAATTAAATAGAATGGTTGATTCGGGTGTGCAAGGGGCAGTATATTTACTATTTGAGAATATGGGATATCAATGAAGGTGGAAGACATGAAATGTTAAAAAAAGATACCATACTTATTTGGTCGTTCTTATTTTGGATACCTATAAACTCTTTTTATAAAAAAAAAAATTAAGAAATTTTTTTATTTTAATATTTATAAGCACTCAAATAAGTACTGTCAACTAAATTCATGTTATCATCATATGAGGTAAATCTCGTGTTTTAGTTTGTTGATGCATAGTTTTGGTAAAAAGAAATAGTACTACAAATGCAACTTTAAAGAAAAGAATTATATTTAGGCTAAATTAATCCGGGCAACTAAAGTATTTTACTGTCTCAAATTGATCATCGAACTATTTCCGAAAGTGAACGATTAAATATTCAAATTAGTATCTATGTATCCCTTTTGTCTTTACTTGTCTAGAATCGGATTTTTTTTATTTTTTTTGACCTAATTTTTAATATACTGCGCAAAAATAACCTGCTTTTGGATTAGATTTTAAAAATGACCCAATTTCGTTCTGGGAACGTGACAATGCGGCCGCGTTCCCAGAACGCGGCAGGTGTTTTTACAATTTTTTTTTAACATACCTTATTTTTTTATTATGTATTTATGGGACAGTATTATACTTTTCCCTTATGCAGTTATTTATGATCTATGAATGCTTTTATTTTAGCATTATGGACATTATTTCATGCTGGAGGCCGGTGCATTCGAAACAAGATGGATCGCTAAAATCAAAGTGGACGACGAAGGTGTACAACATGCGGTCAACAAGGTTACACTGTTTCAACTTGCCCCAATAATCAAAATGCGTAGCGTATAGTTGTAATCTTGAATGTTGTTATGTAATAAATATTAATTGTAATCTAAGTAATCCTATTTAGTTGTAATCTTGTTTTGTTTACTTAGTTGTAATTTTGTAATGTTTTGTTTACAATTACAGCATAATATTCACTTGAACAGAAAGAATTAAGTGTATAATGTCCAATTGATAATGTCGTGTCCATAATGCTGAAATAAAAGCATCCACGGATCATAAATAACTGCATAAGGGAAAAGCGTAATACCGTTACATAAATACATAATGAAAAAACAAGGTATGTTAAAAAAAAAAAAGTTACAAACACACCAGTCGCATTCTGGGAACGTAGCCGGAACGCGGTCTCGTTATTGGGTCATTTTTTAAATGCAATCCAAAAGCAGGTCTTTTTTGCGCAGTATATTAAAAATTAGGTCAAAAAAATAAAAAACCCTCTAGAATCTATAACTAGTGGCCTTTTGTATTCTTCGATTGCATCCTTATAACATCGGGGAATTCTCTTTTCTTTTTTGAGACAAAGGATGGAATTTTCATTTCTTTAGAATTGGTACTAGTTTTAAAAATCAAAATGTAGAATATTAAAGGGTCCTACAAGAGGGGAATCAACCCAATTAGGAACGAGTTGATAATCACATTGATCTTACATTTTTAACTAACTAATCTGATACCTCATTTATTTTACATCAGATGTGTTTAAATGCTAATGCCTCTCTTCCATGAACAAGAGATTCGTGCGCCTAATCGTACAAGATAGATGACTGATCAACTATCTAGTTTCAAGGTGGAGCACTCTTCTTTTGCAGTCAAAATTCGTTGAATTTAAACTAAACTTTTTGCTTAAAAAAAGAAGGATTTGGCTGAGGCAGTTGCCGACCAATGGGCCCCCCAGTTGTTCTTTTCATATTAACTTTTGATTAGGCGACTGATTAGCCTTCCACTTTGTGTTTTAATATATAATTAAGGGGCAATCATTAAGCTTAATTTCTTGCTTTCAGGCTGCCTTTAATGGCATAATTCAAGGAAGATACTTAGGTAAAGGACTTTGTACAAGTCTCTTGCGTATAAACAGTTAGAGTTGTATACAGACATCGTTGCAGCACATGGCCTTGGTTCGGTGTGTTTGGCGAGCATATTCAGCCACTTGGGTCCTGAGATACTCAAGGATTTCACTAAAAAACACAAATTGGACTATCTAAAAATCGATAGGCTTCGCTATAAATTAAAATTTGTTCCTACATATCACAGACAATCATTTTAAGCGACTAATTTTTTATAAGATTCTTCAGTTGAAAAGATAAGAGGTCAAAAAAAGTAATGGAAGAAGGAATAAATTAATTGAAATGACCAAACGGATATGAATTTTGCAGGTTGTGCTTAGTTTTTATTTGGCAAAAGTGCTCTCTTTTTCTTAATCAAAATTTTGGAAAAAAAAAATGAATGAGGGGGCAATATTTTATTGGTAATACATATTCAATATAATTGACTGGTATAACATAACATACTTCACAATACGTTAAGGGTTGAAGGGCAAAATAGACATAGAATAACGGTTTCCTCTCTTTTATTTGACTTCAAGTTAAGGGGTTGAATTTTGCTCATTACCTATGCAATGCAAAGGAGAAATAAATATTTTTAATAAATTCATCTGTTAATGATGGCTAATAAAATTTTTATACTCTATATTTTTGTAAAACTCAATTCTTAATAAGTTTTAATACTAATCCTACTTTTCATAATATGCAACAATTATGTAAAATATTTAAATTAAGAAAATAAGTTAATCTGAAAAATGAAAAGCAATGGAAGATCAACAAAGACTGATATGAGATGATCCCCGGAACTATGGGCCATGGCTCTGGAGTTGTAAGCAGACTCGCAGAATGGGGTTGTGTATTTGCTAACCCATTGGGTCAAAGGATGAATCATCTCATGCAACAACACTTTCGGCTCACTGACAAGCCCATCTAGTGTCTCCACACATTGAGTCTTTTATGGGCTCCAATCTGTGGCAATTTCTGGGCTCAAGCTTGAAGGGGTTGTTAATTAGTTTTTTGCACCAATCATTTGACTTACATGCAAATATGTTACTGTGATAAACCAAATATTGCCAAGACAAAGTTTTGTTTGCTAAAAATTTGTACGAGTTTACCACTTTGGTACGTAACTCAAGAGGAGAACTCTATAAAAATTATAAATTAGTTTAAAATGTTTGTATACTAGCACGAGACCCCACTAGAAGGCATTGCTCAACTAATATTTGAACAAATGGACACTCAGTATATGTGGTTCAAACTATAAATTTTGAAATTAGTTTTATGAAATGAACGTGGTATTGTACAATATACCCTTTTGGAAAATGTAACAAGTAATTTGTATTCATCGTGTCATTCTTTGATTTTACGACTGGGCAGGGCGAGAGTCCTTATAGGAAATTTCGTTCATAAAGTCTCCTCTATTGCATTTCTTAAATGTTCGAAGATATTTAAGTTTTTTTTAACAAAATACAAAAACAGAAAATATTTTTGTTAAATAGATTTCGTCTTTCATCTTTCAATTTCAGATTTGCTTAACATTGTATGTTGTCAATTCTATTCTTGTCAAATTTCGGTAAACCATGGCAACAAATTGAAACGGGTGTTGGATTAGAAATGCATTTTTATGTTTTCTAAAACACCTTCTTGTGATTGCAATATTCTTAATTCAAAAAAAAAAAAAAAACTGTCATTTTTCTTGGGTTTTCTCTCATATAGAGAAGTTGTCAGCCCTCTCCCCTTGCTCTTCAAATAAAATTTTTGTATCCGAGCCGAGCCTATGATACCTTTTGGGTTCAATTCTGCTTTGGCTCTATTTGTGTGCAGTCTTTTTCTCTTTCTCTTTTAATTTCTATTCTTTTGTATCTCTGTGTTATCCAGGTTTGTTTTTTGTTTCTCATTTGGTGTTTTTCTTCTCCTAAATTTTGTGAGCTTTTCTCAGATTGGCACTCTTCATGACTTGCTGTTATAGATTTGGGTTGTGATATTTATTTTGCCTTGGTCTATTTGTTCTTGATGATGTTGCATGTTGGTATTGCATATTCAATGAAATTCTTGGATTACGTTGGATTTCCCTCCAAAACTTCTGATTGCTTTCAACATCCTAGGACTCCATGTAAACATTACTTGCAAATAAAGTTGCTAGCTGCAACCCCAAGGGGTTGGTCTAGTGGTGCGAATTTGGGAATAAGTTTTGCGAGGTCTCGGGTTCGATTCTCGCTGTTAGCATTCTTTGGGGCCACCCACTTGGTTTTGCCAGTCTTACCCGGTGCATGGGTTTTGTGGGGTGGTTCATGTACCCGAAGGTTTTCCAACTAGTGGTCGGGCTCCTCTCAGTTGGCTTCTTCTGTTATCAAAAAAAAAAAAAAGTTGCTAGCTGCTCTTAGACTTGCCTTTGTTCTTTATTGTAGCGGTAACAGGGTAGTTGTAGCTACCACTTATTCAAGCTCGAGAACTAGAGAGTTCGTTCCTTCTTTTGGAATGTTTCGGCCATTTATTATTCAAACTTACTTAGGCATAGCCTCTATTGGGTATAATGAGTCCCACCGAACTCAAATATGCCTTTTGTGTGCTTGGTTTTCTTGCCATTCTTGCTTAGGTAGCTTTTCTTATAGGTTTTATTGAGTAGATTCGTGATTGAATTGCATGGGTGAACTTAATGGTCTTCGGGATTAATAGTGGTTGAAGTTAATTTTATACTAGTGAGACTTCATCATTGTCTTCTTCACCGATATGGAAGTCTGCAGTTGCTGAAATAAGTGTATTGTTAGGGTTTGTGTTTTTATGTCAACCTGTTGTGTTAGGTCATGGTTACGGTCTGTTTGATTTGTCTTTATCCTTTGAGTTTGTTTTTTGTCGAGTTCTTTGTATTAGTGCTTTATGTGCTTTGTCCAATCACTTTTGGACTTGGTCAGATGTAATGTTTATTTTAATAAAATTTCTCATTGGACGAGAAAAAGAAGAAAGAAACACTTTTTTCTAAGTTTTATTTTATATGATAATTGGAAGGGAAAAATAAGAGGTTCTTAAACTAGCATAAAATGTGTATCTAAAAATTTTATGAATTGTAAACATACTAAATAATTTCCTGCATAATTCATGAAACAAAATGGGACCTTATTTTTCATTTTTCTTTTTATGAAAAAGAGAAAGATCAATAATTTTACAATCCTAAAATGCTTGGGACTAAGGGGCCGTCTAGATTGGTATTTTTTCAAAATCACTTTTTTTAACAGCTTTTTGTGAGAAGTTGAAAATTATGACTTCTAAAAAAACTGTATTATTAAGTTTTTTTTTCAGAGTTTTAATTTTTTTGAAAACCAAATCAAATAGTTATTACAAATTTAATATAACTTTTTCAAGAAAAAAATATTTTTTTCTAAAAAAAAAAGATCCAAACAAACCCTAAAACTAATTCCAACAAAGCTTTGAAAATAAGGTATTGATTAAAAGTAAAATAGTCATCAAAGTTAAATGAAATAAGAAGTCCTAATTGTAAATATAGTGAAATATATAAATGGTCAAAGTAAACCTAACAACATTTGGCATGTGGTTTCTTATTATTGGAGAAAACAGATAACATCTAGAAACTTCTTTGTAGAATTACTCCCATTTCTTTCACCCTTTCAATTATAAAGTTTGTTAATTACACTCAACAAAAAAAGATAAAAAAAAGAAAAAGGAAAATTGTTATTATCCAGAAAAAAAATTATTAAATTTCATAGTACCCCGTTGGAGGTTCTAGGGTCTTCGATTACCCTCGAAAGATTTCGTCTCCACTGTATAAATATCCAGCATTTCCAAAGAAGAATTGAACCCTTTTAGCAGTAACTCAAACGAGAGAGGCAAAACAAGGCAACCACCAAAAAAAAGAAAGAAAAAAAAAAGAATGGCGGAAGAATATGCATCGGATTTGGAAGAACTCAAACATCTCCAAACCATCGCCAAGAGGCCTCGTGTTGTCTCTCTTATCTCCAATGAAATTCGCAACTTGGAAAAGGTCTCTTCTTTTCTCTTGTTCCTTTTTATGTATATAACTCCTTATTCTTCTATATATGTGTGTGTGTGTGTGTGTGTTTTTTTTTTTTGGGTTATTCCATATTGGGTGTCTAGATGATATGGTAATATATACCGTGGAGCTTTTTTTTTTTAATTTTGTTTTTTATTATTAATGTATTTACAGGTAATTTATACTCTAATAAAGGAAATAGATTGATTGATATAATCTTTAACTATACATATAGAGAAATTATATACTGCTTAGCGAAGCTTATCTGTTTGATATTGACTTATACTTGGGTTTTAGCATTAATTTTTCGAAGGATTATGGTTGTAGTGTGTGTGTTTGAGTAGCGATAATCTGTTCTCGTGGTATAAGTTTTCATTGTATTGCTAGGGATAAGTTCATTGTTTCTGGTTAGAGGTGCTTCATTAGGTTGTCGAATTGCCGTTGTATGTGTTTGGAATGTGGGACCGCATTTTAGCTATAGGGCTACTTAGTTCGGTTGTTGGTGATTGTGGATAGTTCCGTTTAGGAATGAAGACCTTTGCGGTGGATTTCATAGAGAAGTAAAGGGGTTGGATCGAAAATGTGATCTTCAGATATCGTTCTAATGATATGGTTTCTTGTTATGAGGGGGCTGTTGGGGGGGGGGGGGGACAGGATTCACATTTTGTGCTGGATAATTTGTGGGCTGTGGTGTGAAGGTGAGGGACGGTCAGATGTGGAATCTAATTGTGTCTTCTAGTTCCCTAGCAAGCAGCTGTAAGAAAGATGAAGCATAAGAGGGTGTCGGATATTACCTCATACTAACTGAAGCATCCATTTAGAGAGAATATATATTAATGGAGGTGAAGGATTCAGATTCGTAATTTATGATGACGTGTGCTCTCGCTAGTGATATGACCCCTAAGGTTAGGGAACTATTTTGTCTAATGAGCTCAAATCTGTACAGTCTATGTATCCAAGTGGTATTTTCAAACTGCAAGGAGGAGATGATGTTTGTTATGAGGGTGTAAGTATGTGGGCTTGTTGAGGGCTGGATTCCAAGCTTCAGAGCCTCCTCCAGGGTGGTGACAAGCCAAATAGTTAGATAGCGTTTTGCCATAATGGAAATGGACTTCTAGACTCCACATTTTTTGCTTCATTGATGTTGTCAACTTCCTTGAAGGCTGAAAAACTAAATAAGTATGCTGTTCAGTTACTATTAACTCACGTCCAGAGCAGGTGGATTGAGATGAGATTGGTTGTATAGTATCTTATTAACATCGCTCCAATACTATTATTGTGTTTCACATACACTTGAAGTTCAATGAATCTTCAGGTGTCACCATTTTGCCCACGGGCATTGTCCACTTATTTGGAGGCTAAACACCGTGTGATTAAGATGACAATTTACTGTTGATGGCTTGATGCCATGAAAAAGGAGCGTTGTGGTATGCCGAAATGTGGATCAGCGGTAATCTTAAGAATTCAAATATTTGGTTTATTTTATTGTAGCGGCTAATTGGTAATTCGTGCTGGTGCACGGACCAAAGCTCAAAGCTGCTTTCTAAAGTATCATCATATCGAACTTGTTAAAGCAGAAGAACTTAACGATAAAGGGGACTAATATCAGTAAAATCTCTAGTTGTCTTGGACCTTTTTCCAATTAGGCAATATTTCACCACTCTTGCAAAAAGACAGCAATTAAAGAAGCGACCAATTGTATTCTGTAGCTTAAATGGTATCTCTCTTCCCTGTGATTGATCATATTTTTGATCCAAGAAGAAAGCCATGGAGCTTCACAACTTCTTGCAACCTTTTATGTAAAGTTGTTGAACATTTAATAGAAATTTAGCAACTAATGCTCTTGTTATTTTCCAGCTATCAAAAGATGCCACTCCTATGCCAAGCTCGCAAGTGCCGGCTCCAATTTCTGCTGCACCGAAATTTGTCTCCAACCCGATGCTAAATTATGCCACCCTTGGATCCTTCAGCTGGGACCAAGACAGTGACAAAGTGAAGGTAATGATATTTCTGTGACACTTGTGTTCTGTGTGAACAGCTTACTTTGCCTCATGAACTTGGTAAGCCGATTTTCCAGAGTTTATGCAGTTAAAATGATAATTGTCCTGCACCAGACTGGTGACTCATCAGCAAATTTTTGTATGGAAAAGGAACAACCATAATATTCCAGTATTAGAAAGAGTGCCTATTTTTGTCATCAAGTTGTAAATTTGTCCTCCTGATGGCCGTTAAAAGAAAAATGGACAAAGAAACAAACTGATCCCTGGTGGTGGAGACAGTACGCTTGACAACTTTATGAATCGTGACTGACTATATTCTTAGTATTTAATATTTTCCTTCACATTCCTTTACTGGGTTCTTCTGGGGAAGAGCCTATTTTCCTGCACTACAATTTTTATATCACCTGCATACTTATGCTGTCAGATTTATGTTTCTCTGGAGGGAGTTGATGAGGCAAAGATTGAGAGTGAATTCAAGCCCATGTCTTTTGATGTCAAATTCCATGATGTCCAAGGGAAGAATTATCGATGTGCTATACCCAAGCTGAACAAGGAAATTACACCTGAGAAATGTAAAGTGGTGGTTAAACCTAAGAGAGTCATCATAACATTGGTCAAAGCTTCAAAAGGCAACTGGTTGGATTTGTACTTCAAAGAGGATAAGGTAGTTGTTCAGTACTTAAGATCATGGATGGGTTATCTTAATTCATCTTGTATTGCTTACTGAATTTTTTCTTGATATTGCAGCTGAAGCCGGACCTAGGCAAAGAAAAAGATCCCATGGCTGGAATTATGGATTTAATGAAGGTATAAGCTTCTGCTAGCAATATGCATCACATCTCTGGTGTTACTATATTTGCTCTTCCATGGCTGTTCTTTAACTTGCATATTCATGTTCTCTTTGCAGAACATGTATGAGGAAGGCGACGAGGAAATGAAAAGAACAATTGCGAAAGCCTGGACGGATGCTAGATCTGGCAAGGTAGCTGACCCTATGAAGAGCTTCAGTTGAAGAACCCATATGAGGTTGCAGAGGTTCTTGTTATTTGGTCAATGCTTTGGTATACTTCTGGTGCTTTTGGATTATTGAAGAGCTGTTAACTAGTGATGGACAGATAATTGTGGTTCTTGTGTTGAAGCTGCAATTTCTTGCTCAAACCAGTTGTGCGAGTAATGCAGAGAGCCTCGAGTAATCCTGCAATTTAGTTGGCATATTTTAACGTGTTAAGTGGTTCATTAACTTGGACATTTATCGTAAGAATTGTCGAAGTGTTTTGACTGATCTTTGTTAGTTAGGAGAGGATTTTACCCAAATCTAGATTCAGTGAAGGGATCATTTTCTGCGAGAGATGAATTAGACATGCATCTATCCAAGGTAAAGCCTGAAAGATTCTCTCTGTCTACTTGCTGCTTGCCTTAGGCACATCTGGACATGCAGTCTCTTCGCTCCTCTTAGCCTTTCCCATTGAGGACTTCTGCTAATGTTACTAAGGTGCCCGAAGGCTGCGTAATCCCATGTATTCTTTTTGATAAATGAGGCAATGTAGTGCCAAACCTGGTTTAGGCCCAAGCCCAGCTAGATAAGCATCTATTATAAATACACATCAAGCTGCGGAATGATTAGACGAGATTAAGCCTAGAAGCCCATCACAAACCAGCCCAGTTAATTGCTGGGAGACAAGGTCCAGGGACGGCCAATTCTTATTGAACAATTTCAGGCCATAAATACAATATTAAGATGAATAAGGTAAAATTATATTTTATGGATATTGAAGCACCATAAAACTTGAGAAAAAGAGAAACCCAATGAGGTGCTACTCGAAGTAAGATCTCAATACTTAGGGGTTTATCTAATTTTTTGAATTAGTTTTGAGGGGTTCCAAATTTTGATCGGGTAAAATCGTCATCTTGACTATTTTAAAAGTGCCAAAGTTTTGTCCCCCAAAGTCCACATTGACAACGTTTCTTGCTGTGGAAAATCTGCAAGTATAATCGCTTGCAGCCATCGATTTAATGAAAAAGTATGTTTTAATGGCAAACTCTCCGTATTCGATCTGATCAGATCATCTCTTTCAATCATTGAACAAAATTTGGCACAGGAAAGTAGTTTGTGTTTCTTAAGAAAACTTTGGCACTTTAAAAATTGTAAGACAAAAGAAAATTTTGTCCAGCTAAGATTGAAAATATACCCACTAATTGGGCAAAATAACAAAATAGGGAAGCAAAAGAATTTCTTTGTTGGCAGATTGAAGATAGAGAAAATTTGGAATTTTTTGCAACTTTTAGCAGTTTGTGACCAAACTTACCCTTGTATATTCTTTATTGTTGAATTGGCATGGGAAATTGTGAAAAGAACAAAATTTGGCGTAGGAAAGAACAATTTTGCCAACTAAATTGAAAATCCAAAAAAAATTAATGGATTGGGTATATTGCTACCAAAAGAAAATGTTCAGTGGGTGATTTGAAGGAAAAAAAAAAGAAAAAAAAGAAAATGTTCAGTGCTAAAATAATCTTGTAAACAAAACACGTGGAAATATATTTTCATAATTTTTTACGTTAATTAAATATATTTTTTAATTGATTTAATTTTTAACACTATAAATTAGGAAAATATTTTTGACGAAAAAATATTCATGGCAAACAAAAATGTTGGTGCGTCTCCGTGACCTCTTATCCTCTTTCATTTTCCGTTGGGAAGGAAAAAAAAAGATTGTAATCTAAAATAAAAGAAAAAGAATGAAAATTCACCCTAAGAATTTTTTAAACATGAAATTAAGAGTTTTTCAAACTCTCGAACTTAGAGAATTTGACTACATTTTGAACAACTCTAAATGTCACTCTCCAATTAGGAGTATTAATTTTGTTTTTCCTAGCAAAATTTATAGTAACTAAAATTAATTATGATGCGTCAAAATGTAAGAGTTAATTAGTATGTCCAAAAGACAAAAACATGAAATCAGGACAACCACAAAAAGTGACGCATTCGAGAAGGCAGCTGTAATAATTTAAAAAAATAATCTAAAGTTTCAAAAAACAGTAGCCATGGATTCATTTCCATATGCATGGTTAGATAGCATACGACGTGGATGTAGCAGAAGGCTGAGTTTAGGGGAGAAAGAAAGTTAGCATATTGGCAACTGAAATAGATAATACTAATTAAGGTAGATTGTCAAAAACTCAATGGAAGAAAACAAACATCTAAACACATTATATAAGGTCATCAATCATTCAAAGATCAAGATAGAGCATTGAGTCCCTCCCGCCTCCCGGTATGTCTCAAAAATTAAAGTGCTGGACCGATTTATTTTATCCTTTAAAAATTTATGCATGGCAAGGCTTAAATTTAAAGGGAGTGAAGATCATTTCTCACATTCTTGCTCTATTTGTTATATATTTATTATAAGATGTTATTTTTTTATTTAAAAAGTACGATTTGTTTTGAGCTCATAATATACTTGTTATAAAATGTTTTATCCTTATAATTATTTTAAAAAAATAAGATAAGGATGGATAGCTTATATCTTAGTTTTTTTTTTTTTTTTTTGAGGATTAAGTAAGATTTTATAATCACGATTTGTAGAAATACATCTCATATTCCTCAAGCCAAAGATAAAACAATATAAATCAAGTCAAAGCTTGAGGGGCATGAATAAAACATATAAAGAAATAACCAAAAGTAAGTACATAAAAGAGAGAAAACAACAAAGAGAAGAAAAAGATCATCCTCTCAGGTGATTGGGCGGAGCCAAACTAGCACGTTCTAAGTCAATCTCTCCAACATCTCCAACTTTATTTCACATGGTTGCTCAACGTCATCTCCGCCAATGCTTTCAAGATCTTCAACAATTTTCTCATTTTTTTTCACTATTGGTCAAGTTGGCCACAAGTATGATTTGTTTTGAATTTTTATAAGACCAGTGCGATCTAGAAATTTTTTTTACCGGAGTCAATAATAAATCAACAAACTAATTTTGAGAAAAAAAGAAAGAAATGAATAAAACTATTTATTAATATGTTATAATTGGAAACCAATAAGGTTTAATATTCTGAAAACTACCTCAAGAGTCAAGCTTAAAGCTGCATAGTTATTTCATGCGTGAGAGTGAGAGTTTGATATGTTAACAAAATTTTGGTTCTTTTAAGTTTATTTTTGTCTCTCTTTTTTTAATAATGAAATAATTTAATTTATTTTGAACGTTGATTGAAATTGTTGATCAAGGGTTAAAATTTTTTTCAAGTAGGTTTATCACTTTAAAAATAAATAAAAATTTTTAATAGTCCTTATTCTTTTTTCTTTCATTTAAAGAGGATTTAATTAAAATATTTAAACGGGGTCAGTCTAAAAAAAAAAACACTTTCCTAATACATTAATTTTCTAAAAACAAGAATGGCCAATAGACCCTCCAACTTACACCATGCATCTATCAATGTATAAGACGCATGTAACAAAATGTTTTAAATCTTATAAATGTTTTTTTATTTTAATAGAATGAGTATTTTAAAATAAAATTGTTCCAAACTCGCCATCTGTACCGGTGGAGAATGGACTTAGATCCCATGCATCAACTTCATTGTTGAAAACTTCTTCAGTCACACTCTTATCAATGTTGGCATGATAAGAGGCTCATCCTCATCATCCGACACCGTAAACTTTGTTTGAATTTACTCCGTGTAGTATGCATTGGTTTATTTGACAGCTGAAGTGACATTTCTTTGATCTCTCCGGAGTATTTATTTCTTCCCTAGTATCCATATTGGGCTTTGTTTTAGCACTTGGCAAGTTGTTTCGAGGGCAATTGGACAAAAAATTGACCAATCATATCGCAAGTAGGATGACGTGGTTATTCAGTTAACACTTCAACTACCCTCATAGAGAATTTGTTTTCCAAATCACTGTAGCCATATATTAATGCTCCTCGTATATATATAGACAGAAGAGTTTCATAATCCAATGAATTTATTATGTGTTCAATCACATCACATATTTTCTTTTTTACATCATTTTTTCCACTTCCCCGACAGCTAATTTAGTTAAAAAGTACTGAGGCAACTATTTTTGTGAACTAATAATAATACGAGTCCCCATTCAACGGCCCAAATTTTTTTTCCTCATTTTGTTTTAGTTATGTTATGAATAAAACGCTACATTTTGCCACAGCAATATATATGCCTAGTAGTGTAGTTGCTTTCACACAGTAGTTGCCAAACTTTGGTTTTGGTCCCAATTTTATTCAAGACTCTACTTACTCAACAAGCAATAATATAATAAAATAGGGTAAGCAGTTATGTGAATGTCAACATCGCGTATTCTTGTAACGCTAAATTGAGAGACAGATGGAGCTTATAAGCTATTCTGGCAAGCATGATTGACGGAAGCCACGGGTGAAGAATCGAAACATTCAGTTTATTTTTGCTTTTTTGCTTTAAGCTGGACACCTGTATCTTTGCTGTACCTGGAATAAATATCAGTGCCCTGCAATACAAATGTTTTAGCAGGAAAAAGAAAAAGCATGGAAGAATTGGGACCGTTAGACCCCAGAGGAGAATGTCAACGATTATTAAATTTCCAGCTTAATGTTCGACAAGCAAAGATTCATTGAATGCCGTCTCTATTGGAGATGTACGATAACATATATAGGAAACTTTATGATTGATTGGCATCTTTAAATAATCAAATCGAGCCTTATTTTATCAGGTTATAACGGTTGTAATATGAATCTAACTTGCAAACTCAAATTTGTTAACGAGTTTTGCAAATTAAATCCCGAAAAGAAATGGAATATATTCGAATCTGGTTTTGGGAACCCGTAGGAGACCCAATTGGATTCGTTCTGTTTAATACTTTAATTTTCCATTATTGTGATGCTTACTACATTTTGATGGAAAAAGTCTTGTAGGATATAATGATGTTCATACGGTGATATGATCCCTCCAAACTATGTAGATATGACGAGTAAAATCATATTAAACTTTATTACGTATATAGATGATAAAGAAAATCTGAATTCTAAATATGCCAAAATTACGCTTGGTTTAATTACTTATAGAATTTTAATGCCTATTCGTAAAAATTGTAAAAATCTTTTCTGGAAAATTATGTTCATTCTCATTGGAGATATCAAGTCTGGGGGAATTATTCCCGAATTTTGCTAAAATCGAATACAAACTTAACTCAGATTAAAATCATTTCAATTATTTTGCAAAATTAATTTTATTAATTTCCGCATTTAGTTCTCATTTGTTTTAAACACAAATGACAAAAGAAAGTGTAGCAAAATATCATAGTGCATGAGTGCATCAAGTAGTCTAAGATGTAACTTAGACATTTCTATATATTATCTAGACATTTATGTTATGACAACGATACTCAGAAATATTATACTAGTTAAATAAATTTCTGAAAGAAAAAAGAAAAGCAAGCTTTAATTAAACTTTACGACTTCTTTGGTCCCTAACTAGATGGAAATTTTGTAACTCATGGTTAGAAGACAAGGTAATTAATAGGTAATATATTACAGAAACCTTATTAAGAAGGTCATTGATGCATGGTATATATGAAACTCTGGTTTATTTCAAAACATCTAAATTCTTTCATAATTACACTAGACAAGGTGGTGACAAAGCCTGCTGATTTGGCGGCTCCATCAATTGCTTGCAATCGCCCCCTTTTGACTGGATTACTTAGTTGGCGGTGCTTGTAATTCCTTTGTTTTTGACAGAATTGTTAATTGGGCGGAGGGTTTATCTATTTTCTACTCTTTTAACGTACCTCAAGTGGGAATTGAATGATAGTAATACTATTTCTGGTTAATGATATTGCTTTTTCTTGACCAAAAAAAAAAAAAAAGAAGAATTTTAATTATTCTACTAAAAGTTAAAAACATAAGTCTAACAACCTCTCTAAATTTCATTTTTCTCCGCCCATAGAAATATTTATAGGGAAGACATGTTTCAACAACTTTCACAAAATTGTTTTCGTATTTGGAGATATTCAACAACCCCTAACTTAATTTTCAACTCTACACATGGGGATGGCTAGTTCGTCTATTCCCTACACTCCAAAATACCAACCAAGTGTTTTTTTTTTCTTTTTCTTTTCTTTTCTTTGAAATAAATAAAATATTGAATTGTATCTTAAACTGAGAAATCCCTATTTGAGTATAATTGAAATAGAGAATTTTTAAATGTAATAAAATAGTGCAATTTTTTTTACTGTAAAAGAAATAAGAAAACAGTTGGAGTCGATTAAGTCGAAAACTCAATCTATTAAATATTAACAATAAATAAAGTGGGCGATTTGACCCCAGAGGTGAAAACGTGATGATTACTGTAGGGAAGACGGTAGTAGTGGTCTTTTCAGTTGGTCAGGTGTCACGATGTCATAGTCTTAGAGAATGGTTTGAATTTCTCTCTCTCTCTCTTTATTTTCTTTGTTTTTTTTTTTTTCGCGTGGATATTTTCTTTGTTTGATCAAGAGGCGTTTAATGTAATTGAGTTCACGTAACCCTCTAATCACGACCGGCTTCTAGTTCTGGATACTAATCAACAAGATCGTTCTGACATTGTAATACAAAGTTGCGCAATCTGATATGGATGATAAGCTTATCCTTACATTAGCAACTGGGGGAAGATTATCCTTTCCGGCTTCTAACCAAATATTTGCAATAGAAATACAAAATATAAGTATTATAAAAGTGAAATACCAAATATTTCTTTTTCAAAAAGTTGATAATTAAAGAAATTTCATCTTGTAATTTTACTTAATTCTTCAATTTCAAAAAGCCACCACGACCAATTTTCTACAATTAATACAACCTTTTTCTTTTTCTTGGCTAAATAAGCAATGAACTTGTATTGATATTGAAATTTACAAGAATCAACAGCCAATTTACAAAATATCTCCAAACTCAGTCAACGTTAAAGCCAATTTACCATCTCCTGCACAAAAACTTATTAGTGCTAGTATTTTTAACTTTATAACGAGAAACAGTTTTAGCCTGAATATCAGCAGCAATCAATTTAACAAGTTATTTTTGCTCCTCGAACTGTCCTGACTATATAATATTCTATTACACGGTTCACCAAATATGGTATATAACATCCTCTACAAGAAGCTTGTTGATACGGGCCTTCAATGAATTGTTTCTGAATTTGGCAAGAAACCCCATGCGACTAAAGGATAAGTTCCAAGGAGTGAAGCCAATAAGGTCCTGTAGCCATTTTACTCCCATCTCCCAAATTCTCCCTCAGCAATGGCGTCTAAAGGATAAATACTCGTTATCTTCCATCTGCCTTTGACAGAAAATACAAAGTGGATCAATAGTTATTCCCCACATAAGCACTCTACCAGTGACAAGAAGACGATTTTACAGTAATATTCTGAAGTTGTTAATAAAAAAATTGAGAAAGTAATTAACTTTGCACATGTTATCTTTTCATTATTATTGTATTTTAGTAGGTTCCATATTTTATTACCATCAACAATTAGATTAGTTCTTCTTGTACAACATATTTTTGTTATACACAACTAAGGTGCACGAACCTTCTTCCAATTTGAAAATAAAATTTTAATTTAAATGTCAAGTAACTAATGATGATATAAAGGAAATGAGGATTCAGGCCTATTATGTGGCAACATTGGAATGAATTATTTATTTATTTAAAAAAAAAAAAGAAAAAGGAAATGGATAAGGTGAGATCTCAAACTCTTCATCACCTAGGACTAGTGACCAATGGAAAAAAAATCTCATTATTGTTGAAGTCAAATCTGCCATGATATTTAAGGATAATATTTAACGTCCAACCAAGACACGTGCATCTCTATTATTATTATTATTATTATTATTATTATTATTATTATCAACTTTTTGTAGCCAACATCTCTACAAGTATTATTAGATGGCTCTTTATTCTTTCCGTCGCCGGCGGCTTCCTCAGAAGTCAGAAGTCAGAAGCTCATCAAAATGCTTTTTGAAAATATAAAAAAATTAATTTAGCTTCCACTAAATAAAATTTCTAAATCCAATATGTATATTAATCACAACGCAGTTTTAATTGCCTGCTAACATCTTCTAGTTAATAAGAAACATTTTTCCTGGTAGAAAGAGGAGAAAAACATTAGACTATTTCCTAATTTATGCATATACTTTTCTGTACGGGCCGAGCTAATCTTTTAAAAAATCGTACTTCAATTTCATGTATTTTTTCTGGAAGCTACTTCATTTTGAAGCCGGCCGGCTTAAGGCCTTTGAGGAAAAAGTCCATCTCTGTCGCCTTTGTATTTTTGTCAGCTATCAAGCAATATATAATTAATTAATTAATTAATTTCAGGCCACCCTATTGTATTAATTGTCCACCTTACACTCACTTTGAGTATATGCTTCAATAAAAATCACACAAGAATAAATTAAAAGCCTCTAAAAAAATATCCGATCGTAACCCAACGCATAAAGTACATTGCATATTCAGAGATTGGCGCCTTAACTTGTAGTATACTAATGAATAACAAGCTACAGAGGGTTAAAACAAAGATATAGATGATGAAGTGTCTTTTGTCACTATGACAATTATTGTGTCAAACACCATGGGAGATCAATGTGTGGGAACAATAGTGATGATGGATATAGTTAACTACAGGTTGGATGGTCAATACAAACTCTTGGGTGTGTACGTTTACCAATTAAGTGATCTTCACCACTTCTCCAGAGTTTTAAGATTCTTCTAAGACGACATTATTTTCTTGGCCTAGTTGAGAAAGAGACTTAGAGAGCATTATTATTTATATATAATTATATGTGGATGTCCTTTTCTCTACATGAAAGAGCAAAAGAAAGGGGAAAAAAAAAACTAGTTTGACTGCGACGGTCACTATGAGAAGGAAGCCAAATTAAATTGCTTAATTGAAAGACATAATGCAACTTCAAATTTGCCCAAACATCTGCATTGATGGAACTTGTCCACCTACATTATTTTATTGTTTGGAGTGGTCAAACACCTTAAACGTGTTGATGTAAGTTTCTCTTTATGACGATGAAAAACTTATCCCATTATTTAAAATTAATGTTTTGAAAATTGGACCGGACCGGACTGGACTGGTCAAATCGAGAATCGGTGAAGCAAGTGGGTCAAGTGACATCTAAAAGTTGGAAAACAAGAAAATCGAAAAAAATCTGGCAACTCGGTGAATCGAACTGAACTGGGTAGAACTGATTGAACTAGGATTTTTAGCTAAATTTAGAGTTTGGCCATTGGCCCATTATTTTTCAATGAATTAATGATAGGTTGCATATTATTTTATTTGTTGGACTACACTTTATCGATTGACACAACCCAAAATGGCCTAAAAAAGGGTTAAAAAATTTTTAAAAAGTAAAAAATAAAAAATTTGCATGCAGCTAGCACTCTGCAGTCACCATAGCAGCAAGCCAGTGACTTTTCTTTTTCTTCTAAGTTTGGGTTCTCTTTATGTGAGTTAATTTCTATTATTTTTTTCCAAATTTCAAGTTCTATGATAAAACCAAGTTTTTCACGAAAGGGCTTACAGGATTTTGTTTATAAACTATTACGGGGTTTTGAAGCTTTTCACGATGGAGTTTGTTGACCTTAGTGCATGAATTTAATTTTATAATTTTCTTCAAGTTTTGTGAATTTTAAAAGTTTTTGTTTTATATACATGACTTATTACCCATTCAAGTTTTGAGCTTTTTTGAAGCCTTTTAGAAACTGATATAAGAGATCATCAAATTTTTTGTACATTGTCATATATTTAGGTCTTTTTAAAAAAAATACTTATATGCATCATACATATAAATAATGTTTTTCTTTTAGCCTTTACTCTTTACTAAATGTATACAAGGCTAAGATATAAAGTTGACGCCATACAGACATCAACCCGGTCCAACCACTGGTCCGACAGGTTGAACCTATTGGCCCAAGAACTGGTAAGGTGACCGATTTACAAATTGATCCGATTTTTAAAACATTGTCTAAAAGTAGGATTTCATTGAATTTATTACAAAATTATAAATTTCCTAAAATTACGATACATTTTAATAACACGTCTTAAGTTAATGACAGATCAAGTAGTACATTATGAAAAATATAAGTTTATATTTGAGATATCTGACCATATTTGATAACTCCATTCAAAAAAATGGAGCCACATATATATAATAAGGTAATGTGGGGAAAATGAAAGTGAGACATTTTTATTTATTTAATTTTCTTTTTAGGTAATTAAGAGGTACGAGATTTTGAGGCACTAAAGCAAACACTGATATTTGCATTGCATGTGATTTTTAGAGTGTAGCCCCGAGACGTTACAAGAGCGAGTAACTGTGCCTAGGGGTGGAAATTCGGATCTAGTATTCAAGTCCAAACTTAATCAGATGGAAAAATGCAAAAATACTGATATCCAAATCTGATATCCAAAAAAATACCGGATATTGGGTAGTTTTTTCCTACCTAACCCGATCTGAATAACCTGAAAAAATACACACACCATTCCATAGTAAATTATTCACCATAATATTTTAATATAACATATATATAAACACACATTTTATATAATGTATTAATATTAAAATGTACAATTAAAAAAAGAGAAAAAAAAGTATTCTACAAAAGTAATGAGAAGTTAAATAACATTATTAAGCTATTAGTAAATAAGTTAGACAACTGAATTGAGTAATATAATTAGAATTAACAAAATGTAACATTAATTTAGCATAAATATTTGTTATGTTTAAGCTAGATAAATGTGGAAATATGTTTGTAAAGTTAATATTTATTAATTTTTCCTTTTTGTTTGGTTCATAGTTATGATAGAAATGTCTTTATATTTTAAAAAGAGTTGATTTGTTTATCGTTATTTTGAACAATCTCTTTTCTTTTATTGAAGTCGATGCTTAGTTTATTGTATACTAAACATCTCTTGTTTATTAGAGCTGATGCTTAGTTTTGAGCATCGTACTATTTGTATATATAGGTGTAATTAGTTTGACTATCAATGAATGTATTTGTTAACTTACCACAAAAAAAAAATAGTAAACTATTTTGTATTTTTTAGCTTCATAGAAATGTTGGGTATCCGAATCTGAAAAACTCGGCATTCAAAAAACCAGATGTCCGGCCGGATAGTTACTATTTAACTACCTGATTGGGTAATTTTTCTCACCCGAAATCCAAAAAAACCCAATTATCCGAAAATTCGATCCGATTTCCACCCCTAATTGTGCCTCCCTGAAACTATATAGTAATACGTTAATGACCGACCCCATCTGATGATATCCACATTTTCAGGTGAAGAAACTGATCCACATAATTTTCCACCATGTATATATACATAACGACATAGTGATGATAGCATTGCATTAATAGTAGAAGAGTAGTTGTGACAATTAAACACAAAAGGAAATAGATAGGTGATCCAATTAAAAAAGAAAAGGAAAGAAAAAAAAAAAAGAAAAGAAAGAAACCTATTCTTTTCCACGTAGGGCAAGTTGCATGAGTCAAAGTCAGCCTTTTACAACTTTCCTAAGGAATATTTCTTAAAAAACGACCTAGTCTACGTGCGCACACACGTGTGGGCTCACGCATGTAGTAGAGTCGAACTGAGTCAAGCTGATCGTCCACCGAGCTCATCTTTCTCCTAAGATCCACCTCCACTAAGTGTTTCCGAATTGGGTTAATTATTTGATCAATCTCAGATTTTTTTTTCTTTTTTCTTTTTTAATAATTAATTCCGGCTATTAGCTGTTTTTTTTAATTTTTTTTTTCAAATAGCCCGAGCCTGTGATCACCCAACCTCGTCTTGTAAGCCGATTTCTTGTATTCACCCCATGTAAATTCCTCGTACAAGCTCTCTTCTCCATCTTGCATTAGTGAGGATAAAGGTGCTATCTTTTGACTCAAAGGTGGCCCACCAAAGTAGATCATGGACACCCTTGATCTCAAACTGTCAGCCAAAACTCTGTGATTTACGCTTCTGAACCTTCCATTAGTCATCACCTGAACCCATAAGATATCCATTTTTAATCATCCTTTGTTAATCATATAAAGTAAACCCCCCGCACGAGGGTTATTTTGAAAATGATATGTCACCAACATTGATGTGAGACGAGAATATTGATAAGGAAATGGAGATGGAGAGGGAGAGAAATTTTTTTATAATAAATACATTAAGAAACAAGCAAAAGAGAATATATTCATTAAAAAATAAACTAATAAAGTCCTCCCAACAAAGCTATGAAAAAAAAATTAATTATCCATTAAAAGAATTATATTAAAAATTTATAAAATAAATCAATTAAATTTTTATTTTTATTTTTTTGAATTAAGGTGTTCCCAAACCATGTTAGACTTGAAACTAATCCCTATCAGATCGGGAACAGTTAAGAAAAACCTTTCTTTACGAGGCCCGTAAATCTGTTACCGCCTCAACTAACAACGTGTTGGTTAATTTCTATGTCTCGAGACAACCAAGATCGTATAGATAGAAAAGAGGCATAGTTTTTATCTTGTCCATATAAGGTGAAGTTCATAATATTACCTGCAAAGAATCACCCACATTGATGAAAAAGGAGTACTGATCAGATGGGACTGCAACCCATGTCCCATCTCTTAGTGAGATTTGGAGGCCTGATATGTTGTTAGATCTCAGCACAGATATTATCTGTGGATCTGTGTGTTCTCCGAAACCAATCAAATTACGTCCACTCAATGCCTGAAGCTGCGGACATGGCGGATACCGGTTCAGCCTCAGAACGGAGTCACTTCCCTCGTCCCTTAAAAGCCTACTCAACACATTGCTTGGCCGAATATTCAATCCGTCAGCTATCATTTCCAGCACTTGGCAGGCCATGTTTCTCACAGCACACACATAGTCATTGACTAGGGACCTGTAGATAAATTCCATACATGATACATCAAATGGTTTTCCATTACTTATTATCACCTCCATGCATTCAAAGAAGAAATCTTACCAGAAAAATTTCGAATTTTCTGTAGAAATGTTGACAGGTTTCTGGGAGAGGATTTCAGGGTTCAAGCTGAAGAGAAGATATTCAACCCAACCAACATCACCATTTGGGCCAATTTTCTTGTTGCCATAGCCGAAGGGGTTAGGAGGGCCAGATTTTTCCTTCTCAGATTGTGGTAGATTGAAAAACTTGACAGCTTCAGCTTCTAACCTGGTCATATATTCAATTGGGACGCCATGGTTGACCACCTTGAAGAATCCAAACTCTTCACAGGCTTTAACGATGGAGGTTTGAGCATCAGGATCTAAGAGGTTTATCACTGGAATCCCATTGAAGAAGCTTGTAGTGGGTTTGCATGTCTTGATTTCTGCAAAGTTATTAAGAATTGGTTGAGATAAGACCACCATGGCTATAAGAGGAAAGCAAAAAGGGTGCGAGGTGGAAACAGAGAGGTTATGCTAAATGGTGTTTTGGTTTGATTGTTGGGGGTGTTTTGATGGCGGTTTTAAATGCATGCGAAGGAGGAGATTAAATTCGTATGGGGGCGTTACTAACTATAAAGAACAGACATCTGGCTACTGGCTCTCGCCTCTTTGTGTATCCTTTCTTGGCAATTTATGCTACGCTATCGAGGGGAAATGCTTTGCATTTTCCACTCTGAAAACACACTACTCCTTTTATAGCCAAACCAAGAAACTCTTTTTTTACTAGGAGCGAAAAAGAGGCAAAAGAATAGAACAGCTGTCCTTACTTTACGGTGACATGTCAGCACAACCTTTTTTTTTTTCCTTTTCTTTGCAATGTATGTAGTGTAACATCATATCCTATATCGATTCTTTGTAAAATTTATGTGCATTTTGTAATGACTTGGGTTTATATTACACGAGTTTAAGTATTTTAACTTAATTGATTAGGTTCAATGTAGTGGCAAATTAATAATTGAACTTCAATCATTACATATATATTAATATTTCTCTTTATCTCCGAGGCTTCTTTTGAGCTGATTCAAGTTGTCTCGTGTATCTTTTATTTTTGTTAAACATTCTACATGGAGATGTGGTTTTTTTTTTTTTTTTGAAATTTCTATTTTTAAAATTTCTTACAATAATGTGATACTTTGACATTCAATCACCAGTCATGCCTATAAGAACGGCAACTCATGTCCCATCTATCAGTGAGAAACCTTTTTCCTGAGAGCGAAAAGAGAGAAAAATGAATTGAACAGCTGTCTTTACAGAATGGCGACATGTCAGCAACGCCTTTTCTTTTACATTTATATTCACACACGTTACAGAAGTGCAGATTAGTTAAAATCCAATAGAAAGAAAAGGAAAGAAAAAAGAAAAGCATTATATGAATAGAATACCAACGGCTACAAGTGAGCAGCGAATACGTATTCTCATATCCCACGACCACAAGAATCTTCATGTGAGGCCCGTCGAAGGAATACAACGGCGGGGGCCAAGGAGTGGAACAACTTTAAAGTTGTGGTAGTTCTAGTGTATAACTACATATTAGTCAACATCGATGACTTAGCTAGCTCTTTTCTTATTCTTTGTATATATGTGAGACTCTCTCACCCTTTTGGTCCCTCCCTTAGCTGTTGTTTATATCATTGTTCCCTTGCGCGTGTTAGTTTTGGCTATGTTTTGAGAAATATCCATGGCCCAAACAATTCAATTATAAAATTCAAGTTGTTTCTCGCTACCTACTTGAGTTTAAGAAATGGTAGTTAATATATGACTTTACATTTTTAATCGAATTATTCTTCGTATTTTAAAACTAATACAAGCCTAGTCTTATTCGACACTCAAATCTACTAAATGTTGTAGGCATAAATAAATAACACATGCTTGGATTTTAAATTCACTAGGCTAAGTAAAATAGTTTATCTTATAAGTTATCACTTACATCCACCAGACATACTTATAAATCACATAATGAATTCTCCTACCAATGTGGCACATCACATCATTTGTACTACAATGTAAGGACTTAAAAGAGAAATGACTATTGATTGAAACTTTTTGCGATGCTATGTTGTTAACTTTCAATTTAATTCTAAGTACATTTTCCATACTTTTAAAATAGTAAAAATACAACCATTGAGCCTTTGGTCTTTGTTTTGTATCTGAGAGGTCCTAAACTAAATTCCATAATATAATAATATTATTTTTCGTCTTGCATGCGAGAGATCCTTAATTAAATTCCAACTGTTCAAGCGCATCTTTTTTAAGGCTTCCTTTGAAGGATAAATGAATTGATACTGAGAATACAGCATTGGGTACTATATGGTATTTATTCACTTGTTTAATTAAATCCTTTTCATCTTGCCCCTAGTTGGAAATTTAAATTTCATCTATACAAAAGAATGCTACCGAAAATGGGCAGACAACAAAAATACGTTGCCTCAGTAAATTAAGGGCTCTTACCTTAAAGAATTAATTCATTAACATTTTCCACCTGAACAAGAAAATAAAAATACGAATTCCCATTTAAAATTTTTCAAAATTTCTCCACGGTGGGAAAAAAAAAAAAGAAAGAAAGAAAGAAAAGAAGTAGTGAATTCTCAAAAAGCAAATCTAGACAATTTGGTCTGAAAAGGCTTAGATATTTTCTAGCTTAGTCAAAGTGACAAATACAAATCCTTTATTACTTACCGTCTACTTTTAAAAGGAAGAAAAAAGAAAAGAAGAAAAATTGGGAGGAGGAAGCGAAATCACAATTTTCAAGAGGACCTTTAGTGGAGACCTTTGAATTTACCAAGTCAAATTAGAGACCATTAGAAGAAACTATCCATGCATGACGTGGAAAAATAAGGAATTATTAGAAGCTTCCGCCACCAGTAGATCACCTATGATGAATCTGCCTTTGATAATAACCCCTTTGTACATTGTTCTAAGTCACACAAAGCACCCCCCCCCCCTTTTATATTTATTTCTTTAACTGGACCACTTGCTCCACAATAAAATTAATTGGGGATAAAAGAATAAACTGCATTGCTTCTTTCGTAATATTTCAATATAATCCATCGGCGACTCACACATAGCGCACCCATTTTGACGATGATGAGGTTATATTTCATAATTAATTGATATTATTAGTAGAGGGACTTAAATTTTTATATGTTATTAGTTCTAAAAGTTCTAATTTTTCCATGTACAAAGATTGTCGTTGCAATACATAATACGTTGGACGAATTTAAAAGAGTTTTATTAGACAGGGACGTCCACAGGAATTGTGAAAATTAAAATTAGTACAAGATATAAAAATTAAGTCACGAAAATATTAAATGATTAAAAAAAAATTGAAAGTTGTTTTTGGTTGAACCAATAAGGAGGTTACAACTCCAAAGCATTATTCTTGAGACAATCACTTCCAATCAATTTATGACTTCTGATCCAAAGGGTTAATTATTCTTGAGCCAATCACTTCCAAACAATTTATCACGTCAAGTTACTATATATTGATTCAGATTTTTAGTTGTCAACCGTACGAAATGTTGCTTCTGTTGGGTGAGGATACGTTCAAGACTTGATCTATTGCTTGACTGCATGCATCAAGTATGCTGGCCCAAAAACATGCCTAATTGAAGCTTTGCCATTGGTGAAGAATGTAATTCTCTTCCTCAAACTAAGAAAAAGCAACTTTTAACTATAAGTAAATTCTTTATTACATTTAAAACTGTAATTAACTATTAGTTAATTTTTATTACACTTATAAGCATAATATTTTAAGTGTAACTAATATTTTATTACGCTTCAAAGCATAACTATTTATAAATTATTCTTTTTCAGAAAGTGTTATTACGCTTGGAAGCGTAACAACATATTTCTTTACGCTTCTCCCGAGCATGACTAAAAAGGGATAACTATTGGTTTCAATTCTTGTAGTGTATTATTTATTAGGGTCATGAAATGATAAATAATGTGATACAATTTAAATAAGGTATTATGTAGAAACATAGATCAGATGCATGGATAAAGCAAATATTCAATAAATTCTAATACTTTGTGCGTTCGCGAAGGCCATTTTAAGAAAGTAAAAAATGCTCCCTTTTATTTTGTTTAGATAAGTTAAACTATGAATTGTCAAATTCAAATCTTTTAAATTTCAATTATATACATATAATTTAAATATCTAAACTAGTTAAACAAATGTGAGCCAATGAGTTGATTAGATCACTGATTGAACGCATGCATGCCACGCGTTCTCAATTTCCCAGACAGGTGTTAGGTTTTTGGTAGGGATGAAGTGAATGTAAATCAGATTCTCCATGAAAAAGATCGTCAGGATTTGTACTTGGGCAGAGAGTAAAGTCCCCATGATATCACAGTCCTCGATTTATTTGTTACGTAGCTGTTTTGATTTTTATGGAAATTTTTGTTGACCTATTTTTTTAATTACTATCAAAATTAACCCATTATTGAAGGGTTAAATAAACTTTTCGGTCTTTCGAAATTCGAGTTTGCTTTTGAAATTTGATTATGCTTTTTTTTGCCGCCGTTCGAAAAAAGATTACCACTTATGCTTTTATGTTATCGAACTTTAAAAATTGGACTTCAAACTTTTAAAGTTCGATTTAGTCGGCTAGTTGCATCACAACACATGCATTTGCTTGTGGTGCTTCTTTTCCCTGCCCGGTTGCTAATCTCAGGAACATACAGCATCATCAACTTTCCATATTATATCAACAAAGTAGATCAAGTGGTGATTCATTATGCAGTAGTTAAATTTTACAGGTCGGGTTGCACGGCTACCAGAAGGAGAAATCGATGATTCTTTACTCATTTGGTCAGATAAGCAAATGTTGTTCCCATGTATTATTGGATGGGGAAATCGCATACTTGTTCTGGAAAAAAAAAAGAAAAGAAAACGTGGGAAGCAGGAGAGATGAAATCTAAGTTAAGAAGCAAGAAGATGCAGTGCAACTTGGTGCAATTGTTGTATTGGCCTTGGGCACTTCTAACTTTCAAAGTTCTATGTTGAATTTTGAAAATTCAAAATAGTAAGTGTTAATTTTTTTGAACGGTAAGAAAACTTAATCGAACTTTCGAAGTTCGAATTCAATTTTTTGAAGTTTCAAATTTGAATTTCAAAAGTTTGAAAAGTTTACTTTTGTTAACCCCTTAAAAACTAGATTAATTTTAAAAACATTTAAAAAATAGGGGTTAAAAAAGAAATTCCCATGTTTATGCATAATAGGCATGAGACTTGGGAGCGTGCAGCAAAAATTCAGCACTGAGTTTCAGGAAATGTCACATGGAGGCTACAAGGCGAAGCCCCATCTCGATCGTGCCAAAGTCAAGTGCTGTCTGACTTGTATTGGATGGGTGATTTATAGGCCTTATGGCTTACGGATAATTTTTATTTTAATTTTATTTTTTAAATATTTTTAAAATTAATCCAATTTTTAAAGAATTTGTAAAAATAGACTTTTCGAACTTTTGAAGTTCGAATTTGAACTCCAAAAATTTGAATTCAAATTTCAAAAGCTCAATTATGTTTTTTGCCCCTGTTAAAGAAAAAAAAAATTTGAACAAAAAATAGATTTTGAACTTTGAAAGTTCGAACATTGGCATGCATAATTTAGTTTAACAAATTATGCCAAAGCCAAACTTCAATAGATGAGGATTCTTTTTATATTTTTGTTTATTGTTAATACTTGGTTTGCATAATTGATTATATTTTTTAATATGCGATCTGTAATAATTCATTATAATATTTTAATTAAAAAATTAAAATTAAAAAAATGTACGGACATTAATAAAAAGGCATGTACGCGTGGCATTGACGGGAGAGGTGTACATAATATACTTTATGTAATATATATAAATAGGGAATAAAATTATTAGATTAACAAATTATTTAATGAGGCAAATCTCCTGTGCAGAAAAAAAAAATTACATGACATAATTATAAGTTGCATTGATCAATTTGGCATGAACTCTCATTTATAATAATATACAAATAGATATTTTCTAAACATGGTTTCTAAAATAACTAACAAAAAAAATTAGATATTATTACATGTAAACCAACTTTTGTTGAGCTGAATTATGCATGCCAATGTTTGAACTTCGAAAGTTTGAAATCGAAATGTCAAAGTTCGAAATCTATTTTTTGTTTGAAATTGTTTTTTTTTTTTGGAACAGGGACAAAAAACATAATCGAGCTTTTGAAGTTCGAATTCAAATTTTTGGAGTTCGAATTCGAACTGCAAAAGTTCGAAAAGTATATTTTTGCAAACTCTTTAAAAATTGGGTTAATTTTGGAAACATTTAAAAAAATAAGGTTAAAAATAAAAATTATCCTATGGCTTACATGGGCAATCCCCATGGCTCATTCGGGCTGCCCCATATGCGTCAAAGCACACAAGTCACGATCCTCTTTTCTCTTCCAATTAAGGTAATCAAATGGCAAGATGGACGAATTTATTTCTTTTGATGTCTAAAGAAATTTAACTAGCAAAACTCGATTACTGATTAATAAACTCTGAGAGCAATGATATGTTCTAAAACCATTTCATTTTATCTCTCAACGAGAATAAATAAGATTCAAATTCGAATCAAGAATTCGCATTCGTCTCTTGTTCTTATCACTAGTACGAGCAGCCCTTAGAGTGGTAAGATGGATGAATGCTATAACAAGTGAAGGTCAGAGAAACAGATTCCACCTCTCCCCCTCACTCATTGTCAGATATGCGTGGAGTGGTATAAACTTTGGGGAATGGAAGTACACAGATGCTTTGCATTATATTTCACCATGTGCCAATGTCCATGCGTCATTCACTAGGTTATAACTTGGCTAGCTAGGATTATCTAGCTGTCTACTTGTTGCAATGCCCTTCAGTTCTGCATGTAAATTTTGTGGAAACAAGTGTGCCTACATCGAAATGGGAATACCCAAGAATCTTATCCAGTTCCTTAAAAAGCAAGCAAAACTGTCGAGTGGAGAAGATCTTGGATTTCTCGTTTTCCACAAACTGCCCTAAACTATCAATGGTAACTTCACCCTTTTAAGTAGCAAATTATGTTCCTCGTACGTTATGTCTGGCGAATAACTGATTGCATAAGTAAGATTCAACAATTGTAAATTCTTCGAAAAAAATAATTAAAGAAAATTACGTAAATGGTTTACAATGTCGGAATCACATTATGTTATTAAGTTATGAGGAAAATGAAAACATATGCACTAAAGGATGCATTGTCATTTTATTGTTCGTTGGCAAATCAGTTCGTTAACCAAGGAGATTGTGGAATTAGCTTGTATAACAAAAATGTCAGGTTCAGCCTCGCTAGGAGATTTAGCCAATTCTACAGTTAAGTATATATCAAAACCATGCAAACTGAAAACCATGATACCTTGGATTGGAGGGATGTCTTCCACATGGCATAGCATAATAATAGCCTATAGAATTGAAAAGGGGAAACAAAGGCCAACAATCCAACAAATGGCCGAAAGCCCAAAAAGTAAAACATTGGACAACCATGGAAGAAGGGCCGAAAACTTATGAATAGTAAAACATATAAAATTAAAGTATAAAAAAGAAAACATTCTAAAAATAACTGATTAATTTAATTATTTATCTATTGTCTATTGTAATACAAATTAACTAAATAGTTTGAAATTGGACAAATCATTAATAATAGAATTTTATATAAGGATTAAAAATAAAAGATGGATAGATTTTATCCAGGACCTTATATTATGATCTCACAAAATGCACTCATTTATTAAGTATTGTGCTCCTCCTGTTTGTTCATGACCCCATAACTATTTGTTCACTGACTATTTTTTTACTACCCCACAATTATTTGTTGGCTGACTATATGTTCATTACCCCACAACTATTTTTTCACTGACTATTTGTTTATTATCTCACAATTATTTGTTCACTAACTTTCATATATGCATAAAATATTTATTCATTATCCCACAACTGTTTGTTCATTGCTCTTTTACACACATAGACATATACAAATACATCAAATATTTGTTTACTGACTTTTATATATATATTAAATATTTATTCATTACCTCATAACTATTTGTTCACGCCATATGTATGCAAACTTGAAGGTAAGGTGGGCTTTAATGGCGGATTGAGCTTAGAGCGTCCAAATACCGCATGGGAGATATGGTTAAAATCGCGATAAAGAGAGGAAGAGATTGGTGATTGCAGCGTGGCGAGATAATTGTGGAATCTTTGTCAGCATGAGGAAGAAAACGACGAGGGCTTCATTGGTAGGTCGACCATTAGGAGGTTTTCTTGGACATGATGCATATCATTATGATCAGTGAAGAAAGACGAATTTTATGGTGGTCTTTATCCAATGTAAGATGAGCAGTAGTGTCACTGGTTAAGCAAAAAAAAAAAAAAGAGAGAGGTGAGGAGAAAAGAACGAAGAGGGAGAAACGAGAGGAGAGAGAGAAACGCATTCTTTGGGTCTATTGAGCTTTTTTTTTTTTTTTAATGTGAACGAGAATGATGTTTAATGAAAGAACTTTGTGAGGGACCCTTGTATAATTTGCAATTTTATCCAAATATAAACTAAAACAGAGATTTAAGTACATCATGATATAACAAATGTTAATTATTTATTACTTTTCAATACACTACAAAAAAAATTGATTTTTTGCAATAGGCTTTTTGAGATCTTTTGGGGGCGGATATGAGGAACCACCACAGTAGGTTGGTTAAAATTTTCAAACTAGCATTTTACATCAGTTATAACTTGTCGCAAAAAAAACAGTGTTTTTGTGGCGATTAACGTCAACCCCACTTGAAATAAATAGTTACTTTAGCGTCCACTTATAATTGAACAGTTAGATTTTTGCTCGCTTGTATCAAAATGACGTGCTTTCTTTTGAAGCCAACTTTCCATGAAGAAATATATGATTGTTTTAAGCATTAGCACTTAAAACAAATCTCATGTAAATGCACAGAGAATTATGTGCTTTTAATATTTTTATTTATTATTAATGGCTAGCTTTTATATTTGTATGAGGATAAACAAAATATATTTTTTAAAAGTTAATTTTTTAAACAAATTCTCAAAACTAAACATGTTTTATGGGAGAATCAATAATTGAATACAACAGTTTAAAATATTTAATGAGAGTTCTTCATTAATTAAGTAAAATATTTAAATTAAGAAAGTAAAATAAAAAATAACATGATATGAGAAAAAAAGGGTAATAAAAGTTTGTGAATGTTATTCTAGATAAAAGAATAATATTACTAATTAGTTATTATTAAATGAAATTTGTATCAAATAATTAAAATCAAAATCAAAATTTCCACATTTAAAAATCAAAATTGAATTGAAATAGTGTTTCCATCATCATTCGACCTCATTCATGTGTTGCTTGTAGTTGCATTGGCTTGGTGCTTGTATTCTTGTTGTGTTCCTTTTGTCATGAAGGTGATAGGGTGATTTTGGTCATCACGTATTCAAATTCAAGGCCTAAAAGTTTTAGCTACTTTCCTTCTTTGTTTTGCTTACAATTCTCTTCTCTCTCTTCTCTCTCTTCTCTATCATAACATCTCCAATTCAAACCCAAATCTCAAAAACCCTAATTATACTTGTTCAATTCAATTTTTTCAATAATTAAACAAATACTATAAATCCAAATCGTAGATTAAATCTAATAAAATGATGGAAGCAACAACATTCAAAAGATTTGAAAACATCAAATCGGAAGCAACAACATCTAAACGATTTAAAAACATTGAATCAGAAGCAACAACATGCTAAGAAATCGAAGCAAAACTATAACTGAATTTATGTATATGCTTATGTGTTTTTACTAATATGTTAAATGTAAATGCAACCAATTTCAATTATAAACAGATATTTTGATAAATAATATACTACTGAATAAACAATGATAGTCTATAGAACAAACTTTTATAAAACACTGAACAAACAATAACATGTTATTACTACTGAACAAATAATAATAACCTACTGACCAAACATTTATAGAATGCTGAACAAACAATTATAAAGTACTGAACAAACAATAATATATTACAGACTACTAAACAAACAGTTATAAAACACTGGACAAATAATAATAGGTTACAGACTACTGAATAAACAGTTATAGAGTACTGAACAAATAAATAAGAAACACTGAACAAATAATAATTGTTTACTGAACAAATAGTTATAGAATACTGAACAAGCAGTAATAGGTTACAGAACAAACAGTTATACAAAACTGACCAAACAGTAATAGATTATTGAATAAATATCTATCCTTCAAAATATATATATATATATGTATGTATACAATGTATATATATATATATATATATATATATACAATGAATAAATATCTATCCTTCAAATATATATATATGTATACATCCATCAAAACCAATTGTTACGAAGATGCAACCTATTAATCAATTGCATTTACCACCATTCCTCGATATCAATCCAATCAATTGTTAATAATATCAAACCTATTAGCAATATCAAAAAAATAATATTAACACAAATCTACTGTCAAAACAGAGAAAGAGAGAAAATAGAAAAAAGAGAAAGAGAAAAAAAAAGAGACATATATAGAGAGAATAGAGACGTATAGAGAGAGAAATAGGAGAGATGTACAAAGAGAGATATGAGAGATGTAAAGAGAAAGAGAATGTAGAGATTGAGATTTAAAGAGATAAGTGGCTCTTCGTTTTTCTTTTAATATGCATATATATAGGCATGTGTGTTAATATATCTGAAGGACCATATAGATGAAGGTACACCTTATAATTTGCCTGGGTTTATGAATCCCATTAAACTTATATTCATGTCTTGTGTGCAGTTTCTTCTCTAGTGCTACTTAACAGACGTTGTTGCAAGTCCTTTTGAGGTTTTTAAGGATGATGCTATATTAGTAACCTTGTTGATGTTGAAGAGATTAAAAATGGCTCAAGTGGTTGACATTATTCTCCCAAGAGTGTGATATTGGGTTCAAATCCTAAGGGAACGGGGGGTTGGATCTGAGTTGGGGGCTTTAAGGGGGAAAAAAAAAACCTTACTAATGTTGAAGGATGGTGGTGATACTGGCCCTTTTTGTTGTTGATGGGATCTAGTCTTGATCGTTTGGTTGCTTTTTCGGAAAGCTTGTATTATGTCGACGGCTGTGTTTTTTTTGTTGTAGGATTTGTGTTTGTTTGTGGGCCATCTGGTTGGCCTATGTTTCTTGCGTGTTGTTGGTCTGGGCTTTGATTGAGAGCCTTGTTTGTTATGTGTTTGTCTATTTATTCGGATTTTGGCCTAATTATTTGTCAATTGTTTGGATTGTAAATTTGTTATGTTATTAATGAATCCTCTTTTACAACAATAAGAAGAAAAAGAATCCAATTATGTTTGTGGGCCATCTGGTTGGCCTATGTTTCTTGTGTGTTGCTAGTCTGGACTTTGATCTAGAGCTTTGTTTGTTATGTGTTCGTTTGTTTATTTGGATTTTGGCCCAGTCACTTGTTAGTTGTTTGGATAATGAATTTGTTCTGTTATTAGTGAATTCTCTTTTACAACAATAAAAAGACAAAAGAATCCAAGTCAATTTCAAATTTTATTTATTTATTTATTTCTGTTCAAGGGAGGCTAAATATCGATTACATATTACATCCAACTAATGAGAATCGATCCCAAGACCACTAATCATTAAAGGTGAGAAACGTACCACAGGAGCACTAACCACTAAATGTGAGAGATATACCACTAGACTACTAGGGGCCTGTTTGATATTGCTGTTGAAATCTTCTGTTGCTGCTGCTGTTGCAGTGGCAATTGCAGTTGCGGTTAATAAAAGTAGTTTTACTATTTAGTAAAAAGATATAAAATTACTATGGGACAAAAAAGTAGTTATTAATCTGTTTGGATAAAATTGCTTTAGGATAAAAAAGTTGTTGATAAAATTGCTTTTTAAATTTTTTTTGTAACTTTTATTTTAAAATTTTTATTTTATAATATTTAATATTCTTAATATTTTTAATTTTTTTAATCTTTGTTTAAATTTTACTCTTTTATTTTTAAATTTTTAACTTTTTAAAATTTTAAATTTAAATTTCTAAATTTAAAATTTTATTTATGTAATATACTTAATCTTTAACTATAAAGAATATGTTGTAATTAATAAAAATTATAATATAAACCTGTTGTTTAAAAAATACAATTTGAAAAAAAGTAGCATAGTTGATGATTTTTCAAAACTCTGTGTTAGGCCTGTCAAAACTCAATACGATCGTAACCAAACACATCGTGCACCTTTTTTTTTTTGTCAAAATCTACTTTTTTTTTTGGTCGAACCACAATTAGCCGTGACTTGTAGTTGGCGGGAGAGATGAGGAGAGAAAAATAATTAAGCTACCAAGTGGAGCCTAATTTGACAATAACTGGCCAAGTGTGCTTGCTCTTATTAAACTACTTGAAAATATTACGTAGTTATGATGCGATTGGATAAGGTGAGCCTGAGGTTGAAAGACTTGCTTTAGAAGAAGTTGTACACCACTTTTCGTCCACCATCAAAAAATTGGTACCCACCAGTGTTGCCCTTTTGGAAATCCTAAGGAGCCTGGCGGGGCCCTCCATATCCTGCGTCCTCAACACGTCCAGAAATCAGATGACAGAGCTCTTGGTTCAATTTTGCCCCCCCCCCAAAAAAAAAAAAAAAAGTAAATAAACGTTTTTAGTTAAAGAACTGCATGCATAAACTAGAAAATAGACAAGGCACTTATAATTGACAAGTTGTCCTAAAATTCTAGTAATTCTTAATTGAAATTGAGTTCAAAACAATGTCTTACAAATTGCAAGAGTGTTATTTTACGTTCTATTATTTTCATGACAACGTATATAATCTTTTCAATTGATTTTGCATGAAAGCTTAGTATACGTTTGGTTTTTCTGTATTTATTTTTATGGAAAATGAAAACTTGGATAAGAAACTCATTTGGTTAACTTATTTTCGTTTTTTATTTTTAGAAAACTAAAAATAGTTTTAAAATAGGTTTCTAGTTTCCTAAGAAATTAGAAAATATTAAAAAAATAATATTTTGAGTCTTTTTTTTTAAACTCTGAAAACAAAGTAGTAATTTTGTAAATAAAGAGTTTCTCTAAAAAAATTTAAAAATAAGATGGTAATTTTTTAAATAAACTTAAAAAATGTTTTGAGTGCATGTTTTCCTAGTTTTCATTTTTTTTTAGAAAATAATTTTCACTTATTGAACATTATCTAAATTTTACAAAACTAAAAATAAAACTATTTTCAAAAAATAAAAACTAAAAACAAATTTTCAAACCAAATGCAACCTTACATATTTTCACTTCAAATTTTTTCCTTCTTTTCTTTCTCCAAATACTGATCAAACTAAAGCCTATAGTACAAAATGAATCTTATTTTTCAGGACAATATCTTGGAAAGTTCGCTAAACAGCCCACCATTATGTCGCCTTCCTAATATGCATTTCGCCTACTTCAAGCCATCATAACGTAAAGCGTTGCCGTTCAAGAGTTTGAAAATGATTAAGACGCGAAAATTTGATCCGTCGCTGTCGCAGGGGTAATTGATGAGACTACTACATGAGGTTGGCAAATGCCCAATAATGGTGCTTGCTTGCTTTCTTGTTCAGCACGTCCACGCGTATTTCTTAACAAAAAGCTTCGCTAGTTTCACTTTCACCTACCTCGCTTTTTGTGCATCAGACGAAGTGACAAACTACAACTCGAACAGCTTAATTGGATTACTAGGAATTTTTTTTCTTCTCGTAATTTAATTTGACTTGTAATTAAGCTTGTAATAAATTTAAATAAACATAGATAAATAACAAAGAAGATAACATCAAAGTATTTGCTGTAAAGTTCTAAAAAAGGGTAATTATGGCTTGAATCTCCCTTTGGGGTTATATTGTTTGGAACAACCACCTCATGAGCTTCCTCCAGTGTTAGGTGAAAATCTTAGAGGTGTTGGGTATCAATGTTTAGTATGGGAAATATAATTGGCTTTGTTGTACCTCCAAATCTACCTATTTGAACTAGGGGCCATGGTAGAGTAGTATCCACACACCTAAACCTTTGGGGTTATATTGTTTGGAACAACCACCTCATGAGCTCCCTCCAGTGTTAGGCGAAAATCTTAGAGGTGTTGGGTATCAATGTTTAGTATGGGAATATAATTGGTTTTGTCATACCTCCAAATCCACCTACTTGAACTAGGGGCCATGGCAGAGTAGTATCCACCCACCTAAATTCGGGGCCTGACCTTTGTTTCTCTCATTACATTATTTACATATTTTGCAGGGGTTTTCGTTGGGAATTGAATAGAGGACCCTAATAGCGATATTGATGTAATTTAATTAGCCTTGGTTTCTTTCCGCCTGAATTATAAGTAATTAATTTGAACTTGTTAAATAACTAGCTTTGATGATGTTAGTGCTTTGATGAAAATATTTGTAAGTTTTAGTTTTTTGTCCTATGTTTTATAGCCTTATGGGCTTAGGAGGAGTAACTTTCTTAGACTCGCGATGATCATAGCTCCGATTCAGATAGGTGGATTTGGGGGCATGACAGGCTTAGCCTCCAAAGCCAAAAAAAAAAAAAAAAGATAATTAAATTCCCACGACCCCTTTCCTATGATGTTTTTTCAAAAGTACATTGAACCATTTGGTGATATAAAATCACCTCATAATACTCTTTTTGCCACTAAAAATAAGCATGTGTCACCCTCGATCCAAAAATTGTCATTTTAAGAAGATTATTAATTGGAAATGAACACATACTCCCTTAATGGTTCTTTAAAAGCACATTAACCTCTTCTAGTAAAAAAGTCAATTTGTTATCATAGTTAACCAGATGTTAAAAATGACAATTTTTTTGAGTGGAGGGTGCATGCAATTATTTTCAATAATTTTAAAGAGTTTATGAGAATTTTTTTGTAGCACGAAGAGGTCTAATACATTTTTAAATGATATTAGGAGGTTTCGTACTATTTATCCTTTCAAAAATAATGAAGATAATAATAATAGATTCAAAATCCATATTTTCTCTCATAGTGCTGTTACCCATGAAGTTTGACTCGGTCAGTTGTCATGGGATAAGGAGGCATGCCTTGTATTTAACGCAATATTCAGCGTTAGTGTGACTATAAGATTATTTTTACCAACTCAGGTCACGATAACTTGTCTCCAGGGAGTAAGTCCATCTTTATCACGAGTTGGACTACCTAAACGTGAAATTTTTCAAAAGCAATTTTAACTGATAATAATGAGAACAAATTCGCAGATCTTCACACTATCGGGGAACGTACCAAGGAAATTTAATTTTAATAATCCATTTCGAGAAATCTTAAAGCATTTTGTTTTTTCTTTTTTAAAAAAAGGGAACTCACACAGACTGATATCATATTGAAAAATATAAACTATGTGATATGTTGTATCATGTATGTAAACACATGCTTCTTGTCCGTCAAAAATTACAAACATTTTATAATGTGATACTTAAATTTAAATTTTAAATCACTATAATATATTACTGTTCGATCACTTCATTCGACAGAACAAATTTGTCTCGTTTCTTGTTGGATATCAGAATGAATTATAGAATGCAAGATTTCTACTTTTCTAGTCGGACGAAAATCCATGCGTTCTAAGTGAGAACCAAAGTGTTAGCTTATGTAACTCTCTGCCTAAACCTGTAAACTTTTCATTTGTATATATATGTTAACCTAGACATTTAACCATGTCAATGTGTCTGAATATATGCTTGCATCGTGTAAGAAGTGGCAATATATAAATATGTAAATATCAGGCACTTTGCTTGTGGTTGAACTGTCACCAGAGTATATATATATATATATGCATGCAATATTCATGTGGTTAGCCTATTTTCAATTTTTTATCGACACCATAACAGCTAACAACGTAGTAGAGCAAGAGGCCCTGAAGCTTCGCCTGCTTAATACTAGACAATTTCGGGCAGGTGACAAGTGGGGTAGGAATATTTGGTTGGATGTTTGCAGAATTGTTTTTCACTATATATGCCTTTTGTGCTTTTGTCTCTTGTATGTTTTTAATTTTATCTGTCATTTTTATTATTAACTAGATCATGTGATATTAAAGACAAATAAGCATTTTTAATATTTTTATTTATTATTGATAGTTATATCTTTATGATATATATATAAAAAAAAGATATAGATATTTTTTTTTGTAAAATTTAAAATTTTGTAAATTTTTATATTAATGAAAGATCTGCAGTAATTGAATATAATTTGGAAAGTAAATTAAAAACAAGCATGGACATCAATAAGAAAAGGCATAAACATATGGTATTAATTAAAAAGGTATATACTCTATTTTACATAATATATATAGATGTATAGATTGAGAATAAATTCATTAAATTAGATAACTATTTTGATGAAGGAAATTTCTTTTATGTGGGAAAAAAATTACATGATACGATGACAGGTGATATTGATTAAATATAACGTAAACTCACTTTTATAATATATATATATATATAGAATATATTTAAAACAATTGTTAAAATATCACCTAGATATGACAATGTCCAAAACAAAGAAAGTTGACAAGAGGGGGGAGAAAAAAGGAAAAAAAAAAAAACAAAGAAGGAAAAGAAAAACAGAGGAGGAAATATATAGATTAAATTGACATAATAATAATAATAATGATAATGAGGTGATGGTTTTTGTTATGGGATTAGGTTTTTATTTTATAATAATGGGGAAGGCAACGTCGTCGTCCACACCACTCTTCTTCCAATCGAAGCTCCTCTGCTTGTCCATTCTCTACCTCTTCATATCCATCGTCTTGGCCCTCTACACCACTTTCTCCTCCACCAAGTGCCTCTTCAGCTCCTCCCCTTACGACCCTATCCAATCCCCTCTCTTCTCCTACAATTCCTCTTATGGCGAACACAAGTACGCCCTCCCCACACATCGCTCCTCTTGCAATTCCCCTGTTTTCTTCTCAGGTGTTCATACTATTTTTTTGCAAATATTTTCTCCATTTGATGATGTTCTTTTTGATAATATATTAATACGGTTTATTTTCCTTCCCTTTTTTTTTTCCAGATTATTGGGCAGTTTTTGAGGAAATGAAAGAATTCGTCAGGAATTCATCGGGGTTAGGATCGAAAACTCTGAGGTACATGCAGGGGAATGCAGAGAGCTTTGGTGGGAATTTTAGCATCCGTCAAAGGATTTCTTATTTTGATCATCGTGATGGTGAGATTGAAATCCCTTGTGGATTCTTCAAACGCTTCCCCATTAGTAATACTGGTTAGTGAAGTCATTTCAGACCTCATTGTTTCTTCTTCTTTTTCTGTGCTTTATTTTGTTTTTTTTTCGTCAAGAAAATGAATTCTATTCCACCATTCAGAATCCACATCTGTGCCTTTTCCGGTTTTGGCGTATTCCTAACTACTTTAAATGTAACGACTTACAAGAATAAAATACTTTGCCTCATCTATAAGCCTGCACATTGATAATCCCAAAGCTTTTCTTTTTCTTCTTTTTGTGAAAATTCTCTGTGCATTTCATGATCCCAGAATAATTCTCATTTCTATATATTTATAGTGATATTTTAATGCATTTTTTCTTTTTTGTTTGTGGAATTTGCATTGTTAGATCAAATCGCCATGGAACGGTGCCAAGGAGTGGTGGTGCTCTCAGCAATATTCAACGATCACGACAAGATCCGGCAGCCAAAAGGGTTAGGGACCAAAACCCTCGACCATGTTTGCTTCTTCATGTTTGTAGACGATATCACACTCAGGAGCCTTGACTATCACAACCTGATCTCAAGAAAATCCAAGGAATATTACAGCATTGGTGCTTGGAGGATTGTGAAGGTCTCTATTGATTATTTATACGACAATGCAGCAATGAATGGGATAATACCAAAGTACTTAGTTCATAGGCTTTTCCCAAACGCGAAATTCAGCATCTGGGTTGACGCGAAGCTGCAGCTAGTGGTTGATCCGTTGTTGTTAATCCATTCGTTTATACTTAAGGAGGGTGTGGATATGGCCATTTCGAGACATCCACTTTTCGTTCACACCATGGAAGAAGCCATGGCCACTGCTAGGTGGAAGAAATGGTGGGATATTGATGGGTTGAAGACACAGATAGAGACCTACTGTGAGAATGGCTTACAACCATGGTCACCAGAAAAAGCTTATCCTTCAGGTACTTAATTATGAGTTCTGTAGCTTGAAGTTCTAATCCTAAACTTTCTGGCTTTCTCCATAACGTTTGTTTGGTTGTGATATGTGTGAGCATGAGAGGTTGTAGTATAAAGTTAAAGTTAGGATTAATTCCTCCACAAGTCCCTAAATTATGATATCAAGTATATTTTGATTTTGATCCTTAAACTATAAATTGTTAGATATTATTAGTTTTTTTAGCCATTTGCATCTAAAAACTAGTTCCTTCCCTTCAAAAACAAATGTCATTACATAAATGGCTAAAAGAATTAATAATAACGCTAATATCCGAACAAAAATAGCTACAAGGACTAATGTTGTTTGAGAATTAATAATTCAAGCACTAAAAAACTTACTTTAAAGGCCTGTAAAGAAATTAGCCCTTAAATTTATGACTCTCATACGCATGACATAAAGAATTCGTATGATAACATCTACCTGTAGCATGGATGGATTACATTCTTAGATTTGTCTTCAGAGAAAAGCAAAACCTAACATGATAATCGCAATCATTAAATGTGAAGGAATTTCATAGAATATTTGGTCTTAGGTTGTCTTCTTTCTTTAAGATAATGCTTTTAGAAAATGGTAGGCCCCAAGCTCTTTGTATGTACTAGAAGCCTGAGTTGCAGCGACCATTATTCAAATTCTTTTTAAAAGAGCATGCTTTGCTTGTTCTAAAGATATGCATGGTCTGCATGCAGCCTGTTCCAACGCATTCTTCTTTTTCTAATTTTTTATGATTCGAATCAAGTTATCTAGCTTTGATCCGTGAAGACTGGGCCCTTTAATTTATTCTATGTGTTTTGAAAAGATATAAAGTTTTTATATACGTGAATTGTGTTTGTATTAATCTCAATAAAAAGAACTTTGGACTTCGCCCCTTTTTCGAGGATCAAAGTTGGATTGTGTATAATTTTATTCACCTCAGAATCCAATTGAGTTAAATATACAGTCCAACAACATAAAACTATTTACTTAGCGTCTAGGTTGATGACATTAGTAGATTCGTAAATTAGTTGGTTGTGGTGATAGGGGTTTTACTTCCGTAAGGAAGAGAACACATCCCAAGTAGCGTACTTGTTGGGAGGGTATCTCTTTCGTTGCTTCCAAACCAATATAGATTAGTTTTAATTTCAATTTTGCTTGAGAATCCACTAGTTGTGGAGAGCTAAAACACATAATTTAATGTGAATCTTAAATATGTAGTCAAATAACATAACCACTGGTCTAGTTTATTTGAAGTGCATTGAATGTCAAATTTATTTGTTATATTTATTTATTTTTGTTTTTTCAGATGTTCCAGATAGTGCTTTGATATTAAGGAAGCATAGTGCGGCTTCAAATCTCTTCTCCTGCCTCCTATTCAATGAGTTGGAAGGGTTCAACCCAAGAGACCAACTCCCATTTGCATACGTGAGAGACAAGATGAACCCAAAGTTGAAGTTGAACATGTTCCAAGTTGAAGTGTTTGAACAAGTGGTAATTGAGTACAGGCACAATCTTAAGCATGGTGGTGGTCCAAGTGTGGTGGCACAACCCTCCAAAACCAAGAGGGCTGGCTCTGATTTCTTGTTTGTAAATGGTAACTGTAGCAAGTGTGATGCCTATCTTTTAAAGATGTGGGATGAAACTAGTGATTGAGTTTTTTTTTTTGCTCAATTTTTTTATTTAAAAGAAAAAAAAAGAAAATTGGCGGGTTAAAAGACAGGTAACTAACTACTTCAACTAACCTCACATGAAAAAGCTGACAGATTAGTACAGTTGACAGTGAATATTTTTAATGAAAAGCCCCGAGGGCAATCCCATGAACTCTGTTTTGTGGAAAAAGTTGAATGATAGAAAGCTCCAGCGTCACCGCTAACAAATTAACGACAAAGACGGTGAGAAGATTTGGGGGCTGCATTTCTCACCACTTATTTTTAGCGATATCTATTTAATTTTCACCATCTCTTTGGCGATCAAATGAAAACTGTTAACCGTTAACAAATTTTGGAATGACAGAAGAACACCCGGCAATATTTTCCATCACGTATTTACTGTTTTTTATATGATGCATAGTAAAATTTCTACTATAAACAAAAGGATGAAAGGGCGAAAATATAATATATAACAATACTTGAAATGTAATTAAAAGAGTATACCATATTGAGGAGCTGAGTAGCTACCTAGTCAATTTCCTTCTTATAGATCAATTGGTGTATGAGTCTTTTGGGTTATAGCCTATTCGTCCAATCAACCCTAATTTAATAATTAAATCCAATTGGTGAAAATCAAATTTTAACCACTGGAACCACCAATGTTAGTTATTCATGGATACCTAGGAGTTCCACGATACGTGCAAACTAGAAAATACAAAAAAAAAATAAATTATATGCTAGCTTAGAGACAAGGAAGACGTTAAATACCATTTTTTTTTTCCCTATAAAGGAGGTTAACTCAATTGAAAAACAAAAACTAACAAATCACCACTTGCCGTTAAGTTTCGCCCATCTTATTCTTCTCTAGAAAGATCTTTAAATGTCTAAGTAATTCTTTCACAACAGGCAAATTTAGATCAAATGGATGCACGATCTTTTAAAGTGCAATATGCCTGTTCGACCGTCTTTGGAAGCAACACAGTGAAGGCTGTGGGCTGCTTCTTTCTGTCGCGTATGTTTGCAAAGTTGAGCCTACAATTTCGAGCGACCCCGCCACCTTGGAAGCTTTGTTATGCTACCAAGAAGGCCCAACACCTCAAGTTTTTGTGTGAATTTAAGATTGTCGTTTAATTTATTACAAGCTAGAAAACATATAATTTGAATATTCATATAAAATTAATTTTTAACAAGAGTTAGATTAATTTTTAAAAAAATTGAAAAAAAAGAAGAGTAGCAATTGAATAAACACAGGATTCGTGGCAAGCAGCATGATGCAGCATAGGCGTGTCCTCTCCAACATTTAGGGGGCTGACCTTTGTCAATTTGTGATGAAATATAGATCATATTTCCTCCACTTCCACAATCTTACCCCTGCAGCTTCGTTCATTTTTTGTTCATATCATCTTTAGTCCATCCTCTTACATCACATGGTTGTCTCGCTATAGCATATTGACGGAAGAAAAATTAAGTGTTATTATCTAAAGCAGATGAGAATTTACAAAATTTTGCGCAATATCAAAAGCTACTCTTTTTGTTTTTTCCTTGTTCTCCAATTGTTCATACCTGGGTATTCATTGATTTAGGGAAAGTCAAAGCCTCGGAAGATAAGCAACAAGAACGCGTTGCATGTGGACACCTAGTAGTCACTATATTATTCCATCTTGAGCACGTAGTGTATCATTTTTTAGTGTTTATATCATCATGCATGTGGGGTTGAAGGCAAATTGTTGAGATTTACTAATGAGAAAGTGCACGACCAAATTGAGAGCAGCAAATTATAATCGAATAGCTTTCTCTTTGGTTCACAAGAAAATTTACTTGGGGTGAAGTTTAATCACTAAAATTTTGATCATCTAATAATAAATGTTAATTATGGTGATACATCTTTAATACATACATTTATTCAACAATTAAAGATCTCAACCTAAAACAAAAAAGATGACTCGAATCCGACCATAAGTGTTTTCTTCGCTTATTACTGCCACTGAAGCATCTCTAGGAAACAAAATATTGAAGAACTTATCCTGCATCAAAGGGAAAAAAAAAAAGAAAAGTGAAATATTATTAAAGTGTGAGAAGAGAAAAAAAAAAAAACAAACAATGACGTTTCTCATTGTTAACCTCATTAAATTAACCATCACATCCCAACAACATTTAATTAATTATTATAAGTTTTCATACTCCTTCTCAATTTGAATCTTCACATATCATTACAATATTATCCACACGATATCATAAAAATTAAACAGTAATGAAATTTTCTTACAATTATATACTATAATGGTAAAATAGTTTTGATAAGTCACCATTATTAAATCTCTTTCACAATATTATTGATTGAGTGAAATTCTATTGCCTCCAACGAGTTCTTCGTTAAAACACAAATTCCCTATGTATGTTTTATATTACCCAGCTTACTGTTTACACATAGTAAGGTATATAGTGCTCATATGGAGCACCGTGTATACGACGCATGGTCTACGGACTGCAAATACTATCCCATTAATGTTGTACTTGTTTTGGTCTTACTTTAAGACACTTATCTTATTTGACATCTTATATAGAAAAGTATGTTTGTCATCAATTTATCATAAGACACTTATAAGATATTTTTTATAAGATGCAGTATTTGGGGTTATAAAAAATAAGATAGTTTAAGGTACTTATATCTTAGGGTATTGCACCAGGCACCCTTATGATTCATCAAAAGTGCATGAAACCTCCTTATAATCTAAAAAGTCTCTCATAACCCCCTTATGGCTTATAAAGTTGCATCAAATCCCCTATCGTTAAAAAATAAGCTATCTTTAATCATGATTGTTTGAAATTATCCAAATTACTCTTCTGTCTTTCATAAAAGAAATGTTGCTAAAAAGAATAAGTTATCTTTAACTATGATTGTTCGAAATTGTCCAAACTACTCTTCTATCTTTTACAAAAGAAATGTTACTAAAAAGATTTAAACTTTCAATCTCAAATTAAAACAATAAATACTTTAATCAACTGGGCTATAAACAATTTATGTTCCAACTTGATTTTAAGTTGATTATATTTAGAATATATATGGTATAATGATGTCTTTTCTATGTCAAATTTTTTGTATTTAAAATTGAATTACTTTAATGACCAAATTATTAATTGAAAATTTTCAGTTCGATTTCAATTTTATTTGAAATAATTGAATTGTTCAACAATGCGAGAGTATACTTGAAAAAGTTAGATTATCGAATTTTATTCGAAAAAGTTGGTTGCGTTTGGTTTGCCTGTTTTCTATTTTCATTTTCTAGTTTTCATTTTTCATTTTCATTTTTTGAAAACAATTTTCATTTTCTATTTTCTAAAATATAGAGATATATGTTTGGTTATTAAAAGTGTTTTGCTTTTTGATATTTATTTACAAAATTGTCACCTTGTTTGGAGATATTGACAAAATTGCCACCTTATTTTATAAATTTTTTAGATATATTTACAAAATTGCCACCTTATTTTCTAGATTTCTTAGAGATATTTATAAAACTGCCACCTTGTTTTCTAAATCTTTTAGAGTTATTTACAAAATTACCACCTTGTTTTCTAAATCATTTAGAGTTATTTACAAAATTGTCACCTTGTTTTCAGAGAAAACATTTTTTGATGTTTTTTGTTTTCCTAGAAAATTGTTTTCTATTTTCTGAAAATGAAAACAAAAATGATTAACCAAATAAGTTTTCTATCTTAATTTTCATTTTGCATGAAAATAAAAACAGAAAACAAGCAAACCAAATGCATCCTTAGGTTGCGTTTGGTTTGCTTGTTTTCTATTTGCATTTTCTAGTTTTCATTTTCCATTTTTATTTTCTAAAAATAATTTTCATTTTCTGTTTTCTAAAATATAGAGAATGTGTTTGGTTACTAAAAGTGTTTTGTTTTTTTGTGTTTATTTACAAAATTGCCGCCTTGTTTTCTAAATTTTTTGAATATATTTACAAAATTTCCACCTTGTTTTCTAAATTTTTTGGAGATATTTACAAAATTGCCACCTTATTTTCAAATCTTTTAGAGTTATTTACAAAATTACCATCATGTTTTCTAAATTTTTAGAATTATTTACAAAATTGCCACCTTGTTTTTTAAATCATTTAGAGTTATTTACAAAATTGTCACCTTGTTTTCAGATATAACACTTTTTTTATGTTTTCTATTTTCCTAGAAAACTGTTTTCTGTTTTCCTAGAAAACTGTTTTCTGTTTTCCTAGAAAACTGTTTTTTGTTTTCTGAAAATAAAAACAAAAATAGTTAACCGAATGAATTTTCTATCCTAATTTTCATTTTCTATGAAAATGAAAACAGAAAACAGGCAAATCAAACGCACCCTTAGATTCTCGAATTTCAGAAAATCAAAGTCGCACATGATATTTCATTTTCAATCAACTCTTTTTTTTTTTTTTTTTGGGTGGACAATCGACTCTAATGGACATGTTATTTCATTTTCAATCAACTCTATTTTTTTTGGGTGGATAATCGACTCTAATGGCTCATTTTAAACTGGCATTTTTATAATTGAATTCTGGTTAACCAAAAAATGCATGTCAAGGGATAAAATTATTTATATAAATAACAAAAGGATTTTGTTCTGAAATTTTGATTATTTATGTTTAAATATCGAAATTTATATATCTTAATCAAAATCGAAATTGGATTGAGAAAAAAAAAAATGAACTGTGATAACATCTCAAAATGGTTTTGTTGATTTTCCATTATTAATCAAATCATGCTAAGCCATAACTCACGCTATCAATTTGAAAATTTTATCTAAATAAGATCACGAATTGGGTGGCTGAAGCTGTAACTCAATCCTCTTGAGGAAAGGGAAGATAGTGAAATCTTAAAAAGGTCTTTTGAAAATTTTCAATTAATAAATTATTTTTAAAAAAATTGGCATCCACAACACATCATTATACCATTATATATTTTAAATATAAATCAATCTAAAATTAAGTTAAAACATAAATTATTTATAGTCTAGTTATTTATAGTATTTGTTATTTTAATTTAAGGTTGAGGGTTTAAATTTTTTTAGCAATACTTCTTTTGTAAAAGAGAGAAGGATAGTTTGAGTAATTTTGAATAATCAAAGTTAAAGATAACAGATTTTTTAATAGTAGGGGGTTTGATGGACTTTTGTAAACCATAAGGGGATTATGAAAAACTTATAGACCACAAGGGGATTCTGTATACTTTTGATGAACCACAGGAGCTTTGGTTCATTATATCCTATATCTTATCTTATATTTTATCAATTAAGGAAAAAAAATTGAAGATAAAAATTTAAAGTTTAAATTTTAAAATTAATAAAATTAAAAATTAAAAATTAGAAAATTAATTAATATTTTATAATTTATTATTTAATCATAAAATTATAATACCATGACTCAAAATTGATAACTTTATTATCAAATTAACTTATAATAGCATTTTAGCTAAAATTAACAAAATTATAAACCAAACAATCTTATTATATCATACCTTTATTTCTTACAAAATATTTATCAAATTTAAAATTTAAGATAGGACTATTTCAAACTGGCTATAAATACCATCTCATCACAATAATAAATTTTGAATTTAATTTTGTAATTTTTCATATCCTCCCTCTAAGATTCATTGTCATTTAGCATTGCACGATTATCCATATTGAATACCACCATCTCACAACAATAACTTCGAAATGATTGGTGATTCTCCATTGTTTCCTCTCCCCCGAATCTAGATCCTCTCCTGTTGAAGTTTTCTTCATATCCCTACGAGGTGCATTTTAGTCCCTCAAATCAAATTAGACAAATCTTAACCATCAAATTAAAGATATAATTAATACATTTAAAAAAGACATTTATCTTTTCTTTTTTATATTTTTTCCTAATCACAATCTAATCAAAATCTATCAAAGATATTTATTTTTTCTTTTTTATTTTATTTTTAATTACAATCTAATCAAAACATAGCAACTCTATATTTTTCTTTTTCTTTTTAATCCATGTTCCTCTTCGTCGTGTCCTATTTCAAACCAAAATTATAATCCACGAATGATGCTGTTCTTGAGCTCAGAGGCAACTTCGCACGAGCTTACTGCATTAACAATTTTAATCCAAGAAAAATTCTAAAATATGTATGATTTTTAATATAAAAATAAAAAGTAGTCTTAATTAGAAAATTTAATATTTTATTTCTACTTAAACAAGTTTTTATATTCCCTTTTAGTTAAAATTTATCAATTAAATTGACCAAAAGATGTATAATAGCAATTGTTATAACATGTCACCAAAAATGACCAAATATTTTTTTTCATAAAAGCACTTTTCCCATGGGTCTAAGACTAGAAGTGGATACTTGATATCGTATAATAATCTATCAATTCGAGAACTCTTTTTTATGATGCAAATTATATTATGCAGTTACAGGTACACCTTACAAGGTGTACTTACCTATTTGTTCAATACCCCATAACCGTATGTTTAGTACTCTACAACTGTTTTTCTAGTACCTCACAATTATTTGTTTTCTAACTATTTGTTCAGTACCCCACAACTGTTTATTTAACGGTATACTTTACACTATGTACTTGCAGATACATGATATAAGTATCCTTTTTCTAGTCATCATCAATTGGTGAATTATCACAAATTACGGGAGGACGTTTTACAGACAGTCATGTTAGATTAGTATATAATATCAATTATCCACTTACACCCACGGGAAAGTGCTTGATAAAAATATCTGGTCATTTTTGATGATATGCGACAACGCTAGGATAAGAACTTTGGGTCAATTTAATTGACAAATATTAACTAAAAGTGAATATATCAATTTGTTCAAGTAGAAATACAATATTATTAACGTTTCCAATAAAGACTACTTTATTTTTTTAATGTTAAAAATTACATATTTTAGAATTTTTCTTGGATTAAAATTGTTAATCTGGTAAACACGTGCAAAGTTGCCTGTGAGCTCACGAACTGCATCACTCATGGATTAGAATTTTGGTAGTGAATGGGACACGACGAAGAGGAAAATGGATTGGAGAAAAAAAAAAAAAAAGGGAGTTGCCATGTTTTAATTAAATTGTGATTAAAAAATAAAAATAAATATCTTTGACAAATGTTGATTAGATTGTAATTAGAAAAATATAAAAAAGAAAATATAAAAATATATTTTAAATGTATTAATTATATCTTTAATTATTTGATGGTTAAGATTTATCCAATTTGATCTGAAGGACCAGAATGCACCTTTTAGTAATTTGGAGAAACAATGGAAAAACAATGCAGAAAGAAGATAAAATATTTATTCTTACAAGAAAAAGTACAAAAAAAAAAAAACAATATATCTTACTTTACAATATTAACTTGGAAAGAACATCTATTTTACTCATATGTTTGAGTCTATTTATCGTACTCCAATCTTCTTTACACTTTAAAGAAAGTATTTCTATTGCGTTCATATTTCATAAACTTCATAAGTAATTTACTTTTTCTTGCCAATATATCAAACCAAACTTGAGACATTGAAAATTAGCAGTCTAACGATATTTTCCTTGTCCCTCCTTTTTCTATTTACGGGTGGGAAATTATTCCGAGTAGCAAGTGGTGAAAACCGAGTTTAGTGTGAAAATGGAGCACACTCTCGTGTATAAATTTTCTCCAGTCAGCTGCCTGTTAAAATGGTGGGGGTTACTCTTACATATAGTTTACTTTTTCAGTTTTTCTTGGTCAAGGTGTAACATAGTATTAAGATTAACCCACTATTATTGGGATAAAAGTGAAGTTTTGTAAGAGCAGGACAAGAGGAGCTCGTACATTTGCTAGCCAATTAAGTAGAAGATTATATATGGTTGGGGTCAATTCCGACTTGAATATCATTATCCGATCTTCTTGAGCACGTTTTACACTCATAATATGGCACTGCAAGAATCTTATTAATTGGGGGGCGATCCAGATCCCAATATCGTCACCCAACTTCCTCACTACCTGTATACTTAACACCTGGCACCGCACAAAGCCTATAAACACCTTGCTTGCAAAAAATTGATGTAAGCCTTTCCATAGGCAGAAATATGTCCAAATAAAGCAACTCTCTTCCTCTCTTTCTTTTCATATTAATTTTTTCATAAATATCTTCTTACTTAATCACTGGAGAGCCTTTGACTGGTACCACACTAGTGTCAAGCTCTTTTTATTTTGCAGGACATATCATCACGAGACCCTCACTATTTAGATGATCCATTGTTCACCTGGTTGTTAACTGAATCAATATACATAGGCCTACCTAATTAAAATATATAAGTCCACTTTATTACTCAATGCATGGGTCGATTAGTTAGTCGATGGATTAATTTGGATTAATATTTTTTTTTGTCTTATAAAAAAAAATACTTTGTAAATATTTTGATTTGTTTCACAAGAAATACTAAAATTTAGGACAAAAAATGTTTAATTTTAACTTGTTCTAGAAACCAATAATTTGAGCTTCTTAAATCAAAGTTGATTGTAATTTTTTCCCTATCTCTTTTGTAAAATATTGAATTTCTGTCTGTCTCCTTGTTTGGTCTAGCCCTTTTGGCCTTTGTCTCTTGTAATTATTTCCATGATTTTAATGAAATTTGTCCTTTGACAAAAAAAAAATCAATTTAAATAAGCCTTGAATACAAAAGTTTTAAAAAAAAAAAAAAGTCTAGAAGCTAAAACTAGAGCATGAATGCACAAAGAACACATTTACTCTGCCAAATCCACAGATGTGCGTCAACAATTGACCCAAACCCCACCAAGAAAGAAAAGCCAAAAAAGTTCAAATCGAGAAGGCTAGTTTGGTAATTCTATTTTGCTTCAACCTTCCTATAAATTTTCATCACAAATCCCCTAAGCAACTCATCAAAATCTCTTTCCCCACACCAGCGGAATCCAATTCCCTTCGTTTCCCCTCTCGCCTTTTCCTCCCAAAATGTCGAGTCAACTCGTCTCCTCCCACCGAGAAAACGCCGAGATATACACAGATGCGGACCTTTGCAAGAAAAAATCTCGGGAGCTTCTCGAGAAAATGAACCTTCCCAAAGGCCTTTTACCTCTGGACGAAATCCAAGAGGTGGGTCACAATCAGGAGACTGGGTTTGTTTGGCTGAAGCAGAAGAAGCGCAAGGAGCACCGATTCTGTGCCATCGGGCGCACCGTGGCGTACGACACCGAGGTCACCGCTTTCGTTGAGGACCGCACGATGAAGAAGCTGACAGGTGTCAAGAGCAAGGAATTTCTCATTTGGGTTACTATTTCTGATATTTACATTCAGGACCCCAGTTCTGGGAAAATTACGTTTGGTACCGCAGCTGGGCTCTCCAGGACTTTTCCAGTTTCGGCTTTTGAGGAAGGGGAGGAGGATAAGGCTGGGGAAAAGAATTGAATTTTGGGGTTTTGTTGGGGTGGTTTTTGGGAATAAGTGAAAGTTGTTTGAGTGATCGTGGCGGTGTTATGGTTGTAATGGGGGCCAACTTTGCTGTTGTTGATCTAATGTAACGTGTTTTACTTTTAGTCGTTGTGTGTTACAAGGGGCAAGAAGAAGAATATTTTATATTACTTTCTTCTTCATGTTTGCCTTAATTGGATTGAGTCAAATTATTATTATATGTTATCTTCATTTGTAAATTGTAATAAATTGGTCAAAATATCTGTCAAATTTGACAAATTGCACACTCGCTCTTATAAAAAGAATTCACTAATCACAACTAGATGCCCAAGCCCCACAGAATCAGGCTCGTTTGAATTGATTTTTTTTTAAAAACGTCTTTTTTAGTAGCTTTTAAAAGACAATTTTTTAAAAAGTTAAAAATTTTGGCTTTTTGAAAAAAATTGTATTTGGATTTTTTTTAAGAGTTTTAATTTTTTTAAAAGTCAAATTAAATAGTTATTACAAATTTAATTTAACTTTTTTTTAAAAAAATATTTTTTCTTAAAAAGAAAAAATCAATCTAAACAAGCCCTCAGAACGTTAATCATTGCAGAAACTGGTGTATCTCTTCCGGGCGTCTTAAATTGTGAGATTGATCACCAAAAAAATTTAGTAACTTGAGAAGACATGATGAAAGCTAGTGAGTTCATCTAATAGCGGTTTGGTTTGGGAATGGCCACTAGGCCATGTGAGCCACATATGGTTAACCTTTTTCAAACAAATTTCAAATTAATTAAACCCACATATACAAAGGATTTATCTCACACTTGTAGGATTTAAGTTTTTTTTTTAATTTTTTTTGGCTAAGTCAGTAAGTGTCATTCATTACAAAATAAAACGTCATTACAAGAGCTCATCTAGTCAAAAGATGAAAACAAGATTCCAGCCAAAAACAAATCCGTCATTAACAGTGATTGTTTTAGTTATCCAAATTCGCAACTTTATTGGAGGTTCTTTTGACCATCGTTGAGCTCAGTAACAAAATGACCTCAAGTCGTCAAGATATATAGCTCGAACGGTTGGCTTACTTGTTGGATTAGTTGAAGAGCCCGTACATGCAATATTCTGGCGTGAATTGAGCTAAAAATCACATGACCTACGCTACTAGTAGTCGCTTGCAAGCACCTGTATATATCTGCCTGCCAGCCTTAACCCTCTCTGGGGAAATTTTGATGTGATGCGCCCTCATCGCATGGGCAATTGTGGGAAGGTAGCTCACCTACATTACGCATGGACACTAGCAGCTGCAAGGACAATTGCATACGTTTCACGTTATTATTTAGTTTCGTCTAAGAGACAAGTGGCGTGCATGCAACGAATGGTCGGAGCGGTTAGGACGTCGACACCCATCAACAAATTTTTGTGCGGACTCGACAGCATAATCCCACTCATGATCCAAGTCTACAGTTTTTTTTTTTTTTGATTTTTTCCTGGAAAATTAATAATAATAATAATAATCATCGTCATCATTGAGATCAATAGTTGATAATTGTATGAATATATAACCAATTACACAACACAAAAAACTGAAAATGACCCAATCATTATGAGCAACTCTGGTTTCAAGCTCAAAAAATGGGAAAAGAGCGATGGTTTTGTTGGGGTGAAGAAGGAGAAAATAATCGAGATGGGAGGTGGTGGAAATGGTGGATAAAGGATGGAGTGTTTACTGGTGATGAGGAAAATAATGGTGGAGGTTGGGTCCAAATTGATAGGGAGGTGCAGGTGGGAGGAAATGTGGGTGAAGGGTGGGGGTTGAGGACAGAGCCTGTTGGGAAGAGTGAGAGAAGGAAAGTATAAATTCGTTAAACTTCGGAGAAAAGTTTTATGATTACTAAAAGATTGAGACCATGGGTGGGGCCACGGTCATCTATGGTCTGAACTAAGGCAAGTATACATCGACCGACAACCATTCGCAATTCACACATCTAAGGATGGAACTATTCGTTGTGTGTTGGGATTTATATTCGTATCCGTATTCAAATGAATAAAAAAGATTTGTTTGTTTTCAAATTTTGGATAATTCAATCCAATATTCTATATATATATATATATATATTTTTTTTTTTTTCAGAATTTTGGATCAAATTTTGGACTTTACTTTCTATCAGAAATCGGATATCGGGTATCCAAAATTTAAATAAATAAATAAATGAAAAACGTTAAATAGATAGAGTTATTAGTCGTTATACACGTCCAATCCCCCGGTCCCAAGTCTGCCAAACCCTGACATATCAAAATAAAACTCTGTCAACTCACAGCTGACCACCACCCAACTACCACAGCCCCTCAACTCCTTCGCCAACAACAGTTGCCAGTTAGCGGCACTGTGGCAGCGCGTCTTCTTCGGTAGCACCGCAGCAATAGCAGCTCGCAATCACTTGTCCACGTTGCATTACCAGGTCTATTGACCATGTCTTCGTCACCAATAGCAGGCTCTTCTTCTTGTTCATCTTATTATTTGCCATGATTATTATGAGAAAATATGGTGTCAAAAAGCTTGGGGCACTTCTCGAACCCCTTGTGTTTATCTTATTTAGACTTAGACTTTTGCTTTTGTTTATCTTACTCTGGACCATGATCATTGCCTCTGATCTCGAGCCTCATTTGTTTTACAGACTTAGACTTTTGTTCTTTTTACTTCTTCTTCTTCTTCTTTTTTTTTTTTTTCTTCTGGTGTTGTATAAAGCTTTGATTTTTGATTTAAGTGGAAATGACTGAATTTTGTAAAATTAGTGTAGCTTTTCTTTTGCTTGTGCCTTTCGAATTTCCTTTAAAAAAGAGCAAAGAAATCCGAAAATCCGTATCCCGAAATATCCGATATTCAAAAATCCGGAATCCGGTCGATGTGTAATTTTTAATTATCCGATCGGATACTAAATTTCCCAATTTGATATCCGATTGTCTGAGTATCCGACTATCCGTTCTGATTCCCACCCCTACACACATCCTATTCAACTAATTTCCAAATGTTTCCTCTGCACAAGTTTCCTGCAAATAGTAAAATTGTAGGAAAGGTCGATGTCTGTATTGTCTAGTGGAAAGATTTTAGTGATTGAATTTTAGAGTTTTTAACGGTAGGACTTTAGGTAAAAATATTATGAAATGAAAGTCATCTATTGTTTGAGTTTGTGCTTTAAAATTTGAGCTTTCAATTGTTTTAAGAATAATTTTAATTTTTTAAAAAATATGGAATAATAACATTGATGGGAAAAGAAGAGAAACAAAATTTTGATACGAGCATAAATGAATTTTCTAAAGCCTTTTTCAGAAGTTTCAGAGCTTCTAATTTTCGGCTTTTTCTTTTTTTCTTTAAAGGCTAAAAATAGGCCAAACAAGATTGTTCACTTTTAAAGCACGGCAAGCACTTCTGGACACAAAAGTTTTAGTAAACACACTCGTGCAAGAGTTACCCCTAGAAACAACTAAACATCAATTTATTAGTTTATGTATCGTCCAGAATCATCCCTTGTGAAAATCAATCAATCAGGATTTAGAAGTGAAGTTGTATAAACAAACGTCAATAAAAGATTAGTACTCTGACAGAAGCTGATTTCCCAAACGCCACAATCAAGGCAGAAGATTTCGTAACAAATCTTTGTATCTGATATAATTCAATGTAAACAGCAGCAGCAGCAGCAGTGCAGCAGTTTCTTTTGAACATCTCCAAAATTTACAAAGATGAATTTATGCCACATATTACCAGTTTTAGTGCTATAACTTACAAGTTGAGTAAGATGGCATAGTTGCGAAATGCATTCAGCACCATCATCAAACAAGCTGCACACTACTCAAGTAACAAACTTCTAGCTTCAGCACATAGCAACCGATGAATCAGCAGCCCTCGATTTACTGTGACCCATTTTGCCAATAAAGAGATTTTCCTGAACCCAAAGTTAGACTCCGTAATCAGTTATTTTGTCAAATGTCCATCTCAGCAGGCAGCGATAAAGTATTATGGCCCTGAGTGAAATGGCCATCGTATCTGTCCCATTTTTCTTGACCACCAATCTCAATAACATCTTCGCTTTCAGCAAATCACACTTCAACTCGTAAATCATTTAGTAACACATTTAGCATCTGCTGAGCACAAGCTTTTGGAATGCTATACTTCTCTAGTCCCTTGGGCACTAAAGTTTCTTCTCCTAAACTCTTTATCCAAAATGCAATGAGCTGAAAGTGATGAAGTTGAAGGCCTGTTTCCCATATGCCTGATCTGCTTTGGCAACTCGCATACGTTAAAATGCCTGAAACTCAAATAAGAGGATCTTTTCTGAAGAAAATGTCTCAGTGCTTAACTTCAAAGAGTCTACCTCAATGCTCTTGAAAGCTTCTGAAGCTTGTATCATAGGCCACCACCCATGATATTACCCTTCAGAAATGAACTAATAAATTTACAATCCACACTTAAACTTATGAAGCCAACATCAACTTCTGAGGAGCATTTCCCTGCTCCTGATCATTGTTACGCACATAGCTTCGCACACCAAGAACCTTACAGTTCCACAAAATCTCGGAGATTTCATCTTGAGGCAAGCTTAAACCTTGTCGTTTAACTGATTTCTGCAATTCACAGAAGAATTTTGGGTCTTGTAGTCTGATATACTCAAGCAATAGTCTCTCATGATCGGGGAGCCAATTTCTTGGGAATGGAGTGTAATCGCATGATGGAATTAGAGACATATGAGAAAACTGAACACCTTCAATTGCATCAACAAGTCCCATCCTCAAAAGATCTGAATACTCAGGAGCAGAATTATTTGTAAACTCCCTCAAAGGACGGCTGAGATCACGTGAAGCAATCTTGTACACCTTGGCACGAGATTTCAGTCTATACCTCGCAGCATATAATTTAGCCAGTGAGCTACGGATAACATAAGCACAAAAACCAACAACCTTCTTCCTATTATCCGCATATCTATACCAATCAGCCATGGTGTCAAGAAATTTATTCATCTGTGCATTTGTATGAGCTTGACCAGAGTAAAGCATAGGCGTGCAAGGCAGTGGCTCTGGATCCTTATCACCTTTCACGAATCCAAGCTTCCTAAACTGGCGAATACATTGTTGTAAACTAGCCGTAACAGAGAGCAAAGTCCCTACACCTTTCTGACTCACAATCTTACCACCACTCCCAGTATAGCGAAGAGTAGGATATATGACTCTACGGCATATAATATGATCCAAGAACTGAATTCCTCTACTTATATGCTCAATCTCAATTTTTGAGTTATCCAATCTCAAACCATATTTTATCTCACAGAACTCAATTATCTCCTTCCTAATCCTAACAGCCTCCTCTCTAGGCCCCCTAATCCCTATCAAGAAATGACCTCCATACCTAATGTAATCCATCTTTCTAGTCTTGTCCTTCCCACTAGCTGGAACGAACTCCGGCCAAGAAGGGTTATGACAGCCATCATTGATCGAATATTTCCATATGGAGTCCATCTCATTAGGCCTGAAAAACTCAATTATCTTCTCTTCCATCATCTGATCAAGCTCATTAAGACAAACATTAGCAAGCAAAGGACTAAGAATTCCACAATAACCGTAACTTGGTACCTTGGCAGCCTCCTCAGGAGAAAAGTCGAAGAATGTTCTCAACCAATAAGGGTCTGGCTTCGGTTCATTCTCATTCAAAATCCTCTTCTTTGTATGCCCTTTCTTTTTCTTGCTCCTACTCTTAGTACTCGTCTCCCCTTCATTCCCCTCAGTTACTACGCTCCTCCCCGGCCCCTTTAGTGCTGTTCTAATCAAGTTCAAGACTTTCCTATCCTTCACGCCTTTTACGACACATTCCATTACCAAATCCATACTTACATTGTCAAGCACCTCACTTATATCCCCTCTCAGAAACCACAAATACCCAGCAAAGTTACTCCTGATGGTCCTAATCACCGTATGCGGACTTCTCCCAGGCCGAAAAGCATGCGATTTGGTAGAAAACCGCGGCTCGAAAACTGGTTCAAGAATCATAAGCAGCACTTCCTGCACAACCCGGTCCTGAAACGGGGTCGCTTTGGAAGTCAAAATCGCATTCAATTGTCTTCTTGATAGCATTTTAGTGATAGGCTTCTCATTGGGGCCACGAATTAAGAGATTCGTCTTAGCATTCCAGAAGAAGTTGTTGCTGCGGACGACGGCGTTACGGAGGGATAAAAGATCAGAGAGGGTGTGGGAGTGGATGGCGTTGCGCGGCGGAAAAGACCCGGTCACGTGAGCGCACGTGCGTTGGTAGGCAAGGACCCAGAGGTCGAGCTTGGAGAGGAAGCCAGTGAGATTGGTGAAGGGTTTGTTGGGTTGGGAGAAGGTTTTGACCCAGAGGTCTGAGAGGACTTGGATCGGGTCTTCTCTGAGGAGTGTGTGTGGGTCTTCCTGGGGTGGTGATGGGTGGTGGCGGAGGTGTGTGATGGTGCGGAGAGTGGTGAGGGAAGCGTTGTGCATTAGGTGTTTGACATTTGGCCTCAGTGACATTTTTCATCAACGTCACTGGGACGTGGAGGGTGATTTATCCGGGTGGGGAAGTGAGGGGCGTTTTAATCTTGAATTCAAATGCTTGTGTTTTTATGCCGGCAGATGGGTGCTTTTCCCTCTTTCTCTCATTTTATTTTGAAGAAAAAAATCATGACTCTCGCGGTTCATTTGAATTGACTTTATTAAAATTTTTTTGACAATTTTGAAAAAAAAATACGATTTAAAAAATTTTTTTTTTACTTCTGGATAAGTTAAGAATTTTAATTTTTTTTAATTAAGCCAAAAACTTATGGCAAAAGAGATTTAATTTTTTCAAGGTAAAAGCTATATTTTTTCAATGAAAACTCAATCCATACAAGCCCTTAGTTGTCAATTCCCTCTTATATGTGACAAAAGACCTATGATACAGAAAAAGACGAAGAGTGACATATAAAAATACTTATCGTCAAGTCCAATAATTCAAGAAATTAAATACATAATATACATGTAGATTGAATAAAATTGTCATACGAGATAGAGAAAATTATTAATTTCAAAAGTTTGGAGGGTACGTTCTAAATTTTCTTAGTGCGTATGATCTTGCTCCGATTATGAAACGATGATATCACCAAACTCAAAAGAAACTTGGAATTTCATGACACTATTTCGAACCACTTTGTTATTAGCTTCAATAAGCAAATCATTCATGTGTCAAGCAAGATTAATTTATTAAGCACTATAAATGTAGGAGCTTCGGTTTTTGATGTATTTACACATTATTTTTAGCATACCTTTGACAAGAAACTTGTGAATTTCATACTGGAATATACCATTACCCATGGTTGACATGGCTTAAAAGGAAGCCGAAAAAATGGAGGATTTATTCTGGGGTATGCAATTGGATCCTATTTGTGATTTTTATGGCTAGGATTTTGTAGTTAAGGACCGCCTCTATTTTGAATGTGATTTTACAAGGAGAATTCGGAAGAGATGTCAATGTGCCCTCATTGGCTTCATTCTTGCGAGAATATCACTGTTTGAGCGCTAGACAAATGCAATGTTAATTCATCATAGACACTTGTGATTAAGATATTCTTTAAAACTGCTATCTATCATATTTGGAGATTTATGTAAGCACATCTAATGTTGCAAGGTGCCGTTGCGGGAGGTTTATGAACGGAGAAGTAAGCTTACACCCCTCCGATGTTCAAGCAGCTTCCGACAAGGAAGGAGTTTTTGCTTCTGGGAGTGCATCGTTCATCATCGGAGATGATCTACGTGTAATGGCTAATTTGTTAGGCTCGAGTGTGGAATTGCTTAATATTCTTGGGATAAAAAATGCGTCTGCGCTGGAGGAGAGGACTTCCATTCTTGGGTTGAAGGAGGTAATTTGGTTGTAAACATCTTTCTTTTTCTTCTTCTTTTAAAATTATTTACTCTTAAAGTTACCAACGGTAAAGTTTAACCAAGTTTAACATTATATTATACATGTTCCTGTATGTATTCGTCAGATGATTAGTTTGCTCAGGTGGTCAATAGTGTCCGAGACTCCTTTGTCAGAAGTGATTCTCCACAATAAGCTGTTCAAATCAGAAATGATTTGTTCAGCTCTGTTTCAGACTAGTAAAGACACAAAAGAGACCTACAGAAAGAATGTTGTTAAAGTTATGGTGCACAAATCAACCAAGAAGCTACTGTTTGTTCAAGCAGGAGAAGATTTCACAGACTTTCTCTTCAGCCTGCCAGCTATTCCTCTAGGCCAAGTTGTTTCTCTATTATGTGCTAATACGTCACTCGGCAGCATCGTTAATTTATGGAAGAGCATTACGAGTTTAGACGCTGACAAATATCTGAAGTAGAAAGAACTCGGGGACATGCTAATCCGACCTAAATTTTGCTCCTTGCTTTTCCTCCAAAAACCAGATATTCGATATTAGTGAAAAATCCCATCAGCTATATTACAATGAGTTTTCTGAGAACAACAAATTCCTTTCTCATAAAGATCATACTTATCCTCTGCCACGAAGCTGGACATATTCAGTCCCTCCCGTGGCCTATAAGGATCCCAGGTGTAAATTGGGGTTTGTCCGTGGCGCAGCAATGTTCATGGTTACATATGATTTGGAGGTAACTCCATTGTCTTCCATCTCCACCATTTTCTTCTTAAACAGGCTGGGAATTTTTCTCTCCGATGTTCAGGAACTGCACCTAAAGATTGGGACAGAAGAGGAAATTACCCATCTCTTACCAACGTTCTGATTGTTAATTTTCTTTATATTCTCTTTTTAAAGTTTTTTGTTCTCTTCACGAATCGTTAAATGGGGATAGTTTTGGTCACTTTCGCTATCACTGCAGGCTCTAGGAATTTTAAGGGCATCCATAATCTCTTCCTCAGCATTGACCAATGGCCTCAATCTGATGTCAAAGATACAGCTGAAGCAAGAGAAGTGACATAGATCTACAAAATTCTGCATCTTTATATGATGGTCTCTGGATGAATTATTATTATATTCCCTTTTTATGTCAATTTTGGACTTTGTTATAGCTTCTCTGTTAACGTTTCTGGTCATTATAATTATTTTACAGCGCTATGCCTTTCTATTCCAAGAATAATAATGCAGTTAAAGGGTATATGCAAAGACAACCCAGAAATGAGATATTATAGGCCAATAAAATTAAGAGTTATGAAGCACCACAGAACTTGAAACAGAAAAGTTGGCATCTCTTAAGATCTTTTAGTAGACTCCTTCTTAACTTTAACTTGATTAGAATTTGTGGGCCAATAATGTATCAAGCAAGATCAAGATGATTGTATTTAGAAGTGCAAGTATAGAAGTTTTGATTGTGATAACAAATGTTACTTTGTGTACGTCATGCATAAGCACCTAGAAAAAAAAACCCTCTCACAATCAATTTCGTTAAATTAGTACAGACCTTAGAGGGTGTTTGGCGTTGCTTATTTTGGGTGCTTATAAGTACCTAGAAAAAAACGTCCTCTCACGTGCTTTTTACTATTGAAAAAACACCTATAAAGCACTTTTAGAAATGTTAATTTTAACATTTAAATTTACATAAAGTACTTTTGACTTTTGAACATCCAAAAATTGGGCCAAATAAACTCTATCTCTCTATAACCAATATTCTAACATGAGTGTCAAAATTTATCCCACGGGTTATTGCTCACAATGTTCTATTCTACAAGTCTTGGGCCTGCCAAGTAATTTTCATCCAAATCCGAGTCCGTGTGTGTTGATGATTTCGACCCGAACCAACAGTAGCACTACCACTTGAGTAGTCGGCAATGAATTATTACTCCACATAAAGATAGACTCGCATTTCATCAATATCAGAGCTAGAATTTTTGAAAAAAGGAAATGTGAAAAAAAAGTTTTGGTGTTAATAACGTGCTGAAAGTTGAAAATGATGTGTGTCTGGACAAGTATTTTTTCAACAGAAATTCATTGCTTTCTTTTTCTTTTTTTTTTTAAAGAAATAATTTAACTCAATTTGAGTATTAATTGTTCTTGTTGCTCAAGGGCTTGATTTGATTCATAAAAGTAAGTCCATTACTTTAAATATAAATTCATTTTTTTACAACTTTTATCTTTTTTCAACGAAAATGATTCAATAAAAATATTAACATGGAGTTAATTAAAAAAAAATCTATTATGTATACTATTGTTTAAGAGACGGGTCAATTGACCCCATATTTTTTAATGCCTCCGTTAATGCTGTCACATTAACTTTTTCTATTTGACCCAAATTATAGTTCCTATTTTATTTTAAAAGGGAATTTAACTTATTGGTTTTTTTTTTTATATATCCTTATTTGATGTGAACTTTTATTTACAAATAGCCAATTAATAGCCACTAAATGAGTCACCTAATGCTGCAGAGAGGTGGACTAATTAGAAAAAGACTAAATGAAATATATCACTCTAACTATATAAACATTTCTTTAATAAGTTGTGGGAAATGATAGTAAACTTATCTTTACAATAAAGCGAGTAGATACCGTGAGCAAAGTACCAAAGGAACTCTCAAATGAACAAAATAATACTTCCTTCTTCTCACAATATTGGTAGCTTTAGAAAGTTTTTTTTTTATCTTAAAATATATGTCACTTTGAAAAATTCAAGGAAATAATAATTTTTTTTCCAAATTTAAACTTATTTTAATGCCGATAAAGAAAAGAAACATAATTTAATATCACATAAGACAAAAAAAGAAAAAAGGATATTTTTGTCAAGTTATTACGAATTTATGTGAAAAATGAGGTTATCAATTAATTTTATTGGTTTAGCATAAAAACCTTAAACAACTGATAAAATGAGGCTGAGGTAATAGTATTTTGTAGGTAGGTGACGGGCTGCTCTTAGCTCGTGATTGGTGTTTCTAAGGTGACCAGAAACGATGCTACCTTCAGGATGATCGCAACAGACGAGAATAATAATTGAAATGGACACTGAATACCAAACGTGGGAAGCTGTAAGAACTTTGACTGATGAACTCTCTTAAGAAGTTTCAGAATCCGATGAGATTAACAGTTTTCGGATATAAATATATATAGACAATCAATCATCTCGTTGTCATTATTGAAATTCTATAGCCAAACCGTTGTTGATTTTGGTTCATCTCCAACTCTAATTAACCATGACTCAAGACAAAAAGTTCTCCTTTAGGGTATTGATCATAGATGGTAACAAATACGAGGAACTTTTTGCTGAAGCAGATAGTGCTTTTGTTGACGTTTTGTCCAGCTTCATAAGATTGCCCCTAGGAACGATAGTGAAACTCCTAGATAAGCATCTTGGTCCACAGGAAGATGCAATTGGAAGCTTGAAGACCTTGTATGATGGATTCAAAAACCTTAGCACTACGTGCTTTTGGACAGAGGAGGCTAAGCTGATGCTTCTAAATCCCAGGAATTCTTCAGAAACTGAATGTCAGAAGCTGAAACTGAATATAGATGATTCTCAGCCCACAAAGTACTTTATATGCAAAGACCAGAATTGTCATGATGTTAGGGTTAGCACATATAATCTATGAAGCACGGACACCTCTGAAAGCAAGCGTATCGCGTATCGAACACGTGTCAGACACAGACACACTGCCGACACGCTCGGACACGTGTCCGTGATTTTTATTTTTATTTTTGAATTTGGACACGCGGGGACGCAGACACGCCGGAGACGTGGAAAAGGACACGAAATGAAGAAGATAACTCACCTCTGACCTGTTCGACGCTTGGCTTCTTCTTGACTTCCAGGGGTTAGCTGTCGATCGGTAAAGCTCTCTCTTTCGTTGCTTCTCGATGCTGGAGACGTGTGTGTATGTGAGAGGGATAGAGAAACCAGAAAGGGTAGTGTTGGGTGTACTTAGGAAAAGAGGAAGTCAAAGAGAAAGGGTATGTAGGTTCAGGACTTCAGGGTTGTGTTGCAGAGTTGTCCTCTTGTCTGCTCGTTTCCAACCATTTGCTTTAGTTTTTTTTTTTTTTTTACTTTGCTTTTGTTAAAATACAAAACTTTTAATTCCAAAATTACATTTAACTCATGAAATGATCCCAATCAAAATTTAAAATAAAATTTTAGTCACATAATACATGTATATAGCATAATCACATATTAATTATTTGTTATATATATATATATATATATATATATATATACATATAATGTTTATTAGTCTTTTATTAGTTTATAACTTTATATGTATTCTTGATGTGTTTGTTATAATGTTTATACTTCCTTGGTCCAGTCGCAATGTGTGTATCCAGTATGTTAAATAAGCTTTACTTTGTTTAACCAAAAAAAGAAAAATCTTTACTTGTTGATCTTTTGTGGCCGCCTAATAAGCTTTATATTATTTATTTAATATTTTTGTTTGGATTGTTGTAAAACAAGTTGCTAATTGGTTTGTACTCTATGAACATGTTACTTCATGATGTTTAATTTTTTATAACTAGTTATATGCTAAATATTATGTTCTATAATCTTGTTTTTTTTTTGTCTAAATAAAAATGATATTTATGCAATATATTCATATTAAAAATAATATTTATGCAATATATATATAAATTTAAATATTTTTTATTTAACGTATCCTCAACGTGTCGTATCCTAGTTTTTTTGAAAAAAGACGTATCGGCGTGTTGCGTATCTTATCGGCGTATCGGCGTATCGTGTCTGTGCTTCTTAGCATATAATGTCACAAGATGCCCGATGTGGAAGGCCTTTAAACGAAGAGATAGGCTTTGAATACATATTTTTATACATGATCATCAAGTTTTTAAGTGATATGTAATTGTTTGGAATTTCCTGTATTTATGATCAGATTATTAGTTTGCTTAAGGAGTCGATAATCTCCAAGACTCCTTTGTCAGACGTTGTTCTCCACAATAAGCCGCTGAAATGTGCAACAAGAATTTGATCAGCTGATCTGCTTCAGGCTAGTAAAGTCACAACAACGACCAACTCTAGGAAGATGGTTGTCAAAGTTGTGCTGCACAAATCAACCAAGAAGTTAATTTTTGCTCAAGCAGAAGAAAATTTCATTAATTTCCTATTCAGCTTTCTGGCTATCCCATTGCTTAGTGTCGTTTCACTTTTATCTGGTAATACTAATCTTGGGAGTATAGATAATCTTGTACAAGAGCATCTCATGTTTGAACAATGAAAAATGTTTGAAGTCAGAAGATGTTAGTTCCATGCTGCTCAACCCTGTGCTTCCTCCTCATTACCTCTGCAAAAACCAGATATTCGCTCTCAGCGAAAAACCCTCCATTAACTCCCATCTCCAGCATTTCCATCCTCAAGATGATGGGTATTCCTTCTTGCGATGTTGAGGAAGTGATCATCAATAGGGACAGAAGAGGTAATATTATATTAAGCCATAAGTTTTCTTAATTTTCTTTTTACTCTCTTTTACTCTTTCCCCCCCCCCCCCCCTTCCTCATCTCTTTACTGTTTGTCACTTTTGCTTCTTTTTTTTTTTTTGTTTTAACTTTTATGCTAATTTCAGGCTTTGGACATTCTGAGGGCATCTTTAAGCTCTTCCTCAGCATTGAACGATGGCCTCGTCCTGTCGTCTAAGGGACATCCACAGCAGAAAAACCGACCCAGCTACTATGTAGGCCTACTTTAATTAGTCTGTTTGTTTCTTATGGCTTGTAAGATGTCCAAGGATGAATATAATTATTCGTGTTATTACTGATCATAATGACTTACATCCATCTCAAAACATCTTTATGGTTTCAGCAATTTAACTCTTTGTCTAACAATAATCGTCAATATTTAACCACAAGTGAAGAGTAGGAAATTTTAGTTAAACAATCAATCGAAAATCCAAAATCTGTGCGTGAGTAAAGCCCATATTTCTCTACTAATACCTCAAGAGTCGATGAGCAGCTTGGGCCTTGGGGTCCATCATATATATATACATATATATATATATACACACACGCTATATAATAAAACAAAATAAACTGTAATTTTACGCTATCAAGTGACGCTCTATATGACAAACTTTTCATAATTATATATATATACACTATATACACTATATAATAAAACAAAATAAACTGTAAGTTTACGCTGTCAAGTGACGCTCTATATGACAAACTTTTCATAATTACTTATCAATTAATTAAATATGTCCATTCTTAGGTCATTTTTTATTTTTCATCATTTATTTCGTTTCATTCGTGTATTAAACATTTTAATTTAATTAATATTATGCATTTTATTTATATATATTATTATTGTTTTATTAATTCCATAATATATATAATTATTTCAATAACTATTTAGTAAGATGCAAAAACTCTATAGTTTTAATATATCCAATCACATATGTCACTCCCTATGCATCGCACGGGTATTACACTAGTATATACATACATATATATATATATATATATAAACAACGGAGCATACTGCAGCGATTATGCATGCATTTCACATTAATTAAGGTGTGTACCTGAATAAACTATGGGAATTAATATCGAAAATGCACAACATATAGATTTGTGTAAATAGATCGTGAGGAGAGCAATGAAGTGGACGGCACGAAACTTTAACCCCCATCAAACATGCCCCACAAAAGATGGCTATTCATATGCTCTTCTCTTACTTCCCTACATATATTCTTATTTAATTTGAATTTGTGGTTAACTAACAGGACAATCTTCATATGTCAAAAGAATTATGGTTCGACTTCGTGTTGAATCAACGTTCTTTAATTTCACTTATCAGGTTTATTTTGTAAACTAGGTCTCTTAATTTGCTCACTTAGTTAAAATATGATTTGATCACTTAATTAAACCATGTTATTTCCTATACTATATATGTACAATCGAGAATTCTAATACTATCTTTCAGAACTCATGTTATGAATTTAAATTTGGTCAGCACCCATTTAAAAATTTTAACACGTTTACGTGAGGGGGCAATAATGAGAACAATAAATAATCTAACAAATTATTTTGTAATAATTAATTTAAACGTTTAGAATAAGGTGATGATCACTTAAATCTTAATAATTAAAAAATGGTAATATATACTAGCATATATTTTAAACCATATTTCTGATCAAATTAAATCCTCTTGCAAGATAATGAGCTCGTTTACTAGGTGCATGACAAATACAACATAAAGCCTATAACTGTTGAAGTCGCATGGCAAAAAAAGCTTAATTATCAGGAACAAAAAATAAATCTCTTGGGAAACAGATGCGATTATTATCATTAATTAGGAAACAAAACAATTTTACTGCCTTGTTTTGGTTTGTAGAAGATAACCAAAATGTGACAAATTTTCAATAGTTTTGCAGTCCAGATAAGTAACGTTTCAAAAGTTCATACATTGATACACAGAAGGCAGTCTCAGATTTCATATATAGCCCTAACCTGGTAATACTTATGCACATGAATTTGTTAGAAAATGCAATCTCAGATTATGATATGAATGAAATTAAACGTAAAGAAAGAAACACTATGTGAGAAAATAAAACCCAATGTGAACATTAACTCTTCTCATGTTTTAAATTCAAATATTTTCCACCCCAATTAAGATTTTGAAAGGAAGGTTACAATTTTTCATGTCATGCTCCCAAGAAAAGAAACAATTGACAATTCAGGGAAGAAATGGAAATTTAGCAAATAACAGCCGAAGTAGCCGATTCTAATATTGGATACAGCTCTACATAAACGTTCCATACAACTCAAAATATGTTGACATGTCACCTATGCAATTTCATAAATGACTCCAATATTGTACAATTTCTTCCTCGCCCTCTCCTTGAGGGTTAAAATACTCCTTTCAGAACTCAAAACCACATTATTATATATGATTAGTGTTATACTTAAAATATACAACACATCGTGAGACTTTATAAAAGAACAAAACAACAACAAAAATGATCAAGAAATTCATTTTATGAAGAACCCATGAGCTATGAGCTGAACCATCTTGACCTGGTATCCATGGCTAGGGCCTCTCTGCAGAAAGATCGCAGAAAAAGGTGACTGAATTCGGATACACATTGTGGCAGGGCGATGAACCAGAAGGCGGCACAAACCCCTTTGGAAGCATGGCTGAGAAAACCCTTTCGTCGAAATTATTCTTCACCTTCTTCTTTCTCTCCCTTCTGAATACACCCTTCTTGTTCTTGTTCTCTTTGTTGCTGTTCAAGAACAATGGCGTGGTTTTCTTGACGTTGTACACTTGGTACTGCGACGGCGCTTTCGATTCTGCATTGGTTGCTCGTAATTCACGCGACGTCGTCGACGCTAAAGAATAAGCGACGGAGATGATCAGCAAGAAAAGAACCAACAAAGAGATGAAGATTTTCAGGTTACGATTATTGTGACCCATGAGTCTTTCAAGAGTGTAGATTCATGTGGTGCATTTGTATAATGAGAATGAATAGTTTTACGTGAAAAGCTGTTAAATTCCAAGAAAAGAGAAAAGGAAAAATGAATAAAAAATTTGAGATTAAAAAAATTATGGAGAAGTATTCTAGGCTTCTAGATAGTGAGTCAGCTATCTAGTTTTTGGAATGTGAGCTTTTGGGTGAAAATATATTTGCGTGTGTAGGGTGTGTTTTAAGTAAGATTTTGCGCCCTCGTGGTAATGTCAACATTCTATGGAACATCCGTGGGCTCTGATCCGAATTGTATGAGTTCCAGAAACCCAAGATTTTTCAGGTGTTACCACCTTTATGTATATTTCTTACGGTTTATATTTATCTATTTTCTTTAAGCCTCCAAATTGCCACAAATATATATATATATATATATATAGATACGAGAATGTCTTGAAGTTGGTTACTTGAGATTTCTTCCCAAAAAATATTATAGTTTGACTTCATCGAATTAAATAAATACTAGTTTCTGTTTGTACTTAATAATCAAGCTGCCCTGCCACCACCAACCACGAACCACTGACGACCCCCCTCCCCCCAACCCAAAAGAAAAATTCATAATTTCATATCATTATAAGTTGAATTAAATAATTATAAATTATTTAAATTAATAAACTAGAAATAGCTAATATTATAACATTACAACTTTAATATTAACAATTATAAATTGTTAATATACTTATAACATGACGATTAGACTAGGATTAGAATATTATATGATATTACCAGAGTATCCTTTAATTCATTCTATAAATCAAAACTTTATGAACAATATAATTTACAACAAGTATATTTAGTCTATAATATTATAATGTCATAAACAGATCTATTTCCCCCAAATAGCACCTCCCCTCCCTACTCAAACTCTAATAGTCAATTTCATGGAACTTTTAATGTGTTTGGAATAAGCTTATTGTAAGATGCTTATCTTATTTATTAAAGAATTATTCATCCTATAATAGGTGAACAGGTAATGAAGTGAAGGAGGTAATATTTATCCTTTGCTCTATAGCTAAGAAGAAAACTAAAGAATAATTAGATATCAAATAAAATAAGATGTGTGTGTGTGTGTAATGCATCTTTGCATTATGTTTTACAACTACAAATGAAACATTTTATCACAAGCATTTTATAAAAACTTGAAATAAATTATATTTTATATACAACGTCAAAATAGATAAGTATCTTATAAGCTTATATTAAACAGAGCATTCGAAATATATCCTATCTTTGCAAAATTGTCGAGGAAAGGAAATAGAAATAGAAACTTCCGCTTCCTACTACAAGATGGATCAGCAGCTTAAATTTTAATGGAGCATCGCCAACCGATGATCATAATATCTTCTGATCCCATAAGAATCTTTTAATTTAATAGTCACATCATACCATTAATTAATTGTACAAAAGCAATTCATTCTTCAGAGGGATATGAAAATAAATCTTAAAAAGGATATTGAAAGGGGAGTTTTTTCTTCCTTTTTTGGCCATTGAAAGGAAAGTCGACTCGTTTCAATTAAGTAGCTATATATTAAATCTTTTAGTTTGTAGGCACATTTTAAGAAACACCTACAACTATTATATAAACACATTTCAAACTCTTCAGACGGAGATGAAAACAAATCTTGAATTGAAAGGTGAGCTGAACCAGCTAATTTCCTTTTCCTTTTTGGTCGCTAAAAGCAACTCTCAACTTCTTGTTTCTAATAAGTAATTATTAGAATTACTACCTCATCTAAAACTTGAATTTATAGTAAGAATTTGGTTATATTTATTGTACTTGACAATAATCTCTAAAAATAAATGAAAGAATGCAACTTCAGAACTGCACAATATTTCCATCCACACTTTTGCAAATGCTAAAATTAAAGTACTATAAGATCCTTTATCTAAGGTAATAAAGAATTAAACAAAGAAAGAATTTTGAGATTGAAAACAAATTGACAACATTTTTTATATCATGACTATTTCGACTCTTGCATTTGTAAGCAAAACTTTACTATTTATCATAAATAGTCATACTTCCTTAAATTCTTTCAAAAGTTAACATAAAACTCAACACTGATAATGAACATAATCATAAGGAGCGACCTGAAGAGAATATATATGGGTCATGGGATTCCACCAATTGTTTAAATTAAAAAAGAAATCAAAATAAAATTAATTAAAGGGGAAGGAAATTAAGGGATACTCATGATTCCCTTGTTTCCTTCATTTCCTTCTAATTTTTTTCCCTTTGAACTGGAAGTAAATGAAGGAAAGGGACACTAAAATTGTAACGTGTGTACGTCAAAAAATCTTTACTCATTTTTAATAAGTGACTATTTTCTGCCTATAAAATATATGTATCAAATTGCATGCAATTGTCGGTATATCATCTCTTTCTTTCTCCAATTCAAATAATAATTTTTCTTCTACCCTTCTCTTTTCAAAAAAAAAAACTTCAATCCTCTCACTATTATATGACTTTTTCCCTCTCATTTCCCTTCCTTTACAAAATACACCCACAACCGCTACTAGATCACAATCCACTATATGTGCACTAGGTGAAGGATACAAAAACAATAAAAACACTCATCATATATTTTTTTACATGAAGGAAACCCAAAGAACGGAGTACGACTATCGGACACTTAGCGAAACTCAACCACTAATTAATACTGAGATCGAACTCAATTCTGAAGCAATGTTCAACCCTCAACTCTTACCAATAGGACATCCCTCAAGAATACCTTATTGTCTCATTTCATTACCATCTTGGAATCTCATAACATTTTAATAGTCTTGGACCGATAATGGTGTAAGTATAATTAATAAAGTAATTTCATATGTCTAGTAAAACGTCAAGAGAAAGACATACAAATTTCTAAAATATATGTCTAATCTCAAATAAGTCTTTCAATTTTTTATATTAATTAACAAAATATAACGACCAATGCTTTAATTTTGTAAAAAAGAATGCCTCTGTATTGAATTGTTGGCTTGCTTACAATTGTCATTGATTCATTATGGATCTATTCGGATTGATTTTTTTATGAAAAAAAAACAAATTTTTTATAAAAGTCACATGTTTTTTTTGTAATAAATATTTAAATCAACTTAAGAAATTTAAAATTGTAAAAAAGTTTAAATATGGTTTTTTTAAAAATTAAAAATTGTAATTCTTTTAAAAAACACTTTTTTTTCTAAAACTTATAAAAAGTAATTTAAAAAAAAAAAAAAGAAACTAATCTAAACGATACCTATAACTCACACACGGTGGGCACCTTTTTCTCCGCATCTATCGTCGTTTTATCACGAAGACGCCAAGTCTCAGCCACCAATCCTTCTCTAAGGTTGTTTTTTCTTTTTTCCTTTTTCTTTTCCTCCAAGGTTAGTTCAATTCAATATGAAGTACACATCTCTCGCTCGCTCCTTCTAGCTTAGTGATTTTCCTGCCTTTCTTATCTCGCTGTAACATCTAATTTGCAGTTGAAAATTGCATCTGGGTATCATAATAATCTTACGATTTCATTCTCGTAAAATGATTGCCAAAACAGTAATAGAAAAAAGACATCTTGATGCATGAACTATGGCTATGTGCAAGTATTGAGGAACGATTTAGAGTCTATTGTGTAGGTTAAGGGTATGTTTGGATTGATTTTTTTTAAAATATTTTTTTTTGAAAAAATTATATTAAATTTGTAATAATTATTTGATTTGATTTAAAAAAATTAAAACTATAGAAAAAGCTCAAATACATTTTTTTTTAGAAATCAGAATTTTTAACTTTAAAAAAAAAGCTATTTTTGCAATCCAAACGGGCCCTAACTTACATGTTGTTCTAGATGGCTTTCACTCTTACTAATGTACATTTGGAAGCCGTGTTACGGTTTAAGGCCTATTTGGATTTATTTATTTATTTTTTATCTTTATCAAGAAAACAATAACAAATCTTTTTGGAAGTTAGAACCTTTTTTAAAATAAAAAAAAAATTAATTACAAAAGTTGTTAAAAAAACGCATTTTCAGAAAAAGGACAATTCAAACGAGCCCTTAGACCCACAACGTTCAGGTAATGTAACAATGGAATTAGCAAAGATACGGTTTCAGAACAATTGGTAGTGGCTCTGATTGCAGAAGAACAACCTAAGACGGTTTTGACATGTCAAGAGACGATTGAGCAAGGGATTGAGATATAAGAGAAATGAACCTTAGAAAGGATGTGGCTTTTAACAGAAACGCATAGTATCATCACATCTATGTAGCCGACTTTACCCAGTAAAATAACGGTTTGGATCATGCTTATAAGCTCCTATTCTTTTGACCTCTTCACCGTCTATGGCTTCTGTCCTGTTTTATGAATTTAATGATCTTTTACATTCTTTGGTATCTGCATAACCTTCCTCCTGAATTACGTTGATTTGATCAACTGTAGTCAATATACTTACCACTGTAAAAATTTGTCACCATTTTAAAGACTCATTCGCATATTCTACAAAAAGCAGGGGAGATATGGTGGTGCTGATGGTGGTAACAAGATGTTTCTTCGACACCCTTGCACATTGCTAGCCGTAGCACTACTGATAGGTGAGAGACCAATTAGATGGAGCTTTCTCCGATTTTTTATGTCAGCCATGTAATTTGCATTTCTAGATCTCCGATAAAATGGCTCAATTTTGAGAAGATCATTACTTGATCCTTGTAGCTTCACTTTCGCAAAACTATGTCAAAATACAAGTGCTTTGAAAAGACAGGCTCTCTCAACATGTAGACAATTAGTTCGTCATAGCTACAACGTTGTACTAACTGCTATAATTCTTCACTTGCTTGAAGGAAAAACAAATGGTCTCCTTCTTGAATAACACTTATGTCATCTATTTCCGCATTCTCGGAATTGACTAGTTTTGTGAGATTCTGGCCTCCAAACTTTTGGCCTGCAGTTTTGGAATGTGTTAGGTCTGCTGAATGTAAGAATAAAGGAACAAAAGGAAGAATAAAGGAAGTAAATGCTCTTTCTTGATTTCCACGGTAGCTGTTTGCTAACGGGTTTGAACTTCTTCTACTTGTGGTTCATGATTTCATTTTCAATTCTGCATTTGTTCTACTTTGAGGACAAACAATATTACCTGCTATTGTGAAAAGCTCGCTCAGCGAATCAGGTAGGTTTATCAGCTTGCCAAGCTGCTTTCCAACCGTAGTACTTGGAGACTTCATGTGGATGGTGACTCTGTTTTTGGTTGATTTGATGGCTTCAGCACTGGTGGGGCAGTGAAAACAACTACTCGAGTTCGGAGGCATATTTTTTATGTGACTAGAGGCAGAACAATGGAGGTTTCCCTTTCCTTCGTATAAAGTTTCACCATCTCTAGTTCTATCAGCCATTTCTGGCTCAAGAAAAGCGATTTTATGCTCCGGAATAGGATTCATATTATCTTCACCACCAATGTTGCTGCAAGTGCTTCCTTCATGTTTCTTCACTGTGGCTTTTGTATCAAAAATATCTGCTTTCATCTGCTTCTGTGTCACTCTATCCAGGTCATTATCTTCATGTCCAGTTTGAGAATATCTCTCTCCATATCCTCCTCCATCACGCCACTGCATGAACGCAAAACCTGGATCGGTCTGTACGTCCAAGAATCCAATACTTCCCAGTGCTCTCAATTTCTGTAAATGGATAGAATAGGAGGCAAAAATTGTGAAAATCCTGTAAGGAAAACAGGAACATGCACCAATTGAAATATTTTTATCATATTTGACTTACCAGGAACAGATTATTCATTATAATGTTCTGATCTTCCATGTTCGCTTGAAGAATGTTCATCAACGTAGTCCTGTTTAGCCTGAGTATTTGCGATATCGCAGTGGTTCGAACACCATAAGGCTGAGGCCTCCCACATAAAACCCCTATTTCTCCAAAGATTTCTCCTGTGATAGCCTTTCCCAGAACCTGTACATTCATAAACATACAATTTTAAAATTTGTCTTGTCCTCAAGTTTCGACGACGCAGACCAGCGTAGAGATTACTTACTTGATCACGCCCATGAACGTGCGAAATTAACTCCTGCCACGCGAAAGTAATACTGAGTTTAGCAATCCCTTTAAAACACTTAAATTAGACTAATCTCTAAGATAAATAGAGGGCTGCATACCACTGCTCCAGAAACCAATATGTACATATCTGTTGGAGCTTCATTTTGTAGTATCACATCTTCTCTGGGAGGGTAGTATTCAGCCTCCATCTCCGGAACCTTTTATAGAAGATCACATCATATTATGTCACTGAAGTTTTTGTCCTAACAGTACTTAGAAGAAGAAAAGAAACTTGTCAATTTGAAGTATGTTTCACCTTTCACAGGACAGTCTAATTAGTCCACGAAACTCCCACCATGCACGCAGGATTTTTTTCACGGCTCAAGCAAGGGATATGAGAAAAAGGAATGGAGATGGAAGCATACCAGCTGGAAAAGGAAGTCGCTTGACACCCCATGGAAAAGATCAATGTTTTGAACGATGGGGAGAAACAAATGACGGGCAATGCTCAAACGGATAGCTTTTGGCAGGCCATTAATGGTCTCTTGCTGTTTCAGTCCTTCTGCTTTGAACTTCAGGCACATATGTGATAATATCTGATCCTCAATACGGTGGGGCAATTGATTCCTTTTTGTGAATTCTGATGCAGCTCGAATTGTATCCCTCTACAGCACCAATAATCAAGGTCAGTAATGAATACTTGAGAAAACAATATATGTAATGATATATGCAAATTATATAGAAATCTAGAGAAGGAACGTACAAAATTTCTGGTGTGGCTGGTCCATTGGACAACTAAGTTTGTCATGTTTCCTATGATGTAAGATGTCAGGCCTAAGTTGAATAGCATGTAAAATATGTCAAATAGCATCTCTCTGGAGTTATATGGGTGCAAGTCTCCGTAACCAGTCGTTGTCAGTGTTACAATAGACCAATACATTGCGGTTATGTATCTAACCCAGACGCTCTCTTCTTTGAAATTCGGGTGAACTGCGCCTATCCAGGTTTTCTCCGGATCAGGATACCTGTCTGCAATCATATAGTTGAAGCACGCAGCGCAATGTACTGCGAACAAAGTCACCTGAATTCAAGCAGAAAAGAAAGCAGCGGGTGCGTTTAGTCCTGAATGTTTAATAGAGGAAATGATCACCAGGACTGAATTTACACTGGCAGATTTGGCTTACAGAGACGAGTTTTGTACACCGTATCCAGAAGTAGTTAAACCGAATGTCCTTCTCCAGTCTGAGGGAAAGTTAAATGGCTTCGGTGAGATTTTGATCGTTTCGTATGAAGTATCAGAAACAAGAAGGCAATTGAAAAGGATCGAATTTGTGTATGAACCTTGCAAACAGGGCGCTGACTCGCCTAAGACGCCAGAGTCTTAGCATGCTGAGCATCTTAAAGCCAACCCCACCAGAATGATCCGTGAAAAAGAGGCAGAGCGTCTGCAATGGTACTGTTGAGCACACATCGAATATAAACCACGTCGATAGATATCTGTTTATAGCATGACAAGTTAGCGGTGGTTGTAAAAATTCAAGGAAAAGCTTGCTAGTATGAAAGACCGCTTCGCTGATTCTTTGAAAACTGTAGAATGTCAGAATATAAAATGTCAAACTACAAGAGAAGTGGGAATTAGCAACAAAACTTTCAGGACTAATTTAAAAATGTCTGAAATTAGACATTTTGTGACGTTTTCAGGTAAAAGTGGCTCAAAGTTAATACATTTTTTGGCACCACCTGAAAAGTCGTAGTGTTTTTACCTAACTGCTATTTTCTTCGGGTTGTCAACGAGCAGATAGGAATGGCTATCGAGATACGCCACAAAGAAAGTGAGAATTATGTCAATAGCAAAGAAGAAATTCACAATGTTGTCAGTGATGAACAATGCGTCTGTTCTGTAAGCCAGAAATGCAAACTCGAAAGGAGAAATCCAGGCCGAGTAAATAACCAGGATCACCAGAAATATCTCCCAGGCCCTGAAATGAATTAACAACTCAATATTAGAGCAGTCGACTCCTTTCCAGAACAGTATACAAGAGAGCTCCGGGAGAAGGATCATCACCTGTAACGCGGATTAAAAGGAGAGATTATGCATCTCCGGAGCTTTGTGGTTTGGTTGAGTCTAGCTCCAAGTGAAGGAAGCAGATCACTTGAGAAGAAACCACTTCTAGTTTCTTCATTCATGTGGAACTCCTCCACGCAGAAGCGTTTCAAGAAGTTTTTAGCGCACGAAAACGACATTTCTGGAATCCAAATTTTCAATAAGCTCTTTTTTCAACTTCCCATGTTATCAAGTCTGTTTTGCAGGGTTTATATAGTGAAGGTGGTTGCCTGGTCACGAGAGTAAAAAGTCCTTTCCCCTACTTTTGGTAATGATCTGTTTCTGATATGCTTGGACCTACTAGGAAAGATTAAGCGACTAATCTCTCATTAAGGACTTCTAAACAGAAAAAAGAGACAAAACGCAAAGACATGATTCTTCTGTTGTGCATGAACAATTTAAAGAAAACAAACAAAAAGAAGTCGAGTGTGCTGAAAAATCTCGACATGGACGGCTTTGAAAGTGGCAGACATGAATCTCTCTGTAATGCAGTTTGCAGCGTGATGAGTTCTGAGACTTTTTTTGTGTGTAGCAACATGACAGATTTGAAGGGAAAAAAATGGTGATGATGATGGTCCTGGTTATGCAGGTTGGTGGTGGTGGTGGTGGTGGTGATGGTGGGAGCTCCATCATCAATTTAATGTTGGGGTTCCTCCATAGTCAACAGATTTGAAGTGAAGAAAAAATTGGTGTTTTCATTTCAAGAATCTAGAATTGGACCAGAGGCAACTGTAGGATTGCAGCTTCAAGCTACTCATTTATGGATGCCACAGGGACCAATCAGATCTTGCTTTTCTAGTAGGGCCAGCTTAAAAACCAGCTCCTCTGTTAACAAAAATGTTTCAGTTGATATATATATATATATATATATGTGTGTGTGTGTATATATTCACTCCTGTAAGAGGCCGAGCTTGTTTGCTTTTCCTAGGCAATTTAGAACCATATATATGTGTGAGAGAGAGATTCCCTCGCATGTATCTAAATTCTAAATTCAGAGGCGCAATATTATGATCAGAATTCCTCGACCTGTTCTCGATGGGCTGTTTGTGAAAGTTATTTGATCTTTTGATGACAGCCTTCAATTGGTTGAATGACTTCCCTTTTTGCCAAAAAAAAAAAAAAAAAGTGAATAATTTTTAAATTAAACTATAAACAAAATGCGATACTTAGTGTGAATTGTAAAATCTTGTGAACCATCAAGTCTTCAAACACAGCTCTTGTAGCCACTATGCCGAGGGCACGCTTGCCTAGGTTTCGTGTACGGCGCTATCCCCTGCATTCCATGCCATTCTAGAAATGTCAGGGCGAGGACAGATTGTGGCGACACCCTTGCAAGTTTTCTTGAGATTATATTAAAATTGTAATTCCAAATGCATCATCGTACCTCAAATAGACATAAATTAAGTTGATTAGACACAAAGCTAGGAAGGTTCTGTGTTTTACGCGAATTTGACACAGAGTTGAATGGTCAATATGTACGTCTGGTTTCTGGATCATTCATTAAGCATTCTTCTTGTGCCTTGTTATACCCCTCCACCCAGGCCACACGAAGTAGTCAAGAAAGTTCTCTCGAAATGAGAAATGGTCTAAAACGCGGGATTCTTGAAGAGAACCCCATGAAAAAGTTCTCGTTTATTTTTATCTGATAGAAAAGACCAAGAGGACCCCATCAACCATAAATATTTCATCCCAAGTATAATTAATTTGTGGGATGACATAGATCTTTTTGCGTTCATGTAAATCCACTTCAATTAATGGGACATGTGGCTAGTGTTTATATGCTATGATGAATAAACAATATGTGTAATCTGTGTGGGGTATGCTGCTAAGTTGTTGGTAGTTTAATTTGTTCATGTACATGCATGATTGGTTGCTCTATTCAAATCCTTCACTAACCAAAATTATTAGGTTTGTTTGTCGACAATGGCACATGATTAATTTGTAGTCATGGAATCTAGTTATTTGTAACCGATTTTATAATGTCCCGTATTAGTTTACAAATAATATGTGAGTGGTTTATAAGAGGATAGTGTAGGCATAATTAATAATTTGAATTGACCTTTTTGAGCCAATTATTTTATAGTCCTAAATAATTATTTAATTTATTATACTTATAACACTAGTCTTACTTGCAAACCTAAAGTTATACATATATATATATATATACATGTATATATTTGCATTTATATCACACCTAGTTATTTTTGGAAAGAGAAATAAGGGGAAGGACTGGATTCATTGTGACTAGTTATACGGTTTGGCTGTTATTGTGACTTTGTGATGCATGAGGACATTATATCATGGTCCTACACCTACATGCTTCTGCACAGTTAGGTGTTTTTACTATGTGTGAACAGTACGCAGTATTGTTCATGCACATTAAACTTTTAAAAAAAATTGATTCACATACCATATATTTGTTCACCATTCCACATATATTTACTCAACACTCGCACACACACAAAAACACATATTTATTTAGTCACCACTGTACATATATTTTTCACTAATCTCACACACACATAGAGACATATAAATAAAAACAAGTTTATTTGTTCACCATCCCACACCTAGTTGTTCACCATTCCACATAAATTTATTCACCACTCTACATATATTTGTTTACCACTCTTTCACACACGCAGACACACATATACAAGCATGTTTATTTGTTCACTATTCCACATTTATTTGTTACCACTTTACAAGTATTTGTTCACCACTCTACATATATTTGTTCATCACTCTTAACCACATTTATTTGTTCATCACGTTTATTTGTTCACCATTCTCACATAACATAAACATTCAAATACAAACATATATGTTTGTTCATAACTTTATATTTATTTGTTCACCATTCTATATATACTTGTTCAATCTCACAAATACAAACACATATATTTGTTCACCACTTTATATATATTTGTTCATACAAATCCACATACACACAATTACATACACACACAAACATAAAGCACACATAAACACATTTGCATGTATGCACACTTGAAGGCGAAGGCAGACTTTAATGGCAGATTGAGTTTGAGCGTTCAAATGGCACGTGAGAAACACAATCAGAATCGCAACGAGGAGAGGAAGAGATTACTGCGAAATGACGCCGAAATCTTCTTCGGCATGAGGAAGAAGATGACAAGGGCGTTAATGATGGATTGGTATCTAAGAGGTTTTTCTTGGACATGGTGCATACCCAATTAGTGAAGCAAGACGAATTTTACAGTAGTGTTTTTCCGACGTGAGATGACCGGTGGTAAGACCGATGGAGTAAGGAAGAGTAGGAGAGAGAGAGCGAGAGAGAGAGAGAGTCACACACGTCTTCTTCTGATGATGAGCTTTTTTTTTTTTTTTTTTTAAAGAATAGGTGAGGTGGCATGATGCTCCATAGGAGGATGTTGTAAGACCATGATATAATTTGCAATGATGCATGGGCTGAAAATAGTCAAAGCTTGGATGATGCTTAATGGGTTAATTTCACAATAGGCGTTTATTGTTTTCCCTTTTTCTTTTAATTGGTCTCTATTATTTTAAAATATTCAATTTAATTCTCAATGTTTTATAAAAAATATTCAAATTAGTTCTTGATATTTCACAAATATAGTCAGATTAGTCCCTATTGTTTAGGAAACAGTTATACTAGTCCTTAATATTTTAGAAAAATAATCAAACTTGTCCCTATTATTTGGGAAAAAAACATATTAGTCTTAATATTTTTCAAATTTACTCAAATTAATCCCTGTTTTAAGAAAAAATAAATTAAAAAATTGGGACTAATTTGAGTAATTTTGTAAAATATTAAGAGCTAACATATATTTTATTTCAAGCAATAGGGACTAGTTTAACTATTTTTGTAAAACATTAAGGACTAATATGAATGTTTTCTAAAAAATAGGGACTAATTTGACTATATTTACAAAATATTGAGGATTAATTTAAATATTTTTGTCAAACGTTAAGGACTAAATTGGATATTTCAAAACAATAAGGACTAATTTGAAAAAATGAGGGCACAGTAGAGACTAATTATGAATTCTTTTCATGCTTAATTTATGCCAAGATAGTGATGTTTCACTCCATTTATACGCAAATTATATTATGCACTTGCGGGAATATATAGCATGGTATACTAGATTATTTGTTCAGTATTTATAAGAAGTTTGTCTAGTAAAATAAGTTCCCTTATTTACATGATAATAATCCATATATTGAATGTTAAATGTATCGACAAAAAATATCAAATCCTTGTTTATATAGTAAAACATAGAGAGATTTAGGAACTTTATTAAGTGGAGAATATAAATCATAATTTAATACTTATATATGATAATATGAATATTTATTTCAATGATAATTGGTTTTCAAATAAAAATGCCATAAAAATATCTATATATTTTGAAAAACTGAAATTAGTGTGAGTTGTTGCCTTCACCATATAATTTGTTCTTATAATAAAATTAAAAAATATATAGAGAGAGACAAAAATATATATTAATGAAAAGAATTCAATGCTTTTGGCACATGAATCACATGTTTCCAGGGGTTGGGGTATTTATTTATTTATTTTTGGTGGAATTAGGCAAACCCCTCTCCACTTGTTTCTTCTGGACAATGATTTATTTTTTAGTTATAAAATATGAAATAATTAATAAAACAGTCACAATCCCCCCAACCCCCAAGGCTACAAACGCCCTTTCTCTCTTAGGGGTGAATAGGTGGGCCTAAACCATCATAGTCAAATAGGTAGGGCCTGCACATGATCCTTGTGAGCGGCATCCTATACTTTAGGAGAGTTAAAATTGTTAGATGGATGCAGACAACTCAAATTTTTGCTCTTCACGTACATATATATTGTTGGGTTGGGACGTAACAAAATATTATTGAAATAATATTTTGTAATCAAAATAAAAATAAAAATATATGTATAGTATATATATGTATGTATAAATAAATATAACACGTAATCATGCAAACTAGTCGCCCTTAATTTATACGTGTGTAAGTACATAGGTAGATCAATAATTAAGCGTCCCGTGCAACAACAACAAATGAAGATAGGGCTCCATCAGATCATGAAATCTGTGAATCGAGACGCTAAAAGCTCATTTTTCATATGTATCTTCGCTGCGTGTGATCACTACTGCATGCTCAAGAATAAATCAGGAAAGTCAACTTTTCTTTTTCTTCTCCAGAATCAAGAAAGTAGTATTCGGTTATGGCTAAAAACCATAAAAGCATAGAGAGTTACGAGAAACTCGAAGTAGAGAATTAAATGCCTTAGGTAGCTAAAATTAGGAGCGATATCGACCATAATCTGCCTTCACTTTTAAGTTAGAGGCGCCATTTGCTTTAAGAGTCACAAGTTTTTGGTAAGGCGCGAACTTTCCTAACTATATTTTATTTAAACATTTTAACATCATATTTTAGCCTTTTTTTTTTCATGCTAGACAAAATATAGATTAAATGACGAACCGTGGACTAAACTTTTTTTTTTTTAAAAGTCACCAGATTGATGAAGAATCTCCCGTCCTCTTCAAAGATTGTTAGGCAATGGTATGATCAAATTAGCCTCCTTCTTTAGATTCGTCTAATTACATGCTTACCACCCCTTAAAAAATATTAAATTAAAATGTTAATTAAGAGATAATCCTAAATTTTGAATTATCGTGATATAATAATGCAACTCGAACCTCATTCAGGGACCAAATTTCTTTTAGAAAGGTGTCACTATATTCTTGTGATCACTAAAACGGCAAGATCACAGCCTTTCTGGATGATACTGGCATTGACAATTTCAGATACATACGTCTTCCAAGCTTAGACCTCTAAAAAATCGTGAAAAATTTTTAAAAAAAAAAGAAAAGAAAATAAAAGAAAAGGTAGGAGAAATTCTCGTGATCAAAGGACGGCCACACAGAGATCTACTGAGATGGTCCTTCTTAGAAGCCATGCATGCATGATGGTCCTTGTTAAAACTTCTCTAAAATTTCTAATTTGCCATCCTATGTGGTCCGTGAACCTATCGGACAACTAGACCCAAGATTGCGTTGGATTTGGGGGAATATTCTCAAGACTAATAGCAATTCTTGGATTCTTTCTCTGATAAATTTTCATTTTCGTGATTCATGAATAAATTAATTTGTTTAAGTATTTAAGGTCAATGCTTAGGGTTTTCTTTGATTCTAGTTCAAATATTAGGAGAAAAGTTTGCTAATGGCTTTCTCAATCGCTAGTTTGAGACAAGAAAATTCCGTTAAGTAATGATTGTTAACATGTAATTCTTTCATCAATCTTCTACCCTATGCAAATGATTCTATTCAGACGAGTGTTTTTAAAATTTTAGGCCTCTTATATAGAATATTTGTATTTCATATCAAATTCAACTTCCTTGAAAAACTGATCCTCAAGCAGAGCATCTTGGCTGTACGAAGACGCAGTGAAGAGGAGCTTGATAGTGATAATCTAGAAGGAATCGCCATCATTTTTGAATGTTGATGTAGTGAAACTAAAGATGGCTTACGCATTTGTTGAATGCTTTGTATGTATATAATGTTCCAAAAGCTCAGGCTTTCTTTATGGCCCGCAGACAAGGTCACTTGGTCAGCTAACCAAATATATACATATAGAGCACTAGCTCTAAACCTTTGCAATAGGATCACAATTATATATATTTGCTTTCAACAGAATCTATTAAAGAAAAAGAAAAATAATAATTGAACCAAAAGTAAAAGTGAAATCCGAAAAAGATCGCCAGGAGAATCATCGATGATAAGTATGCATGCTTTGGTGGCTTGACTTTGGCCAGCCACCATTTTGGTTTCATCATGGCGTAATGGACCAAAGATATTTTCTTTTTCAGCAATGATTAATTTATACTATATATAAAAGTTATACTTTTTTGAACATTATGAATTACTACTATGTCAACATTTTTATGGAATGATTATTTTATTTTTTATTGTTTTACTTTTTATTATTTTTTATCTTTATGAATATACATTATTAACTTTAATTGAAATATTAAATAGACAATCAATTAATGCTTAAAATTAAAATTTATTTGTGAATTTTAAAAAATTTATTTGTTATATATTACATGTGTGTGTTTGTCTACACACACACACACATATATATGTGTGTGTGTGTGTATTAGCATTATAAATTTAATTTTCAATCAATTAATTCTTAAAATAATATTCATTTGTGAGTTTCAAAACACTAAATTTGAGTAAATTTAATGTTTACTATTCAAAAAAACTTTTTTGAACATTATGAGAGTGTCATACCATTGCTTGTAGTAGATATTTTATTATTAGCTTATAAAATTATTTATTATTTATTATTTATTTTGTTTATATTGCTTTTATCTTTGTGGATGTAAATAAATTATTAATTTTAGTCAAAAAAGTTAAATAATAAATCAATTAATGATTAAAATATAATTCATTTGTGAACTTTCAAAGGTTCACTTATTATCTACTATGGATATATATTCTTAGTTTTAACTTAGAAATTTAATTGTCAAATGATTAATTTTTAAAAATAATATTCATTTGTGAATTCCAAAAGGTTCATTTCTTATTATGGATATATATTAGTAGTTTTAATTTAAAAATTAAATTATTAATTAATTAATGATTAAAAGTTTTAAAGTAATTTTCATTTGTCAATTGTAAAAATTAAAGTGAGTAAATTTAACATTTATTGTTTAAAAGTATCTATGCAAAGTACAAAATATTTATGACTAAATTCTTTATATACTATTATAAATAAATAAATTCAACTTAATTTAACATTTTCTATTAAAAAATAAATTCAAATAAAAGTGCCCTAGTTAGTGAATATTATATTATTTACACCATCATTCGGCTCCACGTGTCAGCCTTAACATATAGATTGGCTACAAGAGGAAAATCCCACGTGTCTATTGAAGCAATCACTCAAGAAGGAACTTAATAATAAATAAAAACAATAGTATAAATGTTGCGCGTGAAGAAATGAGTATTTTATATAAATTTTATAAATTAAAATAGGACAAAATATAAATATAGTTCGTAAAAAATTTTTGATAAGTTTTAATGATAATCATGTGTGTAATGAAAAATTGGAAGTGATTAAATAAAATATTTAAATTAAAAAGTGAAATAGAAGAGGATAGGAAATAATTTTAGACTAATAGAAGAGATTGATTCAATTTTGTAGCAAAGAAAATATAAAATAATGACACGTGATATTATAATAGAAATATACTTTTTGTTTAACGTATAAACAACTGTGTAAGTGGCTTGTTCTAAAATTTAAAATATAACCCCAAACGTCTGGGTCACATATGTCAACAGCCTCATACGCATGGAAAGAATAATCAGAAGTTCTTGAAGTGACTTGTACATTTTGATCAGTAGCAAATGATGCGGGCCAATTGGTTACGCCTACGGACAGGTGGTCATAGGGTGCTTCAGGACCTGCGGCATCGGCTACTGATCAAAGTGAAAAAGGTTTTCAAGAATCATTAAGGTAGAGTATCATACTTTAATTCGTATCGATTCACGCTGTACACAAGTCACTCAAATTGACAGCATTGAAGACTAAGAATTTCAAGACTAACAATTTACAAACTCTTTCAGACTATAAATTAGATACATGAAATTAGTTTTCCAGATTAGATTCCTTGGATATTTTTGAAGTGCTTCACCCAAACCAAGAGCCGCTGTTCATCCGCATTTGTCAAATTTCACTTGACAAGGATATGGAAGTCGAGGCAATGCCTAGATTGGCTTTTTGACGTTTGCTTTTCTTGGAGTTCACTGACGCACACGTGCAGTGCACATGATAACGCTTTTTAATTTGCTAAATAGTGCACATGATACAGCTTGGTTGACCCTTTATTCAGAGGGTAGGGCCTTCGATGCGTCTCATGCCCAATTAGCATCTGGTGAAGGCTCGTCGTAGATCACTTGCCAGAGGATCGCACCATTTATTTCTTTCTTTTCTCTTTTTCTTTTTGGTCAAAGGATTGCACCATCTATTTCACCAAGTTGGAGAAATAGCAACAAAATTTCACCAGTTTATACTTTGACTCCAAATTGTTAAGCAAAATGTAAGTTTAGAAGAAATTTGCGGGTATATTGAGTTTCCAATCCCCACCTCTATTATGGGATATATAATTGTTAAAATGCCAATACATCACTAGCAAATGGTTAGTCAAGGTGATGGTGGTTTCACCTCTTTCAGGCTCTCAAAAAATATATTTATTGGGAGAGTTCTTTTTCAATATTCGCCTCTCGATAAATATTAATTTCAACATTCTCTATCCCATAGATATTTAATTTTGACGTTATACCCATTCCACAGAAGACCAATCACGCTTTGGGACTGCGATTTTAGTGCATTTACTCAATGTACAACAAGAAAGACAGTTAGCATGGTACGTTGTATCACACATTATGCAGAAGTAACCAAATTGGAGAGAAAATAATCGGGGACCCTTATGAGATGGCCCTGTTTTTGAGTACTGATATTTCGTGTCCCTTGACGCATCTTCACCGAGGACGATCCGCGTACCCAGCAAATGATTCTGCCGAAGAAAACACAACCCCCCCCCCCCTTACCCCAGACACATATATATAAATGTACTACCGGCTTTGCCTGCAGGCCCATTTTTTCTCCAACTTGCCCCAAGTACGCCCGGGGACCAAAATCATCCAATCATGTTCCTTCGCTGCCATCGATCAGGTGGTCATACTTGGAACATTATGGCATGCCCTGGCCATAGTTGCATGTTCATAGTGAGTGTCTGTGTGTGTGTGTGTGTGTGTGTTAAGGGGGTCATCTCATGCATGTGATAAGGCGCTTCCATGTCCACACTTTTTCGTAGTGGTAGGCAATATAACTACTTATCTCCCCTTTCACTAAGAGATGAAATTATATGCTCTAAAAGATTAGGGTTATTTGAATCTTTTTTTAAGTATTTTTTTCTGATAACTATTTAATTTAATTTTTTTTTTTAAAAAATAAAACTCTGAAAGACTGAAGATAGAGCGATTTTTAGAAATCAAACTTTTTAACTTTTAAGAAAAACTTTTTTTTTCCAAAGTCATTAAAAAAAACTCATTTCAAAAAAAGCTAATTCAAATGAGCCTTAAATCTCTAAGCATTAAACGTGAAATAAGAAATGAAACATCGAATATCACATCCAACTGCCTAAATTTCACTTTTGCTGCCTGTTCTTATTAATTGGGTTTCGATTAATATCTTCTCTTTGTTTTTCGTTTCAGGTAGCTTCAGTATCAGTATATATATATGTGCTACACTTTTTTTCATGCATGCTTGTAAACAACACTAGAATTGGAAACTTAAGACAATGACTCAATCACTATAATGATACTAGTCCTGTTCGTAGGTTCAGATTCCAAACTTATAAGGACGTGACAATATGTACTCATAGCTAGTGTTTTGCCTGAATAATTGTCCATTTAATTTGGGCTAATTATTTCGGAGTCGAAAATATTTACTTTTAACCTTCTAAAAGTAATGTTCTCGCTCACAAACATGAACTTGTTCACGTGACAGTCTAAGCTTACATGTACCTGCTCATGAGGTTGCATTGATAAGTTTGAGAACGGAAGTGGAAAAAGTTGCCTTCGACTTTATGAAATCCTCACTTTTCTTCATCACATTAAGCCCTAATGAAAGCGAGTTTTCACAAGTTCATCACTAATAATTGAAACTGCTGGTTTTGTTTGCTAGTCATCAAAGGGAAAGTCTCTATAACTTAGAGAGAAGACAAAATTGCATCTTATATTAACATCCAACTGGCAAAACAAGTAAGGACACCTTAGGCAAGTTGAATCCTCTTTCACAAAAAGTGCCAAGCATGGTTTTGTGGTGCCTTTTTACTCAATCAGTGCAATACAGTGACTATTGAGAGTAGAAATAATTGAATATTGGACCATTTATATCTGTCTTATGGCTTGTTTGGATTGATTTTTTTATTAAGTATTTTTTTTAATAACTTTTGAAAAACAGCTTGTTTTGATAAACTAAAATTTTTGGCTTCTAAAAAAAAGTTATATTTGAGCTTCTTTTTAGAGTTTTAGCTTTTTTAGAAACTAAATCAAATAGTTATTGCAAATTTAATGTAATTTTTTAAAAAAAAAATTATTTTTTTCTTAAAAAAAAGCCAATCCAAATAGGCCCTTAATCTAATACGCTGCTAGCATCAATAATACGTCTCAACGCCATCATTTGGTAGCCCCAGATCATCAAAGCTGAAATAAATTGAAAAACCATTTCGGTTTCGGTTATTTAACCTTTTTCTTTTCTTTTTTTTTTTGTAAAAGGGGAGGGGCTTCTAGCTAGAATTTTATTCCCAGAAATAAAAATAATTACAAGAAGAGGACTGGGGCATAGACCATATCACTGTGCACGTATCTACGTGAAGGACAGTCCCCGCTACAGTACAAAAGAAGTCCAGCTGCCCAGGGTATTAAAAATTAACTTATCCGGTGTCGCTTTTAATTGCGGATAATACTTTTAAATATCAGTTATTAAATGAAAAAAAAAACTAAATTATTAAAAATCAGCTTATCATCACCCTAACCTCAAGTGTAAGAGAAAGTGATTGAGAACGAAGTGACTTATATTCCCAAATATTTCAAATTCGGAACCATAACAACTTTAATTTTTTCACCTTTGATTGATGCATAACATGGCTTCACGTATGTCATTGCACCATAAAATGAATAGTTTTCTACTCTTCTAGTGAATATAATATGATGTACTTAGCTTTATATATTAAGACAAAGTGCATGCTCATATAGTTCAGGGTGCTGGTTCTTTCATTTGTCTAATCCAAATCCGCATGGGTTGTGGAGACATTGAATTTATGTGCAATTCAAACAAGTGAAGGAATTTTTGCTCTTTGCTGGGCTTTTAGAGCTGATCGTGCTTTCCTCCATTAGTGGGTTCATGTCATACTTGAAAGTTCGATTATACGGTTTCTCTTTTTAGGAGTGACATTTATTATTTGATAGTAGCATTAATTTTGCCAAAAGCAATATCCCAGATATCTTCTATCAGGAATATTTTATTGTTAAACTGAGCCAATTAATTATTTTAGAACTAATCAATCTTTGAAAGAGGTTGAGCCGAGTCGAGCTTAAGTCAGATATTTCAGACTCGATTAGTATTTGTCAAACAGTCCGCTTAATTTATGCTTGAGCTAAACTAAAATACTAATTAATCTTTATAAATGAAATGCTAGTCATTACACATGTAATATATTCGACTTCACATATCTTTACTAATTGGAGTATGATTTTAGAATGAAAAACCAAAAAAGAAAATGAAGAAAAATAAAATGACCAGCACTATCATGATTAATGTAATTATTTTTATATTTTTTATGTTATTTAAAATTAGATTAAAAAGAAGCAGGATAGAATGACATGAAGCTCCGTGCTTTAAGTACGTTGCTCAAGTGGCTAACCTCTAATGGGAGAGGAAACACGCACACGCGCATGCACACACAGAGAGGTGGGGAAAAAAATGTTTGTTAGTATTAGGTTTTCCACCAAATTCTTTCGTTGTACCCCACAATATGCTCTTCTATACATGAATATAGTTATAACATATATCGGAGATTGAAAATGTCTTATGATCCACAAATATAAGTGAGAGTTGCAAGAATGAGAGAAGAGACAACATATTATACCATGCATAAAGCTTATTAAATTAATTCCAATGTGAAAATGATAGAGAAAAGAGGATCCAAGTACGTAGTTGACGTATGGACTAAGCAAATCAATTCGAGTACGTACGTAAAAAATTCCCCAGCCATTCAATTCGTAATTATTCCTTTCCCACATTTATTTGATTAATCAAAAATAGCAAGTGTCGCATATATTACACTGAACCAACAAATTTGTAAAATTAGTTGTTGATGCTTAACAACTATTTAAGGACATCATATCGGCCTTAAACAATTGGCTGCCAGTCCCTTCATTACAAATGCCATCAATTCGATTAATTTTTGTCTTTTCATAGGTAGTCCATACAAATTAATCGCAACTTTAACAAGCTAATTAACATAACACTTCTACTTTAATGGTTGGCATCTCACGGAACCTTTTTAAATCTTCTCATAACACCATAACGAGATCAGAACATTTGTAAAACATTGAAGCTCAGGAGGGATGTAGACTAGTGGGATCTGAATAATCACCAAAATTCGAAAAGAAGGTATGATATTATCTGGTGAAGCATGCATTTAGATGGTGGAACCGTACGCAACGTATTTTCAGAAGCCACATTGAATATCTAGTGGCTTTGCCACAACTCACGCAAGTGAAATAACTGGGCTAGAAACTCTTTTTTATCCTTTGAGCTAGATATTTTTTCTTCTTTTATCTGAAAGATGCGCCTACAGTAAAATGGAATGTCCGCAAAATTTCAAAGAACATTTGATAATAATGATAACGATAAGACGCAATATTTTTTGTTTGAAGGAACCACGTGCACTAACCGAAGAAATATTGCTAGTTCCTTAACCATGCCTCTTCCGGATAATCTATGGATGATTAACGAGTAACTCATCGCTTGCGGACTTTTGAGATCACTTTACTGTTGCTATGAAGCTTGTTCGCATTAAACAAAAGAAATAGATAAGTCAATTCTCGTCTTATTAAAAATATAAGGAGAAAATCATTTTCCCATGAGTTCTAGTATAAATTCCAAACTCTTGTATGAGTTTTTATTTTTACCTATTTTTTCTTATTACCTTACGTTTTATCAAACTATGTCTTATCTTAATTATTCTTTTAGTTTTTTGTTTTATGTTTTTAAATTGTTAGTTCATTACAAAAATTTATACTTTGAGCTAAAAAAATTAATTTGATATATACACACACACATATGTAAAAGAAAATTTTATTTAAATTTTTTCTTAATTTTGCACAATAAAGTATTTTCATTTTTTTTTTAAATGGTTAGCTGGTTCAATACATGATGCATGTGCTAGGATATGAAAAAATATTTCAACTTGAGATTTACATATTAGAGAAAAAAATTATTTAAAGTGAATTTAGTTTTTCTTTAATAGTGTGGCTAGGGTGATTTTTGTAAAATAAGTAGATGCATATCTTTTGCTTCTTATTTTGAAATTGTTCTTCTTTTTTTTTGTGATTCTTTATTTTATTATTGACCCATTTATTGAATGATTTTATTAATTTTTTTATCTACTATTTTTTTCTTTTCTTTTCTTTAATGGGTTATAAAAATAAAAAATAAATAAAAATGCCTTTAATATAAGGCTTTGTTTCACAAAAATAATGTTATTAGAGAATATGGGTAAAACTAAAACTTCATGGGGGAGTTTGAGATTGAACTTAAAATTCACAGGGGAAAATGGGATTTAAAATATAAAGGTAAAATATATTGGACCTATGGTTTATCTAAAGTGGGGAAGTTATACCATACACCTTAAAGACTATGTACCCACTAAGCGTTATGCAAATTTAGTGAACAAAGACCATAAAATTTATGAACAAATGGTATAAGAATTATGAACAAACATGTCAATTAAATTGTTCACAACTTTTTTATTATTTATTCATAATTTATTAGTTTACCACATAACAATATATTTATTCATCACTCTTGCACATGTATATACATAGAAACAAATTCACGTACATATACTTATCCAGAATTAATATTATGAACAAATAGTATTAATATTCTGAACAAATAATATTAGTATTGTGAACAAAGATGAGGGAACATAAGAGAACATAATAGTAAAGGAGTATAATATAAATTGCATTTAAAATGCGTCAGTCTCCTATATTTCCATACTCTTTTATGTTCTTGCATTATTTTCTGAAACAATACTCCGTACCAGTGGGAAGGAAGATGCAGGTAATGTTTTAGAAAGTACTGTGAGATTATGAAGGAGTTTTAAATAGTTACTGGAGATTATGAGAAAGTTTTGATAAATGTTCAATATGGTCCGACGTACTTATCAAATTCAAAATACAAGAGGGTTCAAGTGTATTTTACGAAAATAAATCATGCATGCCAGCCAAATTACTATCGTTTCTGACTTCTGCAGAAGGAAGAATTCAATTTCAGACTTTATTCTTGTCGAGAAACAATTTACTAAAAATTGAAGTCACGTTCATGAGAACCAACTAAGAAGCATATATTTTTCTATATTTTTCTGGAAAAAGAAAAACCGAGGTTTTATTGTTTAGAGCTTCAAGATTGACCTATTTCTTGCAAAAAAAAAAAAAGGAAAGAAGGAAAAAAAGATTGACTTATTTAGTATTCAAGATTAATTTCGAATATTCTCATCCATCAACATACTACATTCCAGAATATCGACTTTCCTTTGACAACAGAAACATGGAGATTGCCTTGTTATCCATTTTCTATTTGGAGTCAGATATGTTGCCCTTTGTATCCATTGATCACAATCTGTCCTGAAATATAAGACAAGCACAAAAATATTATTGTCGTACTCTTCATGCTACCAAAGCTTGCCAGCTAAAACACTAATTTCTTGCCTACCATTCAAGCAAGCACATATGTATAACAATTGTTAACGCAACAAAAATGTGAGCTTACATTCAATACTGAGTGGAAACTGCCAGCAAATATGAAGGCATCCCTTCAAGATTCGAGAGGTTATAATTTGATGATAGCTGTAACAGCTTTTATTAGTACTCGTCTTGGATTCATATGTTTCTTCTCAAAAGTCAAAAGACGATATCAAACACCAGATGAATAATTGAGAGCACTAGCTCCAAAAGATGTCCAAATTTACTCATGGTGTTTGATTTGTAGATAATGCAAATCGAACCAAATCCGCTGCTAGACAGACATATATATTGCTTGTACTCCATGCTTATATATCCATGCATGTGCATATATATGTTTTTGTGTGTGTGTGTGTGTGTGTGTGTTTGTGGTTAGTTGGGTGGGTGGGTTGGAATGTGCGCTCTTTGTCTCACCAGAGGGTACGTATCAGTATTCCAGTTGCGCACAACTATTAGACTCTACTAGCTAGGGTTTTACTAGGGTAGCTCCAGTGTCAAGGGTTTATTAGGATTTGTTTAGCAAATTTAGTTGTTAGAGTATTTGATAAATGTTTGAGTAGTTGATAGCTAATGGAGTAGCCGATAGCTGTTGGATTTTAACTGTTAGCGGATAGTTATTTAACTAAATGATTAAACAAAATGAGTTCGATAAAATTAGTTGTCAGATTAGCTGATGAATGTTAAATGATAGAAAAGGACACTTTTATCATGTTATTATTATTATTGTTATTATGATAATTGTAATTTCTATTACTATTACTATGATAGGAATAATATAATATATTTCATAATTAGATATCTATTTTCATAATCATATTTTAATATTAAAGTATAACTAATTTTTTGATAAAACGTTTATATCAATATTACAAAAATTAATTTTAATAGATTCAAAATTATTTTGTTAAAAAAAAGGTATAAATAAAACTTATGCTTTTAGTAATGTTGATTATTATATAGAAATTGAAATTCATTCTTATATTATTTCTTATTTATTTTTTGAAAGAAAAGGTAAAAATATACAAAGAGATTGGAGAAAGAATAAAAAATCAAAAAGTGGAAAAAGGGTAGAATTACCCAAAAAAATGAAAAGCTAAAACTACCTAAAACGCTAAAATTTTTAGCTTTTGAGAAACGCTAGTTGAAACGCTAAAAGCTACCTAAAAAGTTGCTTGAAACGCTAGTTTATCGAACAGCAATAATTTAGCAAAATAGTGTTTTGACCAGTCAAAACGCTAAACGCTACTTGAAAAGCTGTTGCCGAACACACACTTGGCCTGTTCAGCAAATTTAGCGGTTGGAGTAGCGGATAGCTGTTGTATTTTAGCTGTTAGCGGATAGCTGTTTAACTAGCTAATAGAACAAAATGTGTATGGTGAAATTAGCTATTAGATTAGCTGAAGAATGTTAAATGACGTAAAAAGATATTGATATTATGTTATTATTATTATTGTTATTATAATAATTGTAATTACAATTACTATTATAGGAATAAGATAATATATTTTATAATTAGATATTTATTTTCATGATCATATTTTAATATTAAAGTATAACTAATTTGTTGATAAAACATTTATATCAATATTACAAAAATTAATTTTAATAGATTCAAAATTATTTTATTAAAAAAATATACTAATAAAACTTATGCTCTTAGTAATGTTGATTATATAGAAATTGAAATTCATTTTTATATTAGTTCTTATTTATATTTGTGAAAGAAAAAAAAATATAGAGAGAGATTGGAAAAAGAATAGAAAAATCAAAAAATGCAAAAAGGTTAGAATTGCCAAAAAAAATAAACTTGAAAAGCTAAAAGCTACCTAAAATGTTAAAATTTTAGCTTTTGAGAAACGTTAGTTGAAACGCTAAAAGATATTTAAAAAGCTACTTGAAACGCTAGTTAACGAACAGCAATAATTTAGCAAAATAGTGTTTTGACTAGTCAAAAAGCTAAACGCTACTTGAAAAGCTGTTGCCGAACATGTACTTAGGGCCTGTTTGGCAAATTTAGCTGTTAGAGTAACTGATAGCTATTTGAGTAGCTGATAGCTGTTGTATTTTAGCTATTAGTGGATAGTTGTTTAACGAACTAATTGAACAAAATGTGTTCAGTAAAATTAGTTGTTAAATTAGCTGATGAATGTTAAATGACGTAAAAGGACATTGATATCATGTTATTATTATTGTTGTTATTATGATAATTGTAATTACTATTACTATTATAGAAATAAGATAATATATTTCATAATTAGATATTTATTTTCATAATCATATTTTAATATTAAATTATAACTAATTTTTTGATAAAACATTTATATCAATGTTACAAAAATTAATTTTAATAGATTCAAAATTATTTTGTTAAAAAAATGTACTAATAAAACTTATGCTTTTAGTAATATTGATTATATAGAAATTGAAATTCATTTTTATATTATTTCTTATTTATATTTGTGAAAGAAAAGGTAGAAATATAGAGAGAGATTGGAAAGAGAATAGAAAACTCAAAAAATGCAAAAGGGTAGAATTGCCAAAAAAAACATGAAAAGCTAAAAGTTACTTGAAACGCTAAAGTTTTTAGCTTTTGAGAAACGCTAGTTGAAACGCTAAAAGTTACCTAAAAAACTCCTTGAAACGCTAGTTTACCGAACAGCAATAATTTAGCAAAATAGCGTTTTGACCAGTGAAAACGCTAAACGCTACTTGAAAAACTGTTGTCAAACACAAACTTAATCTCATTATATATTACTTTCAATTAGGGTTCAATAGAAATTTTTGCCTCCACCAATTAGAACCCTAATTTTTATGTTTGTTTAAAATTAGCTGTTATATTGAAATTAGGATTAGAGGACAACTTAAGTGATTGATATTACTTCTCTAGATGTGAGATCGTGGATTCAAATCCTATACCGATGGAAGGTTTGTTATTAAAAGAAATATTATATTAAAATTTCAAATGCAGAGTTAAACATTACTTACCAAACGATTCGTATTCTATTATTAAAAAGATTGGCAATATCATCATATAATATGAAATAGTATTTAAGGGTCTATTTAGATAACTCAATATAATTATTAAGATAGTAATTATACAACCTAATAATTACACAAAAATTTAAATCACACATTAATTTTGTATAATATATTTGGGAGCAAAGATGGTAATTACACAGTTAAATAATTAATTTAAAAATAATATTTATTTTTAAAATTTATATTAATATTAAAAAATATTTTAAATTGTTATTTGCTATATATTTAAAATAAAATATTATCTATTATAAAAAATGTGACTTAGTAAAAATATATTAATTATAAATATAAATATATGAAACTAAAAATTATCTTGTACTAATATTTGTAAATTTAAATACTATTTAGCAAAAACATAATAATATTTAGTTATAATTAACAATGCTATTAAACCAAAATAAATTTTATATTTTTTAAAATATTTATTTTTATTTATATTTTCATTTACTTTTTATATTTTTATTTATTTATTACTTATTTATTTTAATTTTATTTAAATTTAATTATTATTATTATTATTATTTATATTTATTTTATAGTAAAACATGCCAAATATAAAATAAAAATAAATAAAAAACAAAAATTGTAGAGAGTAATTACACTGTGTAACATCAATTCACACCTCCCTTATGAGAATTTGGCAGTGTAATAGGAGGCCCAATTACATTCAATTTACCTCTGACAAAGTATTTATTTGGTTAAATAAATACGTCTAATTGTGTGGTTACTTCAAATTATATCTAAATTCAATTACAAGGTGGTTTTTCAAACGTGTCCTTAGGGTACAAAACTTCTTCGTTGTAGTAATTAGTCTCTAATTATTTGGGAAACAACCTACTACTTTTTACAATCAATTATCATTAGTTGGAGTGCATAGCTCAGAATCTTATATACTAATTCTTTAAAGAAGTTTAATGCCAATGTCTTGTTTTGGTACCAAAAGATCATATTTTCATGTGCCATGCTTAATTAAATAGAGAACTCTATGCAAATGGGGCAATGTGGTGAAGATAATAAATGATAAATAATCCTCTGAAATTGGCAATTAGGATTTTAGACGAGTTGATCACCTTAAAATCAAATGTTGCAAAAGACAACACAAGAATATTGAGCTCCCACGCTTCGCACCCGATCGCTTTTACTAACTCAATGACCAGCCTATTATCAACATTGGTAAGCAATTGATAATAACGTTAATACAGCTGATCACGTAACATTAAATGCTGCTGCTTTTGCTTTAGACTAAAAAGTGGAAATTTGTGACTTCATCAGAAAATATATACTTTCATCAAGAGTCAAGTTTTCAGTTTATTGATATCGTATGATACGCACCATCATCTTAAGTATTCAATCAATCACAGACGATTGTGTCAAAAGAAAAGGAAATAGAAAGAGGAGCTAGTTGGCGATTCTTTTTCGGTCGACTATGTTTATGCATCTAACCAACCTATATTTTCAAGATTATGCAGTGATGAAAGTTATGAGCTATATTTTCGAAAGAAATTAGAAGCTATCACACTTTGGAAGGCGTATATCAAAGTTCGTGGTGGGAGTAAACAGCCATATATCTATCTTTGTTTACTTGTAGAGCTTGTGGAGATTAATTTTAAGTCCCATTTGATTTATAATACTCTAGTTCAAAGCAAAAAAGTAAAACATATACTTCAATTTGTTTTCGCTTACTGGCAGATTTTGCAGGGATTGTAACATAAAGTAACCTAAAAAAGTACTTTAAAATATTTCAATATGTTTTTGATTATAAAGTTGGTGATTAGTTCCTCCAATTTTGTTCTCCAAAATCGTCCAATAGATCCAATCTCACAATCCATCGGTAGTAGTAACTAAAATATTGTAAAATATTATGTATTTCTAGTCTGAAATGTTAATTAATCCCAGTAAAGGAAGATATATTTAATTTGTATAGCTGTGAAATTATGTATTATCACTAGCTCGCTCTAATAAGAAAAAAGTTTTGTTTGCTCACTTAAGGTCGGGACGGTTAATTCCAAATATGTATGAAACTGTTATGGAGATTCTTGCTCGAATCTTATTCTTACCTTTTTTCCATTTATACTGAAATGGGGAGACGTTATCTAGCTTTCTGACCACGCATTCATGTATATGGACAGATACCCTATTCAGTGACGAAGCTAAAATATTTATTAAGGTATAAAAAAATTTGAGTAATTTAAAAATATATAAAAAAATATAAATTTTATTAATTTATAATAAAATTACAGACATGAGCTATGAGTTTTCATATTTTTTTTACATTACACAATTATTTCACTATTAATACCATCAAATATACATCTCTCTTAATGTACCAACTTGGTGCAAAGTAGAATGTGCTTCATAGTCTTAATTGAGGGCTCAAGTTGCATGATTAGAGAGAAAGAACATCAAGGTTTTGTAAAATTATGCAAGAGTCGAGTAAAGGTGATTGGTTTATTAATTATTACTAAATATTTTATATACTTTGTTGTTTATAAAATTAGTTCATGAGTTATTTCATGGATTTTACAAGACTAATGTTGTCAAACTGAATAATAAGAATATGTTTTGTTTTGTTTAATTAAAAATAAATTTACTCATTTATCCATACTAAAACATCAAATGTAAAATTATAAGGGGTCATTATAAATTTAAGGTGGATCATATATATAAATTGATTTGAATAAAGTCTTAAATTACATATAATAATGATAATTTATCAAATCCAAAGTGGGTCATTTGACCCATCTTAATTGTTTGTAGGTCCTTCGATGACCCTATTAGATATATACAACATACGAAAATGCATATAATATTATGACCAATATATAACAATAGTAAATTGTTAGACAATTACATAAAATAATGTCAATATTTCATAATTTTTATATTCTTATATATCCATAACCTTATAATTTTACAAGAAAATCCTCACACATTAATGTACGCCATTGTTGAAAAGCTAAGTCCATCACTGCCTCATTCAAAAAATTCCATGCTTTCTTTTTTTCCTTTTTGGCTGAGAAAAAAAATTCCATGCTTGACTAGCAAGTTAAAGCTCTCCTAAGGCGTGTCCAGTTTTGGGAAGCTTGATCTTCTTATTCTCCAATATGAATATGCTAAACTTTTGGAAATCAATGTGGTCTTCATCACCTTTTTGCAGAATTTTCAGCCTTTTATAGTATCGTCCCAATCATGAAGATTATTCTTTTTTCAGCTCAATTTTAAGCTTTTGTGAAAGGAGTTTTAATGCGATCTTGCTACTTATCAGTAATCTATATATGATCTAAGAACCACCATATCTTCATTAGGTTCCTTCTTATCTAAAATATTCTTTAATGTCACATGCAGATTTAATATATACCATAGTTAAAAATTCTAAGAAAGGCATATTTTATGACGGCTTCTAATATGTGACATATCACTAACAATGTTGTGTGAACCAGATTTTTGCGTGCTGAATTTTTATCATCCAGAAGGCATAACAGGCTGTAGAAAGGAAGCAAATGTAGGTAATGGGCTTGTGCAACTTGATGATGCAGAAGGATATGTTAATCAGCACCTTGAGGTTTTTAATCTGGTTGCTTTTTTTTGTCTAGAGGATTATGGGCTCATTTGGATTGGGTTTTTAAAGGCGTTTTCTTCTAACCTTAGGAAAGAAAAAAGTGCTTCTTCAATAGGCTAAAATTTCTAATTTTTAGAAAGAAAAAAAAAACCGAATTTTAAGTTTTCCAAAATTTTAATTTTTTTTCAAAATCAAGTCAAATACTTATTGCAGGAGGCATGTATTTTTCACAAAAGAAAAGAAGTATTCTTTTGGATGGAAACAAACCAATGCAAATAGGCCCAAGTGCCTAGAGTTGAAACTGGATGAAGGTATCTTTCTCCTTTTCCCTTTTTTGAAATTCTATTTTTATGATCTTTATATTCACAAACGAAAGAAACGATATAGGGCCTGTTTGATTTGACTTTTTTCAAAAGTGCTTTTTTTGATAAGCTGAAATTTTTGACTTTTAAAAAAAGTTATATTTGAGCTTTTTTCAGAGTTTCAGCTTTTTTTAAAATCAAATCAAATAGTTATTACAAATTTAATGTAATTTTTTCAAAAAAAAAATATTTTTTCCTGAAAAAAGCCGATCCAAAGAGGCCCGTATTCATAACGCTATGAGCTTGTGTTTTTTTTATTTCTAGCTAGGAGCAGTTAAGATACTGAAAAATGAAATAAAATCTTAAAGAGTGTTTGTAGTGACCGAAGGGATCAAAAATCGAGAAGTGAATTATCTGTATACTGTTTTGACCAAAAAAAAGTCATCTTTGTATTATGCAAAAGAGGATATATATTTTTTTTAATAAATGGCACGAGTTTTTTCTTCCAAAAAATTATTGACTATATTCCTTCTATCAATCTAAAATTATTTTCTTATCCAAATCATATCCCTTTTGAATTTTACTTTTTTAATTTAAATATTTTATTCGATCACTCTTAGATCTCTCATAAAAGACATTATTTTATTATTATTATTATTATTATTATTATTATTATTATTATTATTATTATTATTATTATTATTATTATTAAAAACTTATCAAAATTAAAAATTCATAACATATGTTTATATTTTATCCTACAATGAACTATAAAATCTATATAAAAATATTCATTGTTAGGTGTATTGTATGAATTATACTCTATTTAGCTGGGTCATGTTGTAAATGGCTTAGCTGAACCTGATGTGGTTATGAATAGATCATAATAAGGGAAGAAAATAGAGTAATCTATATATAATTAAAATTGTCACCCCTCAACTGTTTTAACTTTTTTAGATAATTAGTATGTTGTTCTACTTTTCTTTTTGTTTTTATTGTTAAAGTAAGTGTATGTTCATTTTTATTTAATATTTGGGTAAGATGCCAGGTTATATCCTTGGTTGCTTTTTTACTTTTCATATTTAATTTATATTTTAATAGTTAATCAATTTTTTTACCATTGATAAATTAATAAAAGAGTTTTTCGTTTATAGTCCCCTTGTATTTAGGCATAAATATACCGTCCCTAAATTTATGAAACTATAATTGAGACCCTGTAGTTTTCCAAAAGTTGCATGTTTGGTCTCTCTGTCATGATGCTTTCTTTTCGTTTCTTTTCTTTTTATTTTCATCATATTTCAAAGATAAAATTAAAATCACCACCCACCCCCTTCTTCTTCATCATCATCATCTTCTTCTTCTTCTCTTCTTTGACTGCAGAATAGGGGTTTGGGTGGTGGGGATTGTGGGACTAGGGGCGACGAGGGTGGTGGGGCTGGGGGTAAGGGGTGGTATGCTTGGGGAGGGAGGGATGGGTATTTTCCTTTTTCTTTTTTAATTTAATTTTTATTTTTTTTAAATCAGAACAAGAGCTAAATAGACATTTTATTCAATAAGATAAGGGTAAAATAGACATTTCACAAAATCCGTTAATGAATAAAGGAAAAATTGACAAAGGCGCAAGTGTGCAACTTTTAAAAAAATGCAGGGGGTCTCAATTATAATTTCGTGAATTTAAGAATTAACAATGTAATTAAGCCTAAACACAGGGAGTCTATAAGCCAAAAAGCCCATTAATAAAATATTTTCCAAATGTTAAATTAATCTTTAACTTTAATATCACGTGCTCATTTTTTTGATTTTTCGTGTCGTAAATATAGTATTTCTTTTAGGTTTTGAAAAGTTAGATGCCATGTCAGTATTTATTTTTTGTTTGATATGTGTGATGAGTTTTTTTCTTTTGGTTTTATTTAATGCTTGGGTGGATGTCAAGTAGCACAATATGGTTACTTCTTTATTTTTCAGTGTTTTACTTATTTTTAAATGGCTAATCTCAAATTTTAAAAAAAATTTTAAAATAAATTAATTAATTTATTTTTAATTTTCTTATTCTAAATCTCATGAATATTTAATCAAACAGAAAATAGAAGTTCAATACATTGTTAATTTTTTTGATCTATAAAACTAATTCATCTTTAATTACGTGATCATCTAAATTACACAAAATATAATAAAATATATACTATGAGCAGCATCACGCGGGTCAACATGCCATTCGTATGTAATTCATAATAGATAAGCACAAAGAAATTAACGAAGGAGTCATTGAGCCCACATAAATAGACTTCATGTCGCATGTGAATGTGAGTAGCTGATCCGTGGACTCCACGGCCCAATCATGCAAGTATTACAATGCAAAAGGTATGTCCAGCTACACCTTTCCTTTGCTGCCGAGAAAGAAATTACTCTGACCAGAAAACAAGAAGAAGAGACTACAAACAATGGGCTGAGATAAACAAACAGCGGCACATCAAAATTTGAGCTAAGCCCAAATATGAAAACAAGCAAACACGAGGAACAGAAGACAATGGGCCTAAAAATTGAGCCCAACCCTAAACTTTAATATTGGAAACCTTGCTCTGTTCTTTTTATATTTTATTTTTAAACGAAAAATCATAAGAAACTCACACTAAACAAGATCAATTTGAATAAACCCTTGTGTTTTAAATTCCTGGTGCAATGGATGAGCTGAAAACACATTCCATAAGTCAATAAAAACTATTAAATATTTGAACAAGACTTTTGAATTAAGCAATATCATTGTATTGTATCTATACTTTTAGGATTTTTTCATTTTTGTCCTTGATACGGATGATTTGTAGACCGAAAGATTAGTAGATGTTAGAACCAATAAATATACTTGAACTGATGAGTCATTTGTACACACGATCAAGTATGTCACACAGAGTGGCTTAGCGTCTTTTTTTTCTTAATAGTAGTCAAAACAAGCATTTAGTATGTATTATGTACAAAAGCAGAAGTGCTAGAGGTGTAATGATCGGAGAATAAAGCATTTGCTTCCCAATATTCGTTTTCAAGCATTCCCCAGTTTAATTTAGTGTCAGTAAAATATCAGTGAGATGTAAAACTTATGATAAGTGCTTGGAACTTGCTCAAATGCGCCACCATAATTTGCTAGGCGTAAGTTAACGTGCAGGTGAATTTGCGCCCCCACAGGAGACCGTACGCGAATGAAGTTGAAAATGAAGTCATTAAAGGCTGACAAAATACAAACCAATAATTGGTTGGGTGAGACGAAGGTGTCTGGATCAAACCAAGAACCAAATACGAGATGAGTAAAGGTAACTCGAGCTTATTTATACTGGGCACCAGTTAAGTAATTTGGTAATCGGACTCCGTCAATTAAATTTCTTTTATCGATAAAAAGAAAATTTGAACTTATCATGTACTTCAAATATATATTTAAAATATGATGTGTAAGAATGTCAACACTCAGAAATTCTTTAACACAGTTCAAGTGCAAACTCTTCAATTGTAATTCAAAGCCTTAATTCCAGCCAGCTAACCCTTGTTTTTACTTCTTCTTTTTAGAATTGTAATTAAGATAATATTGAATAAAAATCACGTATGGATTAAAAGGGAGAAGAGGACTTTTGTTTGGCTGGTTGATTTTACCATTTTCATGATATCTCTATTCATCAATGCAAACTTAGCCATAATTTGGTCAAGCTTGTGAGGAGTTGACCCCGAATCACGCATAATAATTGGAATAAGATATATACATTTGTAAGTATACCTGGCAAGCGGGTACCCGCAACCCGACCCGACCCATTTAAGTCGGGTTAGGCGGGTTGGTGGGTTACATCGGGTCTACCCGATTACCCGGCGGGTCAAGCAATGCCAAACCCTAAACCGACCCTATAGGGTCAGCGGGTTGGCGGGTTGGACCCACCAAATATTGGAAAAATGTTTTTTTTTTAATTTAATTAAAAAAATGATAAATCAATGTCTAACAATTAAAATTCACAAAATTCAACACTTAAAATCATTATATAACAATTACAAATCTTAATTTCCAATCATAATTCATAATCAAATCCAAAATCAAAACCATAAATCACAATTCACAAACAAACCATGTCCACAAGTCCATAACTCTATAAATAATAACCACTAAGCATTAAACACCTAATAATGAAACCATAATTCATAATCAAATCTATAAACCAAAACCATAATTCCTTAAATCACAATTCACAAACCATAAGTCCATAACTTTATAAATAATACACAGTCAATCATCTAATGGTTATAACATACAATTATACAAACATAAAACAACAAACAAAACTATTAATTCTCAAAACTCAATCCATTACACTAACACTACATAAAAACAATCAAACTTCATCATTTCTCAAAAACTATAGCAACAATCAAACTTCTTCATTCCTCTTCCACATCAACAACTTGATTTGAACCTGCATTTGGTTTGAAACTACAAATAGGGAATTCGAGACGTTTCAAGATTTGTTCTTCATTCTCATCTATCAAAAAAAGAAAAACAAAAAGTATTAGGAATAGATTTACCAAAAAAGTTAGCTACTAATTCACATATTACAATTTAGAAACTTAAAAGCAAAACACTTTTTAATCATTTATAAGATCATTGTGATAAAATTTACCTGTAGACTTGAAACCATACAACCAATTGCGAGTACAAAGCAAAGCTTCAAAGTTTTCCAAGAGAGAGCTTCTATATTTATTAAGAATTCTTCCACCAACACTAAAAGAAGATTACAAAACACGATGGTTATAGGAATGCTTAATATATCACGCACCATAAGTGAAAGTAATCGATACCTATTTTTTCTTTCCTCCAATGTTCCAACACATTTAAGTTTGCATGAAGCTTACGGTCAAGTCTAGGCTCCTCCAAGTACAATTCCAATTCACTCTTACCATTTCTGTCAATGCTTTGACTCCCAAATAAATCAAACTCCTAAACAATCATAAAGAAAAGTATCAACATCACAATTGAAACAAACAATTTTATAAAAATGGGATAATTTTAGAAGCACTTACATCAAGCAAATATTTTCCTTTTCCAATAGCCCGTGATCCACTACTACTTTCAATGGATGATGATGGTGGTGATAGCAATGTAGTTGTGGTTTTTTGAGAAGCCTTCTTTTGATATTCTTCAAACAACATTTTCAACTTGCTTTTGATACGATATATTTTACCCATTGTAGTGACAGGATTTATCTTATCAAAGCAAAATTGAAAAATATCACACTTCAAGAGAGGATCAAACACAACCCCAAATGCAAGCACTGGACTATATTCATCTCAATATTTTTCAAATTTCTCCAACATCCTTTCTGCCATAACCCTAAGCAAAGGATCACCACTCATCTTGTTCTCCAACAAAAGAGATTGAATGCGCCACACATTCATGAAATACAAATTAGATGTCGGATAATTTATACCAGAGAACAAATTAGTCATGTCATTGAAAGGCTCTAGGAATTCATATATTTTCTCGCATCTTGTCCATTCCTCATCTGATAGTCTATACTTGTACTGACTATCAAAAACTTGTAAATGTGAAAAGGCAGCACGATACCTAATGGCACTCTCAAGCATTAAGTATGTTGAATTCCAACGGACAGGCATATCCAAGCGAAGACCAATTGAAACTTCTAATTTAGCAGCTTTTGCACACTCCTCAAATTTTAAAGTCATACTTTCTGAGCCAAGCACATATTTGACACACTCTCTAATTTTGTGTAATGCACCACTAGCTACTTTCAAACCATCTTGAACAATAAGATTCAAAATATGAGCACAACATCAAATATGAAAGAAATCTCCATCACACAACAAACCATCATGTAACCTGAATGCATTTATCAATCTATCTTGCATATTATCATTAGCAGATGCATTGTCCAATGTGATAGAAAAGATTTTGTGCTCAATTTCCCATTCCTTCAAGAAAAACATGATCTTTTGGGCTAACTCAATCCCACTGTGTAGAGGAGGCATGTGATAAAATGATAAAACCTTACTATTCAGTTTCCAACTATCATCCACAAAATGTGCAGTAAGACAAAGATAACCCTCACTAGTGCAAGATTGCCACAAATCAGATGTCAAACATATTCTCCCAGAATGTTTAGCTAAAACTTCTTTCAATCTTGCCTTTTCGCTTTTATAAACTTTTAACACATCAGCTTTAAGTGTGTTTCTTGAAATCAGTTTCACATCTTGGTTCAAAAACAAATAAATATCATTATGGCCTTCATGCTTAGCCATTGCAAATGGATAATTATGTCTAATTACAGCAATTGCTTGTTTCTCACGAAAAACATTTTGATTGATTTTCTTAGAACGTATCCTACCATCTTCATCAATAAGCACTTGACCAACATCAAAATTGTCACGAAGTGGACAAACTTGAATATGCTTGTTCAAATTAGTAGTTCTATAACCTTTACCTCCCACAAGAAAAATCTTTTTGTACCTATTACAAGCAGCCCTTTCTTTTCCATCTTCAGATTTATCCAATTTAGTAAAATATTGCCAACATTTAGATGTTTGAACTCGAGACCTTTTCTTAGAAGAATTACTAGAAGTGTTAGCTGTACTTTCATCGAGTGCATGAAGTCCAATATCATCTCCTAACACTTCTCTTACCTCATCATCTATACTAGCATCAAGCTCCATTTCATTATTAACACTGACATTTTCTAACTCCATAGTATAGTCAACTAGTCAATCAACAACTCGCAAATACACCAGCAAAATAGTGCCCAAAATCAACTGTAAGTCATTACAGAAAAGGAAAAAAGAAAAGCACTACGATTAGAGATTAAGAATTGAAGAGAAATTTTTTCAATCTCCTAAATAAAGAGTGAAATAAAACAAATTGTATTATTCCTGAGCAGTGAGCACATAAAATAAAACAAAACATTTTCTGTTTTCTTTTTCTTTTTTCTTTTCTGAGCAGCGAGCATATATATATATATATATATATATATATATATATATAACATTTTCTATTTTCTTTTTCTTTTTCTTTTTTCTTTTCTGAGCAGCGAGCACACATATATATTATTCCATTATCAATCACCTGACTTGCAAAGCTTTACAAAACTAACACAAACCGAAAAATTTTTCCTAATTTCACGCACACTGAGCTGCCCAAAACTCAAAAGGATCTATCAGACAACATAATAAAACAAGACAAAGACAAAAGTACTGCTAGTGTTCAAGACAAGTTTCTATGTGAAACAACAAGAAAGTAATCAAGAACCCAAGCTTTCTTGAAGCTACTGAAAAATGGAAATAAACAACCCATTGAAGAAAAAGAAATGGTTTCTTCCACTAGTGTTTTCTCTCATAATATCATCATTTCTTATCGTTTTCACAATTTTCACTGCATACCCATTTCACCAAAAGCCAATCAGAGCCAAAGTTCCAATCTTTGTTGAATCAAAGCTACATGTAATACCTACACTGCCAAGCTCAAGTGTGTATATATATATATATATATATATATATATATATATATATATATTTCGTTATCGTCTTTTTTTAGCAATGAGCAGTGAGCAGTGAGCACATAAATATATATATATCGTCTTTTCTGAGCACACACACACACACACATATATATAATTAGAGAACAAAAAAAAAACGAACTGTGGGTGCAAATATCTTAAGAGGAGGGGTGAATTAAGATATAAATGCTAATTTTTATTTTTAAAATTTGCAGTAAATTTACAACTCTAACAAGCAATATATCAAACACAATATAGACAAGATAATTAGAATGAACTTAAAGGCAAAGAGAAGAAAGACAAACGATTTTTAGGTGGTTCGGCCAAGCCTACGTCCACCGCCCAAGGAATCTCCCCTTAGGACTTCAAGAACTTCCACTAGAATGCTTCTTCAAAACTTGGTGAAGCACAAACCAAGATTTTACACCCTCTTTAAAGTCTTTCTTCAAAGAACCCAAGAGCTACACTCTATAGGATTTCCTCACACTTTACAAGCTAATAATGGATATTTCTCACAATGATTTAAGCTCACAAAGTGTGTAGATATTCAAAGTATGACAAGAATTTGAATCTGAGAATTTCCTCAAGAAGAGAAAATGAGAAGCTCTTGAAAGCTCAAAATATTGCAAGAATTGGCTCAAGAAGGATTGAATGATAATAAAAGCTTTAGCACACTTCACTTGATTGATTAAAACTTGTATTTGAATGTGTATTTATAGAGGATTGAGGGTTAGGGATTTGGTAGGTGAAAGGGGATTGAAAAAACTCGGACAAAATGGTAAGAAACGGCTAGTGCATTTATTACAGCCCCGCTTGCTTTTCACCCTCTCTGACTAGGCTGGACGCCTTAGCCGGTCGACCGGCTAGGGGGTCCGGCTTTTACCTTCACTCTCTGAATAGGCCGGGCGACCACGGTCGGCCGGTCGGCTTAGGGGTCCGGCCTTTCCAGAAATGAAGTAAAGCCAGATTCCTTTGAAAAAAACAAGCTCAAGTGTATTTTCACAACTCCAAGTAATTTTGTATAAATATGTAAATACGTGTTGTGAATGAAAACACCCCAAAAACTCATTTTGACTCAATATATGCATTCAAATACATTTGTGCATATTTTTAAAAGTGCAATACTTGAGAAAAATTTTGCAATGATAAGGAAAATTGTTTTGAGTCAAGTCTACACAATATAAAGGCATTTCACAAGAAGAACAAGAAAAAAATAGGTCCGGTATCCCTTATGTCTTCTCTTCTCCTTCTTATGCCTTTTCAACTTTTCTCTTCTCCAAATGATCCTTTATGCATATCTTCATATTTTCCAAGCTTCATATGATATTCTCATTTCACAAGAAGCTGTTTAGTCAAATGCATATATATATTTTCATCATCAAAATCAATAAAGAATATTTAGCTAACACGAACCTTGTTAGCCGACTCATGATGACTCGTCATCGCAGCGTCTGGCAGTTGACGAAGGCGGGGGACTGCCGTGCCGGCTGCGTGAGGCGGAGAGAGTGAGAGTGAGTGAGTGAGAGGCGTGAGCGACTGAGAGCCGAGAGGAGAGCTTTTGAGTTTTGCCCTAATTACTAATTGATTTGCTTATTTGCTTTGCCTTTTGCCCTTTTCCAGTTTTCCCCTTTTTTTTCTAATTATTTAAGGGTTGACCTGCGGGCACCCGCGGGTCAACCCAACCCGACCCGTAACCTTGGCGGGTCGGGTTGACCCGTTTACCCAGCGGGTCGTATAACCCCCAACCTTAACCTATTAAATGGGCGGGTTCAGCGGGTAGACTCATGGGTCTTCACCCGTTTTGCCAGGTCTATTTGTAAGTTTACCCTACACCTCAAACGAGTTCAAAGACTGAGTTGAAAAAAGTATTTGAAACAATTTAAAAGTATTTGAAGTTTTGAACGGTGACGTTTCTATAAAATTTCACATACCAATAAGAAACTGTAAGTTCCAAATATGATTATTTATTGACCTTAAGTTTGAGCTCAATGCACAAAGAAAGAGAATGTTTCCTACCATTTCAACTTGTTCTGAGCGAACTTTCTGTGACACCACTTGTCATCATTGGATGTAAGGCTCATTTAGATTTTTTTCTTTTTAAAACGAATTTTTTAATAATTTAAAAATATATATATTTTTTAAGAAGTTAGAATATTTTATTTCTAAAAAAGTCATATTTGATTTCTTTTTTCAGAATTTTAGGTCTTTTCAAATACCAAGATAAATAATTTTTGAAAAAAGATTTACTTTTTTTCTAAAAGAGATACTTTGTTTTCAAAAAAAAAAAATTTAATCTAAATAGGCCGTGTTCTTGTGTTGTGTTATTTGTTCGCGGGAGACAGCGGTGCTCTACCCGCCTAATGACGTCCAGATTAGCATTATGACAAGTCTTGTTTTACAACAGTTAACCTCAATAATTCAAAATCCTTTCAGAAGAAAAAGAAAACAATAGTTTGACTAGTGGGCGATGGTAAAAATCTTGACTAATGGAGTAGCACTCATGGGCGGGCCCAGTGTAACCAAATCATTTTAATGAACAAGTAGTAAAGTCGTACGTATATATATATATATATATATATATATATATATATGCATCCATAATTTGGAGGGCATTTTGGGTTGATTTGATTTGAGGCTGCATTCAGAGGAAACAATTATGTCTCATCGATAAATATATCCATCCGTTTCTATTCATATTTTGGTCGCATCGGTAGTAGCTGGTACGCTTTATTTTGGGTATGCATATTGCATAGTGCATACAAATAGATTAGATTTCAACCCGTTTGTACAAATAGCATATTTTATCTTTTAATAGTTGGATTAGTAAGTTCACTCAGGAAAAAAATTAAGTACCAAATTGGTAAGTCAATTGTTATAACTTTATAATCCATCTCATCTACATTTTAAAAACGAGAATCAATACTCTAAAAGTTATTATCAGCAAAACATAAGGTATTGTTTTATACCAACTTGAAACCTCCATCATTTTTGTCCTGGATTTTAGGACAGAGAGTAGATATTTTGGGACATAAATAAGATAATGAAAATTAATATCTCGAAACTTTTGAGATATAAGACCAGATTTCCAGACCATTTCGGCTTTCGTGAGTCTTTTTCCCATGCATCTTTCTTGTTTTTTTTAGTGACTGAAAAATTCTTCTTAATACATTTACTAAATTTACAAATATTTTACAATTTGATAATTTTATAGGTCCCAAATATAACTAACTTGAACTCACAACTTCAAGTCGACCCAGGAGAAGAAAAACTCAAACTCAAAACTTCAACAATCTTTGTAATGACTCAGTCCAATTATTGGCTTGCTACCACACAACTAATTGGTCCAAAATATTTAAACTAATAATGATAATAACAATAAATCTAAAACATTATAAAGTACATACAAATCTCATAAAAAATAATATAGGACAGAATGTTATAACCTTAACGTTCCAAAAAAAGGAAAATAATCCTATAAAATAACCACTTGGGTTATTGCTATCTTATGTTTTACTGTTTCAAACGACGATTGACGAGGAAAAAAAAATTAAGCCGGTGCAATTATGTTGTCGATAGTGGTTGAAGTTTTACAGAGGCAAAGTTCAACTTTGACTGCAAATTGACGCAAATTTGGCTCGGCCATCGAGCACGATGAAATTCAAAGCCCTTTGATCAAAAAGTCCAAAAAGCTGGACTCATAAAATTGTTTACGAGTATATATGCAATCGTGTAAAGTCACGAGTGGCTTTGATGCTTTTTATCAAATATGTTAAAGCCATTACGGCGGTGGACCATGTGTCCTAGAAGAGCACCACTTCTTAAAACACGGAATATTACTTGCATACTTTGGTGTGAGGTGAACTCTCAAGTGGGAACATAACCGAAGATATGTATATTTCTTTTTCTTGTTTGCCCTTTGCTCTTAATTGTTTATTATATTATGACCAAAGTATCATGCCAAGAACATTAGATATACTCTTTCATTATTGAAACAGAATAAAGTGCTGTTATGTTGGGTGAAATGATCCTGATGGTCAAGAGTCTCGCACAAAGATTCTCTTTAATTGACATCAATATCGACTAATTGTTTCTTAAAATAAAATATCTTAAGTTTCAATCTACTTAAGTATTTGAATAAGATGCATTTTACTTTTATATACTTTGTCAAAATTACATAATTTGCTTGTGATTTCAAAGTTTGATAAATATCTTCTTATGTTGAAAATGTTGTTGATACTCTTATATTATAAAAATATTACATAAAATCTTGAAAACTGAAGATTTTGTGCAGTATTCTTAACACAGGGCAATAGGGCATTAGCAAGTTTTAAAAAATAAAAAGTCTTGTGCAATTTTGAGAAAATAGAATAAGTAAATTTTATACTTAGCTTTATTATTTGAGTTCAAGTCTTTTTAAGAAAAAAAAACAAATTTAAGAATACGTTATAAGACACATCTCACACAATACATTATAAAATTTATAACAAACCAATACGATTTACCCCAAAATAAAATAAATTTGTTATCGTTAAAATAAGCAAAATATTTTTAGATCAAAGAAATTAATCACTCAATGTGGTGACAAAAAAGTAAGGGGAACAAAGAGAGCTGGAATCATGAAAAAACAGAGAAAGGGAGAGAGGAGCAAGCTGGAATCATGATATAAAAAGGACATTTGCCTCTGCCACTCGCTTCGATAGTTCTCACTCTCTCTCAGTTTAGTTCTTGGTGTACCCTTCTAGTACACCTCCTATCTGTCGTCTGCACACACATACACACACACACACAGACGAAGAGCACAGAAACACTGTCCATTACACGCGGGCAACACACAGAGAGAGAGAGAGAGAGAGAGGTTCGGCAATGGAGATGGTTGGTGGCTCAACCGTTTGCGGATGGGTGTGTGTATGCGTGCTTCTCCTGCTGGCTCAATTAGCTTCTGCAGCTGTGGAAGATGGTATGCTTTCTTCTCCCACTGTTGCTTCTTGCTTTCTCATTCTCCCACGTTAGAAAGGCATACCACTTGATTAGTTTGTTATTCTGCTCGCATTTTGTTCGACTGATCTTACTTTGTCTTAATTAGCGGTGTGTGAGATCTGATAATTTCGATTTATGTTGTTGTTTTTACTTCAATTTGGGAGTTAAAACGAAATTACTGGTCTTGCAAAAGAAAATCACTTCACCGGGTGGTGCATTTAATCAAGAGCAAGATACCATTAGCGGTTCTTCTTTTTTTTTTTTTTTTTTTTGCGGGTTAGTTTAAGAGGTTTGCATTTGCTAACGTGGCTTTCACCATAGAAGGACCAATGGTTCCTCCGAAACCTCAGTGGTGCTACATGAAAATGGTTGCAAAATCAGGTCACCCAGTCTTTTTCATTATTCGCCTTCAACATGTGTCCCACTTTTTGGTCAAGCTTCGGAGGCTACGAAAGGTTTTCCATTTATTACGCAAGACAATATATCAAATAATATTTTTAGTACTAGCAAGATGTCGGTTAAGGTGGCAGCCAACTCACCATCTTTTAGCAAGAAACATAAATCTGAATATTTGTAAATGTATTTATTGGAAAGACTTTTTGTTTGTCACTCTTGGGCTCGTTTGGATTGATTTTTTTTAACAATTTTTGAAAAATAATTTTTTTTGAAAAGTTGAAAATTCTAGCTTTTAAAAAAAATTGTATTTGAGCTTTTTTCAGAGTTTCAGCTTTTTTGGAAGCTAAATCAAATAGTTATTACAAATTTAGTTTAAATTTTTTTTAAAAAAAAAGTATTTTTTTTTTTAAAAAAATCAATCTAAACAGACCTTGGCCTCCAACAAAAATTAATTTTTATCTAATATCACTTAAAAATATTCTAACTCAGGTACATATAACATTGAAGTATCTTAAAATATGACTCAATCAAATATGACATTAATGACCCAGATATTTTATCAACTAATTTTGTCTTAAAAGAACTTATTTATGGGACCCTTGAATGTATTCATTTTCCTTCCGCGGGCGGGGTCTTGGTAAATTAGAAAAAGAAAAGGAAATTTTTATGTTTCTCACTTTAGGCCCAAGTAAATTTTTGGTCCTCAGCACCCTGCATGTAATTATCCGTCGTATACGTGTTGGCACTCCTTCCAATTCAAACATGCTATCCTCAAGCAATGAGAATTCTCTTTTAATAGTAATTTTAATAACTTTATGTTACGAACGACATTATTACTATTATGAATAAAATTTAATAATATCAATTTGTTTAAATTATCTTATATTATTATGTCGTTAAAAGCTCACTCTTGAGATGTATTTTTGTCACAGAGGACCAAACGTAAAGTGTGAATAATGGATTGGAAACTCAACATTTTTGGAGTATTAAATTATTTAATATCAGCGTGTTAATTTCGTAGTGACTATTATTTTACTAATTCCAACTGCCCTAAGTAGTAAATACGTTAGCCTAGTAGTTTTGTGAGAGCTCTGTGATACACATTTGTTTGTGAGAGCTCCGTCAGACACATTTGTTGCTCATGAAAAGTAAATAAATGGATAAGCATGTATTTTTCGATTAAAAAAAGCATGTATCTTTTTTAATCTTATGAAATGTTTGGATAAAACCGTTAAGTAGCTTTTTTCAGGCATTGGATAAAAAAGAGTCCCTTTTGACCCAAAAAAAAAAAGATAAAAAGAGTCCCTAATGTAATTCCTCAAAAAAAAAAAAAAGTCTGTAATGTGATGCATCTTTTAGGATCGGTTTGTTTGGATTGGTTCTTTTAAAAGTGTTTTTAAATAATTTTTAAAAAATAATTTTTTTAAGTTAAAAATTCTGGTTACTAAAAAATTGTATTTGAATGTTTTTTAAAAATTTTAATTTTTTTAAAATTAAATTAAATAGTTATTGTAAATTTAATATAATTTTTTTTAAAAAAAATATCTTTAAAAAAAAAAAAAGCCAATCACACAGGCCCTTACTCGTTGCGGCTATCGGCGCGGGAAAGTAACAGGGCATGGGCCGGGACGCTGGGCTCCACTTCACGCTCTAACGCGGCTTTTTGGACTTCGCTAAAGTTTGATGTGGGACGGGGTCTTGTCTTTCACCCTCATTTGTCACTTTCATCTGCTATATAATTTTTTTTTTTAAATTTTGGGGGTCCCATGGAAAACAAAAAATCATTCGGGAAAAACTTTCTGCTACGTTCATTTTTATCTTTTCTATCACTAATATTTTTTGTACAATTATTATTTAACGTCCACTGACTTGAGACTTGCACATTATATTGCAAGATAAAACATATAATTTTAGGATAAATCTTTATTAGGTTGAATTTTTCATCATCAAGAAAAAAAAAGTGGCAGTTTGATTAATTGATTCGGATGTTAGTTTAACGGCAAAAAATGCGCAGATAATGGCAATGTTGGTTGAGTTTTTGAATATATTATTCGAGATAAAATTGATAATAATTGTTTTTGCTTGATGTTTACTATAGGAACCAAATAAGTTAAACTCCTTTCGGTGTGATTCCGATACTAATTAAAGTAATATTTCACATCACACTGGCAATTGTCTTGTAAAATCTAATAGTAGTTATACTTGGACAAGCATTGGGCTCCAGCAAATCTGCATGGTGACAACACACTAGATGTTGCCTCCCTTCTCTTACTCTTGCATAGTATTTTTGTTTTATATTTCTTTTATTTCTAATTGTTAAAGAAAAATTCAGTTTGAGCTTTTCAGAATTTTAACTTTTTTGCATATCAATCCAAATACTATAATAACAAAAGGAATTATTATTATTATTATTAATTAAAAGTACTTTTAAAAAAATCAATGCAAATGATCATTTTGGTACATGAAAACTTAATTGGCGGAATTCGATCACTAGGTAATTCACATTCAACAAAGAGCAAGGACAAGTATCGAACCTATCTTTGGTTCACGTTAGATCTCAATTCTTACTGTTTGGATATCGATGAGAATAATGCAAATGACCCTTTTAGTTACTTCAAAAGTTGAAATATGATCTTTATTTTCTTGTACAGTTACGCTTTCTTAAATTGCTAATCCTTTTCCCTTTCTTTTTTCCTCCTATTTGTGTAAGAAACTTTTTTTTTTTTTCCCTCCGGAGTGGGTAAGAAACTTATTATTTCGTCAAATGTAGGTCCACTACTCAACGGCGATTTCGAGACAGCACCAACGGGAGGCTTCGATTCCGACACGGGGCTCTCAGGAGGGCCAGCCAACATCCCCAGCTGGAAAACGAAGGGCACAGTGGAGCTAGTAGAGTCAGGGCAAAGGCAAGGTGGGATGATCCTCATCGTACCACAAGGTGCACACGCGGTGAGGCTCGGCAACGACGCTGAGATCAGCCAAGAAATTAAAGTCGAGAAGGGCTCCATCTACTCAGTCACGTTCAGCGCTGCTCGCACCTGCGCTCAGCTCGAGTCACTCAACGTGTCTGTTCCCCCGGCGTCACAGACCATTGATCTGCAGACCTTGTATAACGTGCAGGGCTGGGATCCTTACGCGTGGGCCTTTGAGGCTAACCAAGAAGACGTGCGTTTGGTGTTTAAGAATCCTGGCATGGAGGATGACCCCAGCTGTGGACCCATTATTGACGACATTGCCATTAAGAAGCTTTTTGTCCCAGAAAAACCCAAAGGTTAGTTTGGTCACTACAAACTTGGGATGTAGAAAAAAAAACCCAAAAAAAAAAAAAAATTTCTATACCTATTAACTTGATGTAGAAAAGAACTTTAAAGAACTTATAATGTGTATGTGATTTTAAGTGTTTCTTATGTATACGCAATATATAATTCAAGATTAATATTTGGGCTTAGTAGACTACTCACGTTTTCATCCTGGCCTTACATTGCCACGATAGCAACTGTTCATTTTTCTTATGTTTGATGTGGCAGGTTCAAAATCCAGTGTCTTGAACTTGAATTTCATAACACGACTACTTTCGTCGTTACTTTGTCAAAGTAATCATTTTGGTATATGATTTTGTAAAGCTTCCCATTTAGCTCATTAACTCTTCCTAAGTCTCCAATTGCATGTTTTACTTTTAGATTATGAGTTTTGAGGTGTGACGAAGAGAAGCAATAAGATCTTAGAACCAAGATTTCATATTTTTTCAGTTTCTTTATGTAATAACATGGGTTTAACTCTGACTACTAATGATGTAAGATAAATTATCTGGTATCTGTTTCTATGCAAGTACTAAGCTGATAAAGAATTTTACTCATGATTGCAAATTTTTAAGCAGCTGCTATTTTATGTGACAATGCAGATAATGCAGTAGTCAACGGTGACTTTGAAGAAGGTCCATGGATGTTCAGAAATGCATCACTGGGTGTCTTGCTACCCACCAACCTTGACGAAGAAACATCCTCGTTGCCTGGTTGGATAGTTGAATCGAACAGGGCCGTTCGATACATCGATTCCTACCATTACACTGTTCCAGGAGGCAAGCGAGCAATCGAGTTGCTGTCTGGAAAGGAAGGCATTATATCCCAGATGGTCGAAACCAAGCCTAACAAGCCATACAGATTAGCATTTTCGTTAGGCCATGCTGGAGATGCATGCAAGCAACCACTAGCAGTCATGGCATTCGCTGGTGACCAAGCCCAGAACATGCATTATACTCCCAATTCTAATTCTACTTTCCAGACGGCTAATTTGAATTTCACGGCCAAGGCGGACAGGACGCGCATCGCTTTCTACAGTATATATTACAACACGAGAACCGATGATATGAGCTCCCTGTGTGGACCTGTGGTGGACGATGTGAGGGTGGAGCAATCATGGTCTAATAGAGTTAGGCTTGGGTGCTTGGGGTTAGTGTTGGGATTTGCGCTTCAAGTGGTTGTGTTTGTTTTGCTTTAGGCTCGAGTGGCTTCTTCTGTCTGGCTAAGTTTAAACGTGTGAAATGTGTATGGTTTGGCATGGGGTTATTGGTAAACCATCTTCCCATGCCCATGCTATGTTTTGAATTTTACTACGCGAAATTAGAAATTTTAATTTCCTTTACGGTGAGGTTTTTTGGTCCAACAATTGTCTAGCTAAATTCTTTTTCGGCTAATGCTATATTAGTTTTTGGAATTTCGGTTTAGTATCAAAGATAGGATTTAGGGCTCGTTATGGATTAGCTTGTTTTAAAAGAGGTTTTTTTAACTGTTTTTAAAAAATAGTTTTTTTTTTAGAAGTTAAAAATTTATGGCTTATAAAAAAATTGTATTTAAGTTTTTTTTTTATAGAATTTTAGTGTTTTTGTAAATTAAATTAAATAGTTATTATAAATTTAATGTAAAAAATATATATATAATTTTTGTTAAAAAAGGACCAATCCAAATAGTCTCTTATTACATATTCAGAGTTCAGACTATGCAAGCTTCAAAAGCCATGATACGGTTTTCTCTATGTATTCTTTTCAACTATGGAATGTTAGACAGAACAAGAAAAATAATGTTACACACGTAATGGGAACCATAATCTAATGTATGCTTTCATAATTGTTATTTCAGTTTGACCCATTAGAAGCATGAGTTTCTACACACAGAGTTCATACCAAACTCGAAGCTTAAAACCCAATAACTTTAATTTTAACATAATCACTTTTAATTGGGCCTAACTTTAGGATAGCCTATAATACACATTAAACTAAACATGTTAGCCCATGAGAAAATTATTTTCCAACACTTTAGACATGTTGGAGTAAAATTTCAAGCCTAAAGAGTATGTTTGCATTGGAGGTTTTTTTTTTTTTTTTTTTTTTGGGATGGGGTGGTTGGGGAAGATTAACTCAAGGGGATTTCTAAGATCTTTTTTTTTTTTTTTTCTCTGGAAGCTTAAAATGGTTGGAAACCAATCTTGTCTAGGGGCTTATTCCTCTCCTATCATCATTTAAAAGAATTTGTAATTGATTCGAAATGTCAAAAATAATCCAAAATCTAATAAGCTTTACTAATTATGTGATTTGCTAGCCAGTCTTCACAAATATTAGCTTCACTAGAAATATGAAAATGATTTTTAATGATCATCCCAATTTGGGGATTTTATTAATGAGTACACTATTCAATATTACCTTTTTGTTTCTATAAACTTATACAATTAAAAATATCAATCTTGTATCCTGTGGGTGCAAATATCTTAAGAGGGGAGGGTGAATTAATATATAAGTACTAATTTTCGTTTTAAAAAATTCTCAGAGAATTTACAACTTCTAACAATCAATATACCAAACACAATGTAAACAAAATAAGCAAGTATAAAAATAAAAGTATAAGGAGAGGAGAAACAAACGATTTAAGGTGGTTCGGCCAAGCCTACGTCCACCGCCCAAGGATGCTCCCCTTAGGACTTCAAAAACTCCACTAAGATGCTTATTCAAATCTTAGTGAAGCACAAACCAAGTTCTTACAATCTCTTTGAAGCCCAACTTCAAAGAACCCAAGAGATTCACTCTTTAGGATTTCCCCACACTTTACAAGCTCTAAAGAATAAATCTCACAAAGTTTATAGCTCTCAAAGTGTGTATATATTCAAGAATTAAGAAAAGATTGAATCTGAAATTTTCTTCAAGAAGAAGATGAATAAGCTCTTGACAGCTCAAATATATTGTAAGAATGGCTCAAAGATGTATTGTATGATGAAAAACACTTTAGCACACTTCAATTGTTATTTAGAATGTGTATTCAATGAGTATTTAAAGAGATTTGGGGGTTAGGGTTTTTAGTATGTGAAGAAGAAATGAATTTTTCAGCAGAACGGTAATAAACGGCTAGTACATTTATTACAGCACTCGTTCAGCCGGTCGACCGGCTGGGTTGTCCGGCTAACCCCTTTTCTTCTCTGACTAGGTAGAACGCCTTAGCCGGTCGACCGGCTAAGGGGTCCGGCTTTTTCTTCACCTCTCTGTTTTGGCCGGGCGACCCACCTAGGTCAACTGGTTGACCGGCTGGGGGGTCCGACCACTTCAGAATGTGAAGTAAAGCCAGAGTTTTGCAAAAATCATTTTAAGTGCAATTTTCACAACTCCAAAACATTTTGTAATGATTTGAAAACATATGTTGTGATTTGAAATACCCCAAAAACTCATTTTACCTCTATGTGTGCATTCAAATACATTTGTGCAAATGTTATATCAAATGTGCAAGACTTGAAAATTTTGTTTCGAACAAGAAAAAGAGATTTTGAGCCAAGTCCACACAATATATAGGCATTTCACAAAGAGAGCAAGAAGGAAAATAATGTCTGGTACCCCTTATGACTTCTCTTCTCCTCCGTATGCCTTCTCTCCTTCTCTTTCTTCAAGTAATGCTTTTTGCACATTTTCTTCAATCTTTCAAAGCTTCAACTGGATATTATCTCATTTTTACAAGAAACTATTTAGTAAAATAATGCATATATTTTCATAATCAAAATCAATAATGAATATTTAACTAACAATCTCCCTCTTTTTGATAATGACAAATTTTTAAGATATGAAACAAAAGTACTCCCCCTTAATATATGCATTCCTTTAAAAAGTGAATTAAGCATACCATTCACCATTTACTTCTCCAAACAAAGCATATACCATTCATCATTTGAACTCATGCAAATAGATAAGTAAACATATCAACAGCCAACAAGGCATAAGCATAACGTTCACCACAGCATATTCCATTCACCATAAAGTATACCATTCACCAAAGCATATATATCATTCACCATTTACTTCTCCCCATTTGGTATTATCAAAATCAATATAAAGGCAGGAAAAGAAACAAAGGTTAAGATTGTATAAGAGAAATAACTTGTTAACCAAAGTCAAGAATGTAAAAGTCAACTAAAGCTAAAAATTATTTTCAAGTGGAATGAAAAATGTTTTTCTGAAAAGAAAATCAGGGTGCGAAATCATGGTGATCCTTGAAGTATTTCCTCATGTCTAATCTCATAGAAGCCACTTCTGAATCAATATGTTGCCTCCAAACAGTGAGCTCATCCCATTAGCTTGTCATGGTAGTCCTCATTTCGCCCATACTAGTGTTTAATGCCTGTAACTGAGACAGAATCTGAGCCATCAAAGAAAGGTTTTCCAGTTGACCCATCGAACTAGAACCAGCACCACAACAAATTTCTCTTTAGCGTTGCTCATCAATGTGCACTTGCTCCTTATATTCTCTCATTACTCACCTAAGAGTTGCTTCCTCAGTATTTTCCTCTTCTTCAGAGGTACTAACAACCATGGGTGTTATTCCTGGTATGCCTATGTCGGGATTACCCTCAATTTTTGGCCCTTCATCTTCTTCAAAGGTGATGTCTACCCCGCTAAGTATATCATCAAGGTTTTATGCAGTGGGGCCAAAGATAGGATCGGTGAAAGTAGTGCCCTTCTTAGTTCTATTCTTAATTGCAACTTGAGTGCTTTGGGGTAAACTTTTGAAGGTTTCTCTATTTATGGGCTCCATATTGTACCAGTAAATGCCCATGAAGTTCATATACAACATGTCAAAATTTTAAACAAACTCTCTATATGGAGCATTTGACGATATGTTGAAATGAGAAAAAATAAACATTAAGGCCATACCATAACCAGGAGTGGTCGTTTTTCCTCTATCATTCCCATAATATGTAACATATGTTGAAGGATTAGGAAAGGCAGAGCTATCTCCTTTTTCTCCCTAAGGCTATAATAGATATAAACATCCATGACTGGAATTTTTCCATCATTGATATTCCTAGGGAGAATTACTTCACTCATGATTTTAAGAGCAAGTCTCGTATTAACATCAACATCCCTTAACAATGGAAGAATTAAATTTGGATTCTTAGGCCCTACTTTCTCCCACATATATTTTATGACTTTACCCAGGGTGTCAATTCCCTTAATTCCTTCTGGCCATCGTTGAATATTGTAGTGGCTTTCCCCATCAACAGGTATATGAAATATTTCATATAAAGTTTCCTCCTTAAGCACAAAATTTACCCCACAGACGGTAAAAGATAATTCAAGTTTTGGACTTCTACAATGTATCTCAAGATTTTCATAAAACTCAATTACTAATTTATCTTGCACATCACAATGTAGATGTAGAAACGTAGACCATCTATCAAATAACGGCAAGATATCGGTGTCAGCAAAATCAGAGTCCACGATATATTTACCGTACAAAATTGATTGCTTGTCTTGAATCTTGGATACTGGAGGTGTTGGCAGTGAAGGAGATTGTGTTCTTGGCCTCTTCCCTTTTCTCCCACGTGCTTGACCTTTTCCTCTTGGATTTACCATAATTTCGCGTTGTTTTTGCAAGATTAATCGGTAAAAACTTGATTTTTTGAGGTGGGTAAGCAAATTATAGGAAGAATTTTGAAAGAAAACGCTTGAAAATTAAAGAATTTGAGATGGGTTTTGGAGAAAATTTGGTTAGGGTTTAGAGAAATTGAGTGAATGAGGTGAATTTGGGGTGAAAACTCTCAATTTTTAACCCTGTAAGCATTCAGCCAGTCGACCAGCTGGTCGCGGGGGGTTGACCGGCTAGGTCGACCGGCCGGATCAGAGAGCTTATAAAAAAATTGTGTTTTAGCCGGACGCCTAAGGCCTTAGTCGGTCGACCGGCTTGGTCAGAAGGTGCATAAATTTCTTATTTTTCATACCCAAGCCACATAAACACACATATATATGCAATTTAACCACGTTTTATCATTCCAATTTATCTCCTAATCTTGCAAAATTGATCCTCATGCAAAGGTTTAGTGAAAATATCAGCAACTTGATGCAAAGTATCAGCAAATTCAAGTATTATATCACCTTTTTGTACATGATCTCTAATGAAATGGTGCCTAATCTCGATATGCCTAGTTCTTGAATGTTGAATTGGGTTTTTAGTGAGATTAATTGCACTAGTATTGTCACAATATATAGGAACATGATCATACTTCAATCCATAATCAAGTAAATTTTGTTTCATTCACAAAATTTGAGCCACATAACTACCAGTTGTAATATATTCAGCTTCGGTAGTAGAAATAGCAACACTATTTTGTTTCCCACAAGACCAAGATACTAAGGAATGTCCTAGGAATTGGCATGTTCCACTAGTGCTCTTACGATCTATTTTACAACCAACATAGTTAGCATCAGAAAAACCATATAGATTAAATGACGTTCCTTTTGCATACTAAAGCCCTAGATTAATTGTTCCTTTAAGATATCTAATGATTCTTTTTACAGCTGTTAAGTGAGTTTCCTTGGGATTAGATTGAAATCTAGCACATAAGCACACTGCAAACATGATATCAGGTCTAGAGGTAGTTAAATATAATAAGCTACCGATCATACCTCTATATTTCTTCTCGTCTACTAATTTACCCTTCTCATCCTTGTCTAGTTTTGTTGAGGGGCTCATGGGAGTCCCAATCTCCTTTGTATCTTCAAGTCCAAATTTCTTGATAATTTCCTTGGTGTATTTGGCTTGATTTATGAAGATCCCTTCTTTTGCTTGTTTGATTTGTAGTCCAAGGAAAAAGGTGAATTCTCCCATCATGCTCATCTTGAACTCCTTGTGCATACACTTTGAAAAATTCTCACATAAAGAAATATTAGTAGCACCAAAAATTATATCATCCACATAGATTTGGACAAGTAGAATGTCATTGTCTTTTCTTTTGATAAATAGGGTTGAATCAAGTTTTCCTCTTTCAAAATTGTTTTTTACCAGAAATCCACTACGTCTTTCATACCAAGCTCTAGGAGCTTGCTTTAAACCGTATAACGTCTTTTCTAGTTTAAAAGCATAATTAGGAAAGCAAGAATTTTCAAAACCAGGGGGTTGTTCAACATAAACTTCTTTTGCAATGAATCCATTTAAAAATGCACTTTTCACATCCATTTGATAAAGTTTAAAGTCCATGTGACATGCAAATGCAAGTAACATACGAATGGATTTAAGTCTAGTTACAGGAGCATAGGTTTCATTGTAATTAATTCCTTCTTCTTGATTGTATCTTTGTGCAACTAGTCTATCCTTATTCATAGTCACTATTCCGGCTTCATCTAGTTTGTTTCTGAATACCCATTCAGTTCCTATTATCGGTCTATCTTTAGGCCTTTCAACTAGCTTCCATACTTTATTTCTCTCAAATTGATTAAGTTCTTCTTGCATGTCAATTATCCAATTTTCACCAAGTAGAGCTTCTTTTACATTTTTGGGTTCTATATGAGAGATAAATGCATGATGCTCACAAAAAGTACTAATATTACGCCTAGTTCTTACACCTTCATTTGGATCACCAAGAATGAGATCTTGAGGATGGTTCTTACGAACTTCCAACTTTTTGGTAAGTCTTCATGAGGTTCTTTTGTTTCTCCATCTTCGTTTGAGCATTGTTTGATATCCTCATTTACTTGAGACCTCTTTTCTTCTTCTTCTTGATTTGTTGGTTTTTCTTGGTCTTTTGGAGTTGGATCTTCAAGCGTTGTCTTTTCCAAAAGATAACCTACATCATCAATTTCCTTTCTCGGCTCAAATGGATTAGTCTCATCAAATGTAACATGTATTGACTCTTCCACAACAAGAGTTCTTTTATTATATACCCTATATGCTTTGCTCTTTGTAGAATAACCTAAAAATATTCCTTCATCAGATTTAGCATCAAATTTTCTTAAGTGGTCCTTAGTATTTAGGATAAAACATTTACAATCAAATACCTTGAAGTATGATATTTTAGGTATTTTGCCATGCCATAGTTCATATGGAGTTTTGTTTAAGATAGGTCTAATCAATACTCTATTTTGCACGTAGCATGCAGTATTAATGGCTTCACTCCAAAAATATGTTGGCAAGTTGTGTTCTTTTAGCATAGTCCTTGCCATTTCTTGTAATGTACTATTCTTCCTCTCTACTACCCCATTTTGTTGAGGAGTACGAGAGGCCGAAAAGTTATGCTTAATGCCATGTTCATCACAAAAGTTCATGAAAGGAGTATTCACATATTCGGTGCCATTATCACTACAGATGCAAGTTATAAAATAGCCTTTCTCATTTTGCACTTTTCTACACAATCTTGCAAATTTATTGAAGGCATCATTTTTATGTGTAAGAAACATGACCCATGTAAATCTAGTGTAATCATCAACTACAACAAATGTATACCTAGATCCTCTTAAGCTTGCCACATCAATGGGTCCAAACAAATTCATATGTAATAGTTGTAATGCTCTATTTGTTGAAACTTTATTTAGGAGTTTGAAGGATGTCTTATATTGTTTTCCTAATTGGCAAGTATCACAAATTTTATCTTTTTCAAATTTTAGCTTTGGTAGGTCTTTAACTAGATTATGCTTTGACAAATCATTCAATAAGCTCATGCTAGCATGTCCTAATCTTTTATGCCATAACCAAGCATTATCATGCACAACGGATAAGCTTTTAACATGTTGACATATAAGTTGATCAATTTTAACAGTGTAAACATTTTTATTTCTCTTAGTTACAAATAACACATTATCATTTCCACATTCATACACAAGGCATTTAAAATATTGAAAAACAACTTTATGACCTTTGTCACATAATTGGCTAATGCTAAGTAGATTAAATTTTAGACCCTCTATTAACAGGACATTGTGTATAGCAAAAAAGTTTTCGTTACCAATGTTTCCTTTTCCAATAATTTTTTCTTTGCCATTGTCCCCAAAAGTAACGTCTCTTTCTTTTGTCCTTTTTAATTTGTAGAAAAGTGAAGAGTTTCCTGTCATGTGCTTGGAACAACCACTATCCAAGATCCATTTTATTTTGCTTGAATTGCTTTTATTGCATACCTACACATATGAAATTCAAATGCAATTCTTTATTTGGGGTCCCCAACACCTTGGGTCCTTGGCGTTAGTTTAATTTTTGTTTTTGACCACCCATTTAGGTCTTTGCCAATATGGAACATGTGATTCTTTATCACGAATTTTCTTGTAATAACAATGAGTAGATACATATCCTTTCTTTTCACAATAGGTACAAATAACATTTGACTTTGGTGAAGAGGAGGATGTAGAGGTAGAAGCCTTGACAAAATAGGTTTTGAAATACTTTTGATTAATACTAGGTTTGTATCCAATACCACTCTTATCAAAAGACATTTTTTGACTTCCAAGAAGGTTTTCAAAATTTTCTTTTCCATTTGTAAACTTTTGAACAATTCCATTCAAATCCACATTTTTCTTTTTTAAATCTTTAACCTCTTTTTCAATCTTTACAAAATTTTCGGCATATGAATCATTTTCTTTTTTCTAAGATGTCTATTTTTTCAATAAGAGAAGCATTTTTCTTTGCCAAAATTTCTTTTTCATTAAGAACAAGTTTCAAAATTTTATGCATCTGCTTGTTTTTTGCCAAAGCTAATGATAAATCATCATGTAGTTTAGCAAATGCATCTTTTAGTTCATCAAAACTATATTCCTCTTCCTCTTCTTCACTAGACAAATAATAAATAGATGAAGACGGTGAAGATAACACCTCATCCTCATTGGCCATGAGGCAAAAATTGGCTACCTCATGATGCTCTTCCTCATCTTCTTCAGTTTCGGAGAAGTCCCACGTGGCCTTGAGCGCCTTTCCTTCCTTCTTCTTTGAAAGCTTAGGACAATTTGCTTTTATAGGTCCCGGCTTGCTGCAATTATAGCACTTCAATTCATCTTTTGCATCTTTTATCTTTTTGAACTCTTTGCCTTCTTTTCCTTTCTTCTTCCAATTTGTGTTGCTTGAAGAAGCCCCTTTTCTCATCTTTCTAAATTTCATAAATCTTTTTAAATTTCGAGCTAGAAGTGCAATCTCTTCATCTTCTGGGTCCTCATCATCTTCCTCATCGTCACTTGATGGGTATTTTGATGCAACGAGGGCAATGGACTTCTTTGCTTTCTTCTCTACATTAAAATAATCCTTGCCAATAGCTTTCAAACCATTAGTAATTTCAACAAATCTAGAAAATATTTGCTCAACATTTTCATTTGGAAGCATCTTGAATAATTCATATCTATGTACAAGCATAGCAATCCTAGATTCTTTCACTTGGCTAGTTCCTTCATAAGTTACTTCTAGTTGATCCCAAAGTTTCTTAGTTGAAGTACACCCCATTACTCTAGCAAACTCGGTGGCATTCATAGCATTGAATAAATAATGTAATGCTTTTTGATTTAATTCAAATAATTTAATATCTTCATCATTCCATTAATTTTTTGGGTTGGGTATTCTCCTATCACCCTCTAATTTTGTAGGTAAGGTAGGCCTATTTTCTATAATTTTCCAAGCTTTCTAATCATGTGATTGTATAAACACTTTCATTCTCATTTTCCAAAATGCATAATTAGTTCCATCAAAAGGGGGTGCTTGTTTAATAGAAATTCCCTCCATATTTGCTAGAAATTCTACTAGTTGTTAAATTATATGTAGAACCCTAGCTCTGATACCAATTGTGAGTGCAAATATTTTAAGAGGGGGGATGAATTAAGATATAAGTACTAATTTTTGTTTTAAAAAATTCTCAGAAAATTTGTAACTTCTAACAATCAATATATCAAATATAATGTAAGCAAAATAAGCAAGTATAAAAATGGAAGTATAAGGAGACGAGAAACAAATAATTTAAGGTGGTTCGGCCAAGCCTACGTCCACCGCCCAAGGATGCTCCCCTTAGGACTTCAAAAACTCCACTAAAATGCTTCTTCAAATCTTGGTGAAACACAAACCAAGTTCTTACAATCTCTTTGAAGCCCAACTTCAAAGAACCCAAGAGATTCACTCTTTAGGATTTCCCCACACTTTACAAGCTCTAAAGAATAAATCTCACAAAGTTTATAGCTCTCAAAGTGTGTATATACTCAAGAATTAAGAAAAGATTGAATCTGAAATTTTCTTCAAGAAGAAGATGAATAAGCTCTTGACAGCTCAAATATATTGCAAGAATGGCTCAAAGATGTATTGTATGATGATAAACACTTTAGCACACTTCAATTGATGTTTAGAATGCGTATTGAATGAGTATTTAAAGAGATTTGGGGGTTAGGGTTTTTAGTAGGTGAAGAAGAAATGAATTTCTTAGCAGAACGGTAATAAGTGGCTAGTGCATTTATTACAGTACCTGTTCAGCCGGTCGACCGGCTGGGTTGTCCGGCTAACCCCTTTTCTTCTCTGACTAGGCAGGACGCCTTAGCCGGTTGACTGGCTAGGGGGTCTGGCTTTTTCTTCACCTCTCTGTTTTGGCCGGACGACCCACCCAGGTCAGCCGGTTGACCGGCTAGGGGGTCCGGCCACTCCAGAATGTGAAGTAAAGCCAGAGTTTTGCAAAAATTATTTTAAGTGCAATTTTCACAACTCCAAAATATTTTGTAATGATTTGAAATACCCCAAAAACTCATTTTACCTCTATGTGTGCATTCAAATACATTTGTGCAAATGTTATATCAAATGTGCAAGACTTAAAAATTTTGTTTTGAACAAGAAAAAGAGATTTTGAGCCAAGTCCACACAACATATAGGCATTTACAAAGAGAGCAAGAAGGAAAATAATGTCTGGTACCCCTTATAACTTCTCTTCTCCTCCGTATACCTTCTCTCCTTCTCTTTCTTCAAGTAATGCTTTTTGCACATTTTCTTCAATTTTTCAAAGCTTCAACTAGATATTATCTCATTTTCACAAAAAGCTATTTAGTAAAATAATACATATATTTTCATAATCAAAATCAATAATAAATATTTAACTAACATATCCTTAAAAAAGGAAAAAGATGTTGAAATCTAGGACTTGAGGGTGGCGTGATACCTTATATGGGTTCACTTGATGGCTTTCTAGTCTCTTCTAATTAATATTTTATTTTGACCATTTAATATTTTATAATCTCAACTATTTATTTAATTTTTAAATTATAAAAATGAGAGCAAATGTGCTTTTCGTTTGAGGAATGTACATATTTTGTTTTAAAAGAAAAACAAATAAAATATTTTAATCATGGCCAGGGATAATTACATCAATTAGGTAAAATTGTAAGGGTAAAATGCACCAGACTTCTTTGTAATCTATCAAAAGTACATTGGATACTCGTGTGATATAAAAAGTTAATCGTAATCCTCCTATGGTCCTTCAAAAGTACATCGGACTCCCCTACTATTAAAAATCCGTAATCTTTAATCATAAAATTATTTTGTGTGCAAATTAAATTCTTTTTGTTCAAAACTACCCTCTCTCTCTCTATCTCTCTCTTTTTAATTTCACTGTTAATTAATGCAAAAATATAAAAAGCTTGCACTTCTTCCATGATGATCATTTTACTGGATGAGAGACAGAAGATGGGTTTGAATTTAAAAATTTTACTGGATGCAAATATATATATATATATATATATATATATGTGAGTGTGTGTGTATACACTATATTTATAATAAGACAACTTCGTTCGATTATAAAAATTTTGATAATATCCAGTCACTGTTGGATTACCCTATATTTTTTCATTTTTATTTCTCTAATGTTTCAATGCTGACAATTCCCTTGGCTTTTAGAGAAGCTAGCCCGAATGGTGAGGAATGAAGATTTGTCCAACACCATTATTGAATCTAATTGCCTTGAAATCGTTGAAGGCTTTAAATCGAAGTTTAAGTCGAGTTGGTCAATTGGTTGCTTGAAAATTTTCTAACTAGTTGTTGGCTCCTCCTATGGTATTGCGGAAATTTTTTTTATCTCCTTTGAGGTCCTGATCATCATTTGTCACCAGCCGGCGGCTATCTCCGGAACTAATCTTAACAACTACAAATATTTCAACTGAAGAAAGCTCAGAAGATTAAATCAAAAGAAGGCTGAATTAATCGTCACAATTCATTTGTTTCCTTTAATTTAAATAATGTGACGAAGTGTGAAGGTAAAATATTCATCCAAGCACACAAATTTCAAGTCAAAGATTTGTCGCTTGCTTTTTAAGAAGGGTAGTTTGGGTATTTTTGAACAAAAAAAATTAATTTAGACATAAAAAAATTTGTAACATTAAAGATAATGGACTTTTTAATGGAAGAGTCTCGTACACTTTTGATATACTACAGTAGGTTACAAGAGATTATGAGTGACTTTTTAAATTATAGAGGAGTTCAATACATTTTTGATGAAGTATACAACTATGTTGTATTTTACCCAAATTATAATTTAATTCGAACGAGATAAATGGTTGTGATTAAAACATTTGAATGAATAATTACTTTAGGGAAGGAATCTAACCCACTCCAAGGCGCATTAATTTTTAAAACATAATAATTAACACTACCATCGTCGCCCTAAACAAAAAATTGTCATTTTTATCCTCATTTTCGAAGTGGTAGTCTCACTGCTGTCAACCGATACTCCGCCGTTTTGCAGCTCATTTTTCCAGTAAAGCCAATGGCGGCCGCCGTCTTCGCTTCAGTCTCCTCCGTCCAATCGCCGGACGCCGTTTCTCTCTCTTCATCCTCTTCTCTCTCCCGCTCCTCCCAAAGCCTCCGCCAGCCATTTCGATTTTGCGTCACTTCTCCGCCGGCCCGTCAACGCATAGCTTGCCAAACGACCTCGTTTCAGACCTCTCCGCCTTCATCTTATGTCAACGAGAAAGGTCACTCATTTATTATATATAGTTAAAAGTAATTTATGGAAAATTCATTAAAGTGATTTGATTGAATGTCGCATTAATGCTGATTAATCCTAGTTAAGAAGCTTGTGAAGTACTTACATGTGATAGGGTTTAGGGTCTTAATTATAGATTTTATTGTTTCTCGGTGGATGATTATTTTAATTGCTTGCAATCATTTGTTTAGGCTTATTCAATTTGTTTTTTTACTAAAAGATCAATTAAAAACTTGGCAGCATGCAGGTTATATATACAAATACGTCTGTGTAAGAGCAGTAGAAATGCGGCTTTAAGGCCTAAGCTCTGAACATGATGTATAGTCTCTTGAACTAGAAAAATGCTCCTATCATTTGGTTGAATTTGTTACGATTTACCCTTTCCAGATGCTCTATAAATGGGCGAAGAGTAGCATGTAGGGTTTTTGCTTCGGTTGCTGTTCCTGAGAGTAATCTCTATCAATATTTGGTAGTATGAAAGATATTTTCATACCTCGGTAAATTTGATGAGCTTGAGGTCGTATTAATGTCCCAAAAAGTAAATAATAGCCCTTGGTATCACTCTTTTGCTTTAATATAGCATCTCTTTTTCTTTACTCTCTCTGCTCGTCTGAACCATAGACCTTCCTCTTCTTTATGGAGGGGCAAGGTCCTGTTCTTTTCTGGAATATCAAAAGATGCTGTGGCTCGAAATTCACAATTCAGTAGACAATACCAATGGCTTGCTCAACCGTCATGAGACAAGGAAAACTAACTCTCATCGCCTTTCCATTGGCTTGGATGGACCAATGCTTCTTATTTGTTTGGATTTGTTTGAATTGACATAAGAAGTTGAATGGAATTGATTTTTTCTTTTTTCTTTTTTTTCCTCTCTGGTTGAATGGTGCTGTATTGATTTTAGAGGTTTTGTTTTTGAAAACTGTGAGCACTATTTTATGCATTTCTTTGCACCCATCATAGCCCGTCTGAACAAATAATGTCATCAAAATATTCTTGTCCAAATTACCAGGAATACTTCTCTAGCGTTTATGATTTTGATTTCAACCACACTAGTAAAATTTCCCAGTGATACGTGTTGATTATTTCATGCTTTTATTTTCAGCCAAAGCAGGGCTTAAAGACTTTCTACACATTAGTGACTTTGATAAAGCCACTATTTTGAAGATATTGGACAGGGCCAAAGAGGTCAAGGCATTGATTAAATCAGGAGAAAGAACTTATCTCCCATTTAAAGGAAAAACAATGGCAATGATTTTTGCCAAGCCGTCCATGAGAACACGAGTTTCATTTGAAACTGGATTTTACTTGCTTGGGGGCCATGCTATTTACCTGGGTCCAGATGACATCCAGATGGGTAAGAGAGAGGAAACTCGTGATGTTGCTAGAGTGCTGTCTCGCTATAATGATATCCTGATGGCTCGCGTGTTTGCTCACCAGGTATGTTGTGAATTCTCTGTCAGAAATTTCTTGGGAAAGAAATGAAAATTTTCACTCTCCTTTTCTTCCTTGAGATTTACATTATTTATCTTAAGAACGAAAGAGAAGGAAAGACATGATCTCAGCTTGTTTACTGTCTTCTGCCAGCTATTTGAGCAATTACCTTTGTGGTGGAATTGTGTTTAATGCATTTCTACTTAATAATGACCTTTTGCGGAAGGCTATCTCTGTAGAGTTTCAAAAAATGTTAATTAATTTGATTCATTATACACTTTGGTTCTTTTTCGAGAATGGTATAACTTGTGTTCTATTTAGGCCCTGAAATTCTGCTGTTAAGGAGTTACTTAATCCATCTGTTCCCAGCTTGACAGGGCTTCATTCTTTACAGTCTGTATTTGACATAGTTCATTTATCCAAGCTATCCTAATTCCTTTATCTAAACAAAATTATACTCCATTTCCATGTTTAACGCGTATCTAAAACTGCTGGAGAATAAAATAGTTTTCCAGCCAATTGTTTGAGAAAGAACGTATGATGCTCTCAAAGGTTGTTCTGCTACCTACTTCTTGGTCACTATAGCGTAATGTATTTCCCCGACAGAAGATCTGACTGAGTTTGAAGAAATAAAATGAATTTAAATATGCATATCTCATGTCTTTCACTGAAAATACACTGGATAGATCAAAAGGATATAGTTATGCATTTCTTTTGATTCCCATGGTAGGATATTCTGGATTTGGCTAGATATGCAACTGTACCAGTGATTAATGGCCTGTCTGACTACAATCATCCTTGTCAAATAATGGCTGATGCACTCACAATGATTGAGCACATTGGTCAGGTGGAAGGAACTAAGGTTAGCATCTAACTTTTCGAAGATGATTATTTGTTGAATACTAAATGAACCAAACTTACCTCACATTGGTTCTGAGTGCTAATTATAAATTCCAGGTTGTATATGTTGGAGATGGGAACAACATTGTGCACTCATGGCTATTACTGGCATCAGTAATTCCTTTCCATTTTGTGTGTGCCTGCCCTAAAGGTTTTGAACCTGATGAGGAGACCATTGAGAAAGCACGACAGACTGGAGTCAGCAAAATCGAGATCACCAATGACCCAAACGAAGCTGTTAAAGGAGCTGATGTTGTGTATACAGATGTTTGGGCCAGCATGGGGCAGAAAGAAGAAGCTGCATACCGCCGTCAAGTGTTTCAAGGATTCCAGGTATGCCTTCATTTTAATCATACAAGTGACTGATTTAGTTTGTATATCTTTGAGTCTGCTTGAACATTGCTATGTAGTCTGCAAATTGATTAAAATGCTGCAATAATGAATAGGTGTATGAGACTTTTACATCTTAGATTCGAGAGTTTGGCCTGATAAGTTCTATTTTGACCTTATTTTTGATAATTTAAAATGCATTTCGGTATATGAGAGCTATTACGTATCTGGCCTAAATAATTCTTCAATATTGCTCCTGTTGTAAGAATGGACTAGAATCACTGGTTTTGTTTGTACTAAGAATTGGCAAAACTATTTTGATCATTAATTTTGCCAGTGCATAATGAGGGGAGGCAGTTTCTATCTCTAATGCTGACATGCATTTTTCCTGATGAAGATGTTTATTCTCTTCTTTAAACAATATCTTTTGAGTTCCATTGTCCCTTGTCCACCTCCTTTGGGGGATGAGAACATAGAAGGGATATCTGTGGATGTGGACTTAACAGGTCCATAATTTGGTTTGATATCTCTCGCATCTAGTGAAAACTAATAAGAGCCTCTGGGCAGCATAAATTTGTGCTGCAATTCAAGCAGTCCATGGATACAGATAAAAGAACATGAAATCATGATATGGATACTGTTAGGAAATAATTTTTATATCCAATTTATCAACCTTGATCTTTATCAGGCATTTTTGTATACATATGAAGGAATCTGTTGGGAAATAATTGACGTTTTCTGTTTATTTTGTATACACGTGTCAACATATTTCTTGAACTATTTGCAGGTGGATGAAGATCTAATGAAGTTAGCAGGCAAGAAAGCGTATTTGATGCACTGTTTACCCGCAGAAAGAGGTGTGGAGGTTAGTGATGGTGTTATTGAGGCCCCAAACTCTATCGTCTTTCCCCAAGCTGAGAACCGCATGCATGCACAAAACGCAATCATGCTTCATGCGCTTGGGTTATAACTACACTTCATTCCGAGTTTCTGGTGGCAGCTTTGATTTTGGAACAGTCATCTTGCAAGGTTCTTAATCTGCTTCATTCGTCCCTTAATATTGTGTGAAGCAATTGTAGGATTTAGTTATCTCCAACTAGAGGAGATGGCACGATGTAACAACCTTTCCTTTTGAAGAGAAATTGGAGCCTTGACAAAGCGGAACCATGAGAATGTTTTCTTATTGCTTCTTTCTTGCCTGTCTTTATTGCTGTGTGTAAGTACAGGGCCAATGAGGGTTAAGGGTCCAGTTTCTTTTTTCTTTTTCTTTTTTTTTTTCCTAAATAAAACATATGTGTGCGTTTTGTGCGTATTTTAAGTACAGGGCCAATGAGGGTTAAGGGTCCAGTTTCTTTTTTCTTTTTCTTTTTTTTTTTCTAAATAAAACGTGTGTGCGTTTTGTGCGTATTTTAAGTTTGGGAAATTATTTAGCTTTTATTGGAAAAAAGTGATTCATATGATTGTTAAATTACTTTTGATAGCTTGCACTAAAATAAATCTTACATTCACCGATGTATACGAAAATGTATGTGTGTGTGTTTAAAGAAATGACTTATTTGCTAAACTTTTTGAAGTGTCTGATTATTACCACTCTTATCAATTAACTAGTTGTGTCGCCTGTTATTCTGAGTGAGAAGCTTGGTGGATTACAGCATCAGGAGGTACATGCTATATTATTTTTTGGTACGTTACGTGGACCGGAGAGTTCAAATTAACCATAATTACACACAACTCTAATCGTACTAGTTATGGATGAGCTCAAACATTTTTGGCACGTTATACGGCATAACTACAGTGCAAACGTACCATTATGATAGAAGGACTAGGACAATCCCACTTATTGATTGTTTTAATTGTTCTGGACAAAAGTTAACGTGGTTGGCAGGGTCAAATTAGGCATAACCACTCATGAACCTGCCACCTTCTAAAATTTCACATGGTACTTACGAAAAACACTTTACAGTGTTCAAAAGCATTATAATTAATTTTTACGTAATATTACACTGTGTTCTACATGACTTAAATGAACATTTTAAAGTATTTTTCCTACATTATTTATTTAAACACTTTGATTGTAACGTTATTATGTTAAATGAATGTTTTTAAGCTTTGTTTGGCCAGGTTTTATCATTTGAATTGTAGATATTTTAACAGTAGAGTTTTGAATAGAAGTGTTTGTTATTTGTTTGGAAATTAGACTTAAAAAATATGGAGTAATATTTTTGAGAAAATTATGAGAGAAAACAATTCATAACATGATGTAAAAGTAGGTTTTCAACTTTTTTGAAAAAAATAAAAGGAAAATAATTTCTAGTATGATGTAAGAATAACTTTTTAACTTTTTCAATTTTTAATTTTTAATTTTTAATTTTTTTTAACTTCATCCTTTATAAAAACTCTTTTTAAAAAAATGAGCAAAGCAAATTAATTTTAATTTTTAAAACTTACGAAAAATAATTTTAAGTGTCTTAAGAAATGGACCAAGCAGACCCCTGAGCATTAGAACATAAAATATCGACGAAGGTCTAAAATGGTACAAACCAGAGTCTGGAAGTGGAGGGTAGAACTATAAAGTTGACCAATGGGTGAAACCCACCGTTTCGAGAGACCACGAAGGAGAAAGACACAAGAAAAAGGAGGAGCGTGAAGGTTTTTCTTCCCTCCTTTCCTTTCTTTTCCTTTCCTTTCCTTTCCTTTCCCTCCCATTCTCTCCTCTTTCCTTTTCCTCACTCCCAAGAAATGGAAACTGGAGTAAGTTTCCCGATCCCCTCCTCTTCATCTCCGCCGCACGATCACGACGAATCGGATCCTCACCATCCTGATTTATCACCCGTCGGGTCCCCCGACTTGCACTTCCCTCCGCCGTCCGATAATCATCATCCTCCTCCTCCTCCTCCTCTCTCCGATGATCTCCGCAGCAAGATCATCAAACAGGCAACTCTCGCTCTTCCTTTACATGCACATATACGTATATATACAAGTGTGTTTGTATTTGAGTAAAGTTTTAACTTAGGTTACTTTGCTTAGTTTGCACATTTGAAATCAAAATTTGGACATTTGAAATTTAAATGTTTGCTTGTTACTTTCTATTTTGGGTTGACCTACTACAGTGGGTTGAGGCTAGGGTTTCCTTTTGTTGAATTTGTTAATTCTTTTCACTAGGTGAGATTTCTTGGTTCCTTTTTCCTTAGCTTTATTTGATTATGAATCTCCTCCAGAGGAACTAGTTAAATTAATGTTTTTCTCTCAAAAAGATGTGTTGGAAATCAATTTATTTGGTTAAAAGTAGTATGTCTTATAAACTTCACTGAGTTTTGTGATTCAGTTGTTTTGTGCATTTCATTTTTAAAAATATGGGGCTTCCCTGACTGCATTTGTTGGTGAAATTTTTCTGCAAACACATTTGTTTAGATATATACGTATTTGTATCATTTATAGATACAACGCTTCATATATTATGTGGTAGAACAGAAGTAGCAGACCTCCCTTGGACCCTGTAGATCTCGAGTTGAGTCATTATTTGGGTAAGTGGGGAACCATTATTTGTTTCTTTAAAGAAAGAGAGGGGAAAAAATGATAAAAAACATTGAGATGCGGCGTTATGCATTTGAGACTTTGAAGTAGAACCCGGCAACTCATGGGGTGCTGAAAGATGGTTCAGTCTACTGTTTGCTTATATAATTCATGAACCGTTGCTTTTTGCAGGTTGAGTATTATTTCAGCGACGAAAACCTGTCAACTGACAAGTTTTTGATGAAATATATTACCAAAGGTGAAGAAGGCTTTGGTAAGTCAATAGTACATATTGTCATGTATTTTAGTGTTTACCGTTAGGCATAGCACTTGATTCGCAAAGCTGTTCATTGCCTGCTATTTGATGGGATACCTTTTCTGTTACTATTATACATGTGTTGCAACCAATGTACAATATCATTGATTTAATGGCATATTCTTGAATTGCACCAGGTTGAATGTTCACACTTGTTCTTGGAATTATGATCCCTCTTTTTAGTTGAAATCAAGTCATGATGTCAATGTTTCTTAAGTAGACTACTTTAGAGGAGAAAAGGAGAAGATAAGTGAAAGACTTGCTGAGAGCTGAAATAACCCTTCTTGTATTAATGATTGTATAAATTTCTTGTCCAGGAAGAATTTCTCTCCTTCTGTCTACTGGGGTGGACTTATTTACTCATACATTTGATATTTAGGGAACAGGTTTTGAAGCTGAAAAGCCACTTTCTTAGGTAGTAGCATAACTTGTCCTTTGTAGATAAGTTGGAGGCAGTGTCAGTAATTGCTTGAGAAGAAAAGAATTATTTTCAATTGTTAAGATAGTGTTTTACCTGAAAGAATCTTGCCAGTTATTCTATTGCTTTGGGGGCCGCTAATGGAGCTGACAGGAAGCATAGATATTTGAACAATTAATGGCACGGACAGCTTAAATATCCAGTGTACTTCCTTTCTTTTGGTCGTTGAATTTATACATACTTCTGATGTAGCAGGTTGGTTTCTGTATGCTTGAATCCTGCTCTATGCCCAGCAGCTGAAGCATATGACTTATGTTTCTTTTTCTTTCCTTCTTTTTTCTCTTTTTTCTTTCTTTCTCACTCACTCTGTTGGAGGATTGAATTCTACAACTATGTCATCCTTTTCATTTCTGAGACCAAAGTACTCATATGCTTGCACGGGAAGTATTCTTGATGTTCTCGCTTGTTCACGTAACCTCTTAGCAGATTAATGTTTATATCAGCTACAAGGCAATTTCTTTCATTCCATTCGTAGTTACTAATTTTAGAGACTCCAAATTGTTGACACTTCTCCAAATATAAAGACACATGTGATTTTACTAGCAAATATTTTCTTCAAAATAAGCAAGAAAAGCTCCTCCTGCAGCCTTTCTTTTTGTATAAGAATAACTTCAGAGGACTTTCTGCCACTTTTTTAAAGTAGCATATCTTTTTAAACTCCATGCTTATTTCAAAGGTGTCAATTTTAATAGTTTGGAGGTTTCTTTTGGTTATTTCTTTATCTCTATCAAGAGACTAGTTATTTATTTATCCACCCTCGTCTTTCCTTAGTTGTAACAACAATTTGTCGTTGCATCCTTTTATATCAACCCAAGTAGCAAGTCAAGAATAGAGATCATGAATGTGATGAACTATAGCAGGTACTTCTGACACGTTACTAACCTGTATGTCTCCTGGTATGGCCAATTTAGCTGTGCCGAGCATCTGGGATTGGACTGTATGATCGTCAAAAACTGCTGGCTGATTTCATACTCTATTCACTTGATGCTGACTTGTAAATTGTACTATAGTCATAGTTATACTTGCTCTTGGGGCCTCTTCTTTTTCCTTGCTGTAGGATAAGACCCTGATATGTAGGTGTTCTTTGATGGCTGGAGAGGTTTGTGGCTCTCTGGGTTGTCCTTATGTTGTTTGGTGGGATCCAAGGAGATTAAGGACAATAGGTCCGTAGCAGAGGCTACGAATAGCAACTTATGGTCCCCTACTGAAACCTTATTGCTTTAGGGGTGCGTCCATCCTCCCATCTTCATGGACTTCTGCCAAAAGTAAAAGGAAAGAGGAAATTAAAATGACAGTGAAAAAAGAAAGAGAAAATAGGAGTGTGAAAGATAAATAAACAAAAATGGTTGCAAAAGAAGAAACAGCTAATATTCAGCATTATTTGGTACTTTTGTATTCCTCCATCTTATTAGCTCCTACACTTGATTGTAACGAATATCTTATTGATTAGAGTGCCACTTCCGTTGCTCTTTAAGATAATCTATTTCTGTGTAGAAGGCATAATAGTCCCACCTTCACTCAATAACTATACCTCTTTCCTTACATGAATTTGTTAGGTTCTTTACTTCGTTGGCTGAGCCAATTCAGTGGTCCACATTGTAGCTGTTCTACACTTACAAGGTGGAGCATATGATATAAGGTTTTGACAACTTAAATATTGCTTGTATATCAGTAGTTTCTTTCGCACTGCTGGATCTATAATATAATTTCTATGTGGGCTATTCTTCTGAAGTTGAGCAGTGATTACTTGGATAAGAAAAACAATTGAGTCATAAAATCTGGCGTTGTTCCTTGTAAGGAGAATAGATTGGGTGTGCTCGGCAACTTCTCATCACTAAGGATGACCTGGACGTGGATATAGTTTATTCATGGAAATACCTGAAAGTAGGAAATGGATGCAGGTTTGCCATGTAGAAAGATTCTGATAAGAATTTGATATGTGTTGCCTAAATGGAACTAGTGCTCCTTGAAGGACATTTGAGTTGAATTGAAGTATCCCTAAGGCAATTCATGTTTGGAGTCGAAAACTTATTAGCAGCATGATCTGTTAATGTTTAGCTACTATTTTGTTTTTTCTTTATGTTCTTTGTTGAGCACTATCCTGTCACCATCCTATTTTCTATCCTTGGTTCATCTTCCCCTTCCATATCCTTTCTGCATTATCTAAAAGTGTGCAAAATTTGCAGTACCAATTGGAGTTATTGCATCTTTTAGAAAAATGAAGAAGCTTACAAGAGATGCATCATTGATAGTGGCAGCACTCAGAGAATCGTCTCTCCTTGTAAGATTCTTCTTCCTGTTAGAAAATTGTATTCATGAGGTTCCTGCTTGTTTATGGTCAAAGAATAGGTAAGTTTAGCTTTTTCCATAATTTTGTCCATTTTTGTCTTTAATTAGGTTTAGACATTGTGTTTCTACATCAATTATATTTTCTGCATCCAAGTGACATGCCTCATATTTGGTTGGACTTATATGTATATATTTTGTTGATTATTCTAGGTTGTAAGTTCTAACGGGAAGAAGGTGAAGAGATCACATCCTCTTCCATTCACTGAGGTCAGGGATCCACAGGTATCACCTAGTAATGAGATGGCTCTTGTTGATCTTTTCCTTCCACGTGATCACAATAGATTTGGTTGGAATTATTTCCTTTTTCTTTTCTTTTTTCTGTAGGTATGCACCATTTTAGTGGAGAATCTACCAGAGGATCATTCAGTGGAGAACCTTTGGCGAATATTTGGTGAAGTTGGAAAGTATGCTTCCTGAGTTTTTCATCTTCTCTGGTATTATATATTTCCCTTCTATGATGATTACCTAAGAGTTGCACAATTTTTTTAAATTTCAAGTGTGAAGCATATTAGCGTCCGTGATCCACATTCGGTGAAGGACTCCAGAAAATGTACTGTTGCTGAGAAGCTGCTAAGTTGTAAGGTATGGAACAGAAATTCTCTTTGAACTTCTACAAAACGGTCTTACTGTAAAGCATGCTGGTGGTGCATATAATGTTTTCTTGACAATGGATATTGATGATTCTATTCTCCTTAAGAGTATAGGAGTTTGGCATATAGTCTTATATGGGTTTTCAGATTCCCCAAATGGAGTACTTACAGAGAAACATTATCAGTTGAAGTAGGGGTAATTTACGTGGCTGACATGGGTTTTGTGGATTACATACAAGTTACAAATTTTGATGGGTTCTCGTGAGTTTGTTGTTATTGAGCTGGTTCAGTTTTGAGGTTAGTTTAGAAATCTAGATAGGAAAGAAGTATCATATTTGGTATTCATAGAAAGTAATGTAAGGTGAGATGATTTTAGTAACCGTATTATAGTTGTAAAGTTTGGAGCTGGGCATCAATCTGCCATTTTAGCATTGAACAATGCCAGTGAGGATCAGTTCATAATATACTGTTGAGAAATGGGAAGCCACCAATGGTCATTGTTTATTCTGGTTTCAGGGGAGTCTACTGGGTCTTATATTATCCAAGTAATCTATAGTTGTAGTTAAAAGTGTTTGTTTCCTGTGGAATCTTGTTTATTCCTTTTGTTGGTATTTGCTGAAGTTCCCAACAAGCATCATTTATTCTTTGATGTATCTTTTGTTCCCCTCATCTATTTCAGAATATTCTAGGTCACTTACCAAACGAAACAGTATTATGTTGTCTCAGAAGATCTTTTTCAACTATTGGCTAATGGAAAAAAGTAAAAAGCATTTTGTACTCCTTTGAAACTGTATCATGTCTCATCCTCTTTTGGAGTTATAACTGGGGTGATCCTAGTTGTTTGTTCTCATGCTCTTTAATGCTGTTGGACTAGTATAGTTCTCATACAAACCCTGTAATGTTTTTGTGCCTACTCTGCTGGAGTAGCCTTAGTTCTAGTCATTGTCTTGTTTCTTTTAGCCATTTGATGGATAAACTTGGTTGTGGCCAAATCTTACTTGGTTGATAGATTCTCAACTTTTTGATGCATATTTCTTTGGAAGTAATCCCTCTTAACCCTAACCTGATATCTATGTAATACTAACTTTGAGTGAGCATGCTGGTGTTCTAAACTTGGACATGTCAAGCTTTACGACACTTCTCATGCCTTTAGCAACCTAAATGACACTTCATGCTGCACTGAACTGACTTGCCATGCAAAATTTGAAGATTACATGAAAGTGAATAAAGAAATATATATTATTGAAAGATTTAAGAGCTTGTTATACCATCTAATAACACATATATAATTATAGTTAATTGATTTTTGTACTATGTTTTTACTAGGAAATTAATATCTTATTTTGGATTGTCTATTTAGCTCCATGCTCTTGTGGAGTACGACACTGTGGAGGCTGCTGAAAAAGCTGTGAGTGTGGTGTAGTATATCCATTTATAGTTATCTCATTAATTTATGCCGTGTAAATTCTCTATTGGCACTTGTGGTGATAGTAGTTTGTTTCAGGTCGACTTGCTAAATAATGAACAGGATTGGAGATTTGGCTTGCGGGTCAAGCTTCTCAAGAGAATGGTAATTGACCTCTCAACTTTTGTCTTGTCTTTCCGATGTGAATGACAAATTTTAATCCAAGTACTTCCTTCGCCACCTTAGAACAAACCAGGACAGAGGAAAAAAGTGTGGAGGGAATCAGATCCTGAGAAGAATAGCAGTGCCCAGGCATCTGACTCTGCAGCACATACTGAGAATCACCATTTAAGTGATCATCAGGATGATTCACATGATGAAGAGGTTAGTTGCATGCTGGGGTCTTTCAGTATTATATATTTATTCCCGCTGGGGCTTGCGAACTGTAGGACTCTTTATATTGCGTCATATATCATAAGAATTTCACTCTATTGCCAGTTGCCATTCAGATACATATCTTTTTATGGCTGGCACAGTTCATAGCATCTTCAGGATATGGATACTTGACATCTGTTCTCTTTCATTAGGATGGGGAGCAACTTTCGAAGGAGAAAAATGGGGAGAATCCTTCCAAGGAAAGAAACGGGAATAGGGCTCGAAACCGAGGGCGGGGAAGGAGGCAGAAAAACCGTGGCACAAATGGACATGGTATTGTGACAATTTGCTGTTCTTGCTCATTGTGTTCTAGTTTACATCTATTGCTCTTCACGTACTCAATACTATCATTTATGTTCATCTTTTCAAGGTCACGGGACTCACTCCTTCAGTCACAACTTTGAACCATCAAAGCCGCCTCCTGGACCGAGAATGCCTGATGGTACCAAAGGATTCACAATGGGGCGAGGCCGACCTCTGGTGCCGAACCAGAGTTAGCCATCCTCCTGTCTAAGTTAAAAGGGATATGCCCTGGATCCTAAAGTGTAAGAGCTTACGCTGGGCCTACCATAGTGTATCAATTGAGCTTCTTAGTTTGGTGTGCGCTATGAGCTTATACGGGGTCCAGTCTAGCGAAAAGTTACATACAGATAGAAATTTGTATTGTAACGGCTTTGTGATTGTGGTTATTGGTATGTAATGAAAATTCCTGGGCTAATTTCCCCGTTCAAATATTACATTTGTATCAGGGTGTAATGTATTTTGAGTACATATGTGAAATGGAGTGGATCTCTCGTATATACTTGAGTACCTTACTGCCCTAGGTGTACCTCCTTTTCTTTTTTCTGATTGAACCTGTAATTTTTGAAAAGTATACCCATCCGGCCGACAGCGACCATCTGGTTGTGAAACACGAAGTGTGCCCTTTGTATAAGGGTGCATCCGGATGGCCGTTTGGGGTCCCCAAAGTGGGGGAAAAACTCATAAGAGAGCGGAGGAGAGCTCTCGAGGTTGACCTTGGGTTGTTCGCAACAGTTTTCTTATTTTTCCTCTTAAATTTAAGTAATTTGAGTTATTTTTTTATAATTTGAGATTTTTTATTTTTAGTTTTATTCTAACAGTTTTTTTATTTTTTTATTTATTATCAAACTCTTAATTTAAAAAATTCTTATTTTAATTTTACTTCAACAGTTATTTTATTTCAAAATATTACAGTATTAGAGTTATGAGGAATGAGGGATGAAATTTGAGTGTTGGCTTTGGGAGATGAAAAATATTCCTATGTATGAGTGTTTTATTTTAGGGTTTAAGAAAATTTTAAAATTTGAGGGATGAGATAAGGGTACTATTAAAGCACATTAGTATCAATCACTTTCTTAAATATATGGTTTTTTAAATGTTTGGATGAGTTATTGGAGTTAGTTTTAGAATTATATTTTTAAAAATAAATTAATTCAAACATCTATTGAGAAAAAAATTATTTTCTATTTAATGGAAAAAAGTATCTTCTTGTGAAAAAAAAAAAAAAACACCTAAACGAACCCTTTATCCAACCCACCCCATGCATATGCAATTAAGAGGGTGTTTGGTTTGGCTTTTTTTTCTGGTCAAATTTACTGAAAACCTAATTTAAGTTAATGAAAGCGTTTGTTTAATTTAAAAAAATGCTTTTTTAAATGACTTTAAGTAGAAAATAAAAAGTTCCTTTCCTCAGCTTCTGTTTTTTATGACTTTAACATCTAAAAAAAAATAAGTTTGACCAAATTATTTGATATCTTATCCTTATCTTTTTATTTTATTACTAAAATATTTTTACTTTTTATTATGTAGTTACCCTTTAAATTTTATTTTAGTGTCCTTAATAGTTATTTTAACCATATAAGTTACTTTTCAATCCATTTTAATCAAACATGTAAATTTTTTTTATAACTGTTAATACAATAAATTAATAAACCAATATCCTCTCTATAATCTTAAACTTTTAGATGTCACAACCACAAGGGTATGTCCATCCATCATATCCTGATTATGTCTGTTGTTTAAAACAGGCATTATATGGGTTAAAGCAGGCTCCACGTGCTTGGTTTTCATGATTGAGTACATATTTGGTAAAACTTGGTTTTTCCTCTTTTAAAGCAGGCACTTCTTTATTTTTTAAACATACTATTTCTGATACTATTTTTGTCTTGGTGTATGTTGATGATATTTTAGTCACAAGCAATAATAATTTTGCTACTGAGGCTCTTATCTTTCGTTTGAATACTGACTTTAAACTTAAGGATTTGGGACCGCTTTAATGCGTAACTCTTATGTTCCAAAAATTTTTTGGTTTGAAGCTTTTTGTACTGCTGTTTATTTGATAAACCGATTATCCACTCCTACATTAAATTAAAAGTCACCTTATGAGATTTTACATAATAAAATTCTTGACTACTCTCATTACGAGTTTTTGGTTCTTTATGTTATCCTTTTTTGGGTGCAATCAAGGCGGATAAACTTAGTCCAAAGTCTTTTTCTTGTGTCTTTATTGGTTACAATTCTAACTATTGCGAATATTGTTGTTTTTGTCCTCAAACTAAACATGTGTATATGTCAAAACATGTTATTTTTTATGAACTCACCTTTCCCTATCAGACTTCTACTAATCCTAGGCCATCTTTTATTCCTTATCAAAATCAAACTTCTACAACTCTAATCCCAAATTGTTCTCATTCTTTACTTACTGACTCTTCAGACGCTGTGTCAAAGTCCAACACTCTCCAAAATTTAGGACAACTTAAAACTATAATTGAAAATGCTGGCATACAATAGCATATTTCTTATCCACACACGCCAAAACAAAATGGAATTTCAAAATGAAACATTAGATATATTACTGAACTTGGTAACTCTAAGATGGTATTAGAGTCTGGAAGCCAAACGGCAAAGGTTCGATCCTTACCGCCACCTATTTAATTAAATTGTTCACGTGCAAGTTCTAAACAAATCACGCTGCACGTGAGAAAGGAGGTAACTTCAATAATAACTACAACTTTAATTCAAATACGTAACTACGTAAAAGTCAACAATTAAAAAAAACCTTTTAAAATCCAAAATACTTTAACTATCTTCTTGATAAGCCAATTCAAACACCCTCCAAGAGAAGCGAAAAAGGGTTTGTTCCAGAAGTCTCAAATCTCAGTTCGTGACGCCGTACTAAACATGTAACAGTTGCAGATACTTGTCATAAACATTAACGCCCTCTCGCAAAGCTGAAAATCAAAATCCCGCCAACATTTCGCAAGCGGTTTACGTCTTCTCATCCTCGCATCCAACCCATGGTACGCAATTTCTCCATCCCATCCCTTTGTTGCCGATACCTAATTCTATAGATGTGTATATCTATTTTTGCATGTCCTTTGTATTACTCTATATATTTGTGTAAGATTATGGGAATGGATCTGAAGTTCCCAGCGACCTCCAACAATTATAAAATGTTAATATAAATGTATGTTAAAATGATATATTATAAAATGTTGATATAGATGTATGTTAAGATGATATGAAAACTTCTTTTAACTGTTTGGATCCACTTGTAACATTACAATGTTATTAGTTCTATTAATTCTAGCTTTATTCTCGGGGATTTGTAGCAATGATGATCTAGCCATGCCGATGGCAGATATAGTCTTCGACATTGATTAGTGAGAAGGTACCATTTAGGTATACGTTTTCTGGTGAGGTGTAAAACTCACTTTATAAAATCTAAAGAAGAAAAAGTAAGAAGATTAGCACACTTAAGAGGTGTACATCTTCTCTCTAAATACAAGAAGCCAACAATGTTATGAGAGAAACAAACCATGGGATGAGGTCACAAAATATAGGCACAAGCCTCCTTTTGCCAATGTGATGTGCGGCTCTATGTGCTCGAAAGATAAAATATCTTCATCCTTGAGCTACACTTTTCTTCTCTTGCCCAAAAAGTGAGTTTTACGACTCAACATTCTTCCACTTAAAGTCACTTTTGGTACGTGTGTTTTCTCATTTCTATTGAAGTCATTTCCTCTAGACCTGTTACAACACTGGACCACATGCTGGTAGCAGGCCCCGACAAGGATTGAGTCCTAGAATTGAAGTGTGGTTAGCTAGGGAGTTAACTACGAGGATTTGGATAAGCAAACAAGTTCTTTGGCATGCAAATGCACTAAAATAGACAGGACCAACAGGTTTGGATTTCTTAGAAAAACTAATTCTTGCAAAACTTGGTCACGCTTCAACATGGAAGATTACAAACAAATCTTGTGCCTAGTTCCTGTCAATTATAAGCATGTGTCCTAGCAACGAAGTGGAGAGAAGAGAAGTCTCTCAAGTATTGAATGCATTACATTAAGAAGCCCTAATGTTTTCTATGATACGTATGGCATTAGATATGGCTCAAACAGTAGGCATGATTAGTCAATTTATAGTGAATTCCAACCTTTTGTTTTGAATTATATTATAGGTTCATGACTATATTGATTTAGATTTTGCAGATAAATTTTGATAACCAATGTTTACACTTGCAAGTCAAGCGAGGTGCTGGATATTTGAGTTATAGATTGTTGTGGATTATTTTACTTTTACTTAAAATAGAAGTCGATTGCTGTCAGCTACACAATCTTGGGAGTTTGGATTACAAAGCTAATTGAGGAACTCATACACAAGTAAGATAAGATTTTCTTGTATTGTGATTATTAGAGTGCCTTGCATATTGCAGGGGATCTAGCATTTCATTGTAGAATAAAATAGGTCTTCAATATCACATTGCTAAGAAGTAGTGGAAAAAGGATGTCTGGACGTTCATAAAATCCACACAAAATGGCAACCTAGCAGATGTCATGACACAGGATAGGGAATTGAGAGAGACTAGGGTGATAACCCACAATCACTGACAAATCCTATGAACTCTAAACAACTTTATGTGGAGTAAATCATTATGTGCTTTAAGCGACATAGAGCAGGTAAGTCTTGAGAGAATTGAAGGATCAAGCAAAGTGGATCTTAAGTGGGAGATTGTGAGTTGCAAATCCATATTTTAAAAAGTCAAAAGATGATGAAAGAGAAGAAGATTAGAGCAGTTCACATGGGACAAAAAGAAAAATGTCATAGGGAAAAGAATATGCACTTTCAGTGGCATATGGAGCAGAGCATCACAAGGACTAGGGAGGAGGCTCTGACCTAAACATTTCATTCATAGTTTCTAATATCTCATTCAATGAAAAACAGATCTTTTTCTTTAAAATGCTTTTATTTTAAGCAAGAGTTATTTTCTCTCACTTTAAAAGAAAGTGTGATTGTTCCCTCTAGTATCTAAAGGGGTGTTGCAAAATCTCTTATGTCACAATGAATCCTCCTGTAGTTGTCTCAACATCATGTTGTCCATAATTATATTCTTGGTTCTCAACTATCATTGTGAAAAACTGTTAGTAAGAAGCTGTTCCTGAGCCTATTAACAGTTCAAAATGACATGTTAGGTGTTAATGAGATGATGGTTGTCCAGTCAAAGCAAGAAGTTCTTTCAAACTTATCATTAAGCATTCCTTTTTTTGTGTTGGATATGTTTTTGTTGCCTGAATTGTAAGATTTAGAACCCCAGTGAACAACTAGCTGTTAGTCATAGTCATTGAGCTAGTCTTTTGGTGCAACACCTTAAAAAAAAAAAAAAAAAAAAGAGAAAGAGAAAAAGAAGGAAGAGGAAGAAGAAGAAAGGAAAGTAGCATGAAATGATAAATGAATAAAGCCTGGTTAGACTAGCAAGGGACACTTTGTGTATATTATTATTGACAGAGATGTGGCTCTAGATAAAAAGACTTGTGGAAAACCTAATGTGGTCTCCAAATAGTGAGGTTTCAGAAACCGGCTAACATTGTATCTGCATTTGCGGCAGTATGAATTAGTTGATTTTCTTTGATTATTCTGTCCTGACTTGCTGGCAAATGGTCCTATCTTCTAGATAACTGATTGTTTTAATCCTGACTAAGGCTTTCATGTGCTTTCTTGATATATGTGTACTTGTTCTCTTTTTTCTCTTAATTGTAGGAAAAGAATTTTGTAGGCGTGAAATATAATGTATACCCGTGAAATTAATTGCAGTGAACTGAGATTTACTTTTCAATTTTATTTGATTCTAAATGTTCTGCTTGGATAGTGCTAAAGCATCTGCGGAGGATGACCGAGGCAAACGAAGTAGCATACAACGGTCAGCTTAGAAAAAGAAATCCTCCTAGATACATCTGTACTTTTTACCTTAATTTATTTGAGGGCCTTTACCACATATATGCAGTGTTAATTTTTTACTTTTCTCAATCTTACTTTTAGTTGTCTGATATTAGTTCAACCCATTTTTTCTCAACATCTCCCCTTGTAGGGAAATTGCTTTAATTATATTATATGAAAGCAATGTGTGTTAAGTGGGTTGGGTGAGACCTCTAGAACCGTGACATCTATTTGGCGGGTGAAATTATTTTAATTATATTAGTGTGATATGCAATATGTGCCTTTTGATGTGAGATGATTTACATGGAGGCGTGGGGTAGCATGGGGTTGCAGGTGGTCATCATGTGCCCTTGTCATGGAGAGATAAATATATTTGTTGTACAATGGTTAGTCCTGCATTATCCTTTTGGGATTACCTTTAGCCTCTCCAAATGTCCTCCTTGCTTTGCTTTCTTTTGCTCATTCTTTTTATTTGTATTGCAAAGGGTAGTTGGGTAGAACATCAGGGAGAGAACCTGTCCTAACACTTGTATAGTGGCTCCCAATTATTGGATTATTTTAGAATAAGATAAGTCTAATGATTATGACATTGTGTAATCTTTTTGACATTATTATTAGGAATGATGCAACTTTTCAGGGTGTAATATAGACATGGTCCATATCGTGTAAATAATTGGTAGTGATATATATAGCTCTAATGCGTTCTTTTCCCAAATTATGTGTGTTGCTTAGCAAGGTGCTAGTTGCCTTGAGGCTTAGGTCTGCGACATGTCATGCAAATTTGTAAGCCTGAACGTGATAAGTAAGACTTTTGACCCTATGTGATCTCCAAACGTAGCTCAGAAACCAGATGCCATTGTATACTTGAACACCTACAGTTCTGTAGTATAAGCTAGTTTATTCCTTAACTTGCTTGCAAAGGGTCTTCTCTCTTGCATAAATGTCAACCTCATCTTGTTAGCCAAGGCTATTTGTATTTTGTAGCATGGTAAAGAGCACTGTGTGACATTTGAGCTTTTGGCTCATTAATGCGTAGGTGATGTGACTTGTGTGTAACAACGCAACTGATGCACTGGAGCATTTTCTTTCCTATATATGCGCTTTTATTTACTGAAGTCTGAGGCGCACATGAATGGATACTGTGGGATAATCCTAAGGTGTTAGTGTAGGAGTAGAGCGGTTGAAGTGTAGGTGGGGGATTTTGTTCATGTCTCATGTTCGGATGAGACAGGCAATTAATTTCTTTAAGGTAAGTTCTACCAGGTAGATCATGCGGAGCTAATTTGGATCATTCTTTATTACGGTGTCCTGTTTTCTAGAGTTTGACATTCCAGTGAGAGTACGAAACAGGGTGCAAGGAAATGTAAGAACACATGAGACTTGGAGTTATACATTTCCTCTATCATTTGGGGCATGATTGTTGGGACCCACAAGGTGCTATGTGTGCGATTAGAGTGACTTAGCAATTGTTCTATTTTTTGCAAAGGACCAATGTGTCAGGTTTATGGATAATTCAAGTGGTTGAGATTATCTTTCTTAAGAATGAAGTCTTGGGTTCAAATTCATCAGGGATAGTGGGGTTGAAAGTTTGTTTAAAAAAGAAAAAAAAAAAAAAGGGACCAGACCAATGTGCCATACATCTTAAATGGTTTTAATGTCATTTTCAAAATCTAATTCAGGATTTTTTTCAGATTCATTACTGGTTTATTTTAGCTGTGCGGTTGGGCTAGCTTGTGGGTTGCACTTGTAATATTAGTAGGAGGAAAAGATTCAATGGGACTAGTGTTAGAAGTGTGAGAAGTCTCGAGATCCATTCGTCCAATGGTCCTTTGATTGTCCTTAAATTTTAAGCATTTCATATCTGGAATACAGGCATATCTACCACATAAGAGACGATCGTCTTACAAATCAGCCTCCAATTAAACAAATGCCGATAACGTTGATAAAAATATGATAAGTAATGAGCAATACAAGAAATGAATGATATTCATAATTGATTACCATTATCGTTGTTATTATGGCCAATTATTTTTCTAATGTCTATTTTCTGACAAGTTACTTAAAATTATACGAATGACACCAAGGATAATGACAATGTTTTCATTTTAAAAGGACTGATGTCTTTTTTTTATTTTTATTTTTTAAGGGGATTGATGTCAGTCTATTAAATATAAGAGAAATCCAATTGATTATGTGAGCCCGACACGTTCAGTGATGGTGACAATGGCATTTTCTAGTACGGCTCAGCTCAGATAATTAAGCTGAAAGCGTTGCCTACTTATATTATGGGTTTGTTTGGATTGATTTTTTTTTAAAATTTTTTTTAATTATTTTTTTAAAAAAGTTGAAAATTTTAGTTTTTAAGAAAAGTTGTATTTGAATTTTTTTTTTAGAGTTTTAATTTTTTTAAAAATCAAATTAAATAGCTATTTTAAATTTAATGTAATTTTTTCAAGGAAAAAAAGTGTTTTTTTTTCCTGAAAAAAAGTTAATCCAAATAGGCTTAATGAGCAATAGACGATTTATTTGACAATATTGGATATCTTTTCTTTTTCTTTTTTCAACGACGAAATCTGATTTGAAGCAACATTAATCGCGTATTAACACTCATCAGGTCTAAGCATGAGATCTTTTTTCTTTTCTTTTTTGTTTTTTCCTTTTTCTTTTTTTTTGGTAGGCAAGTGAATCTATTTCATTCCACCGGAAAAGGAAAACGTGCAGCCAAAGATGAGGTGATTGGGACTCAACAGAATTTACTAAACCTGCAAAATTGATAATGCCCCACTCTCAACAGTTTGAATTTCGTTGGAAGTCGACCCAAGCGCAGGCCCCCATCTTCAGAATAATAGCTGTATCCCACGCAATGTTTGTCCAATTCACTTCTTCAAATTTACTAAACATGAAATCTTAATTAGTACTAATGATCTTAAGGGTAAAGATTAGATGACTTTTAACTAAAAATTTAATCTTCATTTTTACTCCTAAATCCAAAATCAATTAAGTTCTAGGCTTTATGCTTTGGTGAATTTCAACAGTTGGATAAGGCTTTTATTCAATTTGTATGACTATTATTATTATTATTATTATTATTATTATTATTATTTTTTAAAACCACCATAGTTCTTAGAATTGCAAAAGTTGATATTGCATCTTTGTCTATGGGCGGATTTAGGGGGCTGCCTCCTAGCCCAAAAATGTTTTTGAAATTCAATGTATTTGTTTCTTGTGTTTGATAGGCTGCCCCACCCCTACTCTCGAATTATGGTATTTCAATCTCTTATACTGATATTTAAAAAATAAAAATTTTTAAGGCTAATAAGCTATTTAAAACATAACTTAGCCAACTCTTTATTAAAATTTTAATTAGTAAGATTTAAAGTTTGGCATTTTCATTAATTCCTGTTTTGATAATAATATTTTTAGTATAGAACGATATAGCCAATAATTTAGTCATTAGTTCTTTATAATTTTTCTACCATGAATGTGCAATGAGTGTAACTTAAGATTCTATAGAGAAAGATAAATATGCAATATATAATTTTTTGAGCAGATAAATAAATGCGGAACAATTATTTCTTATATATACTTAAATGCAATGGTGGATTGAGGGGGCAAGTAGAGGCCATAGGCCCCCTGGCCGAAAAATGTTTTTAAAATTTAATGTATTTAATGGGCCGCCGATTGCGCCTCCCCTTTTCCGGGTGATGAATTATTGTCTTTCGGTCTCTTGTATTAACATTTAAAGAATAAAAATTATTAAGGTTAATAGTTTATTTAAAATATAACTTAGTAGATTATTTGAAATTTTAAATGTAAATGACTATCTAACTTTTTATTAGAATTTTAATTAGTAAGATTTAAAAGTTTGGCATCTTCATTAATTTTTTTCTCGATATTAATATATTTATATAAAAATAGATACTCAACAACTTAGACATTAGTTCTTTATGATTTTTGTATTGTGAATGTGCAACGAATGTAATTTAGAATTCTAATGGGAAATAGAGGTATGTAATATATAATTTTTGGAGAAGATCAATAAATGCATAATAATTATTTCTTAGGGGGCAAGTAAGGACCATGGGCCCCCTAGCCGGAAAAAAAAATTGAAATTTAATATATTTATTTCTTGTATTTAATGGGCCGCCCTCTCCCCCTAAGTGATTAATTATGGTCTTCTTGTCTCTTGTAGTAACATTTGAAAAAATAAAAATTATCAAGTTTAATAGGTTATTTAAAACATAAGTTAGTGGATTATTTGAAATCTTAAATGTAGTGGACTATCGAACTTTTTATTAGAAATTCAATTAGTAAGATGTAAAATTTTGCCATATTCATTAATTTTTGTTTTGATAAGAATATTTTTAATATAGAAAGAGATAGTTAATAACTTATGCATTAATTCTTTATGATGTTTATATCATGAAAATGCAACAAGTGTAAAGTAAGATGCCAAAGTGAAGTATAAATTTGCAATTTATAATTTTTTGAAGGGTTAAACATATATTATTTCTATATGTACCTAAATGTATTTGGAAATAAGAAATAATTTTTTAAATTTTTATTTTGATGCATAATGTGTCTATCATAATCTAATGAGAATAATTATACACACATAATGTACGTACGTACGTATGTATATGTATACACAACACATACATACATATTATAATGAAATCTTAACTTTGATAGTTTATTTGTGTTATTTTTCAAATAAGATGTCTTATTAAACAAAATTTCATTAAATTGTTTAGCCAAAAATTTGTTAACTTCGGCTCTCGACATTGAATTTGTGCTGCGCCATTGGATATAGTCCAAAGTTTGTAATTAGTAATATTCTTTTATGTAACTTTAATTTGACCCCCTAGCCAAAAATTAAAAAGAAAGAACTTTGAAATGACACTAAAACTAACTCGAAGGAAAAGTGTCAATCATCAAAAAGCAAAAAGGCAAAGAGATTGTTCTCAACACGTGAACTATGATTCACCACCAGAAAAACACATGTGGGCAATGACAAATGCATAATATGATGGTTTATGAGGGTGACTCTTTTTTTTTCTTTTTGTACTCAAATTGCCTTGTCGGTGCCTTTGTGGCTCGTTTTCTTTATGTTTCTCTCTTCGTGGTTGTCCCTTCCGTATCTCCCATCTTTCTCTTTGCTTCATCTCTTCGTTGTTTACAATAATTCGATATTCAATTATAGAAGTCTCAGCACATATTACATTTTTTTTTTCTGTTTCCTTTTGAATTTTTTTTATAACTAGAAACTCTCTTGGAAAAATTTTCCGAATCCTCACCAGGAGTGCAAAACATTACTATCTTAGCACACACAATCCTATTGAGACATTACTATAGCTATTTGAAAAGAATTAACTTTTAATTGAATTAAATTTTAAGCGTGAACGAACCTCATATCCATTCTACATATATTTTAAACAAAAAGGACCCTAAGTAAAAGTGCTTTCTACCCAAAAGTTGTAATAATGCACTTTGAAACTAAAATAACATTGTTGTAATTGTCTTTGGTCACAAGAACAAAGGAAGAAAATCCTCATGTGCTCGTCTTGTGCGAAAATACAAGAATCCTCCACATCATCTCTTTGACATGCCAAGCTGGATTTTTCAATTCAACCGTCCAGCCAAGCAGCCAGCCTCAATTTGTATAAGATGCAAACCCCCCCCCCCCTCCTCCTGCTGCTCCTGGTCCTCTTTGTGTTTTCATCTCCCCACACCCATCCAAAGAAAAAGAAAGCAGAAGGGAAAATCCAAAAAAAAAAAAGAAGAAGAAAAGGTTTCAAATCCCACATTCCCAATAGCAATTTGCATCATCTTAGCCGGTGCCCTCTGCACTCAGACCCGAAAATTGCTTTTCTCTGTGCAAAAAACTCCCAGCAGCAATAAATTCAGATTTGGTCTCCCAATTCTCTCTTTCTTGGTTCTTACACCTATCCTCTGTTTCTCAGTGTCTTATATTGACCTATACGCCATTTTTGACCAGCTCACCACTGTTATATCAATCTCCAGTTCTCTTTCTTTCACCCCTCAAAACACCACCTCAGAATCATCATTCACAAGCGAATCAAAACACAGAGCTGTTTCATACACGAAAAGAAAAAGATGGGATCTTTTTGGTCCTTTTTCTCCCCATTCATTCCATACATCATTTCTTTCATAGCTTTCATTCTCCTGATTGAACAGATTGCTTACCTCAAGAAGAAACGGTTCCTTCCCGGTCCAACTTTTGTGCTCCCCTTCATAGGCAATGCTATCGCCATGGTTATCAACCCCACAAAGTTCTGGGACCTCCAATCATCCATGGCTAAGTCAACCCCTCCTGGCATCTCAGCTAATTACATCATAGGCCGCTTCATTGTCTACATTTACTCCACTGAACTTTCCCACAAGATCTTCGCTAATGTCCGCCCCGATGCTTTCCATCTCATTGGACACCCTTTTGGGAAAAAGCTCTTCGGAGAGCACAACTTAATCTACATGTTTGGCCAAGATCATAAAGATCTCCGCCGACGAATCGCTCCGAATTTCACTCCCAGAGCTCTTGCCACTTACACTAATATTCAACAAGGCATCATCTTGAAGCACTTGAAGTCTTGGCTTCAGACATCATCTGAGAAACCATCAGAACCAATCCAGCTTCGCATCCTTTGCCGAGACATGAATCTGGAAACATCACAAAATGTTTTTGCTGGTCCGTACTTGAAGCCCGAGGCACGAGAAAGATTCAACAAAGATTACAATTTCTTCAATGTGGGGCTGATGAAACTCCCAATTGACTTGCCTGGTTTCGCATTCAGAAATGCGAGGTTGGCTGTGCAGAGGCTAATCCAAATGCTTTCGGGTTGTGCTGAAGAGAGTGAACAGAAAATGGCTAATGGAGAAGAACCCACATGCCTGATCGATTTCTGGATGCAGGAAACGCTTAGAGAAGTCAATGAAGCTAAAGAGAAAGGCGTTCAACATCCTTTTAGGAGTACCCATAAAGAATTGGGTGGCTATTTATTTGATTTTTTGTTCGCAGCACAAGATGCTTCCACATCATCTTTGCTGTGGGCTATCACTTTGTTGGATGCGCATCCACAAGTTCTTCAGAGGGTGCGTAACGAAGTGGGTAGCATTTGGTCTCCAGAGTCGAACACGCCGATAACGGCCGAGCAATTAATTCAGATGAAATACGTGGCCGCGGTGGCGCGTGAGGTCATACGGTTTCGAGCTCCGGCGACTATGGTGCCTCACATTGCCGGAGTTGACTTCCCTTTGACGCACGATTATGTTATTCCCAAAGGCACTATTGTTTTTCCGTCTGTTTTTGACTCATCGTTTCAGGGGTTCACTGAACCGGACCGGTTCGACCCGGACCGGTTCATGGAGAGAAGGAAGGAGGACCAGGTGTACAAGAGGAACTTTCTAGCGTTTGGCGCCGGGGCCCACCAGTGTGTGGGGCAGAGATATGCTATCAACCATCTGATGCTTTTCATCGCCATGTTTGCGGCCTTGATCGACTTCAAGAGGGAAAGAGCAGACGGCTGTGATGACATTGCTTATGTCCCCACCATTGTCCCCAAGGATGATTGCAAGGTCTTTCTTTCACAGAGGTGCACAAAATTTCCATCATTTTCATGACCCAAAAAAAAAAGAAGAAGAAGCATTTCTTCATTTGAATTTTTTTAAGGGTGATTTTTTTTCTTTTTTTCTTTTTTGTTTTTGGATTTTTATTTTATCTTGTGGGGCAGGGGTTGGATGAAGGGGCTGATTGTTAGTTGTCATTTGTGAAATTAGAAAAAGGGTGTAATGATAAGGGTAGGGGATGGGGTGTTTTTCTTTAAAATTTTATCTTGTATTTATTTGTCTTGGCAGATGGGGTCGAAATGGTTGTTCGATGATGTGAATTGGTGTGAACAGATGATGATCAAGATTCTTTGTATGATTTGAAACAAATCCAAAATTGTTGAATTTGTGGGGGAATTAATAAAGTCCAATTCTATTAATCTAGACAACTCTTAATTTCTTTAACATGTATGATTGTGTATTCTGCTTGATTAAATTAAGTTATATTCATATCGTATAGGAGATTAAAGAGTAATTTAAATTGTTGAAACCTTTTTACCAAGAGTGACGATATGGGTTTGAATTATATGAGAAGTGTGGGATGGATATTAAAATAAAGGAAAAAAAAAAAAAACGAAGTTCATATAGGTTTAGCTTATCATTTTCTAATGGATTAGTTTTAATTTTTCCAATAATTTCTGCGCACATCGATTGCACGAGTGTGCAAGCAAATGTGCAAGTTGGCGTTGGAGCAGCCGGAAACTTTGTCTGGATGTTTCTATGGGGAGCCCTGGACTTTTCTATTGTTTCTTGTTCTATAACCTGCAGGTCAAACACTGTCACCAGGTGAAGAAAGGAAAAAAAAGAAAGAAAGAGAAAATACAGTTGGAATGTCAAATGCCCTTTTAGAAATTATTTTATTTCGAAAGTTTAATTATTAGAGTAACATAAAATTTGTTTAGTTTAGTCGTGAGATTTTAGCCATTAAGTTATATAGCTTTAGTTAAAAGTGTTGCTGAAAAAAACTGTTGATTGTTTGGTTTGATAGGAGTTGGGATTTTAGTTGTTTTGAAGGTATTATTAATTTTTGACATGATATCAAAATAGCTTTTCAAAAGTCTTTTTTGAAAGAGTTTCGATTTGGAGCGTCTCATTTTTCATTTTTTTCAACTTTGACTTTTATATAAAAGCACTTTTAGAAATTTGTCAAACAAATTAGTCTCACATTTTAAACTCACAAAAAGTATTTTTTAGTATCTAAGGATTGGTTCAAACAGACTCATAATCAATTAGTTTAATATCTTTAACCCCGTTCGCTTATACATAAGTGAGATTTTAAACTTTGCGTGCAGCATTAAACAAGTAATAATGGGATATTTGAACTTATAACCTTTTTGATGACAAATTTTTATTACTATACTAATTTATTACCTTATTTAAAAGTTCAAACCATTAAAAACACACTGTAACTAACTTGACATTCTAACAAGTATACAAATGTTCTGGGATTAACTTATACTATCCACAAAAGAAATAAAAAAGAATTTGCCATTGTAGATTGGGAGATGAGATTATGCATGTGCCATTGTTTTCGGTACTACAACTATGAACAAGTCTTTTTCACGTTTAAGGCGACTTACTTAAGGACAAAAAGTCTCTGAATTTCAGTTATCAGGAAATGGTGTTATCATGTCCGTGACTAGTTCGCTATGCAAAAGACGTGACAAAGATGGGTCTTTGTTAGGCCCCTTCTCTCATTTAATTTTCCCTTTGATTAATGAACTTTGTTTTCTCTACGATGTACTTTCCCTTTGATTAATGAAAGTTATTTTCTCAACCGAAAAAGAGGTGATGGACAAGGTTTGTAGAGTACGAGAACGTTTAGATCGTGGTAGTTGCTAGACAACATCATCCTTTCCTATTTTTATGTGCCAGAAACACCTTGAAACCAACTTGGACGTGATTTATGGTAAAACTTAAAAATGTCTACAATTAATGTTTTTAAACTTCTAAGTAAATTAACAATCCCTTTTAGAAGGGCATCAAAAATATTGAAGCGGTCGACAAGTAAAATATCGAGTAATTGAAAATTAGTAGTTGATGACATCAATTGTCTTTTTTCCAGCTCTTTTAAAAGAGGTGAATCATATGGTCAAGTCATGATTTTATCCCTTTAGCAGCACACCTTCATAAGAGTTATATCATCGAATTTTGTCTAGAGTTCTTTATTTTTCTTTTCTTATTTAGTGTAAGAGAGGTCACAACTTGTTTATCCTTTTTCCGATCCCTTTCTTTCTATATTCCATTTTTGCTCCAACTTGATGTTTACTTCTACTTTTCACATTCATTCTTTCCTGGTAAGGACAATGGCATATCTCGGATTTCATAAGAGATAGGCTTTGGTTATGGCCGGTAGTGATGATTAAATATTCTTTGTTTCCCCCTCATATTTTTCTAAATTCACCTGACAATTTAACTAATTTCATTGTTCATCAATTGCATTAGAGAGTCGTTCAAATGATATCTTAAAAAAATCATTGAGAGTCGAGAATTGAGTTTGGGTTAAATTAAAAGAAATTCCAAACAGGAAAAAAAGAATCTCATTGTTCATGGATTAAAATAACTTATCGTAAAATTTACATATAACAGCGTAATTACTAGCTTGAGTTTAGGAGATTATGGTCTAGTTACTGCACACGCGCATAGTATCAGTTGGATGCCAAAGTCGGTAATATATATGATTTTAGTTGTTTTAATCCGATTTCTCTTTCATTAGTCTAAGCTGATCTCAGTTTGCAAAATTATTATAGGTCTATAACAGAAATTCATAAGATTACATTAAAAATTTGTAAGACTTTTTATAAACATATAAAAATTTTTATGCACTAATAAAATTTTTGTTTTAGACCTATAAATTTTTTTATACACTGACGTTATAAATCTTTTTTAAATAGACCTATAAATTTTTATTCTAAGTTTACAATTTTTTTATACACTTAATATTGGTCCTAATATTGGTCTAGATAAATGGAAGAGCTTCTCGTTTTAATCAGAACAATTATCATAACTTCTGAGCGTACATTACGTCTGAAACTAGGAATCTGTCGTTAAATAGATTATTGTGTATACAAATGATACTTCCATCCTAATCCATTAATCTAGAAGCCATTCACAAGATATGCGCAATTAATTAGTTTTTCAAATATTGCTTTATTTGGAAGCTAAAATTTGTAGGAGATTAGCCCTTCCATGAGGTAAGAGGCCAGCTTGAATGTTCTGTCTGCAGTTGTCAGCATATAATCGCAAATTATGTCATGACCCTTCATAAATTATTCATTTATTAAGTATCATGTTTTCTCATGTATTAAAAAAAAACATTTAACACGCGCTTTTCTCTCTTCTTTAATTTCTCTCTCTTCGTTCTTCTCTTTCCTCACCTCTCTCTTCTTCTTTTCTTCTCTTCTTTGCTTCACTAGTGACACCGCCGGTCATCTCACACTGGATAAAGACCACTATAAAATTTGTCTTTCTTCGCTAATCGGAATTATGTGCATCATGTTCAAGAAAATCTCCTACATGTTGGTTCACCATTAAAGCTAGTCATCTTCTTCTCCATGCTGATTCCGGCACCATCTCGTCATGCCGCAACTACAAATTTCTTTCTTTCCTCGTCACGATTCTAACCCTACCTCCCATGTAGTGTTTGGACGCTTCAAGATCAATTCGCCATTAAAGTCCACATTCACCTTCAAGTATGCATACATGCATATATGTTTGTGTTTGTGTGTGTGAGAGTAATGAACAAATATATGATGAGTATATGAAAGTCAGTGCCCAAATAGTTGTGGGTTAATGAACAAATAGTCAGTAAACAAAAAGTTTTATTATATTAAACAAATATTTGATGCAGATATGAAAGTCAGTGAACAAATAGTTGTTAGATAATCAATAAATAGTCAGTGAACAAATAGTTATGGGGTAATGAATAAACATTTATTGTGCATAAACAGTAGCAAGAGAAATACAATGCTTAATAAAAGAGCACATTGTGAGAGACCACGATATAAGGACCCGCATATAATTAATAATTGAGTAAAATACATTTTACTTCCTATGTTTTGTGAAAGTCGCATAAAACTCCTTGTGTTTTTAAAATTCGCTGATAAATCTCTGTGATTTGGAAAAGGTTGCACATTAGCCCTATAGTTAGTTTTTTCGTTAAAGTTAACGAAGAAAATAAAAACATGTCTAAAATGCATTTTGGCTTATTAGTTACAAAAAAAATTTTCAAGTAAATTAGTGCAAATTCGGTATTCCAATTTTCAAATTGGTGCAAATTTGCCCCTCTAATTTGAAAAACAATGCAAAATTCCTCCTCTTGTTTCAAAATCCGTTAACTTTAATAGAAAAATTAATGGCAGGGGTCAATGTGTAACTTGTTTAAATCATAAGAGTTTACTAACGAGTTCTGAAAATACAAAGAGTTTATGTGACTTTTACAAAATACAGGAGGTAAAATGTATTTTACTTTTAATAATTTAGTGTTGAAGCAAAAGCGTCAAAGAAATTAAAGAAGATTTTAAAGGGAATCTGGCCTAGTTTATTTGGGATTTATAAGCACTAAATGATAAAAAATATGTAAAAAATTGTTTTTACAGATACTTATAAGAAATCAAATTATCTAAGCTAAACACCCTCTTAATATGTATCATAGGGTACGGTATCACCTATCGATAAGTTAGTGCTTATTTTCATTTATTGCCTGATTTGTAATCGGAATAAATTAATGGTGACCCTTTTAATAGTGAGAAAACTTGGCATGAAACTGATGCTAATGTTATATTTGCTAATTTACCTCTTTGAATCATTGTTCCTCTAGGTAATGATTCCAAAGACTGGTTTTTACAAAAATTGCATTTAAGTGGAGAACTTTTATCAAAGCGATTTGTTACTTCTGTTGATTAATTTACTTACAGGAAATTAAGGAGATAAGGAAAGAAAAAAAATGATATTAAGACGAAATTTTAAAAAGGCAAATGAAACATAAAGCAAGATCTTTTAGGACGGGATTAAAAAATAGTTCAAGTAACTAATATTATCTTTTATGAGTAATAACTATAAAGGATGGGGTTAAATTGAGATTAAGAAATTATAAAAGAAAAAAAAAAGAATTCTTCTATAACAATTGGATTTTTCTGTATTCTCTTCAGATGTAATTAAGGACATGACAGGAGGAGTAGCAAATTTGTGCCATTAATGACATTATTGGAGAATCGGCACATTGGACAGCACCAAACCATGAAGCAATTGCTGGGACAATTAATAATGTAGCACACAAAAAGTGTGGATAATATTAAATCAATGGTTAACCAATATCATATTAAATAATCATGTAAAATTTTATTTTGATAAAAAATTACTTAATATTAGGTAAAATAATTCAAGATCTTCTTATACATTAACTTTGACAATCTTATCTAGTCCACATGAAAAATGAAATAATTTTTCAGGACTTTTTGGTAATTGACCATTTGCAAAGGATGATAGTGGTTGCACAGTTAAGAAGCGAGGAAAACGAGCTTAGTGCATGTCCTCCACATGCCAAAAATGACCAGAAACCTTCTGCGCAGGTCCTCAAGAAACGACTCAACTTGGTTTCTTCGATCTGACCCGAAAATAGGAAAGAGAACACTTGGGGTTTCATTTACGCTACACAGATTTGATAGGGTGGTCAAATAGCTGTCTGATACACTTTTCGTAGGAGACAACATATACGAGAAACATGAAACAAATGTTGTCTTCCCCACATTGCTTCTTCTGCTGGTCTTGGTTTGCTTCAATTTATGCAGGGCTCTGCATGTCCATGCATCGGAGTCATCCACATCCTACTCTAATTCAAACTTTTCACGCAACGAAACCACCTTGCTAAATGGCCAAAAAATATTGGCCAAAAATGGCCAAAATGCATTTATGATGAGATAAAAAGACTTTTTTTATCCATTAGAAATAAATATGTCAAATTCTCTCTTTTCATTAAATATTTTTCTCTCTCTCCTCCTCCTCTCATGAGTCTCTCTCTCCTCATTTCACACACTTTCCCTCCTTATTATTACACTACACATATTCTCTCTCTTCAAATTCACTTGTATTTATCCAGTTTTTTTTTTTCTTTCAAAAATCATCTACTTCTTGTTTTTCAAAATTCTGGCTCCATAATTTCTTGTAAAATGAAAGTAATTTCACACAATCATCCATAATGAATCATGGTGCTCAAGATTTATGTTATAATATTAAGATCATAATTTAAATTTATAAATGTTAATATAATTTATAAAAAGTAATTTAGTAGTTGATTATTATAATGTTTATGTTATTATGAAAAAATTTTATATTTTATTTTTAAAACACTTTTTTAAATGGTTACTCAAGTAGAAAAATAAATAAAAATGTTGCGCAACCATTTTCTAAGTATTAAAAGTGTAAGAGACAACTAGAGTCATCTCTTCAATCATAAAAGACAAAGCTATCCATGGCCCAAAAAAATTGACTAAAAATTTTTTTTCTTTAGCAAAGAAACATAATAAAGAAAAAAAGGTAAAAACATAATAGTAGTACAAAGGGGGGGGGGGGAAGTTAAGACATAAAGATAGGATAGAAAAAAAAAAATTAAAAAAAGAGAAGATAAAAAAGTTAAAATAAGACAATAACGCAAGGATAGACAAAAAACTAAAACACTAAATACTAGTTTGAAATATTAAATTCTAATCATTTTGAAAAAACACACATTCAAATACTAAAAATTAATATGAGAGACTATTTTCCTAAACAATAAAATAAGAAGAAGTGGTGTTTTCATTATGCCAAAATATTAAAAGATAATTGAAAAGTTATTGTTTTAAGTGTTACTAACCAGTGTCTAATTTTAGAATATTGATTAAATAATAGTTATTAAAATTTTAATTTTACTAATGCTTCATCATCATCACCAGTGTCTAATTTCAGAATGTTGATAAAAAATGGTATGTTCTTTTCTTATACTATGCTAAGTTTTGTTTTTTATTCAATATTTGTACAAATGGAACAATCTAATACTTTATAGCTGCTTCTTCAAAATTTTTTAATAAATTTAATAAATACCATTGTTTTTATTGACAAGTTGATAAAAGAATTAAAAGGTAAACTAATTTACGACTGGGCAGCATCTCACAATTATCATTTTTTGAAAAAAAAATAGTGTCATCTTTTTATTCCAAGATAAGTTTTGTTTCTTTTAATTCATTGATTTGCAAGTCTTACATTGTCAAATAACAGGTATAAGAACATATTCTATTTTACCTAATTAAAAATCACATTTTCGCATATCCCTATTAAAACATGAAGTGTAAAATCATATACATAAATTAATTTTAAAAAATTCAAATTTATAAATAAAAATGACAATTTATCAAATACAGACCCCCTTAATCCTATTTAGCTTGGTTAATGTGGACAATATTATATACTAGAAAATCCTTATTAATACTAATTTCTTAATTATGATATTATTTCAAAAATGGACACCATATTTTTTTGAATAAGAGAATAAATTTGATTACATATCATGTATTATCATTTTCGTCTAAAATTTATTAATTATCAAAGAGTAAATTATCTCATAAGTCTCTGCTAATGCCTTGTTTTTCAAATAAGTCCTTAATATTTTTAATTATTCAAACTAATCTCAATATTTTACAAAGATCTATAACCTATTATATACGATTATCTTTAGATTAATATCTATACAATGCTATTGATAAGATTATACATAAAAAATTTAAGAGGTTTTAAAAAATGCCATATCATTTTTCAAAAAGCCTTGCACGGAGGCGTATCATATTAACTATATTTTAATTTGAGGCCACAAGAGAAATTTTAAATTTTGTAGGCTTCACTTTTAATAATTAGTCAATAACAAATATAGAGAAATGAAAAAGTATAAAAAAATTATATTTATAGAATGTCCAAAATGAGAAAATATATATAAAAATATATTTAGAGGATGTTTATTAGTAAATTTTTTTTTAAAAAAATAACAATCATTTTCAAGATGTTCTCAAAGATGCTATATTATCTTAAGTATCCTTTAATCTACGAACGAATTACTAATATATATATATATATATATATATATATATATACATACATACACACACATATATATGTGTGTGTGTATGTATGTATGTATGTAATTAGTTTAGGAAAGAGATTTTGGGTCAATCGCTAAATCTTTGCATTAATTAAACACCTTATTCATCTTTTTTTTTTTTTCAAA